>OX465096.1:39300710-39998596 GCA_949987625.1 Chalcis sispes | reverse complement strand
GAGTACTACAGAAGTCCAGAGATAAGCGCTTTGGCTTTCTCACCTTTGTACGTAATAGGAGCATTTACGTTAAAAGAAGGAAGGAGGACACTCCACATCTCATTGCCTCGGATGAGGATTTAAATACTATTTTAAGAGACATAGTGCCACCAACATCCGATGCTCCCTCCACCACCAACTGAACTGTTCAAACCAGGTATGTTCTCTCTCTCTCTCTCTCTCTTTTCTTCTTCCTTCTTCTTCTTCTCTTTTTTCCTCTACTTCTCTACCTACTTCCTACTCATCTGATGCGGGACCTGTGACTGGTAATGGTAGTCTACGTGTTTGCCATTTCAATGCCAACTCTTTACGAGCGCACATTGAGATGGTAAGACTATTTCTGGCGTCTCGCTCCTACTTTCACGTAATAGCTGTAACAAAGACCAAGCTAGGTCCCATTGTTGATGACTCTCTCGTGTCTCTTGATGATTACATTCTTTATCGCCATGATCGTAATACAAGAGGTGGTGGTGTTGCTTTGTATATCCACAGCTTACTTACTGCTAGTGTTTTGTGCTCTTCTACACATATTTGGAGTGGTGAGCCTGGTCTGCCAGAATATCTGTTTTGCGAGGTCAAAACAAAGTCTTCCACTCCTATCTTCGTTGGTGTAGTATACAGGCCTCTACACGCACCGTTTTTAGTAGATACTGATTTCATTCCAACGCTGTCTACCATCATACACAGTTGCAGCATCAAAATCATACTTGGAGATTTTAATGCTGATCAATTACCCAACACAGATGATGCAAAATTTTTGCGAGCACTCTTCAATGAGCATTCTCTCTTTTCTATTCCATATGGTAGCACTCATCACACCTCTGCAACTGACACTTGGCTGGATCTTTGTCTGGTGGACGCAAACGATACTGTACTTGACTACTGGAAAACAGATACTCCATTCATTGACGGATATGACTTAATTACAGCAACAGTTAAATGCTCACTCACACGACCGCTACTTACAAACTTTACTTTTCGTGACTACACCTCTATAAACAGTACTGCCCTTATTAATTACTTCTACTCCTTGAACTGCCCTACCTGTGATGGTGACTCCCCTCTTGATACGCGGCTCTGTTGTCTATATGAGCATCTAAACTATGCTATTGTTTCATTTGTTCCGCTTAAAACTGTCAAACAGAGGAAAGCTTATCGTCCATGGCTTACTTCTGCTATTCTTGAACTCTTGCGAGACAGAGATAGACTATACAGACGATACAAACGCACTAGACTATCTACTGATCTCCGACAATACAGAACAGTTCGTGACACGTTCTTCAAACAGACTGAAGCCGCTAGACAGCTGTATTATCACAACCGACTCACTTCTCTCTCAGAACCTACTTAGATACGGAAGGAACTGCACCATCTTGACATCTGTCCTACCCCAACTAGCTCTCAACATTCTTTTCCTGTTAAAGATCTTAACTCTTTTTTTGCTAGTGAGGCATTTGACCCTGAGGTTCCTACCATTGACTCCTTTCTTGACTCCCTAGATGACAATCTGACTTATAAACCTCTTTTCGACTTTCATCCAGTCATTGTAGAAGATGTTAGAGGTGCGGTGCATCACTCTTCTTCCCAGGCACGTGGGTATGATGGCATCCCACAGTCGCTTATAGCTACTGCCTTTCCAGTTATTGCCCCACTGTTGTGTCGTCTATTTAATGACTCTCTGCGTGAATCCTACGTGCCTGTTATCTGGAAGAAAGCACTCATTACAACTATCAATAAAGTTGCATCTCCTAGGGCCATGGGTGACATACGACCTATATCATTACTGTCGTACCTGTCTAAAGTCTTGGAACGACTCGTGCATCAGCTGCTATATATTAATTTAGTATTCGGCAGTTTTTAGATCCTTTTCAAACAGGTTTTTGAACTGGCCACAGTACACAGACTGCTTTAACTAAACTCACAAATGATATCAGGACAGGTATGGACAAGCGCTGGGTAACATTACTGCTACTATTTAATTTCAGCAAGGCCTTTGACATGGTTTGCTATGTCACCCTACTGCAAAAATTAATCAAATACGATTTATCGCCATCTGCAATCAGATGGTTTGCATCTTACCTCACGGATAGACAGCAGGCGGTTTTGGACCGTAATGGCAAACCGTCATCATTCCTGAAACTTAATACTGGCGTACCACAAGGGTTCGTTCTTGGACCTTTATTATTCCTCATATATGTTAATGACGTCTCTTATTCATTGGATCCTACTATTCATCATTTAATATACGCTGATGATCTGCAGATCTATGTCCAATTTCCACTGTCGGAATTGGAGCATAAAGTTGATTTTCTCAGTAAACATGCTGATCTAGTATTACAATGGGCTGTTACAAATCATTTGTACTTGAATGTTAGCAAAACCAAATCTATAATCTTTGGCTCTTACTACTACATTAATAAGCTCCAGGATATGCCCATCAAGGGAGTATATGTCAACAATACGCTCATACCCTTTGAACATTTGGTGCGCAACCTTGGTGTACATCTTGATTCTAAACTAACCTGGAAAGAGCATGTTGCTCATATTTGTTGCAGAGCCAACAGTCTATTGTACAGGCTAAATTTCTTTCGGCCGAGTACCAACTTCTCCCTTCGTAAGCATCTAATTGAGTCACTCCTGTTCCCTCTTGTAGATTACTGCTCTATTGTTTACTGTGACATATCTGGTGAACTTGATCTCAAGTTACAGAGAGTCATTAACTCTGGTATTCGCTACATCTATGGTGTATCTAGGCGCGAGCACATTGCCCAGTTTAGTTCCTCTCTGGGCTGGTTATCTACGGCTACGAGGAGAAAATACTTTATGCTTAATAGTTTATTCAAGTTATTCAGAACGCAAGAACCCTTGTATCTGTATGAAAATTTCTTGTAGAACCAGTCAAATAGGCCTGCTCGGGGTGATGTGAGGCCGTTGATCATACCGTCGGCAGCCACTGAGTTTCGTGACAGATCCTTTCTTGTTTCTTCTACCCGTTCCTGGAATAGACTTCCCTCTTCTTACTATACCATAAACTCTATTTCACTTTTCAAATCATCTGTTTTCACTCTTCTCCTTACTGCTAAGAGAGAGCATACTGGTCTCCTGCATTCGCAACTTTAATCTAATATATTTTTTTTCTTATTTAGTTTATCTTGTTTTATTTTATTGTATTTGTTTTTATTGTTTTTATTGTTATTATTTATTTTATTTTTTTTTTTATTGATAGTTTATTTTTGTTACTGTTTGTATATCTTTAATTGTAATTGTACAATTTTGTATAATAAAAATATCTATCTATCTATCTATCTATCTATCTCTCTCTCGCTCTCTCTCTCTTTCTCTCTCTTTCTCTCTCTTTCTCTCTCTCTCTCTCTCTCTCTCTCTCTCTCTTTTTTAGAAATGCTTAAAGCGAGAGGCTTTTTCTCGCTCGCGTGTACGACTGTCATATCATGATAATGCGAAAAAGACTACATTTTACATGTCTGTAAGCAACAAATTAAATATAGAAAGATCAAGTGCATCTCTTCAAGTCAGCACAATAATCGTATTAACGTGAAGAAACGATGATATTCTTTTTTCTAAGTGTGCATACCTTTGTCAAAATTAGCAATAAAACCTAGATAAGATTTTGGTAATACTTCTGAGGTATAGGCAGCTTTCTCTTTCTTTAGCAATCCCTAGAAAGCCATCTAGTTATAAAACTAAGATAAATTTTTTCGATTTTAAAAATTTTACAGAAATTCTCATCATTTTCGTGAAAATATAAGCAGCTAGACATAATTCAAATAGTAAACATGAAAATTGATCAAGTATTGCTCTTATGCCCGGCTTGCTCCCGCAGTCAACGGCAATGATGCGTTACGCAACCAGCGGCTGTCTCACTCTCTTAGAGATGCTTGCAGCGAGATAGAACCTGTCGCTGCAAGCATATCTTTGCAGCGAGGTACCATATATTACTTGCCTGATTTTGTTTACATTTTAATTGTTAAATTACAGAGAGAGACAATACCACGCAGCTCGACACCAAACACATTTCTTTACGATGACATCATACATGCAGTTTTTTATGAATAATGTAATTGATAAAAGGGATAATGCATATGAAATTTTAGGCATGACAAATTTTGCAATCAAATGAATTTATATTTTTCTCCAATTTTTCTTTTTTTTTTTTTTTTCTAAAAACTATTTTCGGGATGAGGCTAAGAGTGGACAATAGCTTAATAAAAATTAATTTTAAAAATTTTTACATATTTATTAATTATTATTATTATTACAAATTTTATTCTTTTATTAACTTTTAAAAAAATTTTAATCTTGTGCATTCACCTCACCGAACTATTTATTTTTTTTTTATCTGGTGATATCTTGTTTATGTTTATGTGATTTTATTCTTCAAAGTTCGTTCCTAAGCACTGCTTATTTAATCTTACAAAGATGACGTAATCTTCTTTCCAAATTACGTAATATACAACCTCGAGTGCAAAGGGTTAATGTATGAAAGCATCGTTTTTAAATTATGAAAAAAACAATTTTTACAATTAAATGTAATACACTCAGAACAAGAAGAACTTTTATTGACACACTTTTATAGCACTCTTTTGTTGATAAAATTTTTACAACAATTTTTATCAATAAAATTACTTTTTATAATTCACAATATACAAACACTTTTTCACATTTCTAGCACTTTTTCACTGCAGCACTTTTTATTGATAAATTTTCAAAATTTATTTACAATTATTTTCATAAATAAATTAACTTAAATTAATTCGGTAGTTTGAGAGAGGCTAGACATCGGCGATAATATTCAGTTTATATCGCTTAGAGTTTTACCAGGTGTGCAAGTATGGAATGCGGATTTTAAAAGAAAAAATAACACGTTAAAATTGGTAGAATAATAAAAAGTGCTTTATTTAAAGTATGCTTCATCGCTTTTCATACAATTTTCCCATCTTTTGGGCAACTTGTGAAACACCACGCCAGTAGAAATCTTCCCTTTTTGCCGCGAACCATTCATCGAGCCATTTTCTGACATCTCAAAAGGAATCAAAGTGCTGCTGAGTAAGTGGGTGACCCATCGATGCAAACAAGTGGTAATAAGAAGAAGCCAAATCTGGTGAGAAAGCCGCATGAGGCAGAACTTCCCAGTTAAGTGCTTCCAATGTGTTGCGAACCGGTTCTGCCGTATGTGATGGAGCATTGTCATGGAGAAAAATTACTTTGTGTTGCCTCTTTCGGTATTCTAGCCTTTTTTCAAGCAGTAAATATTTTAAATCGGTTAATTGTTGTTGGTAACGTGTAGTATTAACCATTTTCCCAGGTTTTAATAGCTCATAATAGACCACGCCTCTCTGGTCCCATCAAACACAGAGCATCGTCTTTCTGCCAAAACGATTTCGTCTTGCGGTCGATGTGGATGGTGCTCCTGGGTCTTCTCATGATTTCTTGCGTTTGGGATTTTAAAAATAAATCCATTTTTCATCCCCTGTTACTATTCGATGCAAAAACGACTTTCTCTTGTACCGAGCGAGCAAAATTTCACATGTGACTTAGCGCTTTTCCAGTTGCCTGTCATTCAACTTACGTGGTACCCATCTACCGCTCTTCTGAATTTTCCACATCGCTCGTAGGTGATTAGAAACAGCTTGTTGGAAAACTCCTAATTGCTATGCGAGTTGTTTTTGTGTTTGCGAATCATCTTCGTCCAACAATGCTTGCAAACTCATATCTTCGAATTCTTTTGGCGGTTTTCCATGTTCCTTGTCTGCAACGTCGGTCACCTTTTTTGAAACGTTGAAAACATTGTTCACACGTATCTGGCGATGGAGCATGTTTACCATAAGCTTATCGTAGTAACCGAAAGGATTCAGCAGCAGTTTTCTTCAAATGAAAACAAAAAATTAATGCTGCCCGCGAATGCTCTTTGTTCAGTATAAATTTTGACATATTCAACACAACAATACAATACGACGCACATACTTTTTGAGTCTATCACTAATGCGTGACTGAACTATGATGACACAACAAAATGGCGCAGTGTCAAATCATAACAGCTTAAACAACATTGGTACACTATCTGTTGACTAAAATTCGCATTTCATACTTGTACACCTGGTATACAAAAATCTTGTTTTCAACTGTCTTAAATATGTCCAGTTTCGTGTTAACTAAGCAGCATTTGCGGAAGATTTTAGTTTTCTGTTTCAATTGGAAGAAAAGTGCAGCTGAAGCGCATCGAATGCTTGTGGAAGATTATGGAGATAATGCTCAAACTGATAAATCTCGTAAGGAATGGTTTTGACGTTTCAAGAATGAAGATTTTAGCGCTGAAGACAAGCATCGCTCTGGACAGTCAAAAAAATTTGAAGACAATAAGTTGGAGGCATTACTCGATGAAAATCCGAGTTAAACGTAAGAGGAGCTTGCAGAATCATTGGAAGTGACTCAACAATTAGTTTCTGTACGATTGAAATCCATGGGAATGATTCAAAAGCAAGGCAATTGGGTGCCTTGAGAACTGAAACTGAGAGACATTGACAGGCGATTTTTCTGTTGCGAGCAGCTGATTAAAAGGCAACAAAGAAAGTGTTTTTCACATAAAATTGTTACTGGGGATGAATAATAGATATTATATGATAACCCTAAGAAGAAAAAATACTTTGCTATGCTCGGTCACTCGTTGCCATCGACCCCAATATCAACACCGAAGCCAAATATTTATGGTTTAAAGATCATGTTGTGTATCTAGTGGGACCAAAAGGTTATTGTGTGCTAGGATACTGCTACAACATGGGGATACCACAACGGCCAATCAATATAGGCTGCAATTGATTCGTTTGAGCCGTGCATTACGAGAAAAGCGGCCGGAATACAAGGAAAGACACGACATAGTTGATTTTCTGAATGACAACGCTCGGTCTCATGTCCCAAAAGTCTTGAAAAAATATTTGGAAACGCTCAAGTGGGATATTTTGCTGCACCTGCGGTATTCTCCGGACATTGTTCCTTCAGATTACTGGTTGTTCCGAGGGGTGCAGCACGATTAGACAGGTCATCGGTTCACTTCTTTCGTAGAAATCGAAAATTGGCTCCGAATTTGGATCGTCTCAAGAGACGGGACATTTTTTCGAGATGGAATTTAAAAATTGCCTGACAGGCGGGAAAAAGCAGTAACTAACGATAAACAATACTTTGATTAATCTTAATTCTTTTTATTTTGGAATAAATGCATTTTTGACCGAAAAAAAACGGACTGATCTAATTTGTACTCCCAATAGTACACAATACACAAACACTTGTGCAAATTATAGCAGATTTTTATTTATGCACTTGTTCATCTATAAATCTTTAGTTTATTTACAGCAATATTCATAAATAAACTTCTTCATGGTACACGATACGCAAAAACTTTTTAGAAGTTTTTAAAGTTTATAAGGTAGATAAATATCTTATCTAAATGTAAGTTGAACTAACTTCTTTGTAAAAACCTTTGAGATTGATGATGCTAGTTTAATTATTTTCGAGAGACTGAGGGTGTCAGTTAGGGATGTTGCATTAAATAAAAAATAAGAGACGCAAGATGGCTATAAAACAAGAGTATCATTTAACATTTACATACAAAAGTATTATATTACTCAACATTTTTTATTGACGCTTTCTTAAAAGCGAAATCGAATACTGTTTTGCATTGTTACCTGACCTAAAAATGAAAATCTTAAAATTAAAATTAATTAAATTAAAATCTTTAAATTATAAATGAATTCATCAATTAATTTTATTGATTTATAATTGTAAATAAATTGGTAATCAATTGAACTAGTTAAAGATATACAAGGAACCGTATTTTATCTTGTACCAATTAAAACCTTAAAAACAAATATACAGTATATACAAGGGTCGTTTGAAAAGTCCGTGAAAAGTCCAAAAGATGGCACCACCGGCGCGTATTGTGGTAATGTTGAGTTAGTAGCATCTCTTGAGTAAACACACACCAAGTTGCAGCCGTATTGGTCTATTTTTTTATGTGCCATAACCGTTCCGGCCGAAGGAACGGTCTTCGCCTTTTTTCGTGCAGATTCTCCCTTGGTAACCTATTGTTTAGATTGTTGTTTGGTCTCAGGAGTATAGTGATGTATCCATGTTTCATCCACAGTGACGAAAGGACGCTTAAAGTCCTCCGGATTTTTCTGAAACAGCTGCAAACCATCCTTGCAACACTTCACACGATTCCGTTTTTGGTCAAGCGTGAGCAATCGCGGTACTCATCTTGCGGATAGCTTTCTCATGTCCAAATGCTTATGCAAAATACTATGTACCCGTTCAGTCGAGATGCCCACAGCACTAGCAATCTCACGCACCTTAACTCTTTTGTCATCCATCACCATATCATGGATTTGATCAATGATTTCTGGAGTCGTAACCTCCGCAGGCCGTCCAGAACGTTTAGCGTCACTTGTGCCCATATGGTCAGACCGAAAATTTTGAAATCACTCATAAACTGTTCTAATCGAAGATGCTGAGTCACC
The DNA here is from genome assembly GCA_949987625.1 of Chalcis sispes. NCBI lineage: Eukaryota > Metazoa > Arthropoda > Insecta > Hymenoptera > Chalcididae > Chalcis > Chalcis sispes. Next base: position 39,990,029 of record OX465096.1, on the reverse strand, counting down.
ATAATGTTTATCAAGCTTCTCTTAAGTCTCCTGAGGCGTTTTGCCTTTCATAAAGTAATGTTTAATCACAACACGAAATTCTTTTTCGTCCATTTCTTGAAAATCACTCGACTTCCTTGATTCACACGAATGCCAAACACAAAAAAATTGACCAATATGGCTGCAACTTAGTGTGTGTTCATTCAAGAAATACTATTAACTAAACATGACCTCGATACGCGCCAGTGGTGCCATCTCTCGGACTTTGCACGGACTTTTCAAACAACCCTCGTCGATGTTAAATGCATACTGTAATGTATGATGACGTTGCGCGTTCTATTCAATGGAACGCCTCTATATGACAGTGTGTTGATTCCTATATAAAATGTGTAATGCTTGCAACAGTGATGCAAGTTTATTCCTGTAGAAAAGCCGTGAAGACATGGAAAATAACTTTTTCCAATACACGTATAAAGAGCCGAGTAACTTTACTCTTTTTAGCACGCAAACACTTAGAGAAATGTTTGTAAACATTGATAAACCAAAAGAAGTAAATGTACCAAGATTTAGGAGTCAACAAAGACTTATGCTGATGCCTAACAAGCAAAAAATTTCCACGACGTATCCGCGACCGAGTCTTCAAATATAAGGAAGAGCGGTCACGCGAGTTGTTCGGCTCGGTTCGGTGCATTTTGGTTCTTTGGTTCACCTTCACCGTCGCTGTCACGCGGGCAGTTAGTCATCACCAGTAGAATTTTAGCGTCCGTTTTCTTTTGCTTGAGAAAAATTAATTTTTATTACAAAATCATTGTGAGTTTAACGTAAGAAGTCTTTACAGTTAAAGCAAATTTTATTAATAATTTCACAACCTCACTTCACAGGTTTCGACATTTTCAGTTTGTTTTATATCTTTTGTGAAGTTCAAATAATCGTAAAGTTAGAAATTCGTGACGTATTGTGTGGAAGTGTGTAGCATATTTTTTATTAAAAGAAGAGAGTAATTTGTACCATCCGGTGAGCCAGAATTGCACATTCTAAAAATAATTAATAAAAATCATTTTTAAGCTATTTACTGGATTTGGTTAAAACATTTCTTGATTTATCCTACATATTTCACTCATTAGACGAGAAAATCCCAATACTAGGCCTTATAGAAGAAAAAATAATTTATTATATATATTCAATTGACTACGAGTTTTGGAAGGCTAGGGCATGTCATATCAATCCCTTTCGACTATAAATAAGGTAAGATTTATATTATTAAGATGCATGTCTTATCCCAATTTTCCGAATGCCTCTACGGGACAGAGGCGGCGTCTCGTGAGCTCGATGTATTATCAGGAATGAAGATCAAGGGACGCGCCAGCGCCCGGTGGTAAGTATTGGTACTAACCACGGGCGCCTGGCGCACCCATTTATACATTAAATTGATGCATGAAAAAATTAAAAAATTTTGTTTAATTATACATTTTAATATTTCATAAAATGTAATTTACCACCTTTGCTTTTTTTTATGCTCTTTCAAATAAAAAAAAAGCATTAACTTTCATGCATTCGTTACGAAGATACGATATGCGTCCCCGAATTTTCATCTAACCGCTCTTCAAGCATTTCATCTAATATCTAGATTCATATTATAATAAAATAATCTGAACAAGATAATCTCTTGTTTTTATCTCATTATCTCTTTATGTATATATGTATATACTAACTATACTAAAATATCTCATCTCTTTATATATATATATATATATATATATATATATAGGTTAGTTAAAATCTTCAGAAAATATAACCTCTAAAATGGTATATATTAGGTGTAGTAAAAAGTAATCCATTATTTTGCCAATAGATGCCTTTAGTAGTCTGTATCTCCCGTTGTAGAAGTGCGATCGGGTTACACTAGATGGCGTTAGAAAGATAAGATTTCGTACTAAAAAAGCTTCTGGTGCATATTTGACCTAAATCGTGTCATTCTATCTTTACTAAATAAAACCTTCAATTTAATGCAAAAATAATGAATTTCTTTTTACTACACCTAATATAAATCAAATCAATACACAAATAACCTCTAAAATAGTATATATATATATATATATGTATACACACAAATAGCTTCATTAATATTATTTTAAAATATAGTATGTATGTATAATATATATATGTATATATATATATATATTCACATTTATTAAAAATATACTATATATATTTTATTTTAGTATAGTTCGTATATATATATAACACATCATTTAATAAGTCCCGAGACTAACAACGAAAACAACATTTTTTTTCAAAAATCATTTTTATTCATCAATATAATCTCCTTTTAGAGTAATACAATCTTTTTAACGCCTTTCCAACATTTCTATACCATGTTTATAAAAGGATTTATCCTTTGCTTCAAAAAAGGCTTCAGTTTCGGCAATGACCTCCTCATTCAAGCCAAATTTTTTTCCCTGGAGCATTTTTTTTTAATCAGCGAAGAGCCAGTAGTCGCTGGGGGCTAAATCTGGCGAATACGGGGGGTTAGGAAGCGAATCAAAGCCCAATTCGTTTAATTTTGCCATTGTTTTCATGGACTTGTGGCATGGTGCATTGTCTTGGTGAAAAAGGATTTTCTTTTTCATGTGTGGTCGTTTTGCTGCGATCTACTCCTTCAAACGTACCAACAAGTCAATATAATAATCACTGTTGATCGATTTACCTTTTTTCAGTAAGTCAATGAAAATCACGCCATGTGTATCCCAAAAAACAGACGCCATGACTTTGCCAGCAGACTGCGGCGTTTTTGGATGCTTTGGGCGGCTTTCGCCAGCCATGCGCCACTCAGATGATTGCCGATTTGACTCCGGAGTAAAATTACGTATCCATGTTTCATCCATGGTCACGTATCGACGCAGGAAATCCTTTTTATTGCGAGTAAATAGGGATAAACAGCTCTCTGAATCGTCGACTCGTTGCTGTTTTTGTTCCACTGAAAGCAATCGCAGCACTCAATTGGAAAAAACCTTTTTCATGCTCAATTTTTCATGAAGGATTGTAAATACGCTTCCAGATAATATCTGTGTCATTTCTGCAATCTCACGGACCTTTACTCTGCGATTTTTCATTACAATTTTCAACACTTCACTCACATTTTCCTGTGTAACGGCTTCCAATGGCCTGCCCGAACGTTCCGCATCATTTGTGTCCGTACGACCACGTTTGAACTCAGCATACCAACAACAAATCGTTGGTTTGGATGGAACGGAGTCCGGGTAATGTTTTTCAAGCCATTGCTGGGCTTCTACGGTGTTTTTACCTATTAAAAAACAATGTTTTATCAACACGCGAAACTCGCTTTTTTCCATCTTTCAAACAAATTACAAAGTGACTTTACTCTAACCTCGATAACTCTGCTGTGTGTGATCTGATCGACGTGAAATTTTTACACGTTTCATGTAAAAGTTCGCACTCTATGGAAACGTGGCCAGTTTGGTACTACTAGCACCATCTCTGGGTTAGTCTCGGGAGTTATTGAACGAAGTGTTATATTACAGTATCTAAAAATATACGTTGATCACATAAATCACTGAGAGCATCACTATGTACTCTACAAGTCTCCGGCAAGTATGGTTTTAATTACATGTCACAAGTAACTTTTTATGAAATATATAAGTTGTAAAAGAATATAGCATGAAAGATATAAAAAAACATAATTAAAAGAATTATTTGATTTCAGTGGTTTCATTCAGAGCAACTTTCTACTATCGTACGAAAACAATATGAAATTATATGTTAATTATTGAATTGAATTAAAATAAAAACTAAATAAATGTAAGAGTAAAAAGAATCATTTCACATGATTGATATTTTGTAAACTTTGATATTTCAATTCAAACCCAAGCGGAAATAATCACGTGTATATAAATGTTATTAACAAAAAGTAATTCTTCATAATGATTATTAGCTTTTATTAGGTAATAATAAAATCTTAACACATCGTTTAATAAGTCCCGAGACTAACAACAAAAACAACATTTTTTTTCAAAAATCATTTTTATTGATTAATATAATCTTCTTTTAGAGTGATGCAATCTTTCCAATGCCTTTCCAACATTTCTATACCATGTTTATAGAAGGATTTATCCTTTGCTTTAAAATAGGCTTCAGTTTCGGCAATGACTTCCTCATTCGAGCCAAATTTTTTCCCCTGGAGCATTTTTTTGAGATCAGCAAAGAGCCAGTAGTCGCTGGGGGCTAAATCTGGCGAGTATGGGGGGTGGGGAAGCAAATCAAAGCCCAATTCGTTCAATTTTGCTATTGTTTTTATGGACTTGTGGCATAGTGCATTGTCTTGGTGAAAAAGGATTTTTTTCTTCTTTATGTGCGGTCGTTTTGCTGCGATCTCCTCCTTCAAACGTACCAACAAGTCAATATAATAATCACTGTTGATCGATTTACCTTTTTCCAGGTAGTCAATGAAAATCACGCCATGTATATCCCAAAAAACAGACGCCATGACTTTGCCAGCAGACTGCTGCGTTTTTGGACGCTTTGGGTGGCTTTCGCCAGCCATGCGCCATTTAGATGATTGCTAATTCGACTCCGGAGTGAAATGATGTATCCATGTTTCATCCATGGTCACGTATCGACGCAGGAAATCCTTTTTATTGCGAGTAAATGGGGATAAACAGCTCTCTGAATCGTCGACTCGTTGCTGTTTTTGTTCCACTGAAAGCAATCGCGGCACCCACTTGGAAAAAACCTTTTTCATGCTTAATTTTTCATGAAGGATTGTAAATACGCTTCCAGATGATATCTGTGTCATTTCTGCAATCTCACGGACCTTTACTCTGCGATTTTTCATTACAATTTTCAACACTTCACTCACATTTTCCTGTGTAACGGCTTCCAATGGCCTGCCCGAACGTTCCGCATCGTTTGTGTCCGTACGACCACGTTTGAACTCAGCATACCAACAACAAATCGTTGGTTTGGATGGAACGGAGTCCGGGTAATGTTTTTCAAGCCATTGCTGGGCTTCTACGGTGTTTTTACCTATTAAAAAACAATGTTTTATCAACACGCGAAACTCGCTTTTTTCCATCTTTCAAACAAATTACAAAGTGACTTTACTCTAACCTCGATAACTTTGCTGTCTGTGATTCGATCGACATGAAATTGTTACACGTTTTATGTAAAGGTTTGCACTCTATGGGAACGTTGCCAGTTTGGTACTACTAGCACCATCTTTGGGTTAGTCTCGGGACTTATTGAACGATGTGTTAGGGTTGTTCGATAATTGATGTCGTTTTTTTCACGTTTCTAAAAGTGAATTTATTCATATTAACAACAAACATTAATCAATGAAATATTGACCGTTTTGTCGGATGACCTTTTGCCATCTTGCGGTAAGTTGCAAAATTTTATGTTTGAAGAAGCCTTGGCTTTTAGAAGCGAAGAACTGGTCCAAGTCATTTTCAACAGCCTGATAGGAATCGGACGTTTTATCATTCAAATGGTTTTTAAGGGAGCGAAACAAATGATAGTTTGATGGTGCTAAGTCATGGCTATATGATGGATGTGGCATCAGTTCCCCATTGAGCTCCATTAATTTTTGACGGGTTATCAAAGAGGTGTGAGGTCTGGCGTTATCATGATGGAACATCACACCTTTGCGATTGGCCAGTTCAGGGCGTTTTTTCTCGATTGCTTCGTTCAATTTCGATAGTTGACGACAGTAGACATTTGTATCAATAGTTTAGTTTCTTGGAAGCAGCTCAAAGTAGACTATACCCTTGTAATTCCACCACACGGAAAGCATAGTCTTCTTTTGGGAAATATTGGCTTTAGATGTGGATCGTGGGGGCTTATCTTGCTTGATCCATGATCGTTTTTGGACTACATTATCGTACATAATCCATGTTTTATAACCCGTTATGATTCTATTTAGAAATGGGTCGTTTTCGTTACGATTCAGCAAAGAGTCGCATATGTTAATGCGTTTGGTGAGGTGGATTTCCTTTAATTCGTGAGAAACCCAAACATCCAGTTTCTTCACTTAACTATGCTGTTGTAAGTGCAAGTAAACGGTTAAATTCGATAAGCCAAGCTTCTCTGCTATCTCTTGAGTTGTCATATGCCAGTAAGTTTCGATTAACGCCTTTATTTTGTCGTCATCAGTAGTAGTTGGACGGCCAGTATGTGGTGCATCTAGCACATTAAAATTTCCAGAACGAAAGCGAGCAAACCAACGCTGACATGCGTTTAGTAAGGCAGTTCTCACCATAAACTTCACACAATTTCTTCCGAGCTTGCACCGCATTTTTGTCCTTTCGGAAGTAAAACAATAAAATATGCCAATAATGCTCACTTTGATTGTCCATTTTCAAATTAATTTTTATTCAACTTGTTACTTACTAATAACGCTCAGTTTTTAAGAGGAGATAGTGTACATTCTAACCTTTATAATAGTATATAATAATATACGCCACGCAACCGCTACTACATGAAATATGCAGTTCACGCCGTCTATGAGAGAAAAGCGACATTAATTATCGAACAACCCAAGAGTTTGTTTATGTTTGAAATTAAACAAGTAAATGGTAATGCTTGTGGTAATTTATATAATCAAGATATATTTTTAGATACTGAAATAGTTTTTTTATGTTATTAGGTTGCTGCAGATGAAATGGCCGATTTAGCAATGACATAAAGTTGGCTGCAATTTTAGTGTATTATGTTGGCACAAGGTGGGGCAAATGATATGACATATTGAAGTATAAATACTGCTACCTTGGTTTCTGGAGTCATTTCTGTTTTGCACTTTATAGTGATCGTAAAAACAAAAAGAGAAAGTGAACATGGAAGTGAATCAAAAGCGGCTACTTTTACTCTACAAATTTAAATTAGAGCACAACGCAACGGAAGCAACAAGGAATATCAACAGCGCATTTGGGCCTAATACAGTTAGCGAACGAAACGCTCGGCGCTGGTTCGAAAAATTTCGATCCGGTGATATGGACCTTGGAAATGAGCCACGTGGACACCCAGGACCATCGATTAATAACGACAAGCTGCGTGCATTAGTGGAGTCTGACCCCTGCCAAACCATAAGAGATCTTGCCGAGAAATTATGCGCTCACAATTCGACAGTTTGCCGCCACTTGCAACAACATGGAAAAGTGAAAAAGCTTGACAAATGGGTTTTGCGTGATCTTACCGAGCAAAACATGACGTGTCGAATAGAGATTTTAAGTTCTCTTCTCTCCCGCAACAACAAGGAACCGTTCTTTTACTGAATTGTGACCTGCGATGAAAAGTGGATTTTATACGATAATCGTTGCCGATCGGCCGATCGGAGTTATCCACTATTCGTTCCTGCAACCTGGCGACATTATCAATGCTGAGAAATACTGTGCTCAACTGGATGAAATGCATCAGAAATTGATAGTGCAACGACATAGGCTTGTCAACAGGGATGGAGTGATACTGCTTCATGATAACGCGCGATCACATGTATCGACAACAACGGTCCAAAAATTAAACGAATTGTGCTATGAGACTCTTCCTCACCCTCCATATTCACCAGATCTCTCACCAAAAAATTATCATTTTATTAGACATTTGGATCTCTTTTTGACAGAAAAAAGATTTAATAATGAAGCTGCTGTCAAAAATGCCTTCGAGGAGTTTCTTCAAACCAGAAACTCGGACTTCTACAAAACTGGAATAAATGTACTTGTATCTCGTTGGGAAGAGTGTGTTGCATCTATTGGTACCTATTTTGATTAAATAAATTGTCTTTATAAAAAGTTACAGCTGTTTAAAAATTTATTACAAAATCGGCCATTTCATCTGCAACCTAATATAACTGAAACATGATTGGGTACGAATTATGAATAATAAGATTCCAAACTTTCAGCTATACTTTCTATGTATACAAGTACATTTACAATATACAAAGATGACATGGCATATGCTAATTTTTTCCTTAATAAATATTAAAGAAAAAATAAAAAATTAACATGACTGCATATCTTGTTGTATATTTGTATAATTTTAAATATATATATATGTTATAAAAAATTATAAAAATTTGTCAATAACAATTTTTTAACATTTGATAATTTTTCATTTAAAAAATAAAGCACTTCATAATTTCAATAAAAATAGAAAAATATAATTAATAAATCAAATGCTCATTTATTTTTTATATTCTATATATTTTATTATTTATATTCTCCACCATTACACTCTACAAGTATCCGGCAAGTATGGTTTTAATTACATGTCACAAGTAACTTTCTATGAAATATATATGTTAAGTTGTAAAAGAATATAGCATAGAAGATATAGAAAAATATAGTTAGAAGAATTATTTGATTTCAGTGTTTTTATTCGAAGCAACTTCCTACTATCGTACGAAAACAATATGAAATTATATGTTAATTATTGAATTGAATTAAAATAAAAACTAAATAAATGTAAGAGTAAAAAGAATCATTTCACATGATTGATATTTTGTATACTTTGATATTTCAATTCAAAGTAACATTTCAAAAGAAAATTGTAAGAAATATAAAATATTATTTTTTAGTATCAACTAAAATTATAAAATAAATGTGCTCGACATAAATATTCAAATACTTAACAACATTAAATAGATTTTACAACTTTCGTGCGTAGAAATTTGTGCAATGGCCTTTTAATTATCCGATAAGTAAATGATGACCAGGTAGCGGTCAAAAAATACATTAATAAAAAGAAAGATGATATTTAGCGATATTATTATATTCTATTGCTTTCTTGAGTCTAAAATATTTTAAAATTAAAGAAAATTTGAAAGTATGTTTGTGAAAATTGATTATTAATTATATTTTTTTATATTTTTTAATAACAACGAAAACGATAATTTTTTTGTATTTAAAAGATTGTTGTATTTACATTGTAACGAGGTGGCAGTTTTAAACATTAACCGCCACAGGAGCCATTCGCTTCGGGGGACGCGCAATCCGCAAAAGGCGCGAAATTGCCCTTTGCGCCCCCTTTTAGGAAGCTAAAGTCTTGGACGACTTTGCTCCTGGGTCCAGGCTCGAGAAGCCGGTCTACGGACCCAACTTACCCGTTGCAACGCCGCGCAATCGTCGTTGCGCGGCTCGTTCGTCGTCCTCACCTGGCTAGTTGATCTCGGAGAGGGCGGTATTCGGGAGGAGAGTTGAAAGCTCCTCGTCGCGGAAATAATAAAAAAAATGCAAAGCAAAGTAGCAAAAAAAATTATAAATAATAAAAGAAAAAAAAGGATATAATAATTTGAGCGAGACAAGCTCGCACCAAACAAAACAAAAAAACACAAAAAAAAATAAAAGAAAAAAATACAAATTAAAAATATAAAGAAAATAATTTAATAAGAACAAAAAAGAAATAATAAATAATAAATAAGTTAACAATAATGATTACAGAAGAAATATAAAAGACAGTAAAATAAATTATAATTGCCGCGTACGAGGAACGCAGGCGGTGAGGCGCGATATAATGCGCGAGGATGGCTCCCGCGCGCGGCGTATTCCACGAGTGCGAGAAAGAAAGAATGCCTCTCGCACTACGCCTATGAGAGTGAGAGAGAAAGGCCTCTCTCACTCGCGCGCACCGTCTAACGTACGGGTGCGAGAGAGAAGAACACTCTCCCGCACGGAGCCCGTTGGAGCGAGAGAGAGAACGCTCTCCCGCTCTTGCGCGCCGCTTCTACTGCGAGTACGAGAGAGACAACGGATCTCCCGTACTACGCCGTAGGAGTGAGAGAGAAAGTGCTCTCCCACTCTTGCGCGCCTAACCCTACGCGGGTGCGAGAGAGAACGCAACTCTCTCGCGCCGATCTAACTCGAGTGGGAGATAAAGGTTTCTTCCACTCGCGCGCGCGCCGTATACGCCGCAAGTGCGAGAGAGAAGGCGACTCTCCCACACTGCTACCACTAGAGTGAGTGAGATACCGCTCTCTCACTCGCGCGCGCTTAAGCTCCTATAGGTGCGAGAGAGAACGCAACTCTCTCGCCCTGTATACGAGAGTGAGAGAGATAGCGCTCTCTCACTCGCACGAACCGCGAAAAAATACAAAATATGAAAGCGCGGAGTAACCGGCGGAGGTTACTCCTACGCGAATACAACAAAAAAGAAACGGCTTTACGCGCGAAAATTAAGTCTGAGCAGACTTACTCTTAGGCTGGCCAGCCGCGCTCGCAAGACGCACGTTGAAGATGGCGGGGAAGGCGACCCGGCCTGCTCTCGGATGCGAAGTCGACTCGCTCTCGGTCGCCGGTGACCTGCCTCGGTGCCGTCGGCCGGTGTTGGTTTCTTGGCTGCCTGCACAGCCGCTGCTCGCCAAGTCACCAAAAACACACCCCGATAACTTTCTTCTTCAATGCGAAGAAGAAAGAAACGAAAAAGAAAACGCGTAATCGGCGCGTCCAAAATGGCGGAGATTTTATTCGTTCCCGCGGAAAAACTTCGTGAAGCGAAAACGAAAGCGCGTGGCTTGTTCGACGGCGAACTCTATACTGCTCTAAAAGGCGGGAGACGGCTTGGCTACCTAGCCTAGCTTCTCCTATGCGGTACTCGACTAGCCTATCTCTAGTCGCGTACCGTTTTTGCCCGTCCGCGACCGTCGCGTTACTTCTTTTCCGCGGTCCCCCTTTATCCCGATTACGCTTAATATGACGCGGCGCGGAGCACGGAGTGTTCTCCGTGACACCCCCCACCCAGAAATCGCTTACCCGGGGTGAGCGGATTCTGACACACTCCGCGCCGCTCGGTCCGCCAGGATAGGAGTTGGCAAGGGATGAAATAACGGAAATAACACTTGGCATTATTAGAAAAAATAAAAAAGAGTTTTATTAGCTAACGGGCCCTTCTGGCCGACTGCCGCCAATGTTGTGCCTTCTCGGGGCATTGCTTGGGGTCTGAGACCCCCCGATGCCCGCACGCCGGACACCTCTTCCTCTTCTTCTTTGTGGGGTCGGTTCCGGGGGCCGGGTCTGCTTGGCCGAGGACTGGTTCCGGCACTGGTGCCGCCTGGCCTGGCCGCCTCTTCTCCGCGGCGAGACGCTCCCTCTCGAGAGCGGCGCGCTCGGCTTCCAGGGCCTCTTGGGTAGCCCTCTGCGCCCGCTCCCGGTGCTGCTGGGCCTCCTCGAGGAGCTTGCTGGCCTCCTGTTTTTGGCGCGCGTCCTCGCGCCTACGCCTCCGCAGCTCCTCGATTACCTTAGTCTCAGCCTTGCGGGACTCAGCAAGGCGGGGCCACTTGCCTGCGTGCAAAGTGGCCCGAGGCCCGGCGCGGAGGTACTCGTCGAGTACCTCGAAGGCGCGTCTCTCCAGGCGGGTCGCTTCGCTCGACGATTTGCGAGCGACCTGGAGCCCCAACTCCACCTGCGGCCACCTCGCCGCCAAATCGTTGGGGAGCTCCTGCCACCAGTGCTCCTCGTACTGCGTGGCGGCGTCCCTGGTCTCTACTGGGGGTCGCTCCGGGGTTGGCGGGCAACCCGGGATGGGCGTGGCTGACCCGAAAGGCAGGTCGGGAGCTCGGAAGTCCGGGACTCCGATACGGCGAGGGGTGTTCGAGTCTTCCTCGTCCTCGCTGAGCTCCCAGATAACTACCGACTCCTTGAGCTCCCGCTGCCGCCGCGCCTCCTCCTCGTGCTCCTTGACCTTCTCCGTGGCGGTGGTCAGTGCCGCGTGCACGAGGGTCTCTACCTCCTCCCCCAGTTGTAAGTTGAGGATAGCGGCAGACAGTCGCTCCAACTTCTCCAGGGTTGTTTCTAACGCCATGATCTCGAAGCTTCGCCTGCAACAGAAGGGATTTAGGCTTACCCCATTGTTATGGAGAAGGAAGGAAGTTGAGAAGGAGGAGAAAGACGAAGAGAAAACAACTTAACGGAACGGCCGAAAAGTAGAAAGACCAAGAAAAAAAAAACGAAAAAAAACTAGAAAGACAAAGAAAAAACAGAAAAAAAAACAGGAAAAGAAAAAAAAATCGGGTCGATTAGGACCGTGGAGAGCGCTCGGGGCGACCCGGGCGACAACTACGGGCGCTTCTTCATGCCCCTAGGCCTGCCTTGGGGGCGGACCTGAGGGGCCTGCACGCTCGCGCCCCTCCGCGGTCTACCCCTTCTCCTTTTCGGCTCAGGGTTGACCTCGGGCGGATAGGGTTCGGGTCCGACGGGCTCCGCTGAGCCTTCGCTCGTCGGCGGTGGCTCGGACGCCGGTGTTGGAGTGCTCGCTAACGGCGGGTCGCTCGTCGCCGGTTCTTCCCCCGGTGGTTGGGGCTCTCGGAGTACCTCGGCGGGGTCGACGTCGTCGGCTTCGGGCGCTTGCCCACCGTAGTACGCCTTTAAATGCTGAGCATGCACCAAATCTTCAAGCTCAATTTGCTCGCTGATGAGCTTGAAGCAGTTGGAGCCCCTAGTCTCCACTATCCAATATGGACCTACGAACTTCGGCGCTAACTTGGCCGTCACGCCTCGAGCGGCTGAGGAGAGTACGCGATTCCGCTTCCAGACGCGATCTCCGACCTTGAACGGTACCTCACGCCTTCTATCGTCGTAGAGGTTTGCCTGCCTGGCTTGCGCGTTGCAGGAACTCTCCGCGGCGCGGTCGAGAAGCAGTGGGAGGTTTCGCATCCTTGTGCTCCACGCTTCCCTGCTCTCGTCGGCGAGCTTATCGGTCGCCTCGCGCTCTTGTGCGCGTCTCGCGGTTCCAGGTGGCGTCGGCTGCCGGCCATAGTTGAGCGCCGCCGGGCTCAGGCCGGTTGAACTTTGCTCAGCCGTGTTCAGGGCGAAGACGAATTCAGGTAGATGTTCATCCCATGAATTATGATTGTCCGTAACGAACGAGGCAATCATCGTCTTGAGGGTCCGGTTCACTCGCTCCACTGGGTTGGCTTGTGGATGGTTAGGCGGAGAGTTAGCGTTAGCTATCCCTGCCGCCGCTAAATACTCATCCACCGCTTGGTTTTTGAACTCCGTGCCGTTATCCGAGAGGAAAACCTCAGGAGCGCCAAAGCGTAAAACGACCCGGTCGTTAAGCTCCCGGATAATCGTTTTAGCGTTCGCTTTTCGGATCAGCACGGCCTCCACCCAGCGGGTGAACAAATCCTGAAAGACCAGGATATATTCGAACCCTTTAGCGGAACGGGGAAGTGGGCCGGTTATGTCGGCTGCTACGACCTGCCACGGCCGGTCGGTGGTCCTACGGCCCATGAACCCAAAGGGAGCCCTTTGCTCTACCTTACAGCGCTGGCACACTAGGCATTTGCGGACGTATTCCCGGACGTCGTCGTAGAATTGTGGCCAGTAGTATGCTCTGGCCACCCGCGCGAACGTCTTTTCGCGGCCTAGGTGCCCCGCTGTTGGATCGTCGTGGCATTCTCGTGACACCGTTTGCCGCTGTTCTTTCGGCACGACCAACTTCCATTCCTCGTCATCGCCTATAACTCCGTCGATCTTGTCGGCGGGGCGATGAGCGTACAGGTTTCCCCCAACGAGCTTCCATCTGGGGTGCTCGTTAGGCTCCTCAGAGATGTTGCGGACCCAAGCGAGGTACCACTCGTCGGCGGTGTTTCCCGACCAGACGAGAGAGGAAAGAGCAACTTCGTCTTCCTCAAACATGCGAGACAACGCGTCTGGCACGTGGTGAAGCGCTCCCTTCCGGTGCTCTACCTCGAAGCAGTGAGCTTGGAGCTCTAGAGCCCATCTCGCCAGTCTGCTGGTGGGGTTCTTCATTGAGCACAGCCAGCGCAAGCTGCTGTGGTCAGTTATCACCTTAAATTGGTGCCCCTCGATGTATGGACGGAATTTCTTTACGGCCCATACAACTGCCAGACATTCTCGCTCGGTCACGCTATAATTCCGCTCGGCGGAGTTGAGGGTTCTGCTAGCAAACTCTAGCACCCTTTCTTCGTCCTCAACGATCTGCAGCAGCACCGCTCCTATGCCCGTGTCACTCGCATCGGTTTGGATAACGTATCCACCCCCTAGCCGAGGACACTGTAAAACTGGGGCGGAGACGATCATCGCCTTTAAAACTTCGAAGGCGCGCTGCTGCTCCTCGAGCCATTCAAACCTTTGGCTCTTCTTCGTGAGGCGGGTTAACGGTTCGGCGACGGTGGCATAGTCCTTCATAAACTTCCTATACCAGGACGCCATCCCGAGGAAGCGTCTTAGCTGCTTGAGGTTCCTAGGGGGGGGATAGTCCCTGACCGGCTGGCTCTTGGCTGGATCGGGCTTAATGCCGTCCCGATTAACCAGCACCCCAAGGTACCTCACTTCTGTTTTACAGAGGTCGCATTTCTCTTGGTTAACCGTTAAACCAGACTCCGCAAGACGTTTGAGTACGAGCGCGAGGTACTTCTCATGCTCATCAAACGTCTCCCCTACGACGATAATGTCGTCTAGGTAGGAGAAGGCGTGCGGCTCCAAATCGGGGCCAACAACCCGGTCGATTACGCGCTGAAAGGTCGCGCCTGCATATGAAAGACCGTACGGCATCCTTTTAAACTGGAAAAGCCCCATGCCTGGTACGGTAAACGCCGTGATAGGTCGCGAGTCAACCTTTAGTGGTATTTGATGGTAGGCGCTGCTCAGGTCGAGGGTAGAAATATACCTCGCCTTCCGCAGCTTGCGCAGGATATCCTGCATGTAAGGCAGGGGATAAGCGTCCGGCTTCGTAACCGCGTTGACTTTGCGAAAGTCGATGCAGAAGCGGTACGAGCCGTTCTCCTTGCGCACCATCACCACCGGGCTAGACCAGCCTCTAGTTGACGGTTCGATCACGTCCTGCTGGAGCATCTCTCGGACTTGACGATGCATTTCTTCTTGAATCTTGTCCGAGACGGGGTAATAGCGTTGCTTGATGGGCGAGGCGTCGCCTACATCAATCGCATGTTCTACCCCGTGTGTGCATCCCAGGGTGGACCCTCCGCTCGGCGAAACTGCGTCGAGCAGAGCTTGGAGTCGGGCACGCTGGTCGTCCGTTACGTCGGCTACGCCGGCAGACGCTAGCGCACCCACGCCGGCAGCTATGCTGGCAACTTCTAGGCCGACACTTACATTCGCGTCTTTAAAATGTAGACGGTCGGTGTCGGGGTCCAAAACCGCGCGGAATGCTCGGATAAAATTAACTCCGACATAACATTCCTCGTCCAGCTGAGGCATTATGGCGACCCTAATGTCATGCGTTAACCCCGCGACAGCGAAGGGCAACTTGACATGTCCCAACAGTGGGAGGTGCCTGCCATCAGCGACTTTCACGCGTCCTGATTCGGCTGGGATGAGCTCACGGTCAAGGGCATTGGCAATTTGCAAGCCAATAGGACCCATGACCGTGTTCGATGCTCCTGGATCGTACAATGCGCGTAGGCGGTAACCTCCTACCGCCACCTGAAGCCACCAACGGGTTTCGTCTTTAGATTTGTACGCGCGTGCGACCTGTCCTGCGAGGGATAAAGCTTCTTGCAGGTCGGCGGGGGTCGTAGCGTACTCCGATAAAGGTGGAGACGCTGAGTTAGTTGTGGGGACCGTCAAAGACGAGTCGGTTAACTCCTCGCTTAACCGCTCTTCGACCCGTTTCCCGCACATTTGGGACACGTCCTTACCGTGTACCCAAGCTCTCCGCAGGTGTGGCACTTTATAGGCCCTTGTGGCACTTGAGCGCGCACGGGGGAGGCTTTCTTTGCTGAAGGCGCCTCCTGGCGCTCGTCGCGCTTCCCTTTGGGCGGTGGCGAGCTGCGCTTTGGCTTGCTCTCGCCTTTGCCCTTCGGAGAAGACCTCCGACTGCGGTGAGTCGGCTGGGGGGAAGTTCTGGGAGACTTAAAATCTCGCTGCCAGGACTTCATATGGTCGCCTAATATACGAGCGACCGTTGCTGCAAAATTCGCAGCGTCCAGCGCCGGGGGCGTCGCAGCGACCGCGCTGACTCTTGCCCTCGCCGGCTTGCCTTCTGCACTCGGTTGGTGCTCGGTCCTCTGCCTTCGTGTTTCGGACCGAGGCTTATACGCCATCTCTGGCAAGAGCGTGGCTTCAGGTGGTGGAGGCGGGCGGTAGGTCTTGCGGCACTCGAACGTTTGTTCCGCTTCTACCGCTAGGTCGAGCAGCGTTTCGACGCTGTCCACTTCTACCCGCCGGACCATCGATTGCAGCTCTGGCCGCAAGTTACGATGCAGCATATCGAGCTGCTGGTCTCGGCTGGGCATGGGGGAGAGCTTGCGCATGATAGCGACTAGGCAGGTGATATAATCCCGTACCGGCTCGTCAACCCCTTGCGTCCGGCTGTTCGCTTCGGACGCCAGCCTCTGTTGGAACCTTCTGGAGGGTCCATACCACCGTCTCGCTGCTGCCTCAAAATCGGCCCAGCGGGACCACTTGCTCTTTTCGTTGCGGTACCAAGTTGCCGCATTGTCAGTGAAGAGTTCCGATAACGACGACAGAACCTCTTCTTCTGACAAGTTTGCCAGAGCTCGGCAGTCTTCCAGTCGAGCCAAGAATACATCAATGCTCTGGTTCTTGTCTCCGGAGAAGCGGATTTGCCATTTCCGCACTATTTGGCCGATATCCCGCGACGATTGCCGCGTTGAGTGCCCGATAAAGGTTTCGGGGCCTCCCACGCTCGCGGGATACGCAGAATTGCTGTCCGGGGCAAACGTTGCCGCCGGACAGGCCCCCCCCTCCTTAGACACGCCATGCGGTGCTTGGCGTGCAGGATGCGGGTTAGGGGTTGGCTGTGGGCGGGCACGTAGAGGTGTGCTACCGGCCACAGGCTCGTCTGCGTAATGGCAAGTATATGTGTCGGCGAATTGTACCTGCGTTCGCCGACTTTCCGCTTCCTGACTGCTCGATTTGGTCTCGAGCGCGTTCACTTTGGCCGTTAACACTCTAACCTCTGTGAGGAGGTTGGCCATCATCGCCGCGAAAGAGGCTGGCACACGGAACTGGTTATTATTTTCGCTAACCAGCGTGATCCAGCTCTCTTCATGCCTGCTAGTGCCCTGAGCTTCGCTGTCGTGCGATGGTGAACGTCTCGTCCAACCGGTGCATGTGTTTGGACTGGCTCGTTGTCCAGTCTGGAGGACTCTGCAGTCGGAGCTTCCACTATTTTGTCCGGCTGCTGGGCTACTCCTAGCGTCCTCTCGAGGTTATGCTTAACCCTGTCGTCGCAGAGGAGTAGCTCCCATGGGTGTTCCTCTGTGTCAGCGCTTTCTTCTGACCTTAGTCTATTTATCAGGCGCTGACGTAGCTCGCTGCGGCGTACTACGGTTTGGGGATCTTGGCTCCCCTCTTCTGCGAAGTCCGCCGCTGTGTAATTCCCGAGCAGCCAGTTTTGTAGCCGGTCTGCTCGGGCGAACCTGCTGTCATCGGTGCGCAATTGGAGCTGGGCCAAGTTCTCTTCGAGCTCCCTACCGTTCAGGGTGAAGGCCCAGTCCTCGATGGCAGCTAAAGTTCTTTCCGCCATAGTGTTCGCCGCAATGAAGTGGTGCTCACTTTCGCTTACGCTGTTTTCGGTACGGTGTTTGTGAGCACCAACTTCTGAGCGCTCACAAGGGGCTTATCTGCCTTCGGCTGATTATCTGATTTTGGTCTACTGACCGTTCACTTAGCGCTTTTGCCTGCGGAGATTCCTGATTTGACTATTTGTCAGAACAGGTGCGCTCTCGAGTTTCGGTTATCGAGCAGCCAAGCGATTTGGTCCGCGTGAACGCTTTAGTTCCGTGCCAGCTGGGTGGAAATTCAAATAATATTTTTCCACAACTCAAGAAGTAAATAAAAAATTTTAATTTTAAATATTTATTTGCTGGCCGGAACGATTCTTCTCCTTGCTAATTAACAATTTGTTTGGAGCTAGGAGAAGAATCCTGCGCTGCCTTGAGGGTGCTCAGAATTTCGATATATATATATATATATATATTATTTAAAAAAAATAAATTTCTTCTTCCTGAAACAAACAAAAACAAAGGAAAGAATATATTTTCTGAGAGCACTCTCAAGCCAGATTCCTCGCTTGCTGTTGCGCAGGTCAGAAATCTCCGCACTCCTTGTGTGTGCTCTTGACACTCGGAAATCCGAATTTCTCGTTTTCGCTCGCTCTACTGGGAAAAAACGAGAAGAGAGAAAAAAAGAAAAAAAAAATTTTTAACTAAAATATTTTACGCGTGCGGTTCGTGCTTCGCGATTTTAATCCTTCCTACCTGCTCTCAGCTCCCTCTACACACGTTGGGCGCCAGTTGTAACGGGGTGGCAGTTTTAAACATTAACCGCCACAGGAGCAATTCGCTTCGGGGGACGCGCAATCCGCAAAAGGCGCGAAATTGCCCTTTGCGCCCCCTTTTAGGAAGCTAAAGTCTTGGACGACTTTGCTCCTGGGTCCAGGCTCGAGAAGCCGGTCTACGGACCCAACTTACCCGTTGCAACGCCGCGCAATCGTCGTTGCGCGGCTCGTTCGTCGTCCTCACCTGGCTAGTTGATCTCGGAGAGGGCGGTATTCAGGAGGAGAGCTGAAAGCTCCTCGTCGCGGAAATAATAAAAAAATGCAAAGCAAAGTAGCAAAAAAAATTATAAATAATAAAAGAAAAAAAAGGATATAATAATTTGAGCGAGACAAGCTCGCACCAAACAAAACAAAAAAACACAAAAAAAAATAAAAGAAAAAAATACAAATTAAAAATATAAAGAAAATAATTTAATAAGAACAAAAAAGAAATAATAAATAATAAATAAGTTAACAATAATGATTACAGAAGAAATATAAAAGACAGTAAAATAAATTATAATTGCCGCGTACGAGGAACGCAGGCGGTGAGGCGCGATATAATGCGCGAGGATGGCTCCCGCGCGCGGCGTATTCCACGAGTGCGAGAGAGAAAGAATGCCTCTCGCACTACGCCTATGAGAGTGAGAGAGAAAGGCCTCTCTCACTCGCGCGCGCCGTCTAACGTACGGGTGCGAGAGAGAAGAACACTCTCCCGCACGGAGCCCGTTGGAGCGAGAGAGAGAACGCTCTCCCGCTCTTGCGCGCCGCTTCTACTGCGAGTACGAGAGATACAACGGATCTCCCGTACTACGCCGTAGGAGTGAGAGAGAAAGCGCTCTCCCACTCTTGCGCGCCTAACCCTACGCGGGTGCGAGAGAGAACGCAACTCTCTCGCGCCGATCTAACTCGAGTGGGAGATAAAGGTTTCTCCCACTCACGCGCGCGCCGTATACGCCGCAAGTGCGAGAGAGAAGGCGACTCTTCCGCACTGCTACCACTAGAGTGAGAGAGATACCGCTCTCTCACTCGCGCGCGCTTAAGCTCCTATAGGTGCGAGAGAGAACGCAACTCTCTCGCCTTGTATACGAGAGTGAGAGAGATAGCGCTCTCTCACTCGCACGAACCGCGAAAAAATACAAAATATGAAAGCGCGGAGTAACCGGCGGAGGTTACTCCTACGCGAATACAACAAAAAAAAAACGGCTTTACGCGCGAAAATTAAGTCTGAGCAGACTTACTCTTAGGCTGGCCAGCCGCGCTCGCAAGACGCACGTTGAAGATGGCGGGGAAGGCGACCCGGCCTGCTCTCGGATGCGAAGTCGACTCGCTCTCGGTGGCCGGTGACCTGCCTCGGTGCCGTCGGCCGGTGTTGGTTTCTTGGCTGCCTGCACAGCCGCTGCTCGCCAAGTCACCAAAAACACACCCCGATAACTTTCTTCTTCAACGCGAAGAAGAAAGAAACGAAAAAGAAAACGCGTAATCGGCGCGTCCAAAATGGCGGAGATTTTATTCGTTCCCGCGGAAAAACTTCGTGAAGCGAAAACGAAAGCGCATGGCTTGTCCGACGGCGAACTCTATACTGCTCTAAAAGGCGGGAGACGGCTTGGCTACCTAGCCTAGCCTCTCCTATGCGGTACTAGACTAGCCTATCTCTAGTCGCGTACCGTTTTTGCCCGTCCGCGACTGTCGCGTTACTTCTTTTCCGCGGTCCCCCTTTATCCCGATTACGCTAAATATGACGCGGCGCGGAGCACGGAGTGTTCTTCGTGACAACATGTAGATATTCATTAGCATATTAAATGTAACAACATTGATGATCAGCTATCGTTAAAAAAAATGTGTTGATAAAGAAGAAAATACTAAGAAATATTATTTGATTTCACAACTTTCGAGAGTCAAAAATGCTGATTTTAAATGTTCTTTTTGATAAGTTACTCACAGGTGCCCTACTAATATTCGATAAATTGATAATTAATGAAGAGTGCATAAAAAAATATGTTTAAACGACAACCAATACTTACGATAATTTTCTTTTTATTAAAAAGGTTGTATTCAGTCGATTTTAGTTTAATTTAGCGGGCCTATACGGTACGGGTTAGTCGGTCGCGCATTAAAATCAATATTAAAATTTCATGATGTGCGTGTTTCCCCTCACGTAACATGTATACTTACTATACCATTTGAATCATTCTTCGAAATATCCAAATCCTATGCTGCCAATTCTTTTAACAATATATTCTAAATAAATTCTTTTAATATTTTACTCCTTGTTTAAGTTTTCTAAAACGTCTTCTTTCTCAAATAGAAATTTAGAAATTCTTGTTGGTATGAAGATACCAAATAAATCTTCTAGTTCTATATAAATTTTATCACCATATTTGGTTTTTATTTATCGCAAATATGATAGTTCGTATTTCTTTCCTTTGTCTAATTCTGTTAATTTTTTTGTCGGAAGAAACTCCAAACATCCTACTTTATTAATTGTTTCAAAATTTATTCCAACTTTTTCTTGATTTTAAATGTGTAAAAAAATTAAGTAGGAAAATTTCAAATACGAGATTTATTCATAAACTGATTTGAAATTAATTATACCTCCGTCTTTTGTAGAGAATGTCTATGCGAAAATTTGTTCATATTAAATATTGTTTCTATTAAATAAATACAATGAAAAAGATTAGAGCGCTGCGCTATGAAATTTGATATTTAATAAATTAAACAATAAAGTATTTAACATTCTAAGAGGGAAGAAATAACTTAAATAAAAGTGAAAGAAGCCTGCATTTACACATTCTTTATGCAAGATACTTAACCTTTATTTATAAGAAGAGTTAAAAATATGTTAAAAAAGAACAGGTATTACAAATTTATGCTATAATGGCTGCCGAATTTATTATAATGAAAGCTGATAAAGAAATTGTGAAAATAAAATATTTTAATACAAAATCAGTCAGTTTTTAAACGAAAAATTTAAAAAAGTGATTTCTTGACAACGTCCAACAACCAATTCAAAAGAATGTTAAAGAGTTTCAAGAACGAGATTCCGGATGGACTCTTTGGGAAATCCTTAATTTGACTGTAAATATAAATAAATATAACCCAATGCAAGAAAATTCTTTCATTAAACTACTGAATTTTATAAGGAGAAAGAATGCACGTATTCATGTAAAAAACTTAGACGACGACGAGTGCACCAGGTGCGCCGTATCATCGGCCTTGCATTCTTAAAATAACAGCTCTGATAGAGTGTCGTTATATACAAACTATGCAAATGAATTAAATTTTAATGGAATAGAATATCCCATAAGAATAGAACAAATATCAAAATTTTAAAAACAAAATAATCTGTCAATCAATATGTACATTTTAAAGAAACATTATGATAAATTCAAAGTAGTGCCAATTTCCTTAAGGGACAACACCACTGTGACGGCTTCTGAAAATCGATTTTTTTAAAACCATCTAGAAAAATCTAAAATACATTTAAGAATAGAATGCCGTTGGTCCTAGGTCGAGAAAATAATTATTTTCGGAGATATTAAATATTTTGTGGAGCGGTGCAGCGCTCCGTGACACTCGGGGTCCCGCGCCGCCTCAGCAAGGTGCGCGTCTCAACCGGTCGGCAGGTATACCGGGCCTTTCCCTATAGTCCTGTGAGTCATTCACAGAAATTTTTTTGTCTCCCTTCACAAAAGCCGACTATTGTTATAAATATAGTTTAAAAAAAAGATATAGGTAGCGATAGTTGAAAAATTTTCCAAGTGTCAGTCCGGGAGCAAAAGAATCGTGGATATTGCCGCTGATATCGCGGTATTATTATTCAAGGATGGCCTCAGAAGCCTCATGAAAGTTATGGAGACGTTACGGGTAACCATCGGCCCAAATTGCTTCAATTTTTGCGTTGAAACCGACGCAGCGTGGATCGAGCAGGCGGAGCGCTCGCTCACGGATGCTGCAAAAGAGGCAAGAAGAGCCTCTACAAGTTCGAGAAAAGATGCTGGGGACCTTGATTTGCTTCTCAAAGGCCAGCTATATGGTGCCGGAATCGCTGATTAAGGGTAAAAAATTTTTTTTCCAATTTATCACATAAATTAACAAACTTCAAACTTTGAACGCGTTTTTCTCAAAACCACTTTT
This sequence comes from Chalcis sispes, assembly GCA_949987625.1. NCBI lineage: Eukaryota > Metazoa > Arthropoda > Insecta > Hymenoptera > Chalcididae > Chalcis > Chalcis sispes. Next base: position 39,967,643 of record OX465096.1, on the reverse strand, counting down.
TTGGGTGCGGCACGCAGCATAACTCGAGCAATTTTTATTCGATCGACTTCAAATTTGGACTGCATCAATAAAACTAGATTACCTAAAGAAGTACATAGGATTTTTTCGATATCTCAATAAAAAAAAAAGTTATAGCCTTTTTTCGACGAGAAATTTGGCTCGAAAATCGACTTTAAATTTCAAAAGCGTGCCTATTTTTTAAAAATCAATATTTTCTTAAAGTCTCATGTACTTTTCTTCAAAATATCATATTATTAACGAAAACACTCGGTATTTTTTTTCAGATCGACTTTGAAGACAGTTCTGCTGCGTGCCGCGGATCACTGCAGAGGCAACAGCACCTGACGCGGGAGCTTCCCCAGCGCCACCATGGGGCGTGAAAAATTAAAAAAAAATTTTTTATGTATCTTTAATATACAAGAAACAAAAGAAAAGAAAAATTTGGAATATGTCTTTTTTTCCCACAAAAAAAAAAAATTCTTGAAAAACGGCAAAAAAACCAGGGGGTCACAGTGGTGTTGTCCCTTAACAAAGTGTTAAAGAGAGCCTCATATTAATCCTTTTGCCATACAGAATTATTACATTGATGAAGAGGAAGAGGAGAACAAAGATTATAAAAATTCAGAGCCAATAATTTATCATTACGTTTGGATAAAAAATTTATCTCGTTTAGTCTTCAGTCAAGTGTCAAAGCATAATAGATAAATTCACATATGTAATCGATGTCTACATTTTTTTAAAAATCAAGGGCAAGTGAATTCGCATAAAGAGGTGTGTGTTAAAATCAATGAATGTCGGGCAAACTTACCCAATTTGAGAAATCGATTTTTAGAAGTCAAAAATTTTATAATTGAAGAAAAAGTTCTTTTCGTCGTTTATACGGATTTTTGAAGTTTTCTCAAGTCTGTAAAGAAAAATGGTCAAGCTTATCAGGAGCATGAAGCATTTAGCATTGGTTACTATGTTAATTGCAGCTACGATGAATCATTATGTTTCTATCGTAGCTACAGAGGTATTAAACCTGCTAAATAGTTCGTTAACGAATTAATGACTTGTTGAAGACGAATTTAAGACATTTTTAAAAATGGTGCATCAATGAAAGAATATACATCAACAGAAAAAGAGATTTTTTAAGAAGCTATAGTATGTTATATTTCTAAAAAAGCTCTTGGTGAGAAGCGTGTTCGATAGGCTATCGTCGTTAGTTCTATAGAAAGCGACGAAAGTGGATATTCCAACGAAATTAGATCGTGGCCAGCTGCAAATGATGTGTCGGATTCGGTGTAACTTTGAACTAAACTACATGATGGGAGGATAAATAAATCAAGCCACGTATCACTCGAAGAACTATCCTCACGAAAAATATGGTGAGTGACATCAGACTGAACAAGCTCAAGACTATGCTCACAGAAAAGTTCTCGAAAGAAATCCAAATATGGATGTTCTCGGTGCATAGAAAAATTAAAGTCGGCTGATACGATAAAATCTGAATGATTTTAACGAATATCTGAAAGCTCTTAGAATAGAGCAGTGAGGAAAGCACCATGAGGGCAATATAAATAACAACCACTGCAATAAACAACAACCAAAAGAATTCTTATTGCCTCAGATTTACCTGTACCATCAGATATTCAGGCATATTATTTAAGTGAGAATTTTACTGAGATACTATTGTTATATTTATATATCATAAAATGATAGCACTCTTTAACATACAAGGCCACTCCACCACTCATTCTGCCAAAACGGTCCTGGTATAATAATTTAAAACCAGCAGATTGATAGGGTGTACCAGGAACATTGGCTGAAAGCCATGTCTTTACCAGAGACATGGCTTCTTACATTCTTCCCAAATTTTGAAAAGAAACTCGAGGTCGTTGAAATGAGTTAAAAGATAGGATCAGTAAAGACTTATCATCAGATCGCATGCACACCACTAGATTACGAATAACAAGGCGGAGATAACCAAGTTGTTTATGTTTTTAATTTGCTGCATGCTAAATTACGTAAACTTGCTGGGGCCAGATGAGCGTTATGAACACCTGCTGGCTGCGAGACGCGTCATCGCCGCTGACTGCGTGAGCAAGCCACGCGTAAGAGCAATACCTGCACGCAACGTGAGTGCAAGGGAGAACGCACTAGTACCATTCTTGCTCGCTCTAGCACCTGAGTCAAAGCATTACCTATTGTCACCGAAGTGTATGATCGCGCGCACGAAGAAAGCATGCGGATAGAGTACGAGTATTACGTTCGTCTAAGTGTACATCTATCTATCTTTTAGTGAATATCTATCCTTATATGCGTAAGTGGGGTGATAGGAAAATATCTCTTAACGAAAAACAACAGCTTTCCAATTAAACTTTTTGCGTAAATGCTATACCTCTTTCAAGAATGACTGTATCTCTTTTAATGGGGGTTCCCATTTAAAAAATAAGAGTTGACGTTGAAATAACCTTGAAAAATAACCTTAGAGTTAACAGCAAGGTCAACAATCAATTCTTTGGACCAAACTCTACAGATTTTGTCTGAAAAGTTTTCTCGAGAAACACAATTCTGAAAAGTTATTCAGGGATATCGTTACTTCTGTTACACCCTATATAAAGGTAGCAAAATAAAAAAAACACACTTCAATATAGTAATAAGTCCACTCACGGAATTCAAAAGGTGTCTTTTATATCACAATTTTCAACATATACAGGCTGACCCAATTTAAAAGACGCACCCAAACAGCTCGCCAGGAAGTGCTCTAATCAAAAAAGAGTTATAGACAGGAGCTGTACAAATATGAGGGAAAGCGAATGGTGGCCTTGGATTTGACGATGGCTATGACCTTCAAGGTCATTTTAAGATCAACTTTAGATTTTTAAATAGGGATCCTTACGTTGCCTCACCAAAAGATGTATTCTGATGCGATTGATAACTTTAGTTTAACCCGTTGTGGTCACTCGGGGTCCAGATGACCCCAGACAAAATTTGAGATGAAATATCTTGAAAAAGAATGTTTTTCAGTGTTATATTTTATGATAATGCTTACCCTATTCACATTTCTAAATTACGTCAAAACGGCCCACTTCACTTTTCAAAATAAATATACTTCTTCCGGCCGATCATTATAAGTTGTATTTTTCTTAAAAGTATATATTATCAAGAGTACAACCCCGAAACGTGTCCTAATATACCAACGTACTACTGTGATCAAAAAGTAAGGTGAATTTGTTAATAAGATGTAAATTCTTTATATATTCTTCCAAATCAATTTCATCCCCTTCAAAGTAATCCCCGTCCGATACAACGCACTTTTGCCAACGCTTTTTGTAGTCCTCGAAGAAGTCCGAATAGTCTTTTTCCGGTATAGCCTCCAAGACCTTCTTCGATTCGGTTTTTATCTCCTCAATCGTGTCAAAACGGCGTCCTCGCATTGGCCTTTTGAGTTTGCGGAATAGCCAGAAGTCGCACATAGCCAAATCAGGCGAATACGGTGATTGCGGAACGATATGAGTCGAGTTTTTGGCAAAAAAGGCGCGAAGAACCAATGCAGTATGACATGGTGCATTATCGTGATGAAGGAACCAAGAGTTGTTCGCCCATATTTCCGGCCGTTTCAGACGAATAGCTTCACGCAAACAACGCATAACGCTCAAATAATATTTTTTGTTGACAGTTTAGCCCGGCGGAAGGAATTCATAGTGCACCATACCACGATAATCAAAGAAAACTGTCAACATGGCCTTGATTTTCGATCGACTTTGTCGTGGTCTTTCCGGTCTTGCTTCACCTTTTGCACGATAATCGCTGGATTGGTCGGTGGTTTCAGACTCGTATACGCAAATCCAAGTCTCGTCTCCAGTAATGATGCATTTCAATTGGTCCTGATAGTCAGACAGCAAAGTTTCACACACATCAACGCGACGCTTTTTCCAAAAAATTGAGCGATTTTGGCACCAATCGAGACTTGACGCGTTTGAGACACAAAATATCCTTCAAAATGGTTTGGGCTGAGCTAAATGATATTCCAACACTATCAGCGAGATCTCTAATTGTCAATCGACGATTCTCAAGCACCAAATCTTTGATTTTTTGGACGTGGCCCTCGTCGGTAGACGTTGATGGTCGTCTAGAGCGCGGTTCGTCTTCAACACGTTCTCAGCCCGCTTTGAACTCGATTGACCACTTATAAACGTTTTTTTGTGCCATAGTTTGATCACCAAAGGCCTTTCGCAACATTTTCAACGTGTCTGCACAAGAATATTCGTTCTGCAAACAAAATTTGATGCAAGTTCTTTGCTCAACAAAATCACCCATTGTAAAAATCGAAAAATTCACTTTTGGTTGTTTACAAGAAGACGTGTAACTCGGAGATAATTAAACCTTTTGACAAACAGACGCTTGGCAAGTGTTATAGATAGTCCTACCAACCTAGGAAAAAAAAATTTACCTGCCTTCCTAATGCCCGGGAGTTTTAAATGACAATTTCACCTTACTTTTTGATCACAGTAGTATTTAGCTGATATGCGTTTAAACGCATTTAATTCGGAAAATATTATCTCTAGAAAAAAATACGCATAATGAAGGTGGATTTTGATGCGATCTACAAATTTTATTATAAAATTTTTTTAAATTATTAATATTTTTTGAGATGAATGCTAATAAAAACTATTTTTATTAGTTATTTAATTATAAAATATTGATAATTTTAAACAAATTTCAAATAAAAGTTGTAGATTGCATCGAAATCCATCTTTCTTATTGTGCGTATAATATGTTCAAACGCATATTAGTTAAATACGTGAGTGTATCAACGTTTATTAAGCACTCTTAAGTGCTTCCATTTCATTTTTTGGATGGCCTATTTATGAATTTTGACATAATAATGATTATGAATATAATTAGGCTGATTATGAATATCATATGCGAAATTGTGAGAATTTTAAAAGGCAGAGACAGCGTTGAAGACAAAGAGAGTCCGGGACGACCATCGACATCAACTGATGAGAAACACATCAAAGAAATCAAAAACCATGTGCTCAAAGATCGTCGGTTAACAATAAGAGATATTGTTGATACTGTTGGCACTTCATTTGATTTTGATTGGTTAAAAAAAAACTCAATTTTTTTCAAAAAAAGGGTTATATTAATGTGTGCGAATAGATGCTTTCTGACTACCAGAATGTCATGTGACGCATTACTACGGGAGATATAACGTGGATCTATGCCTGCGATCCAGAAACAACCGATCGATCAAGCGTATATCGTGCCAAAGGCGAAACAAGACCTAAGAGATCACGTCAAAGTCATTCAAATATCAAGGTCATATTTACAGTTTTCTTCGATTATCGTAGTGTTGTACATTTAGAAATTTTTCGGCCGGGCCTAACTGTTAACGAGGAATTTTATTCGAGTGTTATGCGTCATTTGCGTAAAGCTATTCGCAAAAAGAGGCCGAAATTGTGGCAAGACAACTCTTGGTTTTTGCATCACGATAATGCACCAGCTCACACCGCATTGACTATTAGCGACTTTTTGGCTAAAAATTCAACTCATATCGTTCCACAACCATCCTATTCGCCTGATTCGATTTTGATTAAGGAGATTAAACGTGAATGGCTGTGTCAATTAAAGGCAATTGCAGAAAAGAACTTTTCTGACTGTTTCGAGGATTGGAAAGAACGTTGGCATAAGTGTATTGTGTCGGGCAGGAACTACTTTAAAGGCAACGAAATAGATTTAAATAAATAAACAAAGAATATAGAAAAAAAAAAAAAATTAGTCTTATTTTTTGATTATAGTATATCTCTCTCTTTCTTTCATCGTAGTGCAGGTTACGGCGAGTGTGCATTTTTTTTGTATTGTAACGGGATTTTCTTTCAGGGGCACGTGCGAGACTCTCCCTTGCACGTGCGCACTGCTGCAACCGCAGCTATCCCTCGATGCGGCTTTGAGTGCCGACGAAAGTTAGCCGTCGTGCAATAGCACTCGCGTGCAGTATCGATCCGCTTGCAACGTAGGATCCTCCTCGGATCCTACTTTCTACTATATGAGGGAAGCCATACCCTTCCCTTTTTTCCTTCATTTTTAAGGCCCCGCTGCCGGTGTTGCTCCCACCGGGCTCGGTTACTTAGTTCGTGTGCTAGCAGTAAGTTAACATGCCCATAGAGGCGGCGGTATTCGGGACAGGAACGCTAGGAAGGAAGCGTAGTAAATAATGCGCATTTGTTTTGCGCTTTCACTTTATTTTTGCAATAAATTGTTAAATTTGATACGAAAATAAATTATTTATTGCGTCGTCCACTCGCCTTGCTGTATTTACGCAGTAAGGCATGTGTACCAGCCCTAATACTCGCGGGTTGGTTTCAGGCGTGTGCGCCGGCCTTTACTTTTGGCGGGCTGGCTAACCGTGAGACAACGCCCGTGTAGTCTCGCACACGCTTACGCACACACATACACACAACTACTATATATATAACACATCGTTCAATAAGTCCCGAGACTAACAACGAAAACAACATTTTTTTTAAAAAATCATTTTTATTCGTCAATATAATCTCCTTTTAGAGTGATACAATCTTTTCAACGCCTTTCCAAAATTTCTATACTATTTCTATACCAGGATTTATCCTTTGCTTCAAAATAGGCTTCAGTTTCGGCGATGACCTCCTCATTCGAGCCAAATTTTGTTCCCTGGAGCATTTTTTCGAGATCAGCAAAGAGCCAGTAGTCGCTGGGGGCTAAATCTGGCAAATACGGGGGGTTAGGAAGCAAATCAAAGCCCAATTCGTTTAATTTTGCCATTGTTTTCATGGACTTGTGGCATGGTCCATTGTCTTGGTGAAAAAGGATTTTCTTCTTCATGTGCGGTCGTTTTGCTGCGATCTCCTCCTTCAAACGTACCAACAAGTCAATATAATAATCACTGTTGATCGACTTACCTTTTTCCAGGTAGTCAATGGAAATCACGCCATGTGTATCCCAAAAAACAGACGCCATGACTTTGCCAGCAGACTCTGCCTTTTTGGACGCTTCAAGCGGCTTTCGCCAGCCATGCGCCACTCAGATAACTGCCGATTCGACTCCGGAGTGAAATGATGTATCCATGTTTAGTCCATGGTCACGTATCGACGTAGGAAATCCTTTTTATTGCGAGTAAATAGCGATTAACAGCTCACTGAATCGTCGACTCGTTGCTGTTTTTGTTCCACTGAAAGCAATCGCGGCACCCACTTGGAAAAAACCTTTTTCATGATCGATTTTTCATAAAGGATTGTAAATACGCTTCCAGATGATATCTGTGTCATTTCTGCAATCTCACAGACCTTCACTTTGCGATTTTTCATTACAATTTTTTAGACTTTACTCACATTTTCCTGTGTAACGACTTCCAATGGCCTACCCGAACGTTCCGCATCGTTTGTGTCCGTACGACAACGTTTAAACTCAGCATACCAACGACAAATCATTGGTTTGGGCGGAGAAGAGTCCAGATAATGTTTTTCAAGCCATTGCAGGGCTTCTACGGTGTTTTTACCCAATGAAAAACAATGTTTTATCAACACGCGAAACTCGCTTTTTCCATTTTTCAAACAAATTACAAAGTGACTTTACTCTAACTTTGATAACTCTGTTGTCTGTGATCCGATCGACGTGAAATTTTCACACGTTTTATGTGAAGGTTCGCACTCTATGGAAACGTGGCCAGTTTGGTACTACTAGCATTATCTCTGGGTTAGTCTCGGGACTTATTAAACGATGTGTTATATATATGTTTATATATATATGAGGGTGGTTCAATAAGTACACGTGTTTGACGACAGAGGGCGTTCCTGAGGGAAGTTGGTATTATCATCGTGTGCTGCCATCTATCAAACGACGATGAAACAAATTTCAGACTGATTGATAGGTTAGTTTGGATTTGGCAGCCATTCGAGTAAGATGTTTTTCGTGATTTTCGCTAAGATGGAAAAAGAGCAGTGTCGTTAGGTAATTCGCTTTTTGTTTTTAAATGGAAAAAAATGCGAGAAGATAAAAGCAAAGTTTGATGCTGTTTACGGGGACACTTTGCCATCTATGACCACAATTAGATATTGGTTCAACGAATTTAAACGTGGGCGAACATCCGTTTTTGATGAGGAGCTACCAGAACGCCCGGCAGACGTGGTTACCGAAGAAATCATTTAAAAAGTCTACGACATGATTCTCACTGGTCAACGAGCAAAAGTGCCGTCGACCGGAACGGCAATTAATATTTTACAGTCTGTCAAGTAAGAGCGTGGTCGTGTTAATTTATAAAAAAATTTATTTGATTAAACTTTCATATTTATATATACATTGTACACATTACAAACAATGATGCAATTCGGTCAATAATGTGTTCAGTCACCACCGGCGTCGATAATTGCCTGGCATCTCCGAGGCATGCTTTCTACTAATTTGACGGCGTATTCTAGTGGCAAGGATCTCCAGATCGGACGAATTTCGTAAGACAACTGCTTCAAAGTGTATGTGCGTCTTCCACGAAGCTTCCGTTTAATATATGCCCACACATTTTCAATAGGGTTTGCATCGGGCAACTGCGACGGTCAATCCAATGTAACGATGCCAGATTGAGTCTTCCACTGAGTACAGAGCTTGCTGCGGTGTTTAGGATCGTTGTCCTCCTGCAGAATATAATCTTCATTTTTTGTGATGAACCATCGTTTGGCAGATGGCAGTAAAGCCTTTTTGTAGATTTTTATCATTTTCTCGGCATTTAGGTTGTCAGTAAAGAGGTGCAAAGTGCCGAATCCCTGCTTTGAGAAGCAGCCCCAAAGATGCACCTTCATTCCATGTTTTACGGTCCGCTGAACAAGCCTATTGGTGGAAGTTGACTAGGCTCGCGTGAGGACAGAACGTGCTCATATAGAACATTCATCAGTAGAAATGATATTTTTAAAATCTCTATCAATATTCTCATGCGCCCAAGCGAGTCGCTTTGTCATATGTTTTTCAGTCAACAGAGGCTTCTTCATTGTGTTGCGCCATTTCAGATGATGAGTACGAAGATGGGTTAGGATAGTTTTGTAGGATATATCTAAACCTTTTGCCATTAATTTTGCTTGTCCTTGCCGCAGTGTTAAAGCAGGATTCCACGAAAACAGATTCACTATTCTTTTTTTATCTTTTTTGTTCACTTTTTCTATCAAGCCACGTTCTGGTAAATCACCGACATTTTTAGCCACTTTATATCGCTGTATTCACTTCTGTACAAATGCCTTCGACTTTCTCATATATTTAGCAGCCGCTGATTGCGACATTTTGGGACCTTTCGGGTGGATGCTAAGGAACACAGCCTCGTAGCGCGACGCGTACTTAGCACTTATGGCGTTTAACGTGATTCTCTTTCAAAAGATCAACGACAACTGTATTTTTGTTGACAATGCATCAAGGACAAAGCTTTTTTCTATTGGCTTGCGAAGGAATTAGAGCAAAATCTTTTATTACCTGTCAGTGAAGTCGACCATGCTCTTACTTGACAGACTGTAGGTTGTTCAAAAAGTTTTGAAAGCGGAAATGAAGATATTTTTTTTTGTTGGTGAAATCACTTTCATAGCTCAGTATAATCTCCCATAACTTCAATACACTTGGTCCAACTTGTTCATCCTATCATGGAAGTGACTTTCTGCAAGGCCTGCAAAATACTCTTCTACGACGGCTATAACCTCTTCGTTTGATGAAAAATGCTTCCCACGAAAGAATTTCTTGAGGTGTGGAAACAGCCAGAAGTCAGAGGGAGCTAAATCAGGCGAATAAGGTGGATGCTGCAACAATTCGTACTTTAATTCGGTTATTTTAGTGATGGTTTTTGAGCTGTGTGAGTGGGTGCATTGTCTTGATGAAAAATGATTTTTTTCTTGTGCAAACCGGGTCTTTTTTCACTAATTTTTCCATCCAATTGGTCCAAAAGGTTACAATAATATTTAGAATTCATTGTTTTGCCAGTTTGGAGATAATCCACTAACAAAATCCCTTTTGCATTCCAAAAAACTGACGCTAACACCTTCTTTGCCGATTTCTGGACACGAACTCGCTTCGGTGCCGAAGTGCCTGGTTGACACAACTCTTTAGCCTTTTGTTTTGATTCAGGGTCATGATAGTAGACCCAAGTCTCATCCATAGTGATAAATCAACGCAAAAAATTCTTTTTATCGTTTCGAAAACGCTCCAAATGTTGCTCAGAAAGTCGCATTCGAACGGGTTTTTGTTTCATTGTGAGCGAATGCGGCGCATATTGTGCACAGAGCTTTCTGAAACCCAAAACTTCATTTAAAATATGACTTACACTGCCTAATGAGATGTCTAGGGCATATCCTGTACTTTTGCTATGAATGCTGGTGTTGATGCACTTTTTGGACGTCCTGAGCGTGGATCGTCTTTAACGCTTTTTCGACCACGTCATAACTCTAAAACTTATTGATGCACAGTTGGAAATGAAGGAGCAGATTCCTTTATCACTTCCACTATTTTTGTATGAATTTCCGTTGCTGATAAACCTTCCAAAACAAAGAATTTTATCACTGCACAATATTCGGTTTTTTCCATGGTAAAAAAAATACACTGACACGTCAACTTCAAATGGCTTGTAAGCAAACAATGAATTGACAGAGTAGAATGAAACTTTGGGTATGTTTATATGAAAGATAAAATATTAAAATGGCGTAAAAATTTTGGTTCTTCTACTGCTCTATAGGTGTCGCTTTCAAAACCTTTTGAACAACCTAGCATGATACGTTAGCGATGAAAAAATTGTCGGCCCGATGGGATGGGAGCCGCGATTGCTTACAGTGAACAACTAGCGGATGCGGCTGTTAACTTCGAAGCAGTGTTTGGAGCAATTTAAGTGAGATCTGAAGTAGTTTTCGCGTCGAGTGTTCACCGTTGATGAAACCTGGATTTATCATGTTACACCAGATACTAAGCAACAAGCAAAACAATGGATTTTTTTCGGTGAATCTGCTCCAAAAAAGGCGAAGATGGTCCCATCGTCCGCAAAGGTCATAGCGACGATTTTTCGAGATACGAACGGCGTTATCCTCATGGATTTTTTAGAAAAAGAAAGAACGATTACTGGACAATACTACAGTGAGTTATTAGACCGCTTCGACAAAAAATTGATGGAGACACGGCCGCATTTGGCGAAAAAGAAGGTGCTGTTTCACTATGATAACGCACCAGCACATTCATCTCGAGTCGTCACTGCCAAACTGCATGAATTGCGTTATAAATTGCTGCCGTACCTCCCGTATTCACCTGATCTGGGTCCCTGCGACTTTTTCTTGTCCCCTAACATAAAGAAACGGCTTGCGGGAAAAAAATTTAACACAAACGAGAAAGTCGAGACAGAGGCGTATTTTGGAGAGTTCCACAAATCTTATTTTTTGGAGGGGTTAAAAAAATGGCAGGAACGTTGGGAGAAGTGTATCTTTCTAAAAGGGGACTATGTTGAAAAATAAACAAAAATTTTTTGAAAAAATGGTGTCTTCATTTCTAACACGGGTACTTATGGAACCGCCCTCGTATAAGTGAGTGAGAGCTTACCTCTCGCTCACCGCTCGCATGAATAATATAATAAATTTGCGACCGCGCGCGTATACTTGCGGATGAATTTAAATCTACTGAAGTGGCCACTAACTTCTACTGCATCGATGTTCAACCTCTGAAATTCCCTTTTTCTTCGATCAAAAACTCAGCTCTAGCGGCGGTAATTTCTCGGTTGCCTGGCACGTGTTCACGGCTTCACGGACAAAAAGAGAAGAAGGATCCCCTCTTGCCCGTCTCGCATCACGCCTATCACTTTATCCCGTGCAGCGCCATCGATTGCTTGATCGATGGTACCGCGTGTAGTTACGCTGCGAACTCGAACTCGCACCACAGGGCACATGGCCTAACCTCGACGGGCCACCTGTCACAGTGTGAAAAATAGAATGTTTTTTTTTATTGTATATATATCGGCGATCGGCAAGTGATGCGAAGCGAAGATTGTAAATTAAGAATAGGTTTTGTCCTGCATGAGATAAAATCGTGAATGTAAAAAATCGGGCACAAGTAGTTGAGAAATGATGTAAATAAAAGTTTATTCTTCTTAATAAAAAATTAATTTATTTTAATTTACAAAAACTTTTAAGATATAAACCGCGGCAATGAAGAATACAAAAAATGCAAAAATACTAATGGCTAATTATTGAAATGCGACTCAAGCGCGCACTTTTTATAGCTTCGTGGGGAGCTATGTCGAAACTTCCCCATCTATATTTCTCGCGACCAATTAGCTTCGACCAAGGGCTAATAACAAGGCACCGCAATACATAACATTTTTATTATACGATCATATAATTTACTATTATTATACAATTTACTATTTTCTTTCTAAATTCTCACAGTTTTCTTTGGAAGGGTGGGTGCTCACTTAATACCTAGCTCCCTAACGGACTCGGTTCCACCTTACGGTTTCCCCTTACCGCTGAACCCATATAACTCGAGGCCAAGCCTCGCGGCAGGTCAAATAGCCTCGGGGAACACAGAGTTACCCTGAGCTGAGGGCGATGGCAGATAATTCGACGCCGACTCTAGTCGCCCGCAAGCACCCGTCTCGACAATCCGAGAACCACCCCTATCCTGACTCTACTACAATCATTACAATAATTAAACATAAGATCCTCGATCTTACTTCCATGTTTTCTAACAAAAATTTTACTTCAATAATTTTGCCAACATAAATAATATGTGTGGTACTTTATGGCTCCCAAGGAGTAATAAATCATATTATTTTTATAAATAAGCATTTAAAATAAGTGCGTATTTGCCTTGCCTTCTTTCCCTTGGTCAATTACAATTAACATTACAATTTCATACAAATTGTTGAATCATAATATTATCATACTATCTCAATTTCCTTTATTTTGAAAAATAAATATTTTATTTTATTAAATACAAAAAATATTATTCGCATTAATCTATGCTTAGCTTTTGTCTACTTCCGCATTCTTCGGCTAAGACTTGTATTTCCGTGTTTGCACTTCCGCGTTTTACTTCCGCATGTACTTCCGCGTTTCAACGGTTTTTTGCCACATAAGGCAATAATTTCATCCCCGTTATTTACTAACTTTATACATAAAATTGTAAAATATTATTTTTATTTTATTTTATTCTAAGATTATTTTAATATATCATTCTTTCGGTAACATGTCCGTTGTCGTTTTAGCGCCGTGGGAGTGAGTATGTGCGTGCATGAGAGAAACTGCTATTATCGAGCCGGTATTAATAAAATGTGTGTATTTTTTTTTAATTTAATTTTTGAATCAGATGCGATATCTAAATGAATCAATTTCCGAATAATTTTATATTATTAATTCATTTCCTTTGTCTGTGATTCCACACTTTCTACCGTCGTCGAATCACCGGGGACCTGTTTGATCAATTCCCTTGGAACTCCCTCTGAGTGTTCCTCCAATATAATAAATTAATTGTAAATTTGAAAATAACACTTGTCAGGTTCCCAATGCAGCAACCTGGAAATTCGTCCTTCTTATTCCATAAATTAAATTAAAGTAACCGAATCTATCCCCGAACGCCTTATATACACGTTCGGTTACAATGTCACTTCATTTATAATAAATATTTTAACTTTACATTAAATTACAATTATTCAACTTATTTATTTATTTTTTTATAAAACTTTTTTTTATTTTCTTTATCTTTTTAATAAATTGCTAATCAAATAACTGTGTATATTTTTCTTTATTTTATGTCACTAGTTGCCGAATTGTAATAACTTCTAACACTAGCGCTAAATTGTAGTAACATTCTTTCTTTTTATTTTAAATCAATACAAATATAGTTTCGAATCATGGCAAACATTCAGAAAAAATTAAGATATACAACATGTATTCAATAAATAATGCCAAGTTTGATATGTTTGAAAAAATTTTTTTTTATTTATCAATATTTATGCTGTCCCCTTGAAAGTAATACCCATCAGATATTATGCACTTGTGCAAGCGCTTTTTCCAATCCTTAAAGCACTTTTCATAGGTGATTTTTCGCGTAGCTCTCGATTTCTTCAGCGATTCGGTTTATCTGTTTGGGAGTGCTTCCAGTTTTGGAAAGTAAAAGTAGCACGGGACTAGATCTGGTGATTATGGAGGCTGGGGCATAATTATGGTATTGTTTTTAGTCAAAAAATTATGAACCAGCAACGATGTCTGAGCTTTGCTCCATTTTATTAAACGACAAACTATTACCACGCACGTGTAAAGACAGTTACTCTTTATGTCTGCTGTTAACAACATGATCATTTGAAATGGCTGATATTGTCAACTTCAGTTAGGGGCATGTGTACCAACATATTTGAAAAAAAAAAACGAAAATTAAAACTTAAATTTATGTAGCCCGCGTAATTTAAAAATTAGTTTTATTTATTAAACACACCTCGTACAAGTTATACTCGTATTATGTCGCAAATCTCTATTTCGGTGATCTTGTAGTTATTTTTTAGATGCGTTATCTCCAAGTTGAACCCATTTTTAGAGACCTTCTATTTAATTTGTATCAAATTTCTGCGTTATTTCAAGGTCCAAAATCCAAGCCAATCCGCTATTAAATTATTCCTTTTTATCGAAATGTAGACTTCTTGTTTGATTCGAATTTACAATAAATAAATTGAGACTTACTCCAATTAAGCACGGATCATACTTAAGTTAATGAAATTTAACGAATTAATAAATTTTCGCTACCGCTAGTTCGGCGAACTCAAGAGTAAATTGAATTCAACGTATAGATAGATTCTTCTTATTTGTTATACCGAAACCGTACAATATTTTGGAAAAAAATAAACGTAATTAAATAAATCTAACGTCAATAAAAAGTTTAAGATAATATCCTTTAAATTTATTTTGTTTTGTTGAAAAAGATTTTAAAATCAGTTTTTGAAAATAAGTGTCTTTTTTACATAAATTTTTACAACTTTAAAACGGTTTGATAAAAAATTTTTTTTATAGATTCATTTTAAAAAACAGACAAATACTCTTCTTTTTAATATTATACTCTTCTTTTTATTTTATATTTTTTGAAATCGGTTTACTTCTTCAAAAATTCTACAGGGTTTCTTGTAGATGTAAAAAGTTGATTAAAAAAAATTTTTTATAACTGTAAAATCTGAATTTAAAGTTTTTTACAACAAAACTAAATGGCTTTCAAGGATGTTTCCTTCAATTCTAAAATGACGTTAAATTTATTTAATTGTATTCATTTTCCTTTAAAATATAAAACTTTTTTGCTTGACTCATTTTTGTTTAAAGTGGGCAACTCTTACTGAGGCACGCTATGTATATTTTTATTGCTATTTCTCTTCTATGAAAAAATATTTTATTGCCTTGATTTTCCTTGGTTTGAATATTTTAGAGGAACTTAATCATGGAAAATAGTGTAACGAAAAACATAAGGGTTGATTACGGTACTAAATTAATGATGTAAATAAATTAATCATTCGAAGAGCGGTACGATTAGGAGCCTAAAGATCACCAGATATGACACCGTTAAAATAGAATGATTTATAGAACTCCCCTAAAAATAAAGTAAATTATACAGAACTAGACAAAAAATGTAATTAATATCATAATAGTGACAATCAGGAATAAAGTGTAAATATTCCTCGAAGTTATTAATTCATTATTGAATATAGTTTCGCACCCTTATAAACGACTTGAATGGTGTTTATAAATTAATAAAGCAAATTTTAAACATCTCTCATTATCAATAATTTATGAACAATATCTTTTACTGCTGTATAAATAAAAGTGACTAAATCGCTCATGCAACTCCACACACACACACACACACACACACATGCTCAAACAAGAAAAATTA
The DNA here is from genome assembly GCA_949987625.1 of Chalcis sispes. Taxonomy (NCBI): domain Eukaryota; kingdom Metazoa; phylum Arthropoda; class Insecta; order Hymenoptera; family Chalcididae; genus Chalcis; species Chalcis sispes. The sequence continues at coordinate 39,951,749 of OX465096.1, read as the reverse complement.
AAGAGCCAATTATAACACAAAATATACTTATAGTATTTTACCATTTGAATACGTTCATTATAAGATTCAAATATCTACAATATTTAGGAAATTCATAAATCTAAGAATAAAATATAATATTCAGATATCGTCAACAGAATATGATAATTTTTTAAAATAAATTAATAGCATTACCTTGCCAGTACCAACTACCAGGTGCACCAATAAATAGCTTTGTACCATCCTATAATATAAACATATTATGATTTGACAACAGATCATATTAATTAAAAATTAGATCGATGATATAAGTTATGATAAAATTCATAGATAAGGCAATTAACAATGAAAATCATATGTATAATATTGATTAATATATAGATCGATGTATATTATAATACATTTATCAATTTCTTTAAAATAGTATAAAAAATTTAATCTACCAAGCGGATATGTACTATCATCATTGCGCTTGACATCCGAAATGCCTTTAACTCGGCTAGATGGATTGACATTATACGGGCATTAGAACACTTCAAAACATAAGTTGTCTCGAGCTACATTGCAAGTTGAATCCTAAAATATGACGCAGGCGGAGGTCCGCCACGAACCTATAAAATCATGGAACACCTTGCAGGAATGGCAACGGCGATGAGACACAGCCAAGGAGAGTCAGTGGACTTACCGTATTAATTTTAACGTTACACAATGGATGAAGAGAGGACACGGATTCTTGAATTTTAATATAACCCAAGTGTTCAAAAGACATGGTTACTTTCGCGGTTAATTACAACGTGTCCGGATTTATGAAAGTACGAAGTCTCTGATGTGGTTCTAGGTACTTTAACTGTACTTTAGTAATAAAAGGATTTATCTAAGAATAATTAATTCAACTTAATTTTTCGAGTTTTTCTTCAAAAAAAAAAAAAATGTAATACTAATAACTCTAATTCAGAAAAAACAGTTGAATAACACATCGGCTGTTGTAAAAGTAACTTAGTTATTAATAATAGAATAAGAACAATAATCTTCTAATTAATCTAGTTGCACTTACATAGTTAAAGAACTTGTCAACAAGTAGTTAAATCAATCTAATTTTTTGGGTAATTTCAACAAAAAAAATCTTAATAATTTTAATTTAAGAAAATATTGAAAAAGTCATTAGAAGCAGGGTAAAATTTGCTGCATATTCGGTGTTCGAATGTACATTTTTTTCCCTTTTTTTTAAAACTCTTTTCTTTAAATTATTCTTTTATATCATTATATAATTTTTTATTTATTTATTTGTCGCGTTACAATAATTCATTTTTATTTGCAAAGCGAATTCTCGCAGGTTTTCAAGAATAAATTTATTTTTCGGGAAAAAACGTAAAAAAATGTTTGACCTTAGGTAGAATTCGACCCCGGGCCCTTCAGATTACAAAGCACACGCACTAACCATTACATTAGGCAGCGCTCGTACGATTAAAATTTTAATTTTGATTTTAAGCTGCTTGCCGATCTATTCATACTTGTATTAATTTATATATGTATTAATTAATTAAATCAAAAGTTCAATTAATTTCTTATCTCAATGTCAGTAACAAAAATAGTCGTAGAATTCTGGTACATATTTTAAAACATAATTGCATAACGACAAAATACTACAGCCATAAATAAAAAGTACAGAAAAATTATACAGTTTGTTGTACCATTATTATGAAAAAACTATTTTTGTCGACCAAAATTGGTCATTTTGTAAAACAAAATCATGTAAGAAACTTATATTTTTATATAGATTAGGATAAAAACAATATAAATAACTATTTTACATTCTTATGATCAAATTCTGTAGAGCGAATCCAAAAATATATAATAAAATTTATCTCAAAAAGAAAAATGATTTCTATGTATGACGAGGCAGCACGTCGTAGCCAGAATAGCTATGTGCACCCTGTATGCGTAGCATGAAAAAAATTATGTATTTGATATTAAGTTATCCCTTTTCATTAATTATATATACTCCTACCCTTTCACACTAATTATTACCCGCACTAACCCTGCCCACCGGATCTCGGGGCGGATCACGGATACGCCTCAACGAGATCTACGCATGTACCTCCAAAGACGCGGCAATTCAAGAGTATACAAAAAATATATATGGGATATTTTAAATATAATACACGTATATCTATTTGATATACGTTATAGTATACCACGTCACTCACTCTCTCTCTCTCTCACTCTCTCACCGCAGAGCACGCTTGCGCCGTTTCTCTCCCGCACTCTTGGATATGCGCGAGATTCTCCCCAAAAAAATGCAGGCCAGCCGCTCGCGGCTTCTTCTCTAGCCGGCAGAGGCCTCTCGCTTCCACAGGGCAGGGAAGTGATAATCTATCGCCTCACTCGCAATCACTTACTCCTGCTCTCTGTCTCTCTCCCGCACTTATCACTCCCGGACGAAATAAGGACACTTACCGTTAATGCCTCAGTGACTCGTCGGCTAGCCGTTGAACGCCCAGCCGCTCTCTTCCGTGCCGCGGTCCTTGGCTTCGGCTGCTTTTATCCCGGAGAAGGGCTGCTGCACTTTGGGTGTAGCTCGCCTGTTCGCCAACGGCCTCCGCCTTAAACTCGGCTTCAGGTGTAACGGTGGCAACTTCCAGTCGCCCCCCGCTGACGCCTGCCCTCCTCATTCCCTGAAACGCGAGACTTTGTTTCTTTATCCACCTTTGGGTGGATAAAGAAACAAAGACCTAGCCTGAGTTTCGGCTAATTACCTCTTACCTCAAATAACATTGGTTAGATCCTCCTCCAAAGCGGCGTAGCTGGCCTGAGTTTCGGCTTAGACGTCCGCTCAATCCCGCAACTCACCTTCTCTTCCTAATTTACAATAAAAGAACAGAAAAAAGCTCCAGTCTTCTTCTCTGCCACCCCGAGCCCGTAAGCTTAACTGTTTAGGCTCTAAAAGGCAACGTCTTGACAACGTTGCATCGAGTCAACGCACCGTAGCGTCGCTCCGATGTTACACATTTACGGGAAAAGAAAGATTTATTAATTAAATAAGAAATATTTGTTATATTCATTTCTAATTATATAAATATATGCACGTGTATATTACATTTTTATAATTTTATTATGTTATTAAATCTTTTACTAGATAATTCATGAATCTTAAATAGTTTCATTTGGTAACCTTAAAAAATTGCATAAAAATCCACGTAAATTTTTACATAATTTATTAACTAATTTATAACAAAATTAAATTTTATTCTTATAATTGATTACTTTATTTTCTTATAAAATGTTAACCTTAATATAAATCACTTCATAAAGTTATAAAATGTATCATGCAAGAAGTAACCGCAAAACGAAAGCGAAATTCGCAAGTTTTTCCAAAACCACCCTTTATAATGGATTAAAAAATATTAAAGAAGACAATATTAGGAAAAAATTGAGAAAAAAGTTTCTACAATTGGCAAAAGGACTTAGGTGGAACAAGCATCTTGTCGTGAGAGGCAAGGAAACGCACGTAAAACATTATCATCAGATTTGACAGTATATTGCATAATACGCTTTTACCGTTTTCTCGCTCACGATCTTTGTCCTCTTACTCTTTACAAATTATCTCTTCTCTTTCTTTATCACTTTAATACATTCTGCCACGTATTTCATTCAGTCAGCATCGAACTTCACTCGTCCATCAATACGTTTCTCAGAGCGAAAAATTTAGAACACAACGACTAGAGTGTGACCTGACCGTAATGCCTGTCGCACCATATTCCTGGCTACGCCACTACGTAGCAAAACTTTCATCTGCTCTAGACTCTCGCGAGCAATATGTCATTTTTGTGCGCACATAAAATACTTGATTTAAGAGCACTCTAATGCTTTGTGTCCAACGTCTTCACATGTGAAGCATGATTTTTTGTATCTTAGCACAGAAATTATTTATTAAATCGCTGATTGCTTGCTGAGAAATTTTGCATTTCATTAAAATGTTCTTGTTACAACCAGTATCGCTGACTTGGTCTGATCTTGGGCGCGTTCCTTATGGTATAGCGCTCTCGAACATCTTTCATCTTGTTTCTCTTCAACTTTCTCGTTAACTTTCTTCTTCGTTCTCTAGCTGTTATCTTCGCCCGCGGTCTTGGCTGCGATTACTGTCACACTCGCGTATTTAAAATTCTGGATATAGTACTGAGTACGCATATCATCTCCACACTTGACGGAGGGTCTCAGCGACTGCCCAACACTTTCTGCTTTCTCCAAAGTCGGACGTATTTTTTGATATCTTCGGAGTTTCAACTATTTTGTCGGAAATTATGCATCGACACTCTAGCAACAAATTCTTATACGCCGCCTCGATTTTTCATTTTGTTGGCAGCGAAATGATGTATTTAAAGCTGGAGAGAAAACTCGTAATTTTGACCTCTATAACTTGCGTTTGTAGACGCAAATTACCAATTAAATTTTCGCGAGTACATTCATCAATAACGTGACTTTTAAATACACTCATAAATTCCTGTCACTCACAAAATTTACGCTTCATGGTATAGTAATATTGCGCTAGAAGCTTATGCAACACTTACAGTAACATCCAAAAGTTCGCGGTCGGTTACTTCCCATCCCTTGCGATAATCCACCAAATACTCTAGAAATTCTTCTGCGTCTTCTTTCTCACCACTAGAGAAAGTAACAAACCCTAACAACATAACAACTTGTTGGTTTGCAGCTTTGTCACGCACAATCTTTTGCTCTCTTGTGAACTTCCCGGTTTATGGCTAAGCTCGTTTTCAACATCCCGCAACGACTCGATTGTAGGTCACTCAGCAAATCTTTATTCGATAGGTTGCTACTTCCTTCTCTTAATAAGCTTTATTGTCTTCTTCTTTTCGCATTAAACTCTGTCACTCTTCTTGCTCTCGTCGTCGATGATTAACTCAATTTCAGCTCTCCTCACTATTTACTCTCATATTTTAACTCTCTTCTTCGCTTGAAATTTAAAGGTATTACGTAAAAGAGAGAATTCCTAACTATACTAGGTTGCTCAAAAAGTTTTAAAAGCGACATCTATAGTGCAGTAGAAGAACCAAAATTTTAACGCCATTTTAATATTTTATCTTTCATATAAACATACCCAAAGTTTCATTCCACTCTGTCAATTCATTGTTTGTTTACAAGCCATTTAAAGTTGACGTGTCAGTGTATTTTTTTTACAATGGAAAAAACCGAATATCGTGCAGTGATAAAATTCTTTGTTTTGGAAGGTTTATCAGCAACAGAAATTCATACAAAAATGGTGAAAGTGTTAAAGGAATCTGCTTCTTTATTTCCAACTGTGCATTGATGGGTTTTAGAGTTTGGACGTGGTCGAAAAAGCGTTGAAGACGATCCACGCTCAGGACGTCTAAAAAGTGCATCAACACCAGCATTCATAGCAAAAGTACAGGATATGGTTTTGGAAAATCGTCGATTGACCGAGAGAGATTTAGCAGAGGCCCTAAACATCTCATTAGGCAGTGTGAGTTATATTTTAAATGAAGTTTTAGGTTTCAGAAAGCTCTGTGCACAATATGCGCCGCATTCGCTCACAATGAAACAAAAACACGTTCGAATGCGACTTTCTGAGCAACATTTGGAAGGATAAAAAGGATTTTTTGCGTCGATTCATCACTATGGATAAGACTTGGGTCTACCATCATGACCCTGAATCAAAACAAGAGGTTAAAGAGTGGTGTCAACCAGGCACTTCGGCACCGAAGCGAGTTCGTGTCCAGAAATCGGCAAAGAAGGTGTTAGCGTCAGTTTTTTGGGATGCAAAAGGGATTTTGTTAGTGGATTATCTCCAAACTGGCAAAACAATAAATTCTGAATATTATTGTAACCTTTTGGACCAATTGGATGAAAAAATTAGTAAAAAAAGACCCGGTTTGCACAAGAAAAAAATCATTTTTCATCAAGACAATGCACCCGCTCACACAGCTCAAAAACCATCACTAAAATAACCGAATTAAAGTACGAATTGTTGCAGCATCCACCTTATTCGCCTGATTTAGCTCCCTCTGACTTCTGGCTGTTTCCACACCTCAAGAAATTCTTTTGTGGGTAGCATTTTTCATCAAACGAAGAGGTTATAGCCGTCGTAGAGGAGTATTTTGCAGGCCTTGCAGAAAGTAACTTCCATGATGGGATAAACAAGTTAGAAGACCGTTGGACCAAGTGTATTGAACTTATGGGAGATTACACTGAGCAATAAAGTGATTTCACCAACAAAGAAAAGTATCTTTATTTCCGCTTTCATACTTTTTGAACAACCTAGTAATATTGATTTAATCTAATTGTTAATAAGTCTGAACTTATTTATAATATTCATAAAATTCACGCACGTATAAACGTACTATAACGTATTATAATATTCAATAAACAAATAAAAATTTTTGTGTAATTGTCAAAATTTAATCTTTTTTTTTTATTTATTTATATTAAATGGATATTTCAATGAATATTTATTATGCTCTACACACCGTGCAGCGAGGTCCTTGAGGATCACCGGTGCTAAATCCAGAAGCTGTAACACGGTTGGAGGCGGAAGAAAGGAGGAGTAATCGATCCACGTGCGAGTGCAGCCAAGTGAGTTCTGCCCTGCGAGAACTATGCCATGCATATAGAAATAAAGATTAGCGAGATTCATATTCAAACCTTTGCATGCATGTGGGCCTTTAAGCGAGAAAAAGATTTAGATCTAAATTATCTAATAATCTACAGGGGAAAACTTTATCTCGCACATATGTAATATTACGAAGTTAACTATATTATTTATACAACAATAACAAATTATAAAAAATAATAAAAATAAAAATAATAAACAATAGTACTAACAAATAATAGAACCAATATAACACATCGTTCAATAAGTCCCAAGACTAACCCAGAGATAGTGCTATTAGTACCAAACTGGCCACGTTTCCATAAAGTGCGAACCTTTACATTTAACGTGTAAAAATTTTACGTCGATCGGATTACAGACAGCAGAGTTATCGAGGTTAGAGTGAAGTCACTTTGTAATTTGTTTAAAAAATGGAAAAAAGCGAGTTTCGCGTGTTGATAAAACATTGTTTTTTAATGGGTAAAAACACCCTAGAAGCCCAGCAATCGCTTGAAAAACATTACCCAAACTCCTCTTCATCCAAACCAACGATTTGTCGTTTGTATGCTGAGTTTAAACGTGGTCGTACGGACACAAACGATGCGGAACGTTCGGGTAGGCTATTGGAAGCCGTTGCACAGAAAAATGTGAGTGAAGTGTTAAAAATTGTAATGAAAAATTGCAAAGTGTAGGTCCGTGAGATTGCAGAAATGACACAGATATTATCTGGAAGCGTATTTACAATCCTTCATAAAAAATTGAGCATGAAAAAGGTTTTTTCCAAGTGGGTGCCGCGATTGCTTTCAGTGGAACAAAAACAGCAGCGAGTCGACGATTCAGAGAGCTGTTTATCGCTATTTACTCGCAATAAAAAGGATTTCCTGCGTCGATAAGTGACCATGGATGAAACATGGATACATCATTTCACTCTGGAGTCGAATCGGCAATCATCTGAGTGGCGCATGGCTGGCGAAAGCCGCCCAAAGCGTCCAAAAACGCAGCAGTCTGCTGGCAAAGTCATGGCGTCTGTTTTTTGGGATACACATGGCGTGATTTTCATTGACTACCTGAAAAAAGGTAAATCGATCAATAGTGATTATTATATTGACTTGTTGGTACGTTTGAAGGAGAAGATCGCAGCAAGATGACCGCACATAAAGAAGAAAAAAATCCTTTTTCACCAAGACAATGCACCATGCCACAAGTCCATGAAAACAATGTCAAAATTGAACGAATTGGGCTTTGATTTGCTTTCCCACCCCCCGTATTTGCCAGATTCAGCCCCAGCGACTACTGGCTCTTTGCTGATCTCAAAAAAATGCTCTAGGGAAAAAAATTTGGCTCAAATGAGGTCATTGCCGAAACTGAAGCCTATTTTGAAGCAAAGGATAAATCCTTCTATAAACATTGTATAGAAATGTTGGCAAGGCGTTGGAAAAATTGTATCACTCTAAGAAGAGATTATATTGATGAATAAAAATGATTTTTGAAAAAAAATGTTGTTTTCGTTGTTAGTCTCGGGACTTATTAAACGATGTGTTAGTTAACATTAATCTAATAAATTAAAAATATATTGAAAAAGATTAAGAAGATTAAAAATAACTTAAAATACGTTTATTATTTAATCTGTAGAGCTACCTTCATAAAATTTAAACGATTTTAAAACGATTTGCATTAAATAAGGAGAAAGCTATTCTAAATCGTAATTTTGATTCAAGAATTGCATTGTGCTGTTTAAAATGCGAGTGTTAAATCTGATGAAAACTTTGAGCTCTTCAGATTACGAAGCATAGGTTCTAACTACTACGCTAACAAGGAAACCACCCTAACCCGGCCTCACCGATTTGGATGATTTTTGGATATGTTGTAGTAATGAAATAAATATTAGACACGTATTTTTTTTCATCGGCAGACAAACACTTTAAAGGGGTGAAGACCACCTCCAAAGTCACCCCCCAAAATCCATTTTTTTCGATATTTCTCAGCATCTAATAAATATTTAAAAAAAAAACGAATTGCAAAATTTAAGTGTTTAAAAACCTAAATTATTGGCAGTATTTATGACCAAAGGGGTTACAACCCCTATGAAAAAAAAAAAACTACATGTTTTAATAGTATTTTTTTTGTAGATATCGTGGTATAGCCTAAAAAGATTAAGAAAGAGATTTTTGTAAATATTATAGGATATTAACCCTTTCAGCCCCAGTGGTTTCGATCGAAACCACTTTTGCGTTCAAACGTTCATAACTTTGTCAAAAATCAATATTTTTTTAATTTCCAAACGCCAGCGGTCCACAAATTTATTCTATTTTGAAAAAAAAATTTATAGTGCAAAAAATTAATAAGTTTTGTGGTTATAACAATATAAACAAATGAATGTTTTTAGCAGAAATTAAAAAAATTGCCAATTATCGAATTACGTGGAATTAGGCTCAAACAAATAAACACTCGGGAATTTTTGGGGTCACTGATTACGAATCCGATGTCAGATTTTCATAATTTTTAAAATTCAAAATGGCAGATCTAATATGGTGGGCGATTTTTTTTAAATCCATCCAATTAGCCCAAAACTTGTTACTCAGGGATTTTCAAGGTCGCTGATTATAAATCCAATGTCATATTTTCAAAATTAAAAATAGCGGATTTAATATAGTCGACGATTTTTCAAAAATTCATTCATTTGGCCTGAAACTTATTACTTTAAAGTTTTCGGGGTCGCTGATTACAAATCCGATGTTAGTTTTTTTAAATTAAAGACGACAGATTCAACATGGTGGACAAAAATTTAATAAGTTCACTTGCACTCCAGAAAATGACCTTATAAAACTAATATTAGATTCGTAATCTGCGAACCCAAAATCCCTCCAGTAACAAATTTTAGGCCAATTGGACCAATTATTAAATAAGTCTTCCGCCATATTTGATTCATCATTTGGAATTTTAAAAATAAGACATCGGATTCGTAATTTGCAACCCCAAAAACTTCCGAGTGTCAAATTTCAGGCCAATTGGATCAATTTTCAAATAAGTTGTCCGCCATATTGGATCCGCCATTTTGAATTTTGTAAATCTGACATCGGATTCGTAATCAGCGACCCAGAAAACTCCTATATATAAAATGTGACGAAAATTGCGTTATTCTAAAAAAGACAGGGCTGAAAGGGTTAAATTCGACGCCTTTCGACTTTTTTTTAAAAAAGCACCCCTAACTATCCTCAACCACCCTTCACAGTAATAGGCCACATATGAGTGGCGAATTTTTTTCTCTTTATTATTATTTAGCCAATGCGTAAAATAAACTTAATTTACAATAAATAAATCATATTCAATTATTTTTTCTTCTTAATATTATCAAAAGAGTGGAAAACGTAACCCCCAAACGTAAATATTCATTATATCGATGGTTTTTGTCAAAAATTTTGATATATTTCCCCGAAAAAAAAGTTCCTTGACGATTAGAAACGTTAAGAATATAAATGCTGTACCTAAAAAACTTTTTTTTTTAAAGGTTAAAACTACCCCTAATGTTAAACCCTAAAATAAATTTTTTAACTGATTATAATTAGGTACTATTTGAGTTAGGGTTTTTAATTAAATAAAGTAAAAGAATAACACATCGTTCAATAAGTCCCGAGACTAACAACGAAAACAACATTTTTTTTCAAAAATCATTTTTATTCATCAATATAATCTCCTTTTAGAGTGATACAATCTTTCCAATGCCTTTACAACATTTCGATACCATGTTTATAGAAGGATTTATCCTTTGCTTCAAAATAGGCTTAAGTTTCGGCAATGACCTCCTCATTCGAGCCAAATTTTTTTCCCTGGAGCATTTTTTTTGAGATCAGCAAAAAGCCAGTAGTCGCTGGGGGCTAAATCTGGCGAATACGGGGGATAAGAAAGCAAATCAAAGCCCAATTTGTTTAATTTTGCCATTGTTTTCATGGACTTGTGGCATGGTGCATTGGTGCAATCGCGGCACCCACTTGGAAAAAACCTTTTTCATGCTCAATTTTTCATGAAGGATTGTAAATACACTTTTAGATGATATCTGTGTCATTTCTGTAATCTGACGGACTTACACTTTGCGATTTTTCATTACAATTTTTAACACCACTCACATTTTCCTGCGTAACGGCTTCCAATAGCCTACCCGAACGTTCCGCATCGTTTGTGTCCGTACGACCACGTTTAAATTCAGCATATTAACAACAAATCGTTGGTTTGGATAAAGAGGAGTTCGGGTAATGTTTTTCAAGCCATTGCTGGGCTTCTACGGTGTTTTTACCCATTAAAAAACAATGTTTTATCAACACGCGAAACTCGTTTTTTTCCATTTTTCAAACAAATTATAAAGTGACTTTACTCTAACCTCGATAACTCTGCTGTCTGTGATCCAATCGACGTGCAATTTTCACACGTTTCATGTAAAGGTTGGCACTCTATAGAAAAGTGGCCTGTTGGGTACTACTAGCACCATCTCTGGGTTAGTCTCGGGACTTATTGAACGATGTGTTATTTGTCTAAAAATGCATGACGTATTAGGTATGTTATGACTCAAAGGATAGCAACTCTTATTTTATATTTTTTACAAATTACAATTTTCATCTTTTATTTTACCATAATTGCTGTGGAATAAATTTAAAAAAATCAACGCTAACGTTTTCGTTTACAATTAGCACTTTACCGACCGGTAATCGATTAATCGGTCTTTCGTCGCCAACGCTTACCGACCTTATTTAGCATTAATATCATAAAAATAAAAGAATTAGTTATATTTAATTATCCTATAATAATCCAAAGAAAAGCGCATATATATATATATATATATATATATATATATATATATATATATATAATTATATTTTCATGATATTAATGCTAAATAAGGTCGGTAAGCGTTGGCGACTATGAGACGATTAATCGATTATCGGTCCGTGAAGTGTTAAGAATGTATTGACGGATTTTTTCTGAAAAACCACTCCTAACTACCCTTAACCACCCTTTACAGTGTTAGGCCACATGCAAGAAGTGGAATTTTTTTTCTTCGTTATTTATTTAGCATTTTTATTTTGTGAGAAAAGTCACCGCCAAACGTAATTATCCAGTATATCGGTAGTTTTTGTAAAAAATTTGGATACATTTTCAACAAAACACAAATTTTTCATCTAAAAAACTTTGTCTTCTCAAAAATAAAAACCACCCCTAAACATCAACCCTAATATTAATTGTTTTAAACAGATTATAATTTAATACTATTTGAGTGATGGTTTTCAATTAAATTAGACATAATATTTGCCGTAAAAATCCGTATTTATGACATAAAGGGTTTTTACTAGGGTTTGTATTAAAAAAAATTAAATTCTTTTTAATAACTATTTTGTGAATTTTTAAAAATTGTAAGTGTCTGTATGTTTTAAAATTATAAAATTTAGTTTTCTTGTTTTAATAGTTTATATATTTTGATCATAAATACTGAAATATTAATATTTACATTAAAATATTAATATTTGCATGAAAATTTATTAATTAATACTAAATTAATTAATACTAAATAAAGTTAATACTAAAAATTATTAATAGTCGGTATATGTAGTGTATATGTTATTTTTCCATCCTTATCTTATCTAGCCGCAGTCACGCGCTGCTTTAATTGAACTTTGTAGATATGGATTGCTATTATCGAATCTATTAAATCAAATGTAAATAATTCTTTTGTTGCTTGCAATACTGAATTTCCAGTAGTACATTATTATTCATCTGCGAATCAGTGAAGCTCGACAAATTATTTTAAGAATAAGAAAGTTTTTCATTACCTATGTAAGTATGTCTATCAAGCATTTATGTATTATTTGATTACTAAAGTTATAACTTTTTTACTGATTTAAACTAATATAAAACTCAGGTGTTAGTTGGTATCGATCTTGTTGTTTATTTTCTATGCTGAATTTTATATTTATCTTAAAATTTTGCTGTGATGGATACGAGGTCTGGCTATTAAATAACGAGACTGGTTACGAAAAAGGGTTTTATTATAAAAATGCTACATTCGAATGCTCCTTTTTAATATACTCCCCTTCCCTCGCCACACACTTTTCCATACGTTTTTTCCATTGATCGAAGCAGTGCTGGAAGTTTTCTTTGGTGAGGGCCTTTAGGAGCTCTGCCGTTTTTTGCTATACCACTTCCATCGACACAAATCGGGTTCCTTTCAAAGCAGATTTTATCTTCGGAAACAAAAAATAATCTCACGGTGCCAAATCTGGCGAGTACGGCGCGTGTTTGAGCACTGGAGTGCGCTTACCGGCTAAATACTGCTTCACAGATAGCGCGTTATGGGCAGGTGCGTTGTCCTGGTGCAAAATCCACGAGTTGTTCTTCCACAACTCGGGCCGTTTCTTACGAACTCGTTCTCGCAGTGTTGCCAAAACTGACAAATAGTAAGTCTGGTTGACAGTCTGACCCTCTGGAACCCATTCAGTCATCACGATACCGTTAATGTCGAAAAAAACGATCAACATTGCCTTAAATTTTGATTTAGACATCCTTGCTTTTCTGATTCTGGGCGATTCAGGCGTCTTCCAATGCATCGATTGCCGCTTCGTTTCAACATCGTATTGAAAAATCCACGTTTTGTCGCAAGTAATGTTTTTCATCAGTCCGGAATCTTTTTTTAACCTTTCAAGGAAATCTAAGCAGACCTGTTAACGCAAGAGCTTTTGGTCAGGAGTCAGGTTTTTTGGCATCAACTTCGCACAGACCTTTGTCTTGTGTAATTCCTCGTGTAAAATTTGTCTTATTGTTTTTCTATCGGCGTTTACAGCCTCGGCAATCATCCGGATGCTCATTCGACGATCTACGCGCACAATTTGGTTGATTTTGGTCACTGTTTTCGGAGTTGAAACAGTGACAGGGCGACCTGGGCGTTGGTCATCTTCAGTGCTCACTCGGCCCTCACTGAAGCGCTCACACCACTCAAAAACCCGTGCACGAGATAGAGAATTATCCCTATAGGCCTCTTGCAACAATTTACAGCACTCAGTTGGAGTTTTTTTCAATTTAACGAGAAATTTGAGATTGATACGTTGCTCCTGTTTTTCGTCACACATGATTTTCGGCACGAAAAAAAAACACGTTCGTTTTAAGGGACAACACCACTGTGGCCTCCTGGTTTTTTTGCCGTTTTTCAAGAATTTTTTTTTTTTGTGGGAAAAAAAGACATTCCAAATTTTTTTTTATTTTTGTTTCTTGTTTATTAAAGATACATAAAAAATTTTTTTATTATTTTTCACACCCTATGGTGGCGCTGGGAAAGCTCTCGCGTCAGGTGCTGTTGCCTCTGCAGTGATTCGCGGCACGCAGCAGAACTGTCTTCAAAGTCGATCTGAAAAAAAATATTGAGTGTTTTCGTTAATAATATGATATTTTGAAGAGAAGTACATAGGAATTTAAAAAAATATTAATTTTTAAAAAATAGGCACGCTTTTGAAATTTAAGGTCGATTTTCGAGCCAAATTTCTCGTCGAAAAAAGGCTATAACTTTTTTTTTTATTGAGATATCGAAAAAATCCTATGTACTTTTTTAGGTAATCTAGTTTTATTGATGCAGTCCAAATTTGAAGTCGATCGAATAAAAATTGCTCGAGTTATGTTGCGTGCCGCACCCAAAAAAGTGGTTTTGAGAAAAACGCGTTCAAAGTTTGAAGTTTGTTAATTTATGTAATAAATTGGAAAAAAATTTTTTACCTTCAACCAGCAATTTCGGCACTATATAGCTGGCCTTTAAGAAGCAAATCAAGGTCCCCAGCATCTTTTCTCGAACTTGTAGAGGCTCTTCTTGCCTCTTTTGCAGCATCCGTGAGCGAGCGCTCCGCCTGCTCGATCCGCGCTGCGTCGGTTTCAACGCAAAAATTGAAACAATTTGGGCCGATGGTTACCCTTAACGTCTCCATGACTTTCATGAGGCTTCTGAGGCCATCGTTGAATAATAATACCGCGATATCAGCGGCAATATCCACGATTCTTTTGCTCCCGGACTGACACTTGGAAAATTTTTCAACTATCGCTACCTATATCTTTTTTTGAAACTATATTTATAACAATAGTCGGCTTTCGTGAAGGGAGACAAAAGAATACCTGTGAATGACTCACAGGACTATAGGGAAAGGCCCGGTATACCTGCCGACCGGTTGAGACGCGCACCTGGCTGAGGCAACGCGGGACCCCGAGTGTCACGGAGCGCTGCACCGCTCCACAAAATATTTAATATCTCCGAAAATAATTATTTTTTCGACCTGGGACCAACGGCATTCTATTCTTAAATGTATTTTAGATTTTTCTAGATGGTTTTCAAAAAATCGATTTTTTGAAGCCGTCACAGTGGTGTTGTCCCTTAAACCGCTACTGCACAAATACAATAATAGTGACGAGAATGTGTTTTGGTACGTGCATAGACAAGATATCTAGATACCCAACGCACTACTCGTTTCTTACCCCACTCCTCTACGGCGCCCTCTAGGCGCGCAGTCTCGTTATTTAATAGCCAGACATCGTAATTCGTTATTAATTTTTTATTTTTTGTAAAACTATGTTTTGGAAGAAAGGATTTCAATGTAATACTTTTATTTTATATTTTAACATGTATAATAATCCTTTGAATGTATTAAATTTATTATTAGTATGTTTTGTGTTCGAGCTGATGTGCACTCGAGAGCTCGCGAGCAGTTCGACGCGTTCGGGTCTTTTTCGGCAGCGCTCGCGGTCTTGCATCCTTTTCTTTTAAAACGCGGTACATTTGTTCTCGCAGTAGCCCGTGTATTAACTTTTGTCAAACCCGTAGACTTTATGATGGTAAATATTTTACTTGACGCTTCGTGGTCAGTCTTTGCTTGAGTAAACCGCTGAGCACACGTATCCGCACTTGTTTACACAAATTCAAATTAACGCGCCGGCTACGCTTAAAAGTTTCTTTCAAAATTGACCGTAGATTTCAGTTTAAGAATAAATTAAGCACAGTTATTGTTCATTTAAAATAAATTGATTAATAAATTCAATTTCAAAGAATTTAATTGATTTAAAGATTATCACATTGCGACCTACTGCGTACATGTGTTGTCGCACAATTCGTCTTCAAACAAGCAGAATTAAAATACCCTTTATTATTTGAAAGTCTTCCATTTTCACACAAAAGAAAGAAATAAGACACATACACAAAGATTTTGGTCCTTCGAGCCGGATAGCGGATGAAACTGCATTTTTCGTAGAAATTCAGAAGCAAGATTTTTGCTGTGAGTTTTTCAAATTCAAACTTCAAGTGAATTTATTGATAAGAGAAAAAACTTCCGTTATCATTTTTAATAACTGTACTCTTAAATAAAAATCCACAAGTACAGTTATCCGATTTGTCAGTGAAAATCAGTGATAATCTACTTAAAATCTAACTGAGAAATTCTTAAATATAATTTTTGAATTTAAGGTAAAAACAAGTAAAAATAAAACGTTGATTTCTGTGACAACTCTTAAATCATTAAAGTAAATTCTCCGAAAGAAGCAAGTTTTTCACCATCAAAGAAAACCTTTGGTGTTCATGTGTGAAATTTCATTGTATTTATTTAAAATAAAAGGAAAGTACACAGTGTGTCCCATGGAAAACGGAACTTTTTCAAAATAAAGACAAAACTCAACATTTCGGCAAATCTCATTTATTTTATTCAAAATAGTCTCCTTCCGCATCAATACAACGTTTTGCACGATCAATTAACATATCGAATCAGTTTTTGAGATCATTTTTATCCATCGACTTTAGTATGTCGGTCGTCGCTCTTTGGATGGCCTCTACGTCGGCATAACGTTTTCCTTTCATAGGTAAGTGCAATTTGGAGAACAAATAGAAATCGCACGGAGCCAAATCCGACGAGTACGATGAATGGTTGATGGTTAAAATGGAATTTACGATCAAAAAATCCGTGATCAAGTTGGATCGATGAGACGGGGCATTATCATGCAACAAACGCTAGCTCCCTTTTTCACGGTATTGTGGCCGCACACGACGAATACGACTGAGCAAACGCTTCATAACACCAAGATAAAACACAGCAGTAATCGTTTGACCAGGTGGAACGAATTCACGATGAATAATACCCTCCGAATCGTAGAAACAAATCAACATTGTCTTTACTTTTGACTTTTCAAGACGACTTTTTTTCGGATTAGGCTTGGTTGGGTGCCCATTATATTCAGCACTTTAACGCTTGGTTTCGAGATCATATTGAAAACACCATGTCTCGTCACTAGTCACAATTGAATATTTCAAGTTTGGGTCCTTTTTTGACTCTTTAATCAAATCCTTACAATGTTGAATTTGGAGCAATTTTTCGTAGTCGGTCAATTTGTGTGGAACAAAGCGTGCACACACCTTCCGTAGATTCAAACGATCGGTCAAAATGCGATGAATTGAATTTTTGGACATATTCGATTTCATTCCCATGTATCGCAATGAAGATTTTGGCTCATTTTTTATAAATTCACGCACTTTTTCAATGTTACTAACCACGGTATTCAAAGGACCTGGATGTTCGTTGTCCTGAATGTCTTCACGACCTTCCTGGAACCGCTTATACCACTCATACACTCTAGTACGAGATAAACAATTATCGCCATAAACTTGTTTCAGCAAATTATGCGTCTCAGTAAAGGATTTACCGAGTTCAAAACAGAACTTAATATTTGCTCTTTGTTCGAAGTTCATTTTTCGACCGATGCTACAAACACACTGTCACTTTGAGCGCGATATTTTGGTTTTCATTAAACCAAATGTCATAAAATTTTGACAGGATGTCAGTTAAGAATGGACCTTTCCATTGCTAGCATCCACCAATAGGTGGCGCCAATATAAATCGATGTTTTGAAAAAGTTCCGTTTTCCATGGGACACACTGTGTATGTTTGAAATTAGAAGTCTATTTCCAGTGGCTTAATACAAGACAACGAAGGCTGTGACGTCATAGTAGGAGAAGATAAGCTGGCATCAAGCAAGGCGACGGAGAGAGACGGTAACATCACACATCGTTTGAACTGCGTTACACCGGGTAGTTATCATCGTCTCTGTCGTTCCATATCTATTCGCCACATCTTTAAGGACTCGTTATACTGTACAAAAATTTACTTGGGTATAGCCTAATACTAAGCTTACAGGTGACCCCACCTTGTTTACTTGTATTTTCGACGAGAGTCTAACTTGCTTCTCTTACCTTACTACAAGATATTTTCTTAGCTCTTGTAATATTTTAATTGTCTTTTTAATGCTTGCTTTAGTTGATAACTCTTTGCTAATAGCTAAAATCTTACTTGCTTGATAATTTGCATTCTCTCGCTTATGCACATCTTTTGTGTGACTGATTGGCAGATTTGTTTGAATATTTTCAAGTTTGGATTTTTCTTTCTTTTTCTCTTTTTATTTTGTTTCGTGAATTTCTGTCAACTTAAATTCTTGTTATACAAAAAAAGGCAGATTCAAACTTTCAATTGAATCTGCATTAATATACTAAATTTGCTAAATTTAAGATACATCTGTTTCACAAAAATACTGGCCATCTTCTTTAGTCATTCTTTAGCTTATCTACTGCTGCAATAGCTCGTAAATAAAACTTTGCAGACTTAATCGTGGAAAACTTTTGTAAATAATTAATAGATAAGCATTTGTGGTCTTTTCTTCGAACCATTGCTCATTTTAAATTAATCTTTAGTCTGGTTTAGCATGACAAAGGCAGAAATGTCTAGTTTAGAGTTTTCTGATATGCTTGCCGATCAACGATGGTTAAGCGGACTTATCAAGGACAGCCGACGCTACTTCCATTACAACGGATGGACATTTCACACAAGATGCTATTGAGACACGGATAGACTTTCTAGAATCTTATTGGAAGTTATTTTCTAGTCAAGATGTCATCGTTTTTCGGCTATCCGAACAGGCTAAAGAGCGGACGTACTTCAAAACTAACTTCTTTCGAGCTACGCAAAACTCCTTTCTGATTGCTTGATCTTGGTACCGAAAGCAGCTTCGATTATTACGGCCCTCGCCTGCAATTGGTACAGCGACACCTTCAGCACTTGTTGATCCTATTGCCGTCAATCACAATCAATCATTTTCAGAATAATTGAAGTTGTCTACTTTCAGTGGAAACCAGTGGGATTGGGAGTTATTCGAGGATAAATTCACTTCATTGGTAATTGAGGATTCCAGCAATACACCCATTATCAAGTTTAAGGGTTTGTTAAATTGCTTAGATGGCCAAGCTCTAGTGATAGTTAAGGGTGTCAAAACTACAGCTGAAAATTTCACAACAGCAAGGGAATACTTATGTCAACAGTTCGATAACAAGTGACTTCGTTTTGCTTGTCAGATGGAGTTGTTATTGAATATTCCAAGTTTAAACCAAGAAACTGTAGCGCATTTAAATTCTTTATTGGCCAATCTTGATGAAAGTCTACATGTTTTTACTTCTTTACAGCGCCCCGTCGAACATTAGGATGATCTGTTGGTCTACTTTGTGACAAGTAAGTTCTCCTCTGTATCAAAACTCAGTTGGGCCTAGATCGTTGGAAAGAATCCTGCTCAACCCTTCCCAAAGCTCCAGGATATTCGTAAGTTTATTGATGAACGGATCCAGGCTCTGATTACGACTCAAGCCGCTGCGACTGCGTACAGCTTGTCTAAAGAAGGGAACAAGGTCAACAATCCAATCTTTTAATCAAATAGGTCGGCGAAGGGACCTTTTTGTAAACGGAACCCAAGTAAAATTTCTACTCATGTAGCTTCTTAAACAAATACAAATAAATCTCGATCTGTGATAAAAAAATCGAAGTGTTCGTTTTGTAATGACGATCATTTCCTTGTACGTTGTTCTAAATTAGCCTCGTGTTCACAGGATCAAAAGTCGGATCATCTTCGAGCAGTCAACCTCTGTACAAACTGCCTTCATTCTAATCATCCTGCAGATACCTGCGAGTTAAAGGGTCGGTGCTTAGTTTGTGGCGCTAAATACCACACTAGACTTCATTCTACGGATACCATTCCGAGTTCAATTGCAAGCGGTACGCCCGAGATCTCCGCTTCGCACGTTCAAGCGATGGGATTATCTGCCCATGGATTCAAAAGGAAAATTTTGGCTACTGCGATGGTTATTTTTCAAGGTACTAACGTTTAATCAATCTCAGCTCAAGCTCTTTTTGATTCTGGAGCCGAGGAGTCGTTTGTATCAGAGCAAATCGCTCAATTATTAGATTCACGTACAGAATCGGTAGACGTGGCAATTACTGGCGTAAGTGGTGTGGCTACCATTAACGCTAATAGCCGTGTCACACTCTCGCCTAAATCATCTAGAGATCCTAATTTTAAACTTGAATTTTTAGCATTGGTGCTTAAGAAAGTATCCAGTATTGCCAATAGAAGTGAGATACGTCTACCTCCTTGGCCAGAATTAGATCAGTTACCACTGGCGGACCCACACTTTAATGAAATCTCTAAAGTTGATTGCATATTGGACACCGAGGTGTATGCAGCCGTTTTGCGATCTGGATTGCAATAAGGCCCGTCAGGTTATCATATTGCGGCTGTCAACACAGTGTTTGGATGAGTGACTGAGGGAGGAATTCTCACCAAACACGACTTGTCATCCAATAGTTATCGTCCAGTAACGGCCTCTGGTCATCTTCCCTCACAAGAAAATCTTTAACAATCTTTGCAGTGCTTTTGGGAACTTGAGGAGGTTTCTTTTGCCTCTCGAATGACTTCAGACGAAGAAGATTGTTATCGTCATTTCCGGCAAACTCATTTTCGAGACGCTGATGGACGATTTGTTGTTTGCCTACCCTTCTTAAAGGCGCTGATCAACATCGATTTACGAAATATTGCTAAAGGTAGTCTCAAACGACTCGAACGTCGATTTGTTTGTCAATCAGACGTACACGCAGCATACGTTCAATTTATGACCGAGTATGAGGAACTTAACTATATGGTGAAAGTATCAGTAGACGAGGTAAGAGTTTAGAGTTGTTCTTATATACCCTATCACCCTGGTTTCAAAAAAGATGATCTAAACAAGATTAGAGTGGTGTTGAATACCTCACAGTCTAATGCTAACGGTGTTTCACTAAATTCTTTGCTGCATCCTGGCCCAAAACTTCAAGATGACGTTTTAGCAATTATTCTTTGGTGGTCTTTTCACTGTGTAGTGTTTTCATGCGACGTAGTCAAGATATTTCGTTAATTTTTCGTTCATCCAGAGGACAGGGATTAGTAGCAAATTGTATGGCGCTCCTCGCTTGATTTACCTATTCAGTCTTTTAGGTTAAATACAGTTACCAGCCAGCACAACATGTGCTCCTTTTCTAGCCAACGCTTGTATGCTCCAGCTAACAAAGGACCAAGAAGTTAAGTTTCCCGAGGCAGCAAATCTAATTAGAGCAAATCGCTATGCTGATGATTTCTTTTCTGGTACTGATTCTATTGAAAAAGCTTTGTCCCTTCGCAATCAACTTGTGACTGTGTTGCACACAGCAGGTTTGCAAGTAGGCAAGTGGGCTTTTAATCACCCTCAGCTATTGCCTTTTGTATTTTGTGGAGATTCCAAGCAAAAGAAGATTATGTTTCAGGACCAAGAAGCTGCTGAAGCTCTAGATATTCGTTGGGACGCCGTCAAGGATAAATTTTGTTTCAAAGTTTCTAAAATTAAGTTTTCTTCAACGCGGTATCCAGCTAGGCGATCAATTTCTTTAGACATCGCTAAATTATACGATCCCGTCGGTTGGTTATCACCGGTGATGATCAAAGACGAAATTCTGTTCCACAATTTATAGCTATTGTCTATTGACTGGGATGATCCAGTCTCTGAGACTATCACCAACATCTGGTTAACTTTTCGTAGCTTATTAGAGGATTTGGAGTTAATCAAAATTCCTCGGTGCATTGGCTCCAAGTAGCAGTTGTCGTGGTATTTTCATGCATTTTGCGACGCACGAGAACGTGCATATGCTGCCTGCGTCTACGTTATAATCCAATCCGCCATTATCTAAACTTCTGACCGCAAAGTCTAAAGTGGCACAAATTGAAATCATCAGTTTAACTAAACTAGAATTATGTGGAAGTAGTCTTGGCTTGGTTACAGGGCCACCCTTTTAAATGCAAACCGTTTGTAGCAAATAGAGTCAGTGAGATTGTTTCAACCCTGCCCCAGTCTTCTTGGTGACATGTCAAGTCGTCTGACAACCCAGCTGATCTAGCTACAAGAGTTGTTACTCCTTCACAGTTGCAACAATCTACATTGTGGTGGCAAGGGCCCATTTGGCTTTCGCGATCACAAAATGAGTGGCCTCACTGTAGAAATCAGTTTTCTACAGAATTAGATTTAAGAAAACGAATTGTCATCGACTGTTTTTCTGCTGAAATAAACCCAGATTTTGAGCAATGATTTCGCCGCTTCTCGTTTATTAACAAAATCGTCAATATATTTGCTTGTCTGTGTCGCTAGCGCTCTCAAGTAAAAGATAAGTCCTTTAAGCGAGATTTCAATTTCGTATCTGACAGGAGGATTCATGTAGGAAGACTCCACGTCAATAAATCCATTCAACGGACTCACTTTGCTAAAGAAATATCGTATTAAACTAAAAATCAAGCTCTTAGTGTTTTGAGCCACTTAATTCGGCTTAATCCATTCTTGGATGAAAATGGGTTATTAAGAGTAGGTGGCAGATTACAAAACGCCTTTCTCTCCCGAGAAGAAAAACATCCCATTATTCTACCTACCAAATATCATGTGGTTGAACTGCTCATTTGCCAGATCTACATTATAACCTTTCATGGAGGTTCAATGCTTGTACATAGCTACTTATTGCGTACTGTTTGGATAATTAAAGGACGCAACTTCATCAGAAAAATCGTTAGGCAATGTACTATTTGCGTACGACATAAGGCTTCTACTATGGAATAGCTGATAGGTCCCTTACTCACTGTTAGACTCGAGCCTTCTAGACCCTTCACTTAAGCGAGAGTTGAATTTGCTGGTCCCTTTTGGCTCAAAACATCACGAGGCTGTGGAATAAAGGCTTATAAAGGTTGTATTGCTGTCTTCATCTGTATGGCTGTTAAGGCAGTCCACCTGGAAATTGTGTCAGATTTGACTCGGCAGCAATTTCTCGCTGCTTTTCGTAGATTTTAAGCCCAAAAAGGTTTATGTAAGGTTCTTTTTAGTGATAATAACAAAAATTTCCTGGGAGCTGCTATCGAACTACAGCGGTTATTCGAAGAATCTTTGACATTCAGTCAAGAAGTTGCCGCTTCACTTGCCAAGAATAATATTTATTGGTACTTCGTTTCACCCCGTGCTCCTAATTTTGGAGAGCTCTAGGAAGCCAACATCAAATCTTTTAAAATGCATTTGATCAAGGTCATAAGAGAAGCTTAATTGACCTAAGAAGAATTTCATACCAAAACCGTCACGGTAGAGGGGTGTTTAAATTCCCGACCTTTAAGTGCACTCATTTTCGACGAGAAAAATATTTGTGCACTCACTCCTGGTCATTTTTCAATTAAAGCCCTTTTAAATGCACCACTAGAACCTTCTCATGTTTCTAATACAAATCTTTCTCTGAATTCTAGATGGTTGCAACTCAGTGCCATGAAGGACCACTTTTGGCAAAGATGGCAAAGTGAATATCTTCGCCAGCTTCAGCAGTAAGCTAAATGGCTCAAGTCTAATCAAGAGCCTAAAGTTGGTGACGTTGTCCTCTTCAAAGACACGATGTTGTCCCCTACAAAATAGCCTTTAGCAAGGATTATTTAACTAATACCTGGTCCCGATGGCCTGTGCAGAGTGGCTGTATTGAAGACAGCCCAATCAGAATACAAAAGACCTCTAAATCAACTAATATTATTGCCGACACATAAGGAAGCTTTAACCTCAAGCCAACCGCAAGTTACCAGTTATTGACCTGTTTGCAGGGCGGACGGCAAACTGTTTTAACAAGAAATTTAAGAAAGAAGTTATAATTAGTTTTATATTTAGATTATAATTACATTTGTACTGTAATTAGTTCGCTTTGTCACCCGTATTTTTTCTACGATTTCTGATGTTGTTGTTGTTTTTGGACGTCCTTGACGTGGATCGTCTTTAAGGCTTGTACGACCACGTTTAAATTCAGCAACCCATGTTTCTACTGTACTAATTAAAAGCGAAGAGTCCTTATACACTTTCAACATTCGTTCATAAATTTCCTTTGCTTTTAAACCTTCCAAAAATAAAAATTCAATCACTGCACGATACTTGATTTTTTCCATTATAAAAAAGTACTGTGACACGTCGATACTAAATGACATGTAAACAAAGAATGAATTGACAGATTGAAATGAAACTTTACATACGTTCATATGAAGAGTGTACCAACATAACAAAAAAAAATTTAGGCTAGTAACAACACCCTCTCTTATCGAACCGCAAAACTTATTGAACAGCCTGGTATACACATGCATACGAAAATACATACATAGATATTCACACACATAAAAATACACCGACAGATACACTAAAACACATAAAATCAGAAGTTTGCCACATCCACGTCGTTAATTCTGGGTAATGCCGAGTGCAAGCATTATGCAAAAAAGTCAGGATTTTTTTAATCGATTTTCAAAAATCTTGAAGGTTCTTTATATAGGATATATGAATACAACTTCAATGTTTTATTACAATATGACCTCCAAATCGTGATCAGTGACTCCTAAAACTCCCATATACAAAAATTTAGATGTAACAGTCGATTTTCGAAAATTTCTCGCCCTCCATCTTGGATCAGCCATCTTGAATTTTTGGAACACAATCTCGGCTTGGTAATCAGCAACTCGAAAAAACCCCTGGTAATATATTTGAGATAAAAAATATAATATTTTTTTCCTGAAAACAGTTAAATTTAACGGATGCATTACTGCAGCGGACCGGCATAACGCCATATAGCGTCATAGAGTGACTTACTAACGTTTAACCTTAGTTTGGTTCTAACTTGGGGAACTTAGAACACTTTTCTTTGGTGATTATAAACTTTCAAATTTTTTAAAATCCTGGCCCTTTCAGGGTTAAAGGGCTATACCAATGTGAAACTTTCAAAAAATCGATATTTTTTTTTTATCTTGTTTAACAGTTTATACTTTTAAGAATATCCTGTAAGATTTTTAAGGCCGTATCTCTAATACTTTTTGAATGGCAGCTTTCTAAAGAGCAACCGTTCGCAGGTATACATAAACTGCTCCATCTACCTTTTTAAAGGAGTTTTTCTCGAAATGACTTTTTTCAAATTTTCTGCCATCCTAACTCAAAGAGCAATAATCCGATTGATTTCAAATTTGAACTGAGTATTTTTAAATATATTTACTTTACAATGACGCAGGATTTTTTTGATTGATTGATGCTAGATTCGCACACCCGTGGAGGCGGCGGTATTCGGGATAAGAAAGCTATAGGAAACTGCTAAATAAAAGAACACGCTTTCTTAATGCCCCAAGCGAGTTTAATATAAAAGAATCAGAATTAGATACAAAAATACAATAATCATCACAGAGGGATGACTGGTGAGCGAAGAGCAATTAGTATTGCCTCACGCGCATTACTAATGCACGAGGTGCGCACTGCGCATGTGCACCGTCTACACTCCGCGCGGCTACACACACACGTGTAGTCTATGGACGTCTAGTATAGAGAGAGAGCAGTTCTCCCTCTATATCGACGTAGCCTATGACTGATCGAGTGAGAGCGGTTCTCGCACTCGACTAGGCAGTCTATGGTTGATATATGAGTGAGCTCGATCCTCTCGCTCAACTGCGTGCTTAATGTTTGCACGGGTGAGAGTGGCTTTCTCTCACTTGTACGCCTATTCTATGATTGTGCAAGAGAGATCGGTCCTCTCACTCGCACTCGCACGGCCTATACGTATTAGAGCTACGCGGTCTCGCGCGTAAGCACTCTTATCGCTGTATGCTTATATATATGCCTGACGCGAATGCACACGCGTCAAGGTAACTAAATGCAATTAATCGCGACCTACGCTATTAGACTAAGTGGCCACTTACATTTGCTACTGAAGAAGTCGTCCTCTCGGTATCTGCGACGGAGACTCGGCGAAAAACTCTTTGGAAAAATCACGTATTATCATACAGACAAACGTATCGCGTGCGGTACCTATAACCGACGGGACGAGAAGAAGGCTTCAGGGGAGGGCTCCTCTTTCCCCTCTCGCCTATCAGTTTTCCCGCGTAACGCTATCGATTCTTGATCGATAGCGCCACGTTTTGGCATGCCACGGCTTCTAGCGCCTTTTCCTGCGTCGCGCCATCAATCAAGCGATCGATGGCGCCGGGTATAGTCACGCCGTGAACTCTATCTTGCACTGCATGGCAAGTGGCCTAATCTCGATAAGCCACCTGTCACAATACATTCTAAATAATTTATAACTGACTTAAATAACTAATATTATAACATGAAATTTAAATATAAGGTTGCTGCAGATGAAATGGCCGATTTAGCAATGACATAAAGTTGGCTGCCATTTTAGTGTATTATGTTGGCACAAGGCGGCGCAAATGATATGACATATTAAAGTATAAATACTGCTACCTTGGTGTATGGAGTCATTTCTGTTTTGCACTTCATAGTGATCGTAAAAACAAAGAGAGAAAGTAAACATGGAAGTGAATCAAAAACGGCTACTTTAACTATACAAATTTCAATTAAAGCACAACGCAACGGAAGCAACGAGGAATATCAACAGCGCATTTGGGCCTGATACAGTTAGCAAACGAACCACTCAGCTATGGTTCGAAGAATTTCGATCCGGAGATATGGACCTTGGAAATGAGCCACGTGGACACCCAGGACAATCGATCGATAACGACGAGCGGTGTGCATTAGTGGAGTCTGACGACTGCCAAGCCATAAGGGATCTTGCCGAGAAATTAGGCGTTTACAGTTCGACAGTTTGCCGCCACTTGCAACAACTTGGCAAAGTGAAAAAGCTTCACAAATGAGTTCCGCATAATCTTACCGAGCAAAACATGACATGTCGAATGGAGATTTCAAGTTCTCTTCTCTCCCGCAACAAAAAGGAACCGTACTTGCATCGAATTGTGACCTGCGATAAACAGCGGATTTTATACGATATTCGTCGCTGATCGACCCAATGGCTAGATGCCGATGAAGCGCCAAGACACATACCGAAACCAAGCCTTCATCCAAAGAAAATAATGGTAACTGTTTGGTGGTCTACTGTTTGTTTGTAGCTAGAGTTATCCACTATTCGTTCCTGCAACCTGGCGAAATCATTAATGCTGAGAAATACTGTGCTCAACTGGATGAAATACATCAGAAATTGATAGTCCAACGACCTAGGCTTGACAACAGGGATGGAGTGATACTGTTTCTTGATAACGCACGACCTCATGTATCGAGAACAACAGTCTAAAAATTACACGAGTTGTGCTATGAGACTCTTCCTCACCCTTCATATTCACCAGACCTCTCACGAACAGATTACCATTTCTTTAAACGTTTGGATCACTTTTTGATAGAAAAAAGATTTAACAATGAAGCTGCTGTCAAAAATGCCTTTAAGGAGTTTCTTTGAACCAGAAACTCGAACTTCTACAAAACTAGAATAAATACACTTGTATCTCGCTGGGAAAAGTGTTTTGCATCTATTGGTACCTATTTTGATTGAATAAATTGTCTTTCTGAAAAGTTACAGTTGTTTAAAAATTTATTACTAAATCGGCCATTTCATCTGCAGCAACCTAATAATTTATTTCACAAAAAAAATACAACAAACTGCTTTTTCTTGTATAATTTACGACAAATTTATATTTGTAATATTATAAAAGGCTAGTTATTTGTAAATAAAATTAAATACGTATACCTATAAAAAAGAACACAACTGCTATCTTGAAATTTAATTGAATTATACTTTAAAACAATGCAGCCGACTATCTTTCAAAGTATATACATATAAAAATATACATTCTGTCAAAAAAGTACTGGGAATTGTCGATTTAAATCTGGCGGGGCAATTTAGGCGTGTAAAATTTTTTTCTCTCGGTTGGTACAATTGTCCTTAATGACTATGCCAAGTTTGAGCAGAATCTTTCAACAAGTGTGTTTACAGTAGCTGATTAAGTCAGTCGATCTCAATAGTGCGTGCCGATTTTTTACAATAGGTGATTACGATAAACAAAGAATTTGTCTAAAATTTTGTGTTGCGAATGAAATTTCGTGTGCCGATGCATTAAAAATGTTGTAAAAGGCTTCTGGTGATAAAGCACTATCGAAAACCCGTGCGTATGAGTGATTCAAAGCCTTCAAGGAGGTTCGTGATGTCGTCGAAGACTTGCCTCGTTCCGGACGCCCATCGACGGCTTCGACCACAGATAACGTCGATAAAATTAAAAAAATGGTGCTTGAAAACCGTCATATCAGCTAGAGAGAGATAGCACATGAACTTGAGATATCCCACGAGTCCACACGTACGATTCTAATTGATATTTCGGGCATGAGGAAGGTGGCCACAAGACTCGTTCCAAAAGAGCTTAATTTTCTTCAAAAACGCTATCGCGAACAGGTCGCTTCGGACATGCTGGATCGTGCCAGTTCCGATCTCGCATTCATAAAATGCATCATAACTGGTGACGAAACGTGGGTGTACGAGTACGATATGCAAACAAGCCAGCAAGCATCGGAATGGGTGGGAAAAAACGAGCCGAAACCGAAAAAACCAC
The DNA here is from genome assembly GCA_949987625.1 of Chalcis sispes. Lineage (NCBI taxonomy): Eukaryota > Metazoa > Arthropoda > Insecta > Hymenoptera > Chalcididae > Chalcis > Chalcis sispes. Next base: position 39,923,335 of record OX465096.1, on the reverse strand, counting down.
GCCAAAGCCGCTCAAAAGTGAAGGTGATGATGATTGTTTTCTTCGATATCTGTGGCGTGGTGCACTACGAATTAGTTCCAGAGGGTTAGACGGTAAACAAAGAGTATTACCTAGGCGTTATGAAACGTTTGCGTGAGCGTGTCCGTAAGAAGCGGCCAAATTTGTGGGCAAACAACTCGTGGATTTTGCACGACGATAACGTGCCGTCTCACCGAGCTACGATTGTCACCGAGTTTCTCGCCGAAAGCTCAACGAACACGCTTGAACAACCACCGTATTCGCCGGATTTGGCTCCTTGAGACTTCTTCCTCTTCCCAAAACTTAAATTGCTGCTCCGCGGCACCCGTTTTCAGTCGATTGAAGCCATAAAACAAAATTCGGCGCACGAGCTGAAGGCCATCCCGGAAAGCGCCTATAAAAAATGTTTCAATGATTGGAAATGCCGTTGACATAGATGTATCGGAGCAAACGGAGCCTATTTTGAAGGTGACGCAATAAATTTTGATTATTAAACGTAATTAAGTATAAAATTAAGTTGTTAATTACGTATTGAAAATAATGTTGTTTTAATTTAAAATTCCCGGTACTTTTTTGACAGACAGTATATTATAAAAAAGGAATTATACTAAAAATATCTGCAATAATCTTTCATAATAACAAACTATTATAAACGGCCTGACTATGCTCTTTCACAATTAAAATATTAAATAAAATAATAAAATAATTTTTCTATTTTTTTTTCCTCGAAATAGAAAGATAAAAGAAACATGTATTAAATTTTTTAATGTAATAATTTTCTTTATTTGTGAATAATAAAATTTTATTTATAAACGCTTAAGATAATTTAAAATTATTAATAAATCGTTTCATCTTTTTATTACAAAAAACCAACCTTTAATACAAAACGAATAATTTAAGTTTAATCTAACACGAGCATTAGAATTTAAGCTTATTATTTTATTTTTTACACCACCGACATTTTCAACATTTAAATAAAATATATGCGAAAGAAAAACGTGCATAAAAATATATAATTAGACGTTTATGCTAAAGCTAATAGCAACATTATATATTGAATAATGCGTTTTTTTGTGAAACCATTACTATATAAAAAAGAAACGCTCTAGAATGTTAAGAATATAATTAAGAAAAATATCTTATGTAAAACTAACAATTATAAAGTTTACTAACAACTAGCTTTATTTTTATACAAACGTTTTTCGCGTACTTTTGTACAAAAATATCATTCTTAAACATTAAAATAAAACACTCAAAAATTTCTGTTTTCTTACATTTATTTTTTTTAACTTCAGATATATAAATATTAAAAATAATTAGAATTAAAACTCCTAGTAAGGATGAAATTTTTTTGCTAACCTTCAAAATGAAATTATATTTAGATTTAAGTTTATATTAAAACTATTTGTTCTAAAATTATTTTAAGTTTGTGTTTTAAAAAAGTTTTCTTTATTCAGCACTAAGTAATTCAAACATTATTTTAAATTATATTAATAAGATTTAAATCATAAGTCGCTATTATAACTGTCCGAATTTTATGAGGTAATAATGTAAATTTAAAACCAAATTATAATCAAAATGCAAAGTGAAATTATTTAAAGGCAATACATCAAATAAAATATGATGTTTTCCCAAAAAACTTATTTTACATTTTACAATTGTCATTATTTTCTCATGGGATGCAGAAAATTATAAAAAACGCTTATTTAAGTTAAAATATTTGTAAAAACAAAAATAATATCTAGTTGATAAACATGATAAGGAAAGCTTAAGCACTATAATGCGCAATAAAAACAAAAAAAAGATTCATAAAAATTAATAAAATAATAAAAATAAATTACGAGGGCAGTCCCAAAAGTACCCGTCCCGACGAAGAAAACAGTAAAAATTGCGAAAATGTTTTTTATTTTTCAACATATTCTCCTTTCAGTTCGATACACTTTTCCCAACGATGTTCAATAGCTTCGATACCCGCTTTATAGTAGAAACCGTCAAGCTCCTCAAAATACCTATTAACCGCAGACTCTACCTCTTCATTGTTGGCATTTCTTTTGCCGCCGAGCCATTTTTTTAAATTCGGAAAAAGAGAATAATCCGAAGGAGCAAGATCTGGCGAAAAGGGTGCATGAGGAAGCAATTCGAACTTCAACTCATTGATTTTAGCCATCGCAATGACGCATGTATAGACTGGTGCGTTGTCGTGATGAAACAACACTTTTTTTTTCGTCAGATGGGGCCGTTTTTTCTTGATTTCATCACTTAAACACTGCAATAAGGCTGCATAATATGCGCCGTTAATTTTTTTTCCTTTTTCGAGATAATCAATAAATATTATTCCACGCGCATCCCAGAAAACGGATGCAATGATCTTGCCAGCTGACTGAACTGTCTTTGCTTTCTTTGGAGTTGGTTCTCCCTTTTTAGTCCACTGCTTTGACTGCTCCTTGGTCTCAGGTGTAAAATGATGGACCCATGTTTCGTCCATGGTTATGAATCAACGCAAAAACTCGGCTTTATTGCTGCGAAACATTGTCAAACACTTGATGGAAACATCCTCACGTTGCTGTTTGTGCTTCATTGTGAGCAAACGCGGCACCCATCTTGCGCACAGCTTTCTCATGTCCAAATTTTCGGTCAAAATGCGACGCACAGCACTTTTTGAAATGCCTGCCATGTCTCTATCTCGCGCACTTTTAGTCGACGGTCATCCAATACCATTTTGTGGATTTTCTTCACATTTTCTGACGTAGTGACCTCACTTGGTCGACCACTGCGGTGTTCATCTTGGCAGCTCGTACGACCTCGCTTAAACTTAGCTACCCAATATTTAACCGTTGTAAACGAAGGAGCAGACTTCCCCAGAGTAGAATCCAACTCGGCTTTGATATCGGTTGGACTTAGACCTTTCAAATGAAAGTATTGTATCACATAACGATGCCCAATTTTCTCCATAATTACAAATTCACTGAGAGCGTTTACTTTGGATGTCTGTAAAAAAAATAATAATAAGCGTACCGTTATGAATTTTTCACATTAAGTTGTTAAAAGGTGGTATTGTCAATCGCAGTAATTGTTTTTTTATAACTACCTGTATTCATAAGTCAGGTCAGGTACTTTTTGGACTACCCTCGTAATCATGTCGCTAGAATTAAACTACAAAATTGATTCTTTTTCATAGCCTAGTTCAAATTCTACGTAGATTATTATTATAAAATAAAAATTCATAAACAATTAATACTAATATTAGTTTTTAAGTTGTTATACTATTTCTGTAAAAATAAACATTCCCTTTTGATCTCTCTCTCTCTCTCTCCGACTTCAAGATGACATACCGTCGCGAAGGCTTTACACGCCCTCTTAGACAGAACACGACCTTCGAGGAGAAGGGCGCCCGAAAAACTTACCCTCTCTGGAATTTTTCCGGAAAAAGGATTCGTTCGGCGCAACTTCGAAAAAGCGCATAAATACAGCGCGTCAACTACGAGTTTTCGAGAATCAGCAATCGGTCAACCACTAGCTTTGGAGACACAGTCAACAAGTTGCCGATACACAGTCTACAGTTAATTATTCAGAAGTCCGCGACAACACCCAGTCAACATCCAATCACTTCAGATAGCATCCAGAGCCACGACGATTTAATCAGAAGCCGCGGCAGCCACATACGTCAACAACTTTATAATACATAAATATATATATATATATATCTTTTGAAAACTGCTCTTTTAAGAGCAATAACGACTATTCATTGTTAAGAAAAAAAGAAGAAGAAGGCATCAAGGTTTCACTAGAGAGAGAAAGAGAGAAAGAGGATTCGTCAACTACGTCATCAACACCAATAAATAGTGAGTTTTAAATTAAATTGTCTATCTTTTTGTTTCTCCTTCAAAAAGATAGTATTAGCCAAGATCGGCTGAATATCTCTCTCCTAAAAGCACATAGTAGGTCCTTTCCAGAGCAATCTGTAGGCCAACGTCGGCCTATATGTTTGCTCAGTTCCGCAGCTCAACACCTTTTATATAAAAATATCACAAATAATTCCTCTGCCGTCCCGAGCCCATAAGTTTTAGTACTTAGGCTCGAAAAGGGTAAAAAGGGAAGTTGCGCGTCAATTCACACGCTGTTGAACGTCACCCCGACGTTACAATGTTTTTAAAAATAATTTTATAAGTCACTTCTTATTAAATATAAATTAAAAAAATGTACGTTAAAAGTTTTACAAAAAATTAATATAATTTATAAAAATTTCTAATGCTTTGTTAAAATATTTCAAAGTTTCTAATTGTATAATTTTATAAGGTATATATATTTCGTGAAATAATGTATAATTTCAAAATTAAAATTTATTAATTTTGAATTTTGAAAACTTGCATAAATTATAATATTTACCTTCTTCGGTTTATAATTTTTAAGCGTAAAATAACATAAATTTATTAATTTAACGTTTAAGACAAGTGGCCCAGAGAGATTAAGGTGTCTATACGGACCCATACCGTTAAACTTTCGTGTGAGAAAATTGTGAAGAGCATTAAAAAGATAACGATTTCCGTAGATTGTTCGTTATCTATAATCTTTCCGTTGCTTTTCGTTGAAATCCGTAATATTCCGTCCACAAATATTCTGAGATAATAACAGCATTATGTCAACAATAAAAAATATCAGTAGACTTCCAAAAAATTTCCGTAGACTGCCGTAGATTTTCGTAGTTATCCGTAAAAATTCAAAAACGTCCGTGGGGCTCATAATTGTCCGTAGCTTTTCGTGAAGAATAAAAGGCGTCCATAAACGTTCGTAGATTTCCGTAGACTTCCTTAGATTTCCGTAGACTTCCGTAGATTTCCGTAGCTTTTCGTAGAAATCCAAAAACGTATGTGAAGTTTAATAATTGTTTGTAGCTTTACGTGAAGAATAAAAGCTCTCCGTAGACTTCCGTCGATTTCCGTAGACCTTCGTAGATTTCCGTAGTTTTCCGTAGAAATTCTAAAAGACAGTCAGGTTTCATAAGTATCCGTAGCTTCCCGTAAAAAATGTAAGATGTCCGTACACTTCCGTAGGTTTACCTGGAATTCCGTGGATTGCCGTACCTTTCCGTAAAAATTCAAAAACGATCGTAGGGTTTCGTAATTGTCTAAAGCTTTCCGTGAAGAATGAAAGGCGTCCGTAGACTTCCGTAGAATTCCGTAAACATCCGTAGAAATTCAAAAACGTCCGTGGAGTTTCGTAATTGTTCGTAGCTTGCCGTAAAGAATAAAAGGTGACCGTAAGCTTCCGTAGATATCCGCAGCTACTCGTAAAAATTTGAAAACGTCCGTGAGAATATGTAATTGTCCGTAACTTTCCGTGAAAAATGAAAGGTGCTCGTAGACTTCCGTAGATTTTTGTAGACTTCCGTAGAAATTCAAAAACGTCCGTAAAGTTTTGTCATTGTCCGTAGCTTTTCGTAAAGAATGGAAGGTGTCCGTAGACTTCCATAGATTTCCGTAGGTTTCCGTAGAAATTTAAAATCTTCGTGGGGATCCGTAATTGTTCGTAGCTTTCCGTTAAGAATAAAAGGTGTCCGTAGACATCTGAAGATTTCCGTAGACTTTCGTAGATTTCCGTAGTTTACCGTAGAAATTCAAAAACGTCAGTGAGGTTTCGTCATTATACGTAGCTTTTCGTGAATAACAAAAGCCATCCGTAAATTTTTGCAAATTTCCGTAGACTTCAGTAAAAATTCAAAAACATTCGTGGGGCCTAGTAATTCTTCGTAGCTTTCCGTGAAAAAAAAAAGTGTTTTTCGACTTCCGTAGATTTCCGTAACATTCCGTAATAATTTAAGAACGTCCGTGAGGTTTCGTAATCGTCCGTAGCTTTACAAAAAGAATAAAAGGTGTCCGTAGATTCTCGTGAAAAATAGAAGGTATCCGTAGACTTCCGTAGACTTTCATTGACTTTCTTAGATTTCCGTAGCTTTCGGTAAAAATTCAAAAACGTCCGTTGGGTTTCGTAAATGACCGTTGCTTTACGTGAAAAATAAAAGGCGTCCGTAGACTTTAGTAGATTTCCGTAGTTTTTCATAAAAATTCAACAACGTCAGTAAGGGTTTCGTAATTGTCCGTAGCCTTCTGTAAAAAATAAAACGTGTCTGTAGACTTGCGTAAATTTCTGTGGACTTTCGTAGATTTCCGTAGATTTCTGTAGAATATCAAAAACGTCCGTTGGAATTTGTATGTGTCCGTAGCTTTCAGTAAAAAATAAAAGGTTTCTCTAGACTACCGTAGATTTCCGTAGGTTTCCGTAGAAATTTAAAAACGTCCGTGGGATCCCGTAATTGTTTGTAGCTTGCCGTAAAGAATAAAAGGTGTCTGTCATTATCCGTAGATTTCTGTAGATTTTCGTAGACTTCCGTAGATTTCCGTAATTTTTCGTAGAAATCCAAAAACGTCTGTAAGGATTTGTATGTGTCCGTAGCTTTCCGTAGAGGATAAAAGGTGTCCGCAGACTTCCGTAGATATCCGTAGCTTTTCGTGGAATTTCAAAAACATTCGTGAGGTCCTGTAATTATACGTAGCTTTCCGTGAAGAATGAACGGTATCTGTAGAATTCCGTACATTTCCGTATACTTTCGTAGAAATTCAAATACATCCGTAGGGTTGCGTAATTTTTCGTAGCTTTTCGTGATAAATGAAAGGTCTCCGTCGACTTTCGTAGATTTCCATAGGTTTTCAGAGAAATTTAAAATCTCCGTGGGGTTCCATAATTGTTCGTAGCTTTCAGTGAATAATAAAAGGTGTCCGTTAACATCTGTAGATTTCCGTAGTCTTTCGTAGCTTTCCGTAGTTTACTGTAGAAATTCAAAAACGTCAGTAGGAGTTTTGTAATTCTCCGTAGGTTTTTGTGAAAAATAAAAAGTGTCTGTACACATCCGTAGATTTTTGTGGACTTCCGTGGATTTCCGTAGCTTTTTGTAACAATTCAAAAACGTCCCTAAAGTTTCGTAATTATCCGTAGCTTTCCGTTAAAAATATAAGGTTTCCGTAGACATCCGTAGATTTTTGTAGACTTCAGTAGATTTCGGTAACTGTCCGTAGAAATTCAAAAACGTCAGTGGTGATTTGTATGTGTCCGTAGCTTCCCGTGGAAAATATAAGGTATCCGTAGACTTTCGTAGATTTCCGTAGGTTTCCGTAGAGATTTAAGAACGTTCGTAGGGTCCCGTAATTGTTTGTAGCTTGCCGTAAAAAATGAAAGGTGTTTATCGTTTTGCGTAGATTTTCGTAGACTTACGTAGACATTTGTAGCTTCCCGTAGAAATTCAAAAAAGCCCGTAATGATTTGCAATTGCTCGTAGCTTCTCGAAGAGAAAGATAGGTGTCCGTAGGCTTCCGAAGCTTTCCGTAACAATACAAAAACTTCTGTAGGGTTTCGTTATTATCCATAGCTTTCTGTGAAGAATAAAAGGTGTCCGTTAGCTTCCGTAGATTTTTATAGACTTCAGTAGAAATTAAAATACTTTCGTTAGGTTTCGTAATTTTCCGTAGCTTTCCGTGAAAAATAAAAGGTGTCGGACGGCTACCGTAGATTTTCGTAGGCTTTTGTAGTAATTCGAAAACGTCCGTGGGGTTTTGTAATTGACCGTAGCTTTCTAAGAAGAATAAATAGTGTCCAAAGACTTCCGTAGATTTCCATTGACTTCCGTTAATTTCCATGAAATTCGGTAGATTTTCGTAGCTCTTTGTAGAAATTTAAAAACGTTTGTGGGGTTCAGTGATTGTTCGTAGCTTTCTGTAAAGAATGAAAGCTGTCCGTAGACTTCCGAAGATGTCCGTGGCTTTCCCTAGAAATTTAGAAAAGTCAGTAGGGGTTTCGTTATTCTCCGTAGCTTTCTGTAAAAAATTTAAGGTGTCTGTAGACATCCGTAGATTTCTGTCACTTTCCGTAAACATTCAAAAACGTCCGTAGGGTTTCGTAATTGTCCGTAGCTTTCCGCAAAAAATTAAACGTGACCGTAGACATTCCTAGATTTTCGTAGCCTTCCGTAGAAATTCAAACACGTTAGTGGGGATTGGTATCTGTCCGTGGCTTTCCGCGGCGAATCAAAGGAGTCCGTAAACTTCCGTAGATTTTCGTAGGTTTTCGTAGAAATTTAAAAACGTTTGTAGGGTCCCGTAATTGTTTCTAGCTTGCCGTAAAAAATAGAAGTTGTTCGTAGGTTTCCGTAGATTTTGGTAGGCTTAAGTAGATATTCGTAGCTTTCCGTAGAAATTGGAAAACGTCTGTGAGGTTTTGTGATTGTACGTAGCTTTGCGTTAAGAAAGAAAGGTGTTTGTAGGCTTTCGTAGATTTTCGTAGACTCTTGTAGAAATTCAAATACGTCTGAGAGGTTATATACTTTTTTGTAGCTTTTCGTGAAAAACGAAAGGTGGCCGTTGACTCCTGTAGATTTCCATAGACTTCCGTAGATTATTGTAGCTATCAGTGAAAATTTAAAAACGTATGTGGGTTCAGTGATATTTCGTAGCTTTCCGCGAAGAATGAAAGCGGCCTGTAGATTTTCGTAGACTATCGTAAATATCCGTAGCTTTTCGTAGAAATTTAAAAACGTCCGTGGGATCTCGTAATTGTACGTAGCTTCCCGTAAAAAATAAAAGGCTTTCATAGACTTTTGTGAATTTTCGTAGCTTTCCATAGAAATTAAAAAACGTTCGCGGATTACAGTGATTGTTTGTGGCTTTTCGTAAAGAATAAAAGATGTTCGTAGACTTCCGTAGATTTCCGTAGACTTCCGTAGATTTCCGTAGCCTTAATACAAAATTATAAAACATACGTAGAGTTTTGTAATGGTCTGTAGCTTCTTGTAAAGAATAAATTTTTTTGTAGAATTCCGTAGATTTTCGTAGTTTTCCGTCGAAATTCAAAAACGTCCGAAGGGTTGATAATTGTCCGTAGCTTTCCATAAAAAATAAGACGTCCGTAGACTTTTGTTGATTTTTGTAAACTGCCGCAGATTTCCGTAGCTTGACGTAAAAATTCAAAAACGTCCGAGGGGTTACGTAATCGTTCGTAGCTTTCCATGAAAAATAAAACCTGTCCGTGGACGTGCGTATATTTTCGTAGACTTCCGTGGGTTTCCGTATCTTTCCGTAGGAATTTAAAAACATTTGTGGTGTTTTGTAATTGTCCATAGCTTTCCGTGAAGAATAAACGTTGTCTGTAAACTTCTGTAGATTTGCGTAGACTTCTGTAGATTTCCGTAGTTTTTTGTAAAAATTTAAAAACGTCCGTAGGGATTTGTATATGTCCGTAGCTTTCCGTGAAAATTAGAAGGTGTTCGTAGACTTTCGTAGATTTCTGTAGGTTTTTGTAAAAATTTAAAAACGTCCGTTATGTCCCGTAATCGTTCGTAGCTTTCCATAAAAAATAAAACCTGTCCGTGGACGTGCGTATATTTTCGTAGACTTCCGTAGATTTCCGTAGTTTTTCGTAGAAATTGAAAAACGTCCGTAGGGATTTGTATGTGTCTGTAGCTTTTCGTGAATAATCGAAGGTGTCCGTAAACTTTCGTTAATTTCTGTAGGTTTCAGTAGGATTTAAAGAACGTCCGTTGGAATCCGTAATTGTTCGTAGCTTGCCGTAAAGAGTGAAAGGTGTTCGTTGATTTTCGTAGATTTCCGTAGACTTTCGTAGATATCCGTAGCTTTCCGTAGAAATTAAAAAACATCTGTGAGGTTTTGTAATTAAACGTAGCTTCCCGTGAAGAATAAATGGTATCCGTAGGATTTCGTAGATTTCCGTAGACTACTGTAAAAATTCAAATACATCCGTGGGGTTCCGTAAATTTTTGTAACTTTTCGTGATAATTAAAAGGTGTCCGTCGACTTCCGTAGATTTCCGTAGCTTTGCGTAAATATTTATAACGTTCGTGAGGTTTCGTAATTATCCGTAGTTTTTCGTAAAAAAGATAAAGTGTTTGTAGACATCCGTACATTTTTGTAGACCTTCGTAGATTTCCGTAACTTTCCGTAGGAATTCAAAAACGATAGTGGGGATTTGTATGTGTCCGTAGACTTTCGTAAATTTCTGTAGGTTTCAGTAAAAATTCAAAAACGTCTGTGGGGTCCCGTAATTGTTTGTAGCTTGCCGTGAAGAATAAATGGTGTTTGTAGACTTTTGTAGATTTCTGTAGGTTTTCGCAAAAATTCAAAAACGTCCGTGGGGTTTTGTAATTATCTGTAGCTTTCCGTAAAAAATACAAGGTTTCCGTAGACATCCGTAGATTCTCGTAGCCTTGCGTAGAAATTCAAAAACGTCAGTGGGGATTAGTATGTGTCTGTAGCCTTCCGTGGAGAATAAAAGATATCTGTAGACTTCCGTAGATTTCCGTAGGTTTTCGTAAAAATTTAAAAACGGTCGTAAGGTCCCGTAATTGTTTGTAGCTTGCCGTAAAGCATGAAAGGTGTTTGTCGTTTTTCGTAGATTTCCGTAAGTTGAAGGAGATATCCGTAGCTTCCCGTAGAAATTCAAAAACGTCCGTGAGATTTTTTAATTGTACGTAGCTTCCTGTGAAGAAAGAAAGGTATCCGTAGGCTTCCGTAGATTCCCGTAGACTTTTGCAGAAATTCAAATACGACCGTGGGGTTTCGTAATTTTTCGTAGCTTTTCGTGAAAAATGAAACGTGTCCGTTGACTTCCGTAGATTTCCGGGGGCTTTCGTAGATTTCCGTAGACTTCCGTAGATTTCCGTAGCTTTCGGTAAAAATTTAAAAATGTCCGTGGGGTTCAGTAATTATTCGTAGCTTTACGTGAAAAATGAACGGTGTTGCGGACTAAAATGAAAAAAATGTATCGTCTTAAGACGTAAAATAATCTCGATGTATAACTGAAAATTTTAAATGTTAAAAATTAATTTTAAAATATTTAAACAAGAGAGAGTTTAAAAGTCCGTCGATACCTTTTTTTTTTAAAACATATTGCGAAAGAGAAATAGACGAAGCGAGAAATGTGACTAACGAAAAGAAAGAAAAAAAAAAAAAAAAAAAAAGAGAGCGACTTGTAGACTTTAACATATTTATTAAAAAAAATAAAATAATCTTGTGTTTCAAATAATGTAAAAACGATATGTTCAAATTTCATAACTTTTAAACATTGTAAAATTATATTAACAATAAAATTTTAGTAGGTAAAAGTGAGATTCTTGTTTAAATAAATATAGGTTACGGTTTAATGTTGAATTACAATGGAGCATTTGAGTATTCAAATGAAAGTTTAAATTTAAAGAAAGCTCGGGATTGAACGATAACTGCCCATTCGTGCACGTGTAAGCGTGGCCTCTGAGCTAGTCGGTGAGGAGAGGTATTTTCTCTCCTAGGGCACTAGCAGTTCCTCATGGAAGTATGAGTGCACGGGAAGACACAGAGAGTCAACCCGGGGCCCCTAGGCTAGCTGGAACGTTATCATGGAATCTCGTAGTAATTTTGAAGGTCATCGCAAAAAAAGAGCGAGAGTCTCTCGCGCCGTGCGTAAGCAGGCGGCTCAGCGGCGGAACTTGGGCCGCCAAAAGCGTGCCGGCGGGGAGACGATGTAAATGGGCCGCACATCGCGCACTCCAGCAGATTCTCTCGTATTTTCTTCAACCTCACACCTTACTTTTACCTTGGAGAAATTAAAGAGATTATACTTTTTATTTTAATCCTTTCCTTTTTCCTGTACGTAACAATTTTTGGTGCCGAATCCCGGAAACTATATTGACCGGATATTGAGGATAAGGAGAAATAAAACTTCAAAATCAACGGTAGAAGCTTCAACAACAAGGAAGAACATTTTTCTGATGATGACAGCAAGGAGCAAAAGAAGCAGCAAAGCTAAAGAAGGCAAACCGAAAACAAAGATGGCGCACGCTTAGCCTTTTAATATGCGCACTCGTTCATCGAAGAAGACGAGGCCGATCATGACGCAGTTTCCAGAGCAGCCAACAGCAGTCACGCCACCGCCATGTTTCTATGAGCCGTCGACACCGATGCAGGCGGATGTCCGTGAGCAGCAGCGGCCAACGGCGACAGCATCGGTAGACAACGACAACGTGTACGACGAACCAGTGCGATTTAGTGAGGCATCGACATCGAGGCCGGCGGATGTACACCGTTATTCGCCAACAACGTCAACGCAATTCAGCGATGGAGAGCCGACATCCAACGTCGTGGAGCAACTATGGCAACCTTCTTCTACACTTTGAGAAGGTACATGAGGGCAACGGCGAACGTTACGGGCACACGTGCGGCAGGAGCCACCAACTGCAGCAACGGAGAACGACGACGCGTTTTGGCAGCCCGAGTCATTTGCGTGCGCAGATGGGTTTGACGAGCTTCGCGAAGAAGCTGGACCCTCAGCAGCCGCCTAGGAGCAGTTTTATTGAGCTACAATGACGAGCCTCGCAGATTTTTCACAAGACTCACCTGAGCTGTTAAGTAGTACTTGAAATGTTATAAATAGTTAGCGTGCGTGCGAGAGGCGTGACCTGATAGAGCGCATCACCGAGGCAATAGAGAAAACCTTGTTTGCTGTTCGCGAATCGTCCAGCCTCGGCGGTGACACATCACATCTCGCGAGCCGTATGATTACGGCAAAAAATTTACCGTTCTTTTCCGGTGACCCTCTTGAATGGCTCAACTTCAAAGAAATGTATAATCTATCGACAGAGCTCGGCGGTTATTCTAACAGGAAAAATATTTCGCGGCTCTTCGAAGCTCTAAAGGAAGATGCGCGCAAGTCAGTTAGCACGCTCCTAGCTACGTGTCATAATGCCGACATAATTATAAACACATTGGAGCTCCAATACGGAAATAAAGTAATCGCGGAAAATATTATTACAGAATTACGCGCCTCACCCGATTTAGAATCCAAACGCATAAATTTAATTCAGCTCGCGGCGAAAGTAAAGGGAGCCATTGAATCTTTACGCGCATTAAAGCTGACGGGCTACTTATACGATGCGAATTTAATCACAATGATAGGGAATAAAATGCCCTCCGCTTTAGAATATGCGTATAACCATTACGCGAGCGTGGAGAACTCTGACAGAGCCGATCTCGAGAAACTCGCAGATTTTTTATATCGGGAAGCAGAAATGGCGGTCATGGGTGGTATTTTTGGCGTCACCATTCCGGAGCGTCCGAGAGCCGACTTTGCGAAACGTCGCGTAGAAAAAAGATCAGGCATCGCGTATACTGTAATGAGTGAGTCCGCGAGCGGCCAGAATCAAAGAGTATGCGCATACTGTAACAAAATTAACCATAGTTTAAGTGAATGCTCTGGCTTCGCTAAAGAGCATTTAAATCGTCGATAGGCCCTCGTAAAAAAAATGAGGCTTCGTTTTAATTGCCTCAGTAATAGTCACGCGCGAAATAATTGCGATCGCGAAAATTGTACTGAATATAAAAAACGCCACCACAAACTACTGCATAAACAAAACTACAATGAAAGGCGTACAAGTCTAAATCGCCAGCGATATAACGAAGACCATGAAAAAATAAATGTCGCCAGAAAGCCGGCCAGACAATCATGACTGACAGACAAAAAGACGCTTTTAAAAATCGTACCTTCGCGAATATTTGGGCCAAAAGGCTCAGCCTTAATTTTTGCGCTTCTTGATGAAGGCTCAACGATTACACTGATAACATAGACAGTGAAATCGCAATAAGCATAGGCGCGAGAGGGCCGTGCATTCAAATGACACTTTTAACATTAAATAAAAGAGATATGTTAATGTCGCGTTGCGAAACAATAAATTTTGAAGTTCAAGGACGTTCGGATAAATTTCTTGTCAATAACGCAGTTTCCGCGAAAAATCTTTGTTTACCGTCGCAAACGCTATCCGAAAAATTTTTGGAGTACGTACGTGTTAAAGGAGATATTAGTTTATATCCATACAAACGCGCGGTTCCAAAAATTCTTATAGGACAAGACAATTGGGAGCTAATAGTAACGCGTAAATTCCGTAAAATAGAAAGAACAAAGCTAGGTTTATCGTCGTGTTTATTAGGCTGGACGGTACACGGACAAACATGCCGAGACGTACAAATTGACGACAGTTACGCAATGCTAACGTCTACACAACAATTTGACGAAGACAAAACAAACATAGATTACGAAGACGAAAGACTTGACGAACTCGTGCGACGATATTACCAGTTAGACGTACTCGGCGTTATCGGAGACTTTAAAAATACAGTTAAATCAACGAACGCGATGAAAATTATGAACGCGACGAGTACGCGATTAGGACGGCAGTGGCAAACAGGCCTGCTATGGAAGGACGATCGTGCGCCACGTACCGACGGATATGAGACGGCGCGAAAGACTTATTTTTCTGGAAAAACGTCTAGAAAAAGACATAAATTTCGCGACTTTGTATTATAAAGAAATGAATAGATTTATTGAATGCGGGTATGCAGAAAAAGTTAATAATGAAACAGTAAGCGTGCGTAATTGGTTTTTGCCTCATTTCGCGGTGCAAAAGGCACTCAAACCCGACAAACTTAGGCTCGTGTTTGACGCGGCTGCAAAAACTAACGGCATATCCCTGAATGATCAATTAGATTCGGGCCTGGATTTGTTGCAAGCTTTGCCAGGCGTTTTAATACGCTTCCGCAAAAATAAAATTGCGATAAAAGAGGATATTAAAGACATGTTTTTAAGAGTAAAAGTCATTGAAAAGGATCGCAACGCTCAATAATTTTTGTAGCGCGGCCGCGATAGAAATGGAACGCCGGAAATATATCGTATAAATTGTTTAATTTTCGGAGCAAAATTATCCCCGAATAGCGCAGTATTCATAAAAAATAAAAACGCGAAAGAATTTAAAGACTTGAAACCAGTAGCTTCGAAAATGCTCATAAGAAACTGTTATATGGACGACTTATTAGTTAGCGTGGACACGGAAACGCAAGCGAGAGATTTGATTCGCGATATTATGGAAATAAACGTGGCCGTGAATTTTGAGATGCACGGGTGGGCGTGTAATAACGCAGATGCGCTTGAATAAGTGCGTAAAACAAACCTTCTGAATTGTCAAAAAGAGATGCGTTTATGCGACCAAGGAGCAGAGAAAGTATTAGGTTTATTCTGGGAAACTCGCTCGGATACGCTTAAATTTAACGTTGGATTAGCAAAAATTCCGCACGAAATATTAAATAATATAAGGAAATCAACGAAGCGCGAATGTTTGAAAGTCGTAATGTCTGTGTTTGATCCGCAAGGATTTCTCTCCGCTTATACAGTGAAGGCAAGATATTAATGCAGTAAATATGGCGTAGCGGCGTCGGGTTGGACGATCCCTTGCGTGACGAAGACTACGAGTACGTTGGATGGAAGTCGTGGTTGAAATGTCTAACCGACGCGAAAGATTTTCAAATACCGCGATGCTATGCGCCTTTCGGGACGCAAGGTAACAAGTTCGAATTGCACGTATTTTGCGACGCAAGTTAAAAAGCATACGCGGCTGCCGCATACTTGCGTTTCGCATTGGAAGATTCGCCCGCGCACGTATCACTCGTCTGGGCAAAATCGAGAGTTGCACCATTAAAACCTTTATTTGTTCCACGATTAGAATTGCAAGCAGCGTTATTAGGCGCAAGGTTAGCACATGCAATTTAAAATGAACTTGATTTTAAAGTAAATACACGTGTTTTTTTGGGTGATTCCTCCACGGTTATTCGGTGGATAAGAACAGAGCCACGTATGCGTCACGTATTCGTAGCAAATAAATTAGGCAGAATTAGTGAATTATCGAGAAGCACCGAGTGGCGATGGGTACCTTCGTCACTGAATCCTGCGGACGGCGCGACGCGCTGGTCAGGAAATATGTTAATTAACCGCAAATCATCGCTGGTATACTGGGCCGACTTTTTTACGCGAATCAAGCGAACGGTGGCCTATAGAGAAACATTTAAGTGAGATAGAGAAAAAATCAATAGACGAATTAGAGTTAAGAAATAAGTTTATATTTTTAAGCAACGTCGTGTCACGCAAACTTCTTCCGATCGGGCGTTTATCGGGTTGGAACGGGTTACTCGTACACGCAAAACGTGCGCGAGCTGCTTTCGACCGCTGGCGCGGACGAACGCGTACGATTCCTTTGGTTGACGCGATTATATAAGCCGAGCAATATTGGTACCGCGTAATTCAATCTGAATGCTTCGAGCGCAAAATACTAGCTATAAAAAATAACAAAACGATCAACAAAAACAGCAAATAAAAACAATTATCTCCGTTTCTTGACGAATTAGGCATTCTCCGTGCGAGAGGACGCGTTACGAATATAGGCGACATCGTTTTTGAAAATAACCCGATTATATTAGAGAGTAAGCATCTCGCAGCCAAATCACTTTCAACGCATTATCATCGAAAATACAGGCACGGGAGTAGTGACACGGTAATAAACGAAATCAGGCAAGAATTCTACGTGGACTGCTTGAGGAATGATCTACGCTCGCTTATAAGTAAATGTACATTTTGTAATTTATATCGAGGGAAGCCTCAAAATCCATTGATGGCGGCGTTACGTGCGGGCTGTTTAGCCTACAAACAAAGGCCATTTGCGCATTACGGAGTTGATTATTTTGGACCAATGTTAATAAAAATAGACCGTCGGCGCGAGAAGCGATGGGAAGTCCTCTTCACGTGTCTTAGAGTGCGTGCGATACATATCGAATTGGCAAATAGCCTCGATGCTAGCTTAGCAATAATGGCTTTGCAACGATTGGCGGCAAGAAGAGTCTCTCCCGAAACTATGTATAGCGACAACGGGACAAATTTTGTACGCGCTAATAAGGAGCTCAAAAAAGCTCTTGCAAACTTAAACAACGAGCGCTTAAGTAAATTTGCGACTTTACGAAAAATAAAATGGATATTCAATCCATCGAACGCTCCCCATATGGGAGGTGCTTGGGAGCGCTTAATAAGATCAGTAAAAACAGCATTGCATACGGTGCTACGTGAGCGAACAACGTCGGAGGAAGTGCTCCATACATTATTGTTAAAGATTGAACACTTAATAAACTCAAGGCCATCAACGCACGTATCTGTGGATCCACGAGACAGTGGAGTTCTGACGCCAAACCATTTTTTGATAGGAACGTCTTCCGGTGAATTCAGACTGGGAGTATACGATGCGTAGGCCGTATGCCCGAGAAAGCGCTGGCGGATCGCGCAAACATACTCAGAAGCCTTCTGAAAGCGCTGGCTCCGAGAATATTTGCCGGATCTCATACCACGTCATAAATAGACAGAAAATCAGAACCCACTGGTCATAGGTGTTCTATTGTTAATAACAGACTATCAATAACGACGAAATATATGGCAAGAAGGAACGATTAGTCAAGTCTATCCAGGTGCAGACGAAGAAGTACGCGTAGCAAAAGTTCGAACAGCTCACGGAGAACTTACTCGTCCCGTGAGGAAATTAATACGTTTGTTAGGTAGGAAATAGTTACAAAATGAGATTTTGTACAAGGGGGAGAATGTTGCGGACTAAAATGAGAAAAATGTATCGTCTTGAAATGTAAGATAATCTCGATGTATAACCGAATATTTTAGATGTTAAAAAATAATTTTAAAATATTTGAACAAGAGAGAGTTTAAAAGTCCGTCGATACCTTTTGTTTTTAAAACAAATTGCCAAAGAGAAATAGACGAAGCGAGAAATGTGACTAACGGAAAGAAAGAAAAAAAAAAAAAAAAAAAAGAGAGCGACTTGTAGACTTTAACATATTTATTTAAAAAAATAAAATAATCTTGTATTTCAAATAATGTAAAAACGATATGTTCAAATTTCATAACTTTTAAATATTGTAAAATTATATTAACAGTAAAGTTCTAGTAGGTAAGAGTGAGATTTGCGTTTCAATAAATATAAGTTACGGTTTAATTTTAAATTACAATGGAGCATTTGAGTATTTGAATGAAAGTTTAAATTTCAAGAAAGCTCGGGATTGAACGATAACTGCCCATTTGTGCACGTGTAAGCGTGGCCTCTGAGCCAGTCGGTGAGGAGAGGTTTTTTCTCTCTTAGGCCACTAGCAGTTCCTTATGGAAGTATGAGTGCACGGGAAGACACAGAGAGTCGACCCGGGGCCCCAAGGCTAGCCGGAACGTTATCATGGAATCCCGTAGTAATTTTGAAGGTCATCGCAAAAAAAGAGTGAGAGTTTCTCGCGCCGTGCGTAAGCAGGCGGCTCAGCGGCAGAGCCTGGGCCGCCGAAAGCGTGACGGCGGGGAGACGATTTAAAAGGGCCGCACATCGCGCACTCCAGCAGATGCTCTCGCATTTTCTTTAACCTCACACCTCACTTTTACCTTGGAGAAATCGAAGAGATGATATATTTTTTATTTCCATCCTTACCTCTTTCCTTTACGTAAGAAAAGGTGTCCGTAGACTTTTGTAGAAAATTAAAATCGTCCATGACGTTTCGTATTTGTCCGTAACTTTTCGTAAAGAATGAAAGGTGTCTGTAGACTTCCGTAGATTTCTGTAGCTCTTCGCAGAAATACAAAAATTTCCGTGGGATTTCGTATGTGTTCGTAGATTTTCGTGAAAAATAAAAGGTGTCCGTAGACTTTCGTTAATTTCCGTATGTTTACGTAGAAATTCAAAAACGTCCGTGGGGTTCATGGATTGTTCGTAGCTTTCCGTGGAAAATAAAAGGCGTCCGTAGGGTTCCGCAGATTTCCATTGACTTCGGTAAAGGTTCAAAAACGTCTATGGGGTTTCATAATTATCTGGAGCTTTTCGAGAAGAATAAAAGGTGACCGTAGACTTACATAGATTTCCGTAGGTTTCCGTAAAGATTTAAGAATGTCTGTAGGGTTTCGTTATTGTCCGTAGCTTTTCAAATAGAATAAAAGGTGTCCGTAGGCTTACGTAGATTTCCGCAGACTTCCGTAAAGTTCCGTAGCGTCTCGTAGAAATTCAAAAACGTCCGTGGGGTTTCGTAATTGTCCATAGCTTTCCGTACAAAATAAAAGGTGCCTGTAGACTTCCGTAGACTTCTGTAGTATCCCGTAGATTTCCGTAGCTCTTTGTAGAAATACAAGAATGTCTGTGGGGTTTCGTATGTGTCTGTAGCTTTCCGTGAAGAACGAAAGGTGTCCGTAGACTTCGGTTAATTTCCGTATGTTAACGTAGAAAATTTAAAACGTCTGTGGGGTTCAGTGATTATTCGTTGCTTTTCGTGGAGAAATAAAACTGTCCGTAGACTTCCGTAGATTATCATAGACTTCCACAGATATCCTTAGCTTTCCGTAGAAATTTTATCACGTCTGTGTAGTTTCGTAATTGCACATAGCTTTCCATAAAGTATGAAAGGCGTCTGTCAACTTTCGTAGATTTTTGTAGCTTTTCGTAGAAATTCAAAAACATCCGTGGGGTTTTGGAATAGTTCGTAGTTTGCCGTAAAGAATAAAAGGTGATCGTAGACTTCCGTAGATTTCCGTAGACTTACGTAGCTTTTCATCAAATTTCAAAAACGTCCGTGCGGTTTTGTAAGTGTCCGTAGCTTTCCGTGAAGAGTGGAGGGCGTCCGTAGGCTTCCGTAGATTTCTGTAGTTCTCAGTAAAAATTCAAAAACGTCCATTGGGTTTTGTAATTGTCTGCAGCTTTTCGAGAAGAATAAAAGGTGTCCGTAGACTTACGTAGATTTCCGCTAAAATTTAAAAATGTCCATGGGGTTTAGTAATTTTCCGTAGCTTTTCGAGAAGAATAAAAGGTGTCCGTAGACTCACGTAGATTTTCGTAGACTTCCGTAGATTTCCGTAGCTTGTCGTAGAATTCGAAAGACGTCAGTGGGGTTGTGTAATCGTCCGTAGCTTTCCGTGAAGAGTGATAGGCGTCCGTCGGCTTCCATAGATTTCTGTAGGTTTACGTCAAAATTTAAAAATGTCCGTAGGGTTTTGTAATTGTCCGTAGTTTACTGAGAAAAATAAATTGTGTTCGTAGACTTACATAGGTTTCAGTAGACTTCCATAGATATCCGTAGCTTTCCGTAGAAATTAAAAAACGTCAGTGGCGTTTTGTAATTTTTCGTAGCTTTTCGTGAAAAATGAAAAGAGTACGTGGACTTTCGTAGATTTTTGTTGTTTTCCGTAGAAATTCAAAAACGTCCATGAGGTTTCATAATCGTCAGTAGCTTCCTTGGAAAGAATAAAAGGTGTTCGTAGACTTACGTAGATTTCCGTAGGTTCCCGTTAAAATCTAAGAATTTCCGTGGGTTTCGTAATTGTTTGTAGCTTTCCGTAAAAAATAAAAGGTGTACGTAGACAATCACGGAACCCTAGGGACGTTTTCGAATTTGTACGAAAAGCTATGGAAATCTGCGGGAGTCTACGGACGCCGTTTATTTTTCACCAAAAGCTGCGGACAACTACGAAACCCCACGGTCGTTTTCAAATTTGTACGCAAAGCTACGGTACTCTATGGAAGTCTATGGAAATCTACGCAAGTCTACGGACACCGTTTATTCTTTAGGGAATGCTACAAACAATTACGGAACCCCATGGACATTTTTGAATTTCTACGGAAAACTACGGTAATCTACGAAGTCTACGGAAATCTACGGTAACCTAAGAACACTGTTTATTCTTCACCAAAAGCTGCGGACAACTACGAAACCCCACGGTCGTTTTCGAATTTGTACGCAAAGCTACGGTACTCTATGGAAGTCTATGGAAATCTACGCAAGTCTACGGACACCGTTTATTCTTTAGGGAATGCTACAAACAATTACGGAACCCCATGGACATTTTTGAATTTCTACGGAAAACTACGGTAATCTACGAAGTCTACGGAAATCTACGGTAACCTAAGAACACTGTTTATTCTTCACGAAAAGCTACGGACGCTTACGAAACCCTACGGACGTTTTTCAATTTTTGCGAGAAGCTACGGAATTCTACGGAAGTCTACGGATACCTTTTATTCTTTGCGGAAACCTACGGAAAATTACGAAACCCCACGGACGTTTTCAAATTTCTCCGCAAAGCTAAGGAAATCTATGGAAGTCTACCGACACCGTTCATTTTTTACGGAAAGCTTCGAACAATTACGGAACCCCACGGACATTTTCTAATTTCTACGAAAAACTACGGAAATCTACGGAAGTCTACGCAAGTCTACGGAAGTCAACGGACGCCTTTTCACTTCACGAGAAGCTACGGACAATTACGAAATCCCAAAGACGTTTTTGAATTTCGATGGGAACTTACGGAAATCTACAAAAGTCTATGGACACCTTTTAATCTCCTCGGAAAGCTACGGACAGTTACAAAATCTCACGGTCGTCTTTGAATTTCTACGGAAAGCTACAGGAATCTACAGAAGTTGACGAATACCTTTTATTTCTAATGGTAAGCTACGAAAAATTACGAAGCCTCACGGACGTTTTTGAATTTTTACGGAAGTCTACGGAAATCGACGAAAGTCTACGTACGCATTACATTCTTGACGGATAGCTACAGACAATTACAAAACCTCACGGACGTTTTTGAATTATAACGGAAAGCTACGGAAATCTGCGAAAGTCTACGGACTGCTTTCATTCTTCACGGAAAGCTACGGACAATTACGACACTTTACGGACGTTTCTGAATTTCTGCGGAAAGCTACGGAAATCTTCGGAAGTCTATGGAAATCTACGGACGTCCACAGACAGGTTTTATTTTTTACGGGAAGCTACGAATGATTACGGAACTTCATGGACGTTTTTGAATTTCTACGGAAAGCTACGGAAATCTACCGAGGTCTACGGATATCTTTTATTGTTGACAAAATGCTGTGGTCACCTGAGAATATTCGTGGACGGAATATTACGGATTTCAACGGAAAGCGACAGAAAGATTATAGATAACGGACAACCCACGGAAATCGTCATCTTTTTGATGAATTTTACAATTTCCGTATAAGGAAGTTTAACGGTACGGGTCTGTGTAGACACTTTCTAAATGCAACTTTCGACATTAATATCATATTAATAAAATATGTTTACCACGAAACTGATATTCTTTTTATCGCAGACACTTTTAATTACAAAAAGCTAGTCAAATAGCATGCTATTTATACTTCATACTTTAATGTAAGGAGATAATTTTAGTGTAAACTAGTATTTACACGATTACATAAATAAAGTGTTTGAAAATTTTTTTAAACTCATTAAGACGAATATGTCATAATAAAATTAGCTTGCATTGTGCATAAATATTACTTACAATAAAAAAAAATATTTATCAATAAATACAATTTTATGAAAAATTTGCGCAATAAGATAAATATGCATTGTTATACAATATTATTGATGTACACACTATATATGTGCTCTTTTTTTGTATGAATTTTGTCATGAAGAAATAGTTTTATAGAATAAAATAACATATTTATAATCAAAGATTTAAAAAATTTTATCGCGCTAGAAAACGTCTAGGGTGGATATAGTTTGTATATTTTTAAAATTATTAACTTATGCTACTTGCAACACGAAAAATAAATAATAGCGTAACTGTGAATCGTAAAGCTCACAAATTCTACAAGGCATTCAATTTGCCTTTTTCTTTCAATAGATAGTATTCTTTCTGACATTGAGTGCATTTCAATTCGAATATTGGTCTGACAATGAATGGAAAATAGATAAAAAATACAACGCTTCGATCTTATAATTAATTGAAAATATATTCTACCCCTTCATTTTTAATTATTTCTTTTACTTATAAAACGAAATCATTAGCTGCTTTTTGCAAGTATTCTGATCAATTTAAAGTTGTTTTTATTACGAAAATGTATCTATTCCTGTTGACTATTATGTGAGCCTTTTTAAAATTTTTTAACCGAACGATTTATCGTTTTAATTTTATTAAATGAAATAAAATAACTCGATTGTATTTCGTACATATTAATTCATTAAAATATAATATTGGGAATGTAAATAAGATCTCGCGGTTTTTTGGGAAAATAAATCCTTTATTTAAAAAAGGATGATAAAAAAACAAGTTGATTAATGTATTGCCCATCGCTGAAGATTGCTTTTTCCCATCTTTCTGGCAGCATTTGAATTTCACGTCGAAAAAACGACACTTCTTTATACTAAGTGAAGTACTGCTCAGCTAGGCCGTTAGTCATCGATCGAAATAAATAGTAATCAGAAGACGCAATGTTTGGAGAGTACGGTGGGTGGGGCAGGACTTCCTATTTCAGCGTTTCCAGGTATGTTTTGACCGGTGACGCGACATCCGGCCGAGCATAATCATGCAGAAAAATCACCTTATCGTGTCTTTTCTCATATAGCGGTCGTTTTTTATTCAATACCCGGCTCAAACGCATCAATTGTCGTTAATAGAGATCTTCTGTAATGGTTTAGTTGGGTCAGTGCAGCTTGTAATACACTACCCCCAGCTAATCCCACCAAATGTTCAGCATGAGCTTGGAACCATGGATATTCCGCTTTGGCGTTGATGCTACTGCTTCGCCGGCCTTAACCCACAATTTTTTACGCTTAGGATTACTGTAGTATATTCGCTTTTCATAACCTCTCACAGTACGATGTAAGAAACCTTATCTTTTTTGTCGTTGAAGTAGCTGTTAATACATGACAAGACGCCATTCGACGTCTCTTGGCTTCAGTTCGTACGGCACCCAAGATGCTCCCTTTTGCATCATTCCTAATGCTGTCACCACTTCGTACAGGTATTCACTCTGTCTATTATGGGACTTCTCCAGGCAGGCTACTATCATTTTTTTTAAAATCTGGCTGTCTCTTTTAAACAGATTATTCTGCAGATGATAAGCCGGAGCTGTAATGAGATGGATACCGTGCTTCTTTAGGTACCCATTGACCACTTAAATTCGCAAGGAAGGACAACTCGCTCTACGAGCGCGTTAAGTGTGCCATTGGCTTTTATACGCCACAGAGAAATGCATTTGACTCATTTAGTGAATAGATCCTGGAAGATTAGGATGTATTCGAAATCTCAGTAACTGCCGATGAATGGTCCTATCATGATCAATAGTTACTACCTGACAAAATCGCGCAAGGAGACTTCTTTTTATTAAGCCAGCCGGAACCGTCTGATCAACCTTGTATTATTGACAGACTTGGCACCTACGTAGTCTGTAGCGTACTCTGCCGTTTTGGGCCAGTACTCGTGTTGCGTAACGCGAGCGTGCGTTTTGTCACGACCAAAATTCTCTGCTTAGGGGTCATTATGGCACTCTTGGAGGATCTTTTTCTCCTTTTTTGTGGCACAACGAACTTCCATGCATCGTCGTCCTTTAGTACATCCACGATGCCTAGGTTGGGGTCGTACTTATGCAACTAGTTCGTAACTACTTTTAAGCGCGGATGCTCTCAGGTCTTCTTCTGCATCTCTTTAATTCGCTAAGGATACCATTCGTTCTTGGTACTTTCTGCCTAGAATAGCGCTACGATGGCTGGCCCTTCCTTTTCTTCGAACATCCATGAAAAAGCATTGGGCATGTGGTTCAGTGCCTCTAGCTGATGTTCTATGGTAAAGCGGTAGCCTTGTAGCTGTAAGACTGACCGCACCAGTCTTTCTGTCGGTTTAGATAACTCGGAAACTATCTAACTACACGATTCGAACCGTTTAAAAAATAAAGCTTCTTAAGTAATAACCTTTGAAAATAAAGGACTTTGTCGGAGGCTTCTGAAAAATCAAAAGAACAGCAGAGTAACTAGATAGCAATCAATAGCAAGTCGTACCTCTTCTGTAAAATATAACGTTACAGTTTGCATAAAATAGCAAGGACTAAAACCAAATGGAAATGCATCCAATAGGTAATTTACATTAAAAAAATTGAATAGTCGTTCATGTATAACACGCTCTAATAATTCCCAAACATCAGACAATAAAGCTATGAAATGCGTATCAGATGGCGATTTAGGCTGGTGATTTCTAGAAAGTAATAAAATAGCTACCAGTTACTAATATTCATTCGCAAAATACCTTGACAAATTGATTTATTAAAAATTGCAAAAAAATATGAGATAGGTGCCCGTGGAATTCTGCATTGCGTTTCTCAATGCACAGGGAATATCATGCTTAATGATAGAATTAAATTCAAATCTGTTTAAATGATCATAAGAGGGCAAATGCGCAAATATGTCATCAACATCAGTTCGTTGTAAGGTCTGAGATGAGCGTAATGCATCTGCATAATGCCTATTCAATATATTAGGTGCGAGATAACTAAGTGATGATGAGGTAATAGAAGTTGAAGCATCCATACTTCTTAGGCAGGATAACAAGGCCTTTGGCTCATTGAAGAATCCCAGTAGTGACGAAAATTATTTATTCATCGCAAAATCAATGCTGTTGCTTACTAAACTGAAGACTACGATTTCAGTGCAAGCACTTCAGAGCGTATTGAGTATCTGAACAAAACCTTAATTTCAAGTTCTTTTGGTAACCATTTACCGCCCAAGTGAAAAAGATCTATTAATGACTCTTCTATAAAAATATACGTTGTAATAAAGAAATCAGAATAAGTATCTTCATTCTCCTCTGCAACTAACTCAAAAGTATCAGAAAGATAGAATATTCAAATTAATAGATGATGATCTTTCTCAATGCTTTTGTGATGAACAGCTTAATAATTTGGGAGTAACGGTTAAAAATTGTTGCAATCTTAATGGCAAAATTAGAATTCTAACATTAATTCCTTGGTCAGTATCAAAATCTAAAATTTTATCAACATTTCCCGAAGTGACTGTTTATATGATTGACAAAACATGAATTCTTGTGAAAAACTAAAGAAATATATTCTGAACCTGATATATATACTGTTCATATTTTGGACGAAAAATCTACTGAAATTGCAATAAAATATTTTCTAAATGATGATTTCAACTGAACACGTTAAAGCCCTAATAAATCTGACATTGTAATTGTTAAAAAAAATGAAAAAAAAGAAAAAAAAGTATAACGTTTTTTAACGTGTACAGTCTGTCAAGTAAGAGCGTGGTCGTGTTAATTTATAAAAAAATTTATTTGATAAAACTTTCATATTTATATATACATTGTACACATTACAAACAATGATGCAATTTGGTCAATCATGTGTCCAGTCACCACCGGCGTGGATAATTGCCTGGCATCTCCGAGGCGTGCTTTCTACTAATTTGACGGCGTATTCTAGTGGCAAGGATCTCCAGATCCGACGAATTTCGTAAGACAACTGCTTCAAAGTGTATGTGCATCTTCCACAAAGCTTCCGTTTAATATATGCCCACACATTTTCAATAGGGTTTGCATCGGGCAACTGCGACGGCCAATCCAATGTAACGATGCCAGATTGAGTCTTCCACTGAGTACAGAGCTTGCTGCGGTGTTTAGGATCGTTGTCCTCCTGCAGAATCCAATCTTCATTTTTTGTGATGAACCATCGTTGGCAGATGGCAGTAAAGCCTTTTTGTAGATTTTTATCATTTTCTCGGCATTTAGGTTGTCAGTAAAGAAGTGCAAAGTGCCGAATCCCTGCTTTGAGAAGCAGCCCCAAAGATGCACCTTTATTCCATGTTTTACGGTCCGCTGAACAAGCCTATTGGTGGAAGTTGACCAGGCTCGCGTGAGGACAGAACGTGCCCATATAGAACATTCATCAGTAAAAATGACATTTTCAAAATCTCTATCAATATTCTTATGCGCCCAAGCGAGTCGCTTTGTCACATGTTTTTCAGTCAACAGAGGCTTCTTCATTGTGTTGCGCCATTTCAGATGATGAGTACGAAGATGGGTTCGGATAGTTTCGTAGTATATATCTAAACCTTTTGCCATTAATTTTGCTTGTCCTTGCCGCAGTGTTAAAGCAGGATTCCGCGAAAACAGATTCACTATTCTTTTTTCATCTTTTTTGTTCACTTTTCCTATCGAGCCACGTTTTGGTAAATCATCGACATTTTTAGCCCCTTTATTTGTATCCACTTCTGTACAAATGCCTTCGACTTTCTCATATATTTAGCAGCCGCTGATTGCGACATTTTGGGACCTTTCGGGTGGATGCAAAGGAACACAGCCTCGTAGCGCGACGCGTACTTAGCACTCATGGCGTTTAACGTGATTCTCTTTCAAAAGATCAACGACAACTAAATTTTTGTTGACAATGCATTAAGGACAAAGCTTTGCTCTATCGGCTCGCGAAAAAATTAGAGCGAAATCTTTTATAACCTGTCGATGAAGTCGACCACGCTCTTACTTGACAGACTGTAGTTTAAAAGAGGCAAACTATTCAAACAAGAACATTCAGAAATAAAAATGGATATAACAAAATCTTATACCTCATGGCCAAAGTTTGTTATGTTGAACTCTTTTAAGGAAGTGTGTATCTGCATTTACTGTACGAATTTTGATTTGTATGTTGGTAGCATTGTATGTTAACACAATAATTTATTTTAATCTTTAGAATACGGTTATCAATATATCAACTATCTTGTTTACGTAAGAGAAAAATAGTAACAAATATCTTAAAGCCACTCTTGACTTCGAAAATACTATTTTAAGAAGAAATTAATTTTTTTTGCTATTTTAGTATCCATATTATAATAGTATAGCGATATTTTTTATATTCTCAATACAAAAAAGAAAAAAATTAAGAAACTCCTGAATGTTACTTCTAAGCTTAAAAACAGCCGCTTCAAGATCTTTTTTTGTACGCTATAAGCTTCCGTTATTAGCTGACTTAAAATCAACGATGTGAATAAACGATTTTTTCAAGATACTTTGTTCATGTGAGTCTTACATTTCACGTGAAGCGGCTTAATTTGTTGTTATCGGGCTTATATGTGATATTCTTCGAAGTATGGTTCTGCTCAAAGTGAGATATCATCAGTGGGATACATATACGAGGATTAAGATTAAAAAACTTTATAAAATAAAATTAAATTTAATTAAAATTTAACCTATTATAAAATACTTCATTTTAAAAAGTTTAACGCCAATAGAAATAAAACAAGATTTAGATTCCACATTTAAGGATTTTTCTTCGTTTTTGATGATGAAAAAGTAGAGTGTGGAATTTAAACATAGCCGTACATTCATTCAAGATTGTAAATGCTCTGGACATTCAAAAACTGCTACGACCGATGAAATCATTAAGGAAATCTATAACAATGTATTAAAGAATTTAAGAATAAAGGAGAGCGAGTTGATTAATATTGCAAATATATCAGCAGACCGAGTCGACTATATTTTTTACGATGTTTTGGGTATGTAAATTGTAAAAAAAATTTCTTTTTAGCACGAAGAGAAACTCGTGAAATCGTCGATTGTTTATTGCAAAATTATTTATTTATTTATAAAAAAGGTTGAAAGATATTTCTTATTCGATCCTCTTATAATTTTTAAGACTACCAAAAAAATTTTGTTAACTTTTATCAAATATTAATCGTAATATTGAAATTTAGAAAAAAGTAGACTAAAAATGTATTTGTTTCGTAAAAGTTTAAATTCAAAACAAATATTTGAAGACTTGAATTTTTATATAAAGTCCTTTGAAAACCTGTAAAAATTTATGTATGAAATGTGCTAGTCAATTTTCAGTGGCTTACGTCAGAAAGTTTGATTCAACTACATACAAAACAGTTTTTCCTAAAAATCCACAATTTTCATATAATACATGTCTTCTGTATTTTTCCTACTTCTTTTTATTAATGTAGCCTCTGCATGTATTATTTTTCTTAATATAAAATTAAACACATAATTTGCACAGCGATTATGTAAATTACTAAACAAATTATTTAAAAATTTTCAATTGTTATGTAAGTTTATAGTATCTGTATTATTTTTTAAAAAGGCGTTATATATATTTTTCGATAAAAATAATTGTATATTACCTTAGACATAGCAGCTCCAAATCCTGCCTGACACATTCCTTGTCGATGATGTCCAGCTGTATCGTCTGCAAGAATTTATTTTACTATTACATACCGGTTGTTTATTTATCATGGAATTATTATAGAAAGTATTTGCTTATTTTAAAATATAAATGTGTGATTGCTTTAGATTCGGCTTTTCAACAGTACAAAGAAACAATGATAGTGGCATGAAAAAAGTAAGCAAACAAACTAAGACATTTTCATATTTTTAACATTAAAAAAAATTAAAAATATTAATTTATTAACGTGATTGCATATAATTTTACCAGTAATTTTAAAGGAAAAACTATGTTTGGGCCATCTTTACATTTATGTCACCGTTGTTTGTAAACGTCACCGCTGCGGTTCCGCGCCTCACGCGCCCTCTCATGTCTTTTTGCGTAGCGCGAGTAGCGCGGAAAAAATTCACTTCGTTATAAGCTTACTGCGGTGACTAGTCTCTGTATCTCCGTACAAGTTTTCATTGTGGTTTTTTGGCTTTTTGTTAACGTCGCGTTTGGGTAGATTGCGTGTTTTGGGAGTGGTCATTGGAGCCGGATACCACGAACGCGTGCATGCAGTGTGTGAGTGTGCGTGGAGAGAAAGAAGGGGGTGCACCTTAGCATAGGATGTGTTGATTGCGGAACACTGTCCACATGCGACATTTTCGACGGAACGTGTTCCAGGGCGGGAGTATGTCGTGACAACTAAGCTTGTTGCCCGGCAGCATAGCGTTGGTCTCCCCAAGAGGTCGAGGCGTGCAATGTGGTGGTCGAGGACCACTCTATACTCCCCAGGCCTGGCTTCACCAGGTAAATTTGGTGTACCATAGCGGCCAGAAAACTTGATCTTCATAGGTTTGCAAATTGCGTGAGTCACGTGACCCATGGTAAGCGTTTTTACGACATTTTATTTGCGCGCAAGTTTAGTCAATGTACTTGTTCAGATTTTTGTATTATTAATTTATTTATTAAAGAATAAATTCACGAAGAGTTAGCTTGCTTCGGCTTTTCCCTCTAAGCCACGAGGGTACTTACGCCGAAGCAAGTTTCTTATTAACGCAAATTCTCGTGTCTTTGTTTAATCAAACCTTTCCCTCACACCCTCCTCATTTTATTTTCTCATTTATCTTACGTAAATATATATATATATATAAATATATATATTGTAACGGGGTGGCGGTCTTATAATCAACTGCCACTGGAGCAATTAGATTCGGGGGACGCACAATTCGCAAATAAGGGCAAACAAAATATACGCGCGCAAAATTAAAGTTATAATAAACTTACGACGGTGGCTGGCCAGCCGCGCACGCCAAAAATCGAAATAAGGCCGCTCGTAGCGGGACGCCGCTGCCGCCGAACGAAATCGTTGGTGCCGTCGCCTTGCTGCTACGCCCCTGTGGTCTGGTGGCAGTGTCCTGTGTGCTGCAGATCGCAGCTACGCACCTGCACTGAAAAACACGACCGGGGCGCGCCAAAAACTCGCGATAACGTCACGCAAAAAACTTGTCAAGACGCGGGAAGAGGGCACGCGTCCGAACTGTAAAGATGGCGTAAGAGAACTGCCTGAAAATCACGGGAAGAAGCTAGCTTGTCTAGCCTAAACTCGCCTATCTTTTCTATACGGCACACAACTATTCTATCTATCGGCGTGTACCGTATTTTTCCGCCTGGGGCCGTCACGTTACCGACATTAAACTCGGCTCGCGAACCGCGGAATCGCGCAAAATATAAACACGCGCGGAATACGGAGGTTCTCCGTGACACCCATGTTAACGATAGAAAGATATATGAAAAAGTTTTAAAATAAAATAAAATAAAAATAATATTTTACAATTTTATGTATAAAGTTAGTAAATGACGGGGATGAAATCATTGCCTTATATGGCAAAAAACCGTTGAAACGCGGAAGTACATGCGGAAGTAAAACGCAGAAGTAAAACGCGGAAGTAAACGCGGAAGTGCAAACGCGGAAATACAAGTCTTAGCCGAGGAATGCGGAAGTAGGCATAAGCTAAGCATAGAAAAAAATGTGAATAATATTTTTGGATTTGATAAAATAAAATATTTATTTTTAAAATAAATGAAAATTAGGAAATTTGATTATATTATGATGTAAGAATTTGTATAAAATTATGATTTTAATTGTAATCGGCCAGGGGAAAGAAGAAAAGGCAAATACGCACTTAATTTTGAATGTTTTCTTATAAAAATAATATGAATTATTGCTCCTTGGGGGCGTTAAAGTAACACACATATTCTTTATTGTTGGCAAATTATTCATGTAAAATTTTCATTAGAAAATATGGCAGTAAGATCTAGGATCTTGCGTTTAATTGTTATGATTGTAGTTGAGTCAGGATAGGGGTGATTCTCGGATTGTCGAGACGGGTGCTTGCGGGCGACTAGAGTCGGCGTCGAATTATCCGCCATCGCCCTCAGCTCGGGGTAACTCTGTGTTCCCCGAGGCTGTTTGACCCGCCGCGAGGCTTGGCCTCGAGTTACATGGGTCCAGCGGTAAGGGGAAACCGTAAGGTGGAACCGAGTTCGTCAGGGAGCTAGGTATGCAGTGAGCACTTACCCTTCCACAGAAAACTATGGAAATTTGGAAAGAAAATGGTAAATTATATAATAATAGTAAATTATATAATCGTATGATAAAATGTTATGTATTGCGGTGCCTTGCTTTTAGCCCTTGGTCGAAGCTAATTGGCCGCGAGAACGATAGAGGGGGAAGCTTCGACTTAGCTCCCCGCGAAGTTATAAAAAGCGCGCGCTTGAGTCGCGCAGCAGCATAACATATCGAAGCATAGCAGAAAACGCATAGCATATCGAAGCATAGCAGAAAAAGCATAACATATCGAAGCATAGCAGAAAACGCATAGCATATCGAAGCATAGCAGAAAAAACATAGCATATCGAAGCATTTCGGAATTTAGTATTTTTGCATTTTATATTATTCATTCGCTGCAGTTTATATTTTTAAAGTTTGTAACGAAAATAAATTATATACATATATATATGAAAGAAATAAAGTGTGTTTAAATTATTCGCCTAACTACTTGCCCCGATTATTTCATATTTGTGTTTATCTTATACAACCCCCCTCTCAGAAATCGCTTATCCATGATAAGCCGATTCTGCCACGCTCCACGCGTGTGGGATCGATAGCAGATAGAGCACGGGGTAAACCGGAGGAAAATCACGTGCGATTTTCTGCCCCGGCCGCGAGGCTGGGGGGTCTGCACGCTCGCACTTTTCCGCGGTCTACCCCTTCTCCTTTTGGGTTCGGGGTTGACCATGGACGGATCAGGTTCAGGCTCGACGGGCTCCACTAAGCCTTCGCTCGTCGGCTGTGGCTCTGTTGCGGGAGCTGGAGTGCTCGCCAAAGGCAGGTCGCGCGTCACCTGCTCTTTCCTCGGCGGTCGAGGCTCTAGGTGTACCTCGGCGGGGTCGTCGTCGTCTTCTTCGGGCGCTTGCTTACCGTAGTACGCCCTTAGGTGTTCCGCATGAACTAAATCTTCAAGCTCACCTCGCTCGCTTATGAGCTTTAAGCAGTTGGAGCCCCTAGTCTCCACTATCCAATAGGGACCGATAAATCTCGGCGCTAATTTGGCCGATAATACGGCCCATTACGCGCTGAAAGGTAGCGCCGGCGTACGAAAGGCCGTATTACATTCTTTTAAATTGGAAAAAAGACTCATGCCGGGTACGGTGAACGCCGTTAAAGGTCGCGAGTCAACCTTTAGTGGTATCTGATGGTACGCGCTGCTCAGGTCGAGGGTAGAAATGTACCTCGCCTTCCACAGCTTCGCGAGATATCCTGCATATAGGGCACAGGATATGCATCCGGCTTCGTAACCGCGTTTTCTTTGCGAAAGTCAATGCAGAAGCGTTACAAGCCGTTCCCCTTGCGCACCATCACCACCGGGCTAGACCAGCCACTGGTCGATGGTTCGATTACGTCTTGCTGGAGCATCTTTCGGACTTGGCGATGCATCCCTTCCTGAATCTTGTCCGAGACGGGGTAATAGCGTTGCTTGATGGGCAAGGCGTCGCCTACATCAATTGCGTGTTCTACCCCGTGTGTGCATCCCAGGGTGGACCCTCCACTCGGCGAAACTGCGTTGAGCAGAGCTTGAAGTCGGGCACGCTGGTCGTCCGCTACGTCGGCTACGCCTGTGGACGCTAGCGCACCTACGCCGGCAGCTATGCTGGCGACTTCTAGGCCGACACTGACATTTGCGTCTTTAAAATGTAGACGATCGGTGTCGGGGTCCAAAACCGCACGGAATGCTTGGATAAAATTTACTCTGACATAGCATTCCCCGTCAAGCTAAGGCATTATGACAAGTCTAATGTCATGAGTCAACCCTGCGACAGCGATGGGCAACTTGACATGTCCCAAAAGGCGGAGGTGCCTGCCATCAGCGACTTTTACGCGTCCTGATTCGGCTGGGATGAGCTCACGGTCAAGGGCATTGGCGATTTGCAAACTAATGGGACCCATGACCGTGTTCGATGCTCCTAGATCGTATAGAGCGCGTAGGCGGTAACCTCCTACCGCCACCTGAAGCCACCAACGGGTCTCGTCCTCCGGTTCATACGCGCGTGCGACCTGTCCTGCGAGGGATAAGGCTTTTCGCAGGTCGGCGGGGGTCGTAGCGTGCTCCGTTGAAGGTGGAGACGCTGAAATAATTATGGTGACCTTCAAAGACGAGTCGGTTAATTCCCCGCTTAACCGCTTTTCGACCCGTTTCCCGCACATTTGGGACACGTCCCTACCGTGTACCCGAGCTCGCCGCAGGTGTGGCACTTTATCGGCCCTTGTGGCACGGTGGTGCGCACGGGGGA
This sequence comes from Chalcis sispes, assembly GCA_949987625.1. Classification (NCBI taxonomy): domain Eukaryota; kingdom Metazoa; phylum Arthropoda; class Insecta; order Hymenoptera; family Chalcididae; genus Chalcis; species Chalcis sispes. The sequence continues at coordinate 39,889,578 of OX465096.1, read as the reverse complement.
GGACTTCTTTGCTGACGGCGCGTTCTGGCGCTCGTCGCGCTTCCCTTTGGGCAGTGGCGAGCTGCGTTTTGGCTTGCTCTAGCCTTTGCCCCTCGTAGAAGGCCTCCGACTGCGGCGAGTCAGCTGTGGGGAAGTTCTGGCAGACTTAAGATCTCGCTGCCAAGACTTCATGTGGTCGCCTAAAATGCGGGCGATCGTTGCTGCAAAAATGGCAGCATTTAGCGCCGGGGGCGTTGCAGCGACAGCGCTGACTCTTGCCCTTGCCGGCTTGCCCTCTGCACTCGGTTGATGCTCGGTCCTTTGCCTTCGCGTTTCGGACCGAGGCTTGTAGGCCATCTCTGGCAAGAGCGTGGCTTCGGGTGGTGTAGGTGGGCGGAAGGTTTTGCGGTACTCTAACGTCTGTTCCGCTTCTACCGCTAGGTCGAACAGCGTTTCGACGCTGTCAACCTCTACCCGCCAGACCATCGATTGCAGCTCTGGCCGCAAATTACGATGCAGCATGTCGAGCTGCTGGTCTCGGCTGGGCATAAGGGCGAGCTTGCGCATAATCGCGACCAGGCACGTGATGTAATCACGCACCGGCTCATCTACCCCTTGCGTCCGGCTGATCGCTTTGGACGCTAGCCTTTGTTGGAACCTTCTGGAGGTTCCATACCACCGTCTTGCTGGTGCCTCAAAGTCGGCCTAGCAAGACCACTTGCTCTTTTTGTTGCGGTACCACGTTGCCGCATTGTCAGTGAAGAGTTCCGATAGAGACGACAGAACCTGTTCTTCTGACAAATTTGCCAGAGCTCGGCAGTCTTCTAGTCGAGCCAGGAATACGTCGATACTTTTATTCTTGTCTCCAGAGAAGCGGATTTGCGATTTCCGCACTATTTGGCTGATATCCCGCAAAAATTGCCGCGTTGAGTGCCCGATAAAGGTTTCGGGACCTCCGACGCTCGCCGGATATGCAAAATTGCTGTCCGGGGCGAAAGTTGCCGCCGGACAGGACCCCCCCTCCTTAGACAAGCCATGCGGTGCTTGGCGTGCAAGACGTAGGTTGGGGGTTGCCTGTGGGCGAGCACGTAGAGGTGTGCTGCCGGCAACAAGCTCATCTGCGTAATGGCATGTGTATGTGTCGGCGAACTGCTCTTGTGTTCGCCGACCCTCCGCTTCATGACTGCTTGTTTTAGCATCGAGCTCATTTACTTTGGCCGTTAATACCCTAACCTCTGTGAGGAGGTTGGCCATCATCGCTACGAAAGAGGCTGGCACTTGGAACTAGTTGTTATTTTCGCTAACCAGCGTTATCTAGCTCTCTTCGTGCCTGCCAGTGCCATGAGCTTCACTGTCAGGGTTAGCTGGCGTGTGATGGTGAATGTCTCGTTCAACTAGTGCATTTGTTAGCGCTGGCTCGTTGTCCAGCCTGGAGGACTCTGCAGCCGGAGCTTCAGCGATCGAGTCCGGCTGCTGGGTTACTCCTACCGTCCGCTCGAGGTTTTGTCTGACCCTTACATCGCGGAGGAGTAGTTTCCACGGGTGCTCCTCTGTGGCAGCGCCTTATTCTGACCTCAGCCTGTTTATAAGGCGCTGACGTAGTTTGTTACGGCGTACTACGGTTCGGGGATCTTGGCTCCCTTCTTCTGCGAAGTCCGCCGCCGTATAATTCCCGAGCAGCCAGTTTTGTAGCCGGTCTGTTTGGGCGAACCTGCTGCCATCTGTGCGCAGTTGGAGCTGGGCCAAGTTCTCCTCGAGCTCCCTTCCGTTGAGGGTTAAGGCTCAGTCCTCGATGGCAGCTATGGTTTTTTCCGCCATAATGTTCGCGCGCAGCAATGAAGTGGTGCTCACCTTCGCTTACGCTGATTTCTCGCTACGATATTTGTGAGCACCAACTTCTGAGCGCTCACAAGGGGCTTATCTGCCTTAGGCAGTTGATATAATTTTAGTCTATTGCCTGATAACTTGGTGCTTTTGCCCGCGGAGATTCCTGATTTGACTATTTGTCACAGCAGGTGCGCTCTCGATTTTCGATTATTAAGTAGCTAAGCGAGTCAGAACCACGTAAACGCTTTGATTCCGTGCCAGCTGAATGAAAATTAAAACAATATTTTCAGACGACAAAAAAAATTTCAAATATTTATTTGCTGGCCGGAACGCTTCTTCTCCTTGCTAGTTCACAATTTGTTTTGAGCTAGAAGGAGAATCCTGCGCTGCTTTAAGAGTGCTTGGAATATTAATATTAATGTATATATATATATATATATATATATATATATTATTTAAAAAAAATTAATTTCTTCTTCCTGACACAGAAAAAACAAGGACATAAAGAATATAATTTCTGAGAGCACTCTTAAGCCAGATTACTTGCTTGCTATTGCGCAGGTCAGAGATCTCCGCACCCCTTGTGTGTGCTCTTAAAAAAAAATACAAATTTCCAATTTTTGCCAGCTATACAGGGAAAGAGAGAAAAAAAAATTCAATTATTCTATTTTACGCGTGTGGTACGTGTTTCGCGTTTTCATCTACTATTACCTGCTATCAGCTTCCTCTACACACGTTAAGGGCGCCAGTTGTGACGGGGTGGCGGTTTTAAAGTTAACTGCCACTGGAGCAATTAGCTTCAGCGGACGCGCGATTCGCAAAAGGTGCGAATATGCCCGTTGCGCCCCGTTTTTGGGTAGCTAAGGTCTCGGATGACTTTGCTTCTGGGTCCGGGCACGAGAAGCCGTTTTTTGGACCCAACTCACCCGTTGCAACGCCGCGCAATCGTCGTTGCGAGGCTCGTGTGTCGTCCTCGCCTGGCTAATTGAAATCTCGGAGAGGGCGGTATTCGGGAGGAGAGCTGAAAGCTCCTCGTCGCACAAATAATAAAAATCCAACACAATAATCAAAAAAATGAGTAGAAGGAAAAAAAAAATTAGCCAAATTAAAAAAAGAATCTATAAATAAAAAGAATTTAAATATTCTATCTTTAATTGGAAGACAATTATAAAAATTCAAAAAAGGGATCAGTGATAATATATAAGACAAGGAAGTCAAAGAAAGAAAAAAGGTCGTTTAAAATAAATAAAATAATTTAATAATTTAATAAATAACAATAGAAATTACAAAAAACAATAAAAAGAAACTACAGGGTGCGTACGGTATTTGAGGAAGTGCATAAATGTGACTATAACTTCGCGAATTTTTTTTTTTATTTTTTTCCCTTTTCAGATAAGAAATAGCGGACTATAACATCACTCAAGAAATGAAGAGACATGCTGTCATCGTCGCTATATGTGCGAACTATACAGATTTAGAGATCTCTAATTTTCTTAATTGCGCCCGTTCATTCGTGCATAAGGTTCGCCGTGAATCGGAAGCATCAGGAGGCGATACAGAATCGGTTGCAAAACGCAAAAAGCACGAACAACGTTCTGACACTGTCCGATCTGCAGAATTTTTAGAGCAAGTGCAAGCGATCATAGACGAGGACCCTTCAAAATTAATGAGGGTCCTTGCGAGTTAGCTTCATGTTTCTGAGCGCCTTATTCGTAGAGTTGTCCACGAAGACCTTCGGTATAAGTCTTACGTGATGCGCAGAGGACAGTTTATGTCGGAACGAACACGAAAACAGAGAGTTCTTCTATCAAAACGTCTTTTAAACAAAATCAAACACCCTGAGGTGCCCAAAATGTTATGGTTTTTTTCCGACGGAAAAAATTTTGACCAAGATCAGAAGACCAATCGCAGAAATGACAGATGGCTATGTTCGAATCCTACGGAGGTTCCTGTTGTTATGCACACAAAATTTCCAGCCACTGTTATGGTTTTAGGTGTTGTCAGCAACGAAGGACATGTTATGACACCACACTTTTTTACTCAAGGACTTCGAGTGAACTCTGCTGCATACATCGAGGTTTTGGAGACGGTAGTGAAACCCTGGATAGACAATGTAAGCGAAAGCAGACCATACATTTTTCAACAAGACTCTGCTCCTTCACATAAAGCGATGGCGACACAAGATTGGATGGCCGAAAATTTTCATGACCACATAACACCGAACCTATGGCCACCTAGCTCCCCAGACCTTAATCCTTTGGATTATTACGTATGGGGCGTAGTTGTGCGTGAGACCAATAAGCGTCCTCATAACACCACTTCTTCGCTGAAGACTGCTATTAATGCCGTCATGGTCAATATGAACAAGGAGCATTTGATTCGGGCATGTAATCGTTTCCGGACCCGGATCAAAGCGGTTATTGCTGCTAATGGCGATTTTATTTAATAACTTTATAGCCATATATTAATTTAACGTTGTATAAAAAATTCCTAAAATTTCATTAAATTTTATTAAAAATAAAAGCTAATTAATTTTACTTTCAAGTTGTCCTAATATACCGTACGCACCCTGTATAACAAGCACGCACGAGAAGTGCAGGTGGTAAGGCTAGATATACCGCGTAGAGAAGGCTCCCGCGCGCAACGCACGATATGAGTGCAAGAGAGAAAGAACGTCTCTCGCACTACGCCTATTGGAGTAAGAGAGAAAGGCCTCCCTCACTCGCGCGCGCCGTTTAACGTACGGGTGCGAGAGAGAAGATAACTCTCTTGCACGGAGCCCGTTGGAGCGAGAGAGAAAGCACGTCTCTCGAACTAGCGCTCTCCCACTCCGGCGCGCCGCGTCTACTGCGAGTACGGGAGAGACAACGAGTCTCATGTACTGCGCCGTAGGAGTGAGAGAAAAAGCGCCCTCCCACTCTTGCGCGCCTAGCCTTACGCGAGTGCGAGAGAGAACGCAACTCTCTCGCACTGGTCTTGCTCGGGTGAGAGAAAGAGGCCTCTCATACTCGCGTGCGCGCCGTATATGCTGCGAGTGCGAGAGAGAAAGCGACTCTCCCGCACTGCTGCCACTAGAGTGAGAGAGATACCGCTCTCTCACTCACGCGCGCTTATTCTTATATGAATGCGAGAGAGACCGCAACTCTCTCGCACTAACTATACGAGAGTGAGAGAGATGACGCTCTCTCATTCGCACGAACCGCGAAAAAACGAATTCGCTAAAGAACGGAGTAACCGGCGGAGGTTACTTCTACGCAAATAAAAGCAAACAAAATGTACGCGCGCAAAATTAAAGTTATAATAAACTTACGACGGTGGCTGGCCAGCCGCGCACGCCAAAAATCGAAATAAGGCCGCTCGTAGCGGGACGCCGCTGCCACCGAACGAAATCGTTGGTGTCGTCGTCTTACTGCTACGCCCCTATGGTCTGGCAGCGGTGCCCTGTGTGCTGCATATCGCAGCTACACACCTGCACTAAAAAATACGACCGGGGCATGCCAACAACTCGCGATAACGTCACGCAAAAAACTTTTTGAGACGCGGGAAGAGAGCACGCGTCCGAACTGTGAAAATGGGGTAAAAGAACTGCCTGAAAAACGCGGGAAGAAGCTAGCTTGCCTAGCCTGAACTCGCCTATCTTTTTTATACGGCACACGACTATTCCATCTATCAGCGTGTACCGTATTTTCCCGCCCGGGGCCATCACGTTACCGAAATTAAACTCGGCTCGCAAACCACGGAATCGCGCGAAATATAAACACCGGCGGAATACGGAGTGTTCTCCGTTACAATATATATATATATATATATTATCAACTTGATAATTTTATTTAAGCTATTTTATACGGATTGAGTTTAGTAAAATTCGTTCAGTTAATAAAGAGTCAATTACAATGACCTTGTATTTTAACTTTAATAGTGACATTTTCAATAAAATAGATAGATAAATTATAAAAAAGAAGTAGACTGGTAAAAAAAATGTAAGTTTTTTGATATCGAAAATTTTTCGCTAAAAATTCTTATGGGAGAGAGTGGAAAAATTACGTGAAGAAAAGTAGTATAAAAAGTGTGCTTCTGGTATTTTTTCAAACATTTAGGAAAAACAATTACAAAAAAATAAAAATTGTGCAAAAATATAAAAGTAAAATATTGGACAAAAAAAATAAAAAATCATGCACACACATTTGAACTATTTCGGGATTCTTTTATCGAAATATGAGCCCAAGGACCTTCTTAGAGAAGAAATAAAAGAACTCGACGTCCTTTTGTAGTTCACTGAAACTGATAAGCACTGCTTCCAAGTCTAAGGTGCGCGTTTATGAAATTCCTTGACTGTTGATTTGCGTAAATTTTTATCTTTCAGCAGATTCTTAAAGGCAATTAAGATACAATAGTTGAACTAAAGTAATTATTCACTATATATTTATTGTATTATTTATATAATTATTTGTTACGTGACATAAAAATTAAAATCTTAAAATTAGAATTAATAAAATTAAAATCTGAAAATTTTAAATAGATTCGTCAACCTATTGAACTGATTCATAATTATAAATAAATTGGTAGTCAACTAAACTGGTAGTCAACTAAACCACATTTTATCTCATACCAATAAGAACTATAAGGAAAAATATGTTCAATGTAATGTTTAATGACATTTCGCGCTCTATTCGATGGAATGTGTCCAGATGAAAACTGGTTGGCTCATATATAAAATGTGTGATGCTTGCAATAATACTGCAAGTTGATTCCCGTAGAAAGTATCAGTAGATATCGAGAATAACGTTCTTTTTATAATCAGACAATGGCATTTCCTCAATGCACGTATAGAGGGCTAAGGAACCCAACTCTTATCGGCACACATACATTTGGTAAAATAAATGTAGCGCGGAGAAGGACTCGGGAATCTACAAAGACTTATGCTCATGCCTAATAAGCAAAAATCGCCCCGATGCACCCGCGACCGAGTCTTTAAATATTGGGGAAGAGCGGATCCGCGAGCAGAGTTTTTCGGGCGTTTGTCAATTCGTCGAATGAAAGGTTTTTTTTGTTTTTTGCCTTTTTCCAATTAGACCGGCCGGAGCTTTCTGCTCTACTTTGCATTGCTGGCAGACTTGACATTTATGCACGTACTTTGCCACATAGTCTGCTACCTTCGGCCAGTAGTACTGCTGCGTGACTCTGGAGTGTGTTTTCACGCGATCCAGATGTCCTGCCGCATGGTCGTCGTGGCACTCCTGGAGGACTTGCTTCCTCCGTTCGGCGGGGACAACAACCTTTTATGAGTCGTCGTCGTCTCTTAGGGCATCCTCGATGCTCGGGTTGGGGTCATACTTACACAGCTGATCTCCAACCACCTTTAAGCGGGGATGTTTCAAGGGCTCCCCCCGCATCTCTTTTAGTCGTTGAAGGTACCACTCATCCTTGGAACCTTCTGCCCAGGTTAAGGTCGCTATGGTCAGCCCTTCTTCTTTCTTGAACCTCCGTGAAAGGGCATCCGGGACGTGATCAAGTGCTCCTTTGCGGTGCTCGATGGTAAAACGATGGCCTTAAAGCTCCAAGGCTCACCGCGCCAGCCTTTTTAGTCGGGTTATGAAGGTTACTGAGCCGTCAGAGGCTGCTATGGTCAGTTATGACCCTAAACTCGTAGCCCTCTACATACGGCCTGAACTTTTTGATAGCTTAAACTATGGCGAAGCACTCTCTTTCGGTGATGCTATAGTTCCTCTCCACTGGGCTTAGGGTACGACTCGCGTATTTAAGCAGTCGTGCCACCCAATCAATGGCCTAAAGTAACACGGCTCCGACTCCCGTGTCACTCGCGTCCGTCTGAATGACGAACTTCTCGTCAAAGCTGAAACTCTGCAGGATAGGAGCAGGAGCTAGTAGTGTCCTTACTTGCTCAAAGGCTGCTTGCTGTTCCTCTCTCCATTCGTAGTGCCGTCCTTTATTGATCAAGCGCGTGAGTGGTTTATCAATAAATTCCCAATTTACCAGGACCCCGAGGTACTTTGCTTCGTCCTGGTAGAACGCGCTCTTATCGCGATTGCTCGTCAGACCGGCCGCTTAAATACTCGCTCGAGCCGTCGCAAATGTTCCTCAAACGTCTCCGTGACGATGATTACATCGTCAAGGTATGAAAATGCGAACGGCTAAAGCTCCAGGCCTATCGCCATGTGGATGAGCCGTTAAAAGGACGCACCACCGTAACTCAGCCCATACGGCATCCTCGCGAACTGAAAGAGTCTGAGTCCGGGTACAGTAAACGCCGCAAGCGGCCTCGACTCTTCCTTAAGCCTTAGCTGGTGGTGAGCGCTGCTCAGGTCGAGCATCGAGACGTATCTCGCCCTTTGCAGCTTTATTGGGATGCTATCCATCCTTAATAAATCCGGATAAGCATCCGGCCTCGATGCTGCATTGACCTTTCTGAAGTCCATGCAGAATCTATACTTGCCGTTGGCCTTCTGAATCTTCGGGGAGTATGAATATGCTCATTGCTTTATCAGCCGAACATCGCCAACGTCGATCGCATGCTCGATTCAATTCGTACACCCCAGGGTTGCTGGCTCTTTGATCAGCATGCGATGCAGGAGTCTCTGGAGCTGCTCTTGCTCCGAGGGCTGTACGTCAGCCAGGCCTAACGGCTGACAGAGCTGAATTGCCGGCTGTTTCCAGCTAATCCAGCACCAAAGCCAGCTCCCTTCTGGCTTTCTGTAGTAGTTGGTTGTTCGCTGGATCGAGGGTTGCGTTGAATCCCCGAATGAAGTTGACACCAAGGTAACAATCTGCTGGCAAACCTGGCAGAATTGCCACGTCAATGTCCTTCGTCACGCCGGCCACCTCAAAGGGCAGTTGGACGAACCCAACTATAGCAGCGTAATTGCCGTTTGCTACGATGGCTCCCTTCCCGTAGCTCGGCGTGACTGCGCGTCTACGCGCCGTAGTTATTTGCAATATAAATAGCACCTACGGCGCTCATTACGGTATATGACGCGCCCGAGTCATACAGCACGTATAGGGTGTACCCACCTACGCTCACCATCAGCGACCACCTTAAGCCTTTTGGAGTACCCTGTTCTGGGTGGTCCGGCGTTGGCTCGAGCGTGGGCTCGGCACTTGCGAGCTTATTGGTGGTAGCCCTTACGGGAACATAGATCCTAGACTCGGTGGAAAAGGACGAAGGAATCTCGTCTACGCTCTTTCCTGGTCGTTTCCCGAGCAGTCTAGGCAGAAATTTCAGATCATGTTCGGTCTGCCGCAGCCGTAGCAGCTGAACTTCTTGTTTCGCTTTGGCTGCTTGCTCTGCTTCTCTTTTCTCTTCTCCCTCCTTTTGGGGGACTTCGGTTTTGGGCTGCCCGAGCGGGAGCTTGACCTCGTCTGCCTCCTAGAGCTTCTCTTCCGCGACGGGTTTCTTCTACCTTCCCGGCGTTTTGTGCCTGCCATAAAGCTTGTGTTGCGCAAATGCCTCCATGACTTGCGTTAACGCTTTTGTCATCTGTCCGATCGTCGATGCCGGCCAATCGACTTCGCAGCAGCGACCGCTACTTTGGTTGCGCTTAATTTAGCGCCGACCTTGTGTTGCGTGCCCTTAGTCGGGGACTTGGGGCAATAGGCCGCCTTGGGCACTATCGCGTGATTAGGGGAAACCGGCATTCTGTCACCTCGTTCCTTTTCTATAGTTAACTCAGCCTTCGCCGCATGGTTTATCAATTTGTCGACCGTGCGGCACTCCATGCGAGTGACAATCCTCTTAATTTGCGGGAGCAAGTTGTCGCGAAGACTATTCACTATCTGCCCCTCGCTCAGTGCTGGCGATATATTTAACAACATCGCCTCTGGGCACGTGATATACGTGCGCGCTGGTTCGTCCACCTGCTAGAAACGGCGACTGGCCTCATCCCTCAGCCTCTCTTAGATGTTGGCTAGGCAGAACGCCTCTCAGGTCTGCCATTTATGCTTGCGGCCTGCGTACCACATCTCAGCAATGCCACTAAGCAATACGGGTAGTGACGCCAGCATTTCTGGATCACTAACAATAAAACTAGCCCAGGTGTATCTCACAGATTTTATTCGATTTGCAATATGTGTGGCACTCCAAAAAATATTAGACACGTGTTCCTTCCTAAGTGCTAATTCGTCGATTTAGGGAGTGAAAATCACCCATAGTCAACCTCCAGAAATAGTTTCTTTTTAGTGTCTCAAAAAGTTTTAGGAGTCTTTTAATCAAAACTAACAGCAAATTGTTCTTGATAAAAAAGTGTTTCTATGAGCATAACTTTTATGTCAAAAGGTTGCTACCCCGATTTTTTCAGGGATAAATGTGCAATTTTTATGCTTTTTTTTCATGTAAAATTTATTAAATTAGCTGGACTAAATTATAAATTGCACTATCATGTAGCAAATAAGAACAAATTGACGTGTTTCAGGATTTTTGGAAAATATTCATTCTGGGGGTGTTTTATTGGGAGTGTGAATAAGTTCTCGTCGTTTCACCATCAGATGGCGGTTCGAAAATTCCGTGTGCATAATTCAAGATGATGATGCATCTATATTGAAGTTTCATAACCTCTGTTTAAGATCAGTGCATGTCTTTCCAATAACCTATAAGGAACATTTTTTTTTTTTGTAACGTAAAACATGTCAAATTTCATGCCGAATAAACCATTTTTGCGGGGAATTTTACAACACTATTTTATTCAGAAGAAATCTGCAGCTAAAGCACACAGAATTCTTGTAGAAACCTATGGTGATCATGCTTTGTTGGAAAGAACATGCAGAGATTGTTTTAATCGATTTAAGAATGGTGATTTTGATGTTCAAGATAGAGAACGCAGTGGCGCACCAAAAAAGTTTCAAGACGAAGAATTGGAAACATTACTTGCTGAAGATCCATGTCAGACGCACTTCGATGTTGCAAAATCATTAAGAGTTGATTGAACAACAGTTTCGAAACATCTGACAGCATTAAGAATGATACAAAAGGAAGGATCTGGGGTGACGTACGAACTGAAGCCGAGAGACGTCGAACGATGTTTTGTCACGTGTGAACAGCTGCTTCAACGACAAAAAAGATAAGGTTTCTTACATCGTACTGTAAGTGGTGATGAAAAGCGAATATACTACAGTAATCCCAAGCATAAAAAATTGTGGGTTAAGGCCGGCGAAACAGTAGCATCAACGCCAAAGCAGAATATCCGTGGTTCCAAGCTCATGCTGAACATTTGGTGGGATCAGCTGGGGGTAGTGTATTACAAGCTGCGCTGATCCAACCAAACCATCACAGAAGATCTCTATTAACGACAATTGATGCGTTTGAGCCGAGCATTGAATAAGAAGCGACCGCTATATGAGAAAAGACACGATAAGGTGATTTTGCTGCATGATAATGCTCGGCCGGATGTCGCGTCACCGGTCAAAACATATCTGGAAACGCTGAAATGGGAAGTCCGAACCTACCCGCCGTACTTTCCAGACATTGCAACTTCTGATTACTATTTGTTTCGATCGATGACTAAGAAACGAAAACATGGATCGATTCGCGAATAGCCGCAAAAGAAGTGTCGTTTTTTCGACGTGAAATTCAAATACTGCCAGAAAGATGGTAAAAAGTAATCTCCAGCAATGGGCAATACTTCAATCGACTTGTTTATTATTTTTTTTAAATAAAGGATTAATTTTTACAAATGACGGCGAGAACTTATTTGCACTCCCAATAGTTTACAAAAGATTTTTCATATTAATTTTATAATTCTAGAGCGTTATGCACCTAGGAATGTTCTACGGGCATATGGATGTAGCACGATTGAAAAGGGCTGATTGGCAAGTAACTATTTATGTGAATATAAAAGTTTTTATAGAAACCCATTGACCAATTGATATTTGCCAAATTTTACTCGCTAGTTGCACTGCAATAATGGAAGTAAGTACCTGCCGGTTTATGCTTGACACAGATCTGATAGAAGCAAGCCAAAACACTCTAGACTAAATACACTCGGAGATATAATCTACACTTTACGATATGGAGCAATCCACGAAAGACTCTATAAAAGTTCCAGGAAGCATGATGTTCAAAAAAATGGTGCCATAAGGATTCATTGGAAGCCTCAGTAAAAGTCTATTCGGACTAATCATGACCGAACAAGTTGAAAATATAAATGCCAACAAATGTGTATAAAGCCTAATCCTTAATCTTAAATTCTAGAAAATTCTTACCAAAAAGACCATGGCTGACCAATGCCGAATCAAAGTGACCAATAATCTAGAAGACGAAAGAAACTTAGAATTTAATGACCCTCGCACTACATCCTTTTCCACCGCTATAGAAAAAGCTGAAGAAAGAGGACCAATAACAAGCCTAGACATTCGCTTAAATGAAAACGAGGATTTAGCAGGAAGACTAAAAGAAAGTATTTAAACAATGTAGAAAAAACTCGAATGCTACTTAAAATTCAGAACAAGCAAAATCGAAGACCATGCCCACTAAACCCTCAGGAACTATACTATTTTGTCAATTACAGAGGAATATAACTGAAGAAGATTTTGTATTACAATGTACAATATACTAACGCTAAGGACGCTATTAAGGCAACTTACCCACGAGGAAGTAAACAAACGTACTGCTCTATGTTCGCTCATCCCCCAAAGATTTCGAAGGCCGACCAGGAAAAAGCCAAGGACAGGTAAAGGCACTATGCAAAGACACATGAATGCTTTAAATAGACTGTAAAACCTTTGAAAACCATTTAGTAACGTGTCAAATACAATGACAAATTAGAGAACGTAGAGGAAATTCGGAAAATATAAGAAACCTAACCAAAGACTTTAAAGCTAATAAACTAAAGGCCAGCAAAAACTCTACCATGAGATTTGAAGAGACTATCGATTGAGTTTCTCAGACCACACAAGAGTATAAGCAAAAGATCATGTACGAGAACAAACACGCAGTTAAGCAGACTATTAATAATAAAAAGGACAGTGACGGCCACCAGAACTCAGATCCAGTCTCATTACTCAAGACAAAAGAAGGGTAAAGATGTGTATATAAGATTAATGCATATAGTATAGAATTAATACATATAATCATACTAACACTTAGGTAACATATTAGCATAAATCTTGTAAAAGCAATCCGAATGGTTCCATTTTGCAGGCATGCATAGTTAATTTTCATCATATTAATAAGTAAATAAGATTCAATTGTTTCCCTATATGTTATTAACTAGTACTAACTGGTACTATACTAGTACTAAATTGGTAGTCAACTAAACTGGTAGTCAACTAAACCATATTTTATCTCATACCAATGAGAACTGTAAGGAAAAATATGTTTAATGTAATGTTTAGCGACGTTGTGCGCTCTATTCGATAGAATGTGTCTAGATAACAGGCTCATATATATAGTAAAATGTGTGATGTTTGCAACAATACTGCAAGTTGTTTCCTGTTGGAAGATCCAGAAGATAAGGAGAATAATGTTCTTCTTGTAAGAATGCCGTTTCCTCAATGCACGTATAGAAGACCGAGGAACCCAAATCTTATCGGTACACATACATTTAGAGGAATAAATGTAGCAAAGTAGCCTTTTTGTTAGAAGGCGCGAGGAAGGACTCGGGAGTCTACAAAGACTTATGCTGATGCCTAATAAGCCAAAATCCCCACGGTACATCCATGACCGAGTCTTTAAGTATTGAGAAAGAGCGGACCCGCGAGTAGAGTTTTTCGGGCGTTCGTCAGTTCGTCAATTAAATGACAGTTTTCTCGTCAATGTAAGAGTTTTTTTTGTAGATTGTCAATTCGGGCGTTCGTCAGTTCGTCAAACAAAAGGTTTTCTTTGTTTTTTGCCGTTTGAAAGTTTTGACTATTCGTAGTTTCAGAACTCGAGTGTCCAGAGTTTTGTGATCTTTCTCGGTATGTTGTAACATTTTATGTGAAATAAGCGGCGTGCTAAGTGGAAGTGTGAAGTATATTTATGTGAAACCAAGAGAATAAATTTGTACCGACCTGCATGCCACCATCACACACCCCGGGAATCATTAATATGTTCGATTGATTAAAAGATTTGGAAGTCTAGAGGCCTGTCTTTGCAATTTCTCGCAATTACAAATAATTTAATGTTTAAATTACTAAAATGTATGTCATATTGCAATTATTTCTATGCCCCTACGGGACAGAGGCGTCGACTCGTCCGGTCCCCGTATAAAGATATGGAGATAAGATTGTTTTTAGTTCGCGATGCGCGAGTGCATTATACATGATTTATTTATTTATTGCTTAAAAATTGCATTATATTTGCTTGTAATATAATAATTTTTAATTGTATAAATGTACTTAAATGATAAATGTTTGATGAGTATTTGTATTTAGATATATAAATAAATTTTTATTTTAGTTTCGATCACTATATTTCCATTTTCATTTTATATTGACTTCATTCCATTGTATATTACTGACTGATTGATAAATGTAACATGAATTTACCTAGTTTGTTCATAGTTTATCCGACTATAATATCACTTTTATAAATTGATTAACCTATCATGTATAAGTATTTTTAGTATTTACCCTTTGTACTTGAGCGGCGCCAAAATTGCGCCCGCCAGATTTGAAGTGTCAACTCGAGCGGCGCTGATACGGCGCCCGGCTGATTTGAAGTATCGACTCGAGCGAAGCTGCTGCGGCGTTACAGTCTTTTGTAACTCGATTTGCTCATTTACGATGTGTGATAAGATATTCCTCCCGGAAATGCTTTCGTGGACTAGGCTCGGCTTGTATTTTTAATCAAAACGGTCTCGAATGCAAAGGGTTAAGATTGACTGTGATCTCGCTTGTGCAATATTATTATGGTTCATACATTGTTTTGTAGTTTATTTACATATTTTCTATAAAATTTGTACTCTATCTCGCTCTCTCTGTCTCTCTCTTTCTTAAACTCCTTACACATGGATTGTTATTATGGTAGTAAATAACAATGACTTCGTACTAGACTACAATAACCATTTGGCGACCTTTTACAAAAACATAATATAATAAATGCCATGATTAAACCTTATGTCATCTTCTCAATACGAGGGTGATCTTAAAAGTTTATGACCTCAACGTGAAGATAGCAGCACTTGTCAATAAAAGATAGCGAATTTCGTTGTTCATCTGTTGACAGCTGCTCACTAAAGTTTCAGCCATTTTGGATGCGCAGTTGTTAGTTGACAGTCGTTTGAGTAAGTCGATGTGAGTGTTGTTGTGAAAATGGACAAAATTGAGTATCGAGCTGTCATTAAATTTTTGTTTTTGAAAGGCAATACACCTATGCAAATCAAAAATGAGTTGAACTCTGTGTATGGGGACTCTGCACCATTATTAACCACAGTAAAATTTTAGGCAGCTGAATTCAAACGTGGCCGTGAGAGCTTGGGAGACGATGAACGTTCGGGACGTCCAAAAACTGCAACCACTGACGATAACATCGCCAAAGTTCACCAAATGGTGCTAGACGACCGTCGAATTATAGTGAGAAAGATAGCAGAGGTTATGAACATGTCCAAAGAATGTGTTTGCTACATATTAAATCAAGATTTAGGCATGAGAAAGCTGTCCGCACGTTGGGTGCCGCGTTTGCTCACGTTAGACCAAAAACGTGTTTGAATGAACATTTCCAACGCTCTATTGGCGCAGTTTAGGCGCAATAAATCCGAGTTTTGGCGCCGATTAATTACTGTAGATAAAACTTGGATACACCATTATACGCTCGAAACAAGAATACAGTCAAAACAGTGGACTTCAAAGGGGGAACCGGCTCCAAAAAAAGCAAGAACTTTTTTTTCGGCTGGAAAAGTGATGGCGACTGTTTTTTGGGATGGTCATAGAGTTATTTTAATCGATTATCTTTAAAAAGGAAAAACCATTATAGGAGCATACTACGCATCATTACTTGACAAGCTGAAGGCTGAACTTGCGGAAAAACGTCCACATTTGCAGAAAAAGAAAATCCTGTTTCACCAAGACAATGCGCCGTTTCACACTTCAGCGGTTGCCATGGCGAAAATCCACGAAATACGGTTTCAGCTGCTTGACTATCCGACTTACTCACCAGATCTAGCCTCAAGCGACTTCGTTTTGTTCCCTCATCTGAAAATTGCACTCGGAGGACAGAGATTTTCGTCAAATGAGGAGGTAATCACCTTCGTGAACAGTCATTTTGCAGAGAAAAACGCCGAGTACTATTTGGATAGGTTAAAGAGATGGGAGCATCGCTGGGAGGAGTGTGTAGAATTGCAAGGAGACTATGTTGAAAAATAAAAAAAAAATTAAGAAAAAATGTCTTGTATCTGTGTTAGGTCGGAAACTTTTCAAACCACCCTCGTAGTTAACTCAATCATATATAGAAATCTTAGAACATCAAATTTGAGAAGATGACTAAAGCATTAATGCAATACGATTGGTTGCCCCTTGTTGCTTTGGATCATCTCATAGAGGTTATTAACACGTTATTAAAATTTTCAAATCTAGTAAGTGAGGTGAGAGGAAAACTTTAACTTCCAATTAACAAACGTGACTCTACGCAGAAATAAGAGGACTGGAAGTTTGGTCCTGCTCAATGAATTTTTGGAACTTAGGTCTGAGATTGATGATTGCAGCTGTACTAATGTTCAAAATTACAAATCTTAAATAGCCTTTATACCTTTCAGAGTTATTTACCAGACCTATGTCCAGATGCTCCTCAAGGGGTGTAACAAGGAAGCTCTTTGTTTTTTTAGATGAGCACAGAAATAATCCATCTTTCGTTCCAGGTACGAGGTGCGCATCTGTGGGATTATTTCCTTTCATATTCGTTATATGACCTTGCCAAGATCGTTTAAGACACCGGTCTGTAAATATTTTCTTGCTTTAGATCCATAACAGAAATATTATTAAAATAATTTGTAAACGTCAGAATAATAAAAATTGTGTAAGATTATTTATTTATTTATGTTTGTATTAAATTATTAATTTATATTTATATTAATTTATTTATTTATCTAATTGTGAATTTATTTGTTTATTTGTTTATTTATTAATCTATTTATTATTGCTGTTTTTTTTACGTTTGTCTTGTCCTGTTTTGTACTTTTTATTATTTTATATTTATATTTATAGATGTATATATGTATATGTATATGTACAAGTATATATATGTGTGTGTGTGTGTGTGTGTGTGTGCGTGTGCACGTGCGTGTATGTGTTCATGTATGTGTATTTATATTCACATATTCTTTTAATAAAATTGTTGACTACTACATATTAATAGGCCTTTCATGTTTCTGTGACTTATGTACACATACTTGTAATTTTATTGATGAGCGATACTACGAGATTATTTGCATAGTTGTGAAACTCTTTTTATATACTGTACCTTTGTCTATGAGGAATCTCTCTCCCTACATGTCTCCTCCCATTATCCGTCTCCTTCTTCCTCCTCTCTTCCTAAGAGAATTGGATAGTTCAAATAATACAATTTGTGGATAGACGTGCTTCATGAAAATTAGTTTTTACTTTTTAATTACTTTATGTGGATAAATTATTGTGCAATATTTTTTTAAAGTTTTTTAATTCAAAGCTTTTATTTTAAATATTAGTTGCGTGACTAAATTCTCACTGTTTGTGAATACATGGCTCCAACAGTTAGTGCTGGTCGATTTCCAAAACATCATAAAGCCAGCTTAGACAAATGGTAAACAAATCGCTTTGACACATTAGTGATTTTATTTTTCGTCATACACTTTTTGTTGTGTGAAAATGTCTCATTTTAAGCTAAATAATTGTCATTTGCGGGAATCGTTGCCTGTCTTCTTTCATTCAAAGAAAACGGCTACTGAAGCACATCGGGAGCTCTAAAATGCTTATGGAGATGCTGCTCTAAGCACAGCTTCAAAGACAGTGATTTCAATATTGATGAGCGTCTGCGTGAAACAAGACTAAAAACCTTAGGGGACGCTGATTTACAGGCATTGCTCGACGAGGATCCATGCCAAACGGGAAATAAGCTTGCTTGAGTATCACGAGTTACCGGCCAAGCTATTTCTAAGCGATTGCATACGTTAGGAATAATTTAAAAGCAGAGAACTTGGGTTTCTTATGATTTGAAACCAAGGGTCGTTGAGCGTCGTTTTTCCGCCTGTGAACCACTGCTTCAGTGGCAAAAAAAGTAGGGTATTTTTCATTGCATCGTGACAGATGATAAAAAATGGATTCATTACAGCAACCCAAAAAGAAGAAAGTCATGGGAACTACCCGGTCATGCTTCTACGTCGCCAGCTTGGCCCAATATTCACGCTGCAAAGGTGATTGTGTATATTTGGTGGGACCAGGTCAATGATATTTATCATGAGCTATTGAAACGAAACGAAACCATCACTGGGAAACGGTATCGAATGCAATCGATGTAATTAAGTCAAGAACTACGCGAAAAACGGCCAAAATACGAGCAGAGACACGAAAAAGCAATTCTACTGCATGACAACGCTCGTTTTCATGTTACCCAACTCATTATAACCTACTTGGAAACGCTCAAATGAGAAGTCTTACCCCACCCGCTATATTTCCCAGATATTGAGTAATCCGATTGTCACTTGTTCCGTTCGACGGTACGATTAGGTCTGCTATTATCTCGCATGAAGTGCCCGAGATAATAGTTAAATGGATCTGTCGCATACTGGGCAATTGCTTATTAAAATTTAACAAGGGAGACACTATAGTATGAGGCAGCGTAAGTTGAAACTGCGCACAAGGAAGAGTCATTTCATCCTACTGTGGTGCCTTATAGTACCTTTTTACAAGAATAACCACTGCGGACTATCAGGTTGTAGGATACGCAGATATCCTATAGATTATCAAATGCGCACTCTCCCTGCAGTGTGTAATGGAATTGAGTCAGAACGCTATCTTAGCTGTGGAGAAGTGATGTAAGACCACGGGACTTAACGTCAACTTAGATAAAATCGAGGTCTTGATCTTCACCAGTAAATACAAATGGGACAGAACCTGCAACTCAACGGCCAATAGCTCAAACTGTCTAAAGAGGTAAAGTACCTAAGGATTATCTTTGACAGCATGCTGACTTTGAAAGAACACCTCAATGTCAAATGTCAAAAATCCATTATGGCACTCGGGCAACTCAAAAAGGCGATAGGAACGAATTGGGGCATAAAACCCTCCACAATGGAATGGCTGTTTGATGTAGTGCTTGAGCTGAGACTTACATATGCAGCGGCCATTTGGTGGGAAAGAACGCTGCCCATAACAGCGACAACTCTAGTGGAGAGATTGAGAAGTCTTACACTGAGATGCACTCTGAAAGTTGCCAGGTCTACGTCTACAGCAGCTCTTGGGGCGATCCTTAGAGTGGTACCCTTACACATTTTCATTGAGGCTGAAGCAGCTGCAGGACTCCTAAAAATAGAAGGATCCAAACCAAAAAGAATAAAGCTACGGGAGGTCCTATCGAGTAGCAGTATTTTGAAAATGCCTACAAACAGATCAGCCACTAGCTATTTCTTTGATAAAAGGTATAAAATCAATCTATCTAGCAAAGAAGACTAGAGATAACCGGTCTCAAAAGTCTACCCAAGAATGTAGACATCTAGTACACGGATCAAAAAATGTGATGAACTCTGGTGCCGGAGTACACAAAATAAGAAATGGCAAAGAGCATACATACATGCTAGGGCCGTACACCATGATGAATCAGGCTGAACTATTTTCTATCATCTTCTGTTTATAAAGAGCACTGCTAAATAGAAGAAGAGAACATGTAATCATATATTCAGATAGCAGAAGCGCTATTAAGGCTTCAGAAGCCTTTAACACTAAACCACAGTTAGTGTTTCAATGCCACAACTCACTCAACATGCTTGCGGCCAGACGTCTGCTGACTCTTTTCTGGATACTAGGTCACTCTGGAAACAAGGGGAACGAGGTGATGGATAGACTAACCAAGCTGGCAACTAGGAAGCTATTTGTGAAAGTTTCACCTACAATGGGCATTTACAACCGGCTCGCTATTAACGCTATCAGAAAGTAGTTCAGGAAGCATGAAGAGGCCTGGATAAGGGCCCAGGTGAAAGAATAGTTAAGGTCATTTTCAAAACACTATTAGAATACTGGGCCTCTCAGGTACTTAAACTAAGTAGATAAAACTCAAAGATCCTCAAAGGCATTTTAACGGGCCACGGAATATTGCGGAAACACAGAAACGTGAAGGGACTCGCTGAAAGTCGAACCTGTACATTATATGTTTTGAGTAATAAACCAGAGTCCTTGACTTATATAATCGGTTAATGTCCAGTTTTTACGGCCAAGAGACGACAATACTTAGACGAGGCCAAACTACAAGAGCTGGACTTCAAAGCTGAGTGTATGGACAAGATCCTATCCTTCTAGAAAAGAATCTTCATATGAGCCCCGTCCCCTGAGGCTCGCTGCAATGAAAGGACTATCCTCACAATAATAATAATAATAAAATACGCCCTTAAACAAGTTAACTCTTTCATCTGAAAAATGAACTATTGAGATTGGTTAAAAAAAGAATTTTGAAAAAAATCATCAAAGCCAGTTCTAAAAGTAATTTCATTCTCTATTTTTTCACCCTTGTGGGTGCTATTGTTTCTTTATATCCTATAAAATTAGACTATTATTAAAGTATATCCTTTTATTTAATATAAATTAAAACGAAGCTCTGACAATCAACTAATTTTAGCCATTTTCGGGAGAAATTTGATAGAAGACTTTTTCTGTAATACCAGAGAAGTAGAATATATAATAGATTCAAAAACAATATTTAAAAGTACAGACTAAAATTGAGATCAGAAGAGATTTGATGTAAGACTTTTTCTGTGGTAGCAGAAAAATAGAATGTTTAATAGATTATGTAACAAAATTCAGGAGTATGGACCTATAAACTTTGACGATTCTAAATTTATCGAATAAAGTAGTCTATCTAAACTAATAGACATTATTGTTAAGTGAGTATTATAGTGCATATGACATAAGGAAGCATTCGAAATATCATCAAAAACTATGTGGTTTAAGGTAAAATTTTAAAAGAATGTAAAATTTGCATTTTTTAATTTCTTCTAATAAACACGCCCTAGAATATAGTGTAATAAGATGATTTATACTAGCTTTGCACCGCGGATTCATTCCTGTACATTTAATATACAGAGTGTCACAAAAGTCCCGGAACGGCTGTACACAGTATGTCAGAAAAGTTCCCGAGCTTCTGAAATAAAAAATCAAAAATTACATCTAAAGAAATTTATTCCAGTTAACCTTCAACATAGTCCCCTTACCTAGATATAAACTCATTTAAGCGCTCCATGAGTGATTCGAAGGCTCTCTGGTACTTCTCTGAAGTTATCGCTGTGAGACGCTCGGTGCAAGCCGCTTGAATGCTCGATACATCTTCAAAGAATCGTCCTTTCAAGGCTATTTTTAGCTTGGGAAATAGGAAAAAGTCGGCTGGAGCCAGATCTGGCGAGTATGGGGCGTGATTGATGCGTGGGATCTGACTTTCGGCGAGATAACGCTTCACAATGTTTGAAGAATGAGCAGGCGCATTGTCATCCAGCAAACTCCACGATCCCGGTTCCTTGTACTCGGGCCTGATGCGATTAATCCGGCGCTTCAGACGTTTTAACACCTCTACGTAATACTTAGCATTCACGATGGTATTTGGGGGCACAAACTCTTTGTGTATCAGGCCTTTGGAGTCGAAGTAAGCGATGAGCATCGTCTTAACCCGTGATTTTTGTTGGCGCACTTTTTGAGGCCTCGCACGGCCCGGACTGAGCCAAGCGGATGACTGGCGCTTCGTGGAAGGATCGTATTGAAAGCACTAAGTCTCGTCTCCAGTCACAATTGAGGTTAGAAAGCCCGGAGTGGTGTCGCAAGTCTCGATAAAATCTTGACAACATTGGATGCGAGTTTCTTTCTGCTCTGGTGTGAGAAAGTGCGGAACAAATCGAGAGCAGACTTTCCTACGGTTCATTTTTTCTTTCAAAATCAACGCGACGCTATCCTTGCGCATGTTCAGTTCGTCTGCCAACATTCTGAGAGACATGTGGCAATCCTGCTTCAGTAGCACGTGCACGCGAGCCTCGTTTTTGTCGGTAACAGCTGTTGACGGCCGGCCGCTTCTCTCGTCATCTTCTAACGACTCTCTACCCTTCTTGAACCGACTGAACCACGTGTAAATAGTTGTACGCGACACTACACCTTCACCGTAAGCCGAATCGATCATTTTTTTTGTTTCCGTGAAAGTGTTTTTAAGTTTATAGCAGAATTTAATTGCGCTACGATGTTCAAATTTCTCATCCATCGTAGAGCTTGCACCTGGATACTAAACACACGTTTACTCAAGCACGTCTATCTCGGCAACTAATGAACGGACATTGGTAAAAAAATTCTCAGACACTCCAGAGGGATAAAGCAATATAGTACTGGTGTCGTCCAAGAGGTGGTGCAACTTATACAAGCGCTACAAAATAACTTCGGGAACTTTTTCGGCATACTGTGTATATTTCCTAAGATGTGGTATTTCGGAAAATGTTCAAGGTTAATCCTAAAGTAACTTTCAACGAGGAACTTAATGGTAACCTTTATTTTGACCCTGGCGATGTCCTTGAAGGTCATTTTAAGGTCAGATCATGTTTTTTAAATAGGAACTTCTTTTTTTGACATAGGCAATCAAAAAGCGGAAAATTTTACGTTTGAATACGTACTTAGGTCATAAAGACACGATGAACTTGAAGGTCAGCTTAGGCCATTTAAACATGAACAAGGTCTGGTTATCTTTTGGCAAAGGAACTTCCCAATTTTTTTTTAAACCGATGTATTAAAATTAGCAAGGTTTATGAAGTGTTGACTGTATGCGTGACCTTGACTGTTTAAAAAAAAATTGGGATGTTCCTTTGCCAAAAGATAACCAGACCCTGTTCATGTTTAAATGGCCTTGGCTGACCTTCAAGGTCAACGTGTTCTTATGACCTAAGTATATATTTAAACGTAAAATTTCTTCTTCTTTTGATTGCCAATGTCAAAAAAGGAGTTCCTATTTAAAAAATATGATTTGTCCTTGAAATGACCTTGAAGGACATTGTTAAGGTCAAAATAGAGGTTACCATTGAATTCCTCGTTGATAGTTACTTTAAGGATAACATTGACCATTTTCCGAAATACCCCACCTTAGGAAATATACAGCCGTTCCGGGACCTATGTGACACCCTGTATATTATACGTATGGATATATGTTAAATCAATATTTTTTACAAAATAAAGAAAAATATGCGTTAAAGCTTGAATATATTTGAAATTAAATATTTTTAGCTAGAATGAGTTTTTTTTTATAAAAATTCGAAAATGTTTATTTAAAATAAAAAAGTCAATGTATAAAAAATGAATAGAATTTCTATTTCAAAACTCATTTTTTCTTTATAGATAATTATTCTACGTGTAAAAATAAAAATTTTTTGACTTTAAGGTTTTTAAATAACAGATATTTCTGTTTACTTTAATCTTCATTTCCTTTTTTTTTTCTTGCTTTTCTTTTTCACGCTTTTTACATTGTATTCACTTTTTCCACTTACTTTCTTTAAGTTTTTTTTCCACTTTAGTCTATGGTTGTTGTCGAAGCCTCCTAGCTTTTTCGCGTCACTTCCACCGCGGCAACCTTCGAACTCCGAGTGAACGACTACATTTTTTTTTCCTCTGTAATATCGGTACTCTGGCAGTAAGTTTTTAAGGATTTGTTATGCAAGTTATTTTCGCGTTCTTGAGCCATTCTGTACTTTTCTGAAATGGCTAACCATGTATTTGAAATATCAGATCTACTAAATAATTTTATAATCTTTCATTATAGTACGTTTCTTTAGATCCTTCAAGACTTTCTTATCTTTCGAATCGTCGAAAAATTGATATTAAACTTCTCCAATATAAAGACCTTCTTTTAGACTATCATGATACCATCGTTTCACGATATTAGTCATAATACGTAATAATACCTTGAACTATAGGCAATCTTTGATGCTCATTATCTTGTAATACTTCTTCAGTCGAGCCAAGAAATCTTTAAGACCATTTTAACCATTCTCTGAGAACTTAAGGTTTTAATGTCGTAGAACTTCATTTAACCTACGCACTCTCAGAGCCACTAAGCCTACGCATATTGTTCCCAATAGGTTAAAGACCACCCACAAGTCGTAATTTTTAACGAAATTTTAAATTTTTATTGAAAGATAATTGCAATGAGAAAAGGAAGAGACGCTCCAAGTCCTTTTTGGTAAAATTTCTTGGAGAATTGAAAAAACTCAATTTCCTTCACTTAGAATTTTAAAATCTATCAGATTGAAACTACAATATTACAATCCAAGAATTTCTGATTCAAAATTAGACATTTACTAAATCCTAGAAAGTCTCTGAAAGTCTTCTGAAGATTATTGGATGGTCATGTGAAGATCATGTGAAGTTTGATGTTTACAAAACATGCTTTAAACGTTTTTTTCTATTCTCATCACAAGTATCTGTCAAGAAGAATTTTTAGATTCACTAAAAATTATGATTTGTGGGTGGTTTTAAACCAATTTAGCAACATTGCTCAAACGCAACGTAGAGTAGTGAGTGATGTGTATAGAGGTCGCTGAAAAAGTGCAACTAAATGTCACTGATTAGTTGTGACTTTCAATGGGTTACCGATGTTATGCTATTCTTTAACTTTATGACGTTGGAGAAAATTTAAGCTTAACGGATTTCAATCGCATCGGCGCAGTCAGGCATACTAAAATCGGTAAAATTAAATAAAAGTAAAAAAGCAGCAATCATATAAAGTAACAATCATATAAAGTCACTCAACGAGAATAATTTCACAAGACAGCGACAGTGTCACTCATTGTTGAATTTACTAATAATGCGTGTATTGGCGTTACTGAGACAATAAATTAATTGCTTGCCTTGATTATTGCAATTAGACTTGAATTTTAAGTCGAGCCATTAAATATTCTACGTCAATCTCTTCACATCAAATTAGAACACATAAGACAGTATATCAAAGCTTTGGGCAGAGAATTCCACTCTATCGAATTCTTAGAAGAAAATTTTCCAGAAATAAGTTATGCTACATTAATAGAAGGTAATTTTGATGATTATCAAATTCGTACACTATTTAAGGGTTAAAAAATTATCAATTAAATGAATGAATCTGAATAAGCAACATAGCTAACTTTCCAAAACGTTTCTGAGAATTTTCTAAAAAATAAAAGGGAAGATTTCCAAGATATGGTTGTTAAAATGTTAACAAATTACCGAAAACAAGGCAATACAATAAATTTGAAAATACATTTTCTACACTCTAATTAACTACTTTCCAAGAAATTTCGAAGATTACAGAAAAAACAAGGTGAAATGTTTCACCAAGATATCAAAAAGGTAAAACCAATAAAATTATTAGAAAGCAATTTAAATTATCAACTATAAGTTCAAGATTTCAAGATCAATTCATCAAATAAATTTAAAGTGTAACAATATAATAGTTTTGAATTTTTCATACGATTAGTTTATTTTTATCAAATTTATAATTCATACGTAACATATTATATAATATATGGTTATAATTCAATTATTTATATTGCGACATACATAAATCGAGCATATTATTCTCTTCTTTTCCATTTTTATCGTGATTGAATTTAATATGAGTCAAACTTTCTGAAGCGGGCCACTAAAAATGTACTTGCAGAATATTAAAAGTTTTTTAGCAGATTTTGGAAGGTTTATAGATAAACATAAATGTCCTAAATTTTTTGTTTTTCATTTTAATTATTTAACAAATTATAAATAAATGAATTTCTGGCCTTTTGTTATCTAATATTTCTATATCTCCATGAATATTAAATTAAAATTAATGAAATTTTAGTGGTAGGTTTAAAAATAATAGTATAATCGAGAAAAAAATTTTTCATTTGAAAAAAATTTTATTTATTAATAAATAATAAATTTTATTATAAACAATTGACAATTTAACTCACTTCTTCTTGTGTTAATTTTTTTTTTTACCTTTTTATTTGGTAGAGTATACACTAATCACATGTACAAAAACATTTTAGTGCACTCTATCTGATAAGAAGATATGAATTTTTTAACACCGTGGACACGCGAAACTGCAGCTAAAGCAAGAGCCAGCGCGATCAACCGAGCGCTCATGTCTACTTGTGTGCTTATGTTTTCAATTACATATCTTGTAAAAGGTCTGTTCAATGTTAAAATAACTACAACTACTAATTATTATCTATTCACAGTGATGATTTATTTTTCATTACTCTTACAATTGTAGATTTTAAGTAGTTAAGAAAAACTTTATATTTTAAAGAATTCAGATGAAATGGTTTGTAGCAATATTATTATTCAAGTAATTAACACAGTTACTTCTTTAAATTAATAATTTCGAGCAACGTTTTATTGAAATCTGAATAACTGAACTTATTTTCGAGCTCGTGATACTCTTTATTCTTGATTTTGAGTACAGACGACGTATATAAATAAATGAAAATCGCGTATAACAAACGTCAACCTGGAGAACCGGAATCAAATATTTCTGTAGAAGATCAAGACTATATTTGTAAATCTGTTGACAATGAAAACAAAAGATTGAAACTTGCAGCTGCTGTTTGAGAAGTGATAATGGCTCCTCCTGCGAAAAAAATGCACTTAGATTACAACACTTCGGAGGTAGTGTCATGATTAGAAAAAGGAGACTAATGAAAGCATGCAACAAATATAAGTTGACGTTTGTTATACGCGATTTTCATTTGTTTATATACGTCGTCTGTACTCAAAATCAAGAATAAAGAGTATCACGAGCTCGAAAATAAGTTCAGTTATTCAGATTTCAATAAAACGTTGCTCGAAATTATTAATTTAAAGAAGTAACTGTGTTAATTACTTGAATAATAATATTGCTACAAACCATTTCATCTGAATTCTTTAAAATATAAAGTTTTTCTAAACTACTTAAAATCTACAGTTGTAAGAGTAATGAAAAATAAATCATCACTGTCAATAGATAATAATTAGTAGTTGTAGTTATTTTAACATTGAACAGACCTTTTACAAGATATGTAATTGAAAACATAAGCACACAAGTAGACATGAGCGCTCGGTTGATCGGCGCTGGCTCTTGCTTTAGCTGCAGTTTCGCGTGTCCACGGTGTTAAAAAATTCATATCTTCTTATCAGATAGAGTGCACTAAAATGTTTTTGTACATGTGATTAGTGTATACTCTACCAAATAAAAAGGTAAAAAAAAAAAATTTTTAACACAAGGAGAAGTGAGTTAAATTGTCAATTGTTTATAATAAAATTTATTATTTATTAATAAATAAAATTTTTTTTTAATGAAAATTTTTTTTCTCGATTATACTATTATTTTTAAACCTACCACTAAAATTTCATTAATTTTAATTTAATATTCATGGAGATATAGCAATATTAGATAACAGAAGGCCAGAAATTCATTTATTTATAATTTGTTAAATAATTAAAATGAAAAAAAAAAAAATTTAGGACATTTATGTTTATCTATAAACCTTCCAAAATCTGCTAAAAAACTTTTAATATTCTGCAAGTACATTTTTAGTGGCCCGCTTCAGAAAGTTTGACTCTATACAAACAGAGAGGGGCCAAATAACAGGCCCTCATTACACGGAAGATTTCAGTGAAAGAATCAATGTAAGGTTTTAGTGAAAACTTGTAGAAGGGTTATATTAGGACCTTGCAGATATCGTTCAAAGAAACATAACATTAGAACATTGTTTTAAAATAATAAAAACATAACATTAAAATCATACAAAGAAATCTGGCATCAATCTTGCTAAAGCGTTTCACAAAACATTTAAGAAAGATTTCTGTGAGTTTTTTTGAAACATCTAGTAAAAACATTTTTATAAAGTCGTTGCACGATTTCATATAAACGTTTCAATGGAACCTTGAAGCAAATTTGCTGAAACAAATCACAAAACGTTTCAAGAAAGATTGCTGCGAGGTTTTTTGAAACATCTAGTTGAACCAATTTGAAAAGGTTGCTGCAAGATTTCACATAAATGGTTCAACGAAATCTTGTAGCAAACTTGCTAGAATATTTTACAAAAAAATTTTACATTTCAAGAAAGATTCCTGTGAGATTTTTCGAAACATCCAGTAAAAACAATTAGAAAAGGTCGCTGCAAGATTTCGTATAAATGTTTCAACGAAACCTTGGAGCAAACTTGCTAGAACATTTTACAAAACATTTCAAGAAAAATTCCTGTGAAAATTTTTGATACAACTAATGGAAAAATAAAAAAAAATCGCTGCAAAATTTCGTATAAATGCTTCAACAAAACCTTGTAGCAAACTTACTAGGACATTTTACATTTCAAGAAGATTTGTGTGGGGTTTTTTGAGTCATTCAGTTGAAACATTTTAAAAAGGTCGCTGCTAGATTTCGTATAAATGTTTCAACGAAATCTTAAAGCCAACTTGCTGGAAGATTTCACAAAATCTTTTAAGAAAGATTCCTGTGAGGTTTTTTGAAACATCTAGCTGAACCATTTTAAAGAGGTTGCTGCGAGATTTCGTATAAATGGTTCAACGAAACCTTGTAGCAAACTTGCAAGAACATTTTACAAAAAACATATTACATTTTAAAAAACATTACTGTGAGGTTTATTTTAAAATCTAGGTAAACCATTTTTAAAAGGTCGCTGCAAGATTTCGTACAAATGTTTTAACAAAACCTTGAAGCAAACTTGCAAGAACATTTAACAAAACATTTCAAGACTGATTCCTGTGCTGTTATTCGAAATATCTAGTTGAAACATTTAAAAAAGGTTGCTGCAAGATTTCATATAAATGGTTTAACGAAACCTTGTAGCAAACTATCTAGAACATTTAACAAAACACATTTTACGTTTTAAAAAAGATTTCTGTGAGGTTTTTTGAAACATCTAGTACAAACCTACAAAGAAGATTGCTGCAAATTTTCGTATAAATGCTTCAATGAAACCTTGGAGCAAACTTGCTAGAACATTTCACAAAACATATCAGGAAAAATTCCTGTGAGGTATTATAATACAACTAATTAAAACATTTAAAAAAAATCGCTGCAAGATTTCGTATAAATGCTTCAACAAAACATTGTAGCAAGCTTACTTAAACATTTTACATTTCAAGAAAGATTCCTGTGATATTTTTTAAAACATTCAGTTAAAACATTTAAAAAGTTTGCGACAAGATTTCGTATGAATGTTTCAACGAAACCTTGAAGCCAAATTGCTAGAACATTTCACAAAACATTTCAAGAAAGATTCTTGTAAGGTTTGTCGAAACATGTAGTTGTAACATTTTAAAAAAATCGCTGCAAGATTTCGTGTAAATGTTTTAATAAAAACTTGAAGCAAATTTGCTGGAACATTTTACAAAACATTTTATGAAAGAATACATGGAAGTTTTGTAAAATATTTTGTTGTAATATTTTATCCAGGTCCCTGCAAAATTTCTTAAAAATATTCAATTAATCATATTCAATTAAAAATATTTTTTTTCAAAAAATTTTGTAACCTATCAAAAAATAAGAAATGAAAGATTCCTTGAAAGTATTTTAGAATTTTACTGTAAGCTATTGTTACGTCGTGATAAGACGCGACGCTGTATTTTTCTTTTTTTTTATTTTGTTTTTATACCACCCGCTGTAACGCCACACCGCGAGCTTGGACGGTACCATCTGTGCATCTTTTACCTTCTTTCTTTCTTCTTGTATTACATTTTACCTTTTTTTATTCCCTTCCTTTTTTCCTATGAAAAGCGCTAGCGCTGCAGCGATAAGGTTAAGGTACGGAAGCACTGATGCGGAAACAGTATCAGAGTATGCGTGCATGAATCGTGACTAACAAGTTGTCCTATATTAAGGGGTTGGACAATGCACCGACAGGACCAGTCTTTTTCTGAAAACGTTCTTGTGCGCGGAGGCTCTGCCGGTTTGCTGCACAATCAGTAGTCTTTTCCTAAAATATTCTCGTACGCGGAACTCTGACAGTTTTATTATCCACCACGCGAAATAAGTATGAAGTACGAAGTGTGAGAGTGAATCTGACAAACGCAGAAGTTGTAACTGGATGAATCCACCCGCCAGTTCAAAGTATAATGAATAAACAGACATTTTTACGAAATTCTTGGAGTCAACCATTTAAATTTCTTCCCCATTCCTGCCAAGCAGCATCCGAGCCGGCCAACTAGCCAGCCTCCAGCCAGTCACACCAGCGCACTCAAAACAACGTTAGAACAGTTCTCTCTCTCCCTCTTTATCTCTCTTTCTCTCGCCTCAACTACATTATTAATGCGATACGTCTCTCTCTTGTCCTCATAGAGTGCACGTAAGCAAATCAGGCATATGTATATATCTTTTTGTCTCTCTCTCGCTCTTGTCTCATCAGAACGCTCGCTGACTCCAGTTCTCTGTCTCTCTCTTTCTACCTGTGCTAGTATATATTAATTGCCTCCCGTCCTCGAGGGCTGCGGTTGACCGGAATACGGAATTTAAATCTTTTTTTTTTTATTTTAAGTTTAAAACTTAGTAAAATAAGTTTTTTTGTCGTTGCGTCATCCCCTAGGACGTAACACGCGGGGGCCCTTCCTTAAAAAAGGACAGTGCAATAAATAACTAGCTTGAGCAGACTAAAAGCATGAACAGAAACACGGATGCGACTGCGATTCTACTCAAGCATGTATTGTGTGTGGACCCAAATTATTTATCATTAATCGCAGAGCCTGATTTGCACGAAGTCTTAATCTTCTTTCAAAAAAGGCACGAAAAAGCGATAAATACCGGTGACGGAGCATCTCAGGATATCATAAAATCTAGCATGGAAATATTAAAAAATATTGGCGATCCGCATGAGGTAGAAGAATTTCGCGCGGATAAATACGCGGCCAATGCGCTTGGCGATCTATTAGAACAAAGAATAGACCCGTCATATATTATTAGCTTTGTACTCGGTAAACTCGAAACATTACCGAATAATCAAATAAATAATTTGAACTTGAACGCGGGCATCACAGAAGATAAACCGACTTTTTTTTCTTTCAAGCAACCATCGGAAGTAATAAAACGAAACGAGACCGCGTATACGAATTTTTCTAACATACCGCAGACACCTCAAAATTCTAATTTTAATCTACATAGTACACCGGCTTTTCCCTTCCCACCCAGACAAAACAATAATATTAAAGAAAATACACAACGCAGACAAACACAGAATTATACAATGAATTCTACACTAAATCAGGTAAGACTAAAGCAGTAAACAAGTTTTTGAGGCAACTACGCAAAAATATGAGTTGTCGGAAACAAATCCAAGGAAGATAAACGTAAGAACGGACACGCTTAAGGGGTCTGTCTAGTAACTCACTTTTGAAAAATCGTTTTTTTTTTTTTTACTTTTTTCGAAAGTAAATATATTAAGAAATATTGTGTGAAAATTTTAGAACAATCCGAGAACTCTAACATTATTTTTGAAGGCTTCAAAGGTAGGTACCTCTAGCGCGCTGACCGCGAATTTCCTTGCGCGCCGTCCCAGCCGCTTACCTGCTATTGTTTTCTCTCGCAGCTGCTCTCTTTCAGAATCCTCTTGTATATATGTATATATATTATATGTCGGTATCCTAAAGGTCGTATATATTTCGTTGTTTTAATCTACTAAATGTATATACCTGCTTTTGGAGCGAAAAGAGGCAGTTCTGTTTGTAAATTCGTTAGAGCAACATCTCTCTACGTGAAATTGTCGTATTTTCGCAATGGATAAAAAAGGCAAACATCAAACTAAATCCTGGCGACGTGCAGGAAGTAAGACAAAAAAGCGTAGTTTACGTGGAGATCGGAGCAGGAGTAATACAAGTGCATCAGCAAAAAAGCTAAAAGAGTCGAAGGACGACAGTTTTGATGTACGTGTAAAAAAAGATACAGGCTACAGTATTATACAGTTTTTTTTCGTGTTTAGCCTTCTTGAACAATATTTATCGTGTAAAGTGTGTAAAGGTGATGTGTCTTTTTCGAAATTTGGACAGAAAGGTTTTGGTTTTAAGATACATCTTGAATGTAAGTGCGAAGAAGAATTGATCGAATCATGCTCGATGATAAATAATGGTTTTGAAATAAATCGTCGGCTTGTGTTTGTGTTTCGATTACTTGGTGTAGGACTGCAAGGTTTAAATTTATTTTGTGGACTTTTGGAAACGGGCCCAGGATTAAATAAAGCCGCTTATTATTCAATTGTCGAAACCATTAAAACTGCCGTAAAAGCCGTATTCGATGTAGTCAGACGGAAAGCTATCGATGAAGAAAAAAAGTTGAATGCTGAAGCAGGAAATGGCGAAGATTTAACAGTTTCGGGAGATGGTTCCTAGGCAAAAAGAGGCTTCAGTTCTCTTATTGGCCTTGTAACTTTGATCGGCAAGTATAGTAAAAAAGTTCTTGATGCAGTTGTGTTGTCTAATTATGGATTAGCAGTTCAAAGAAACAAGGATTCAGTCGAAGAAATGCGCAACGAAATTTGGGCTGGATTTTACCATAAAATTTCGACCGACTCAAAGCCTCAACATCAGTACTGTCCAGCTGGAGAATCAAGCTGGTGCAAATATCGGAAAGCAGAAGCAAAGCAGACACTGAAAGATTTCAAGCATCCACCTGCCCTTTCTGAAGACGTGCAAGAAGTGCTGAAGCCGATCTACGAAGATCTGACCAAAGACGAATTGCTCGAGAGGTGCTTAGGAGGCAACACGCAAAACAGCAATGAGAGTTTCAACGCTACTGTGTGGAGTATGGCACCGAAACACACTTTCTCTGGCAAAAAAATCGTTAAAATTGCGTGCCTTACAGCAGCATGTATTTTCAATGAAGGCTCCAGCACAGTATTGAAAATTATGGAAACGATGGACGTTGGAATCGGCGAAACTGCAGTCGCATATGCCGCGACGCGTGACCGCCAGCGTATCCAAGTAGGCAACCGCCGTTCATCGGAAGCTTCCAAAGAGGGCAGAACAATGCTGAGACAGAAAAGATTGGAAGAAAGGCAACTCTTCGAACAATCTGAAGGAATTTTGTACGGTCCGGGCATCGCTGACTAGGTGTAAGTAATTTTTTTTTAAGAATTTCATGTAAAAAAAAATTTAAACGCGTTTTTCTCGAAACAACGTTTTTACTCGCCTTGTTGATGAAATTTTCGAAACTACTCGAATGATCCTTATGAAATTTGAACCAAATATTCTTTAAACCTATCGCTATGTCCGCTATAAATTTTTTTCAAAAATTTTGAATTTTACTATATTTTTTTTTTCAAAAATCGGCGAAAAAAACCGGTTTTTTGAAAATTTTTTGTTTTTTCTTCACCATTTTTTTATTTTTTAAAATAATTGAATAAAATTCATAGGGGACATAGCCATTGTCATACCAAACCTAAAGCACTTTGATTTTTTTGTTTCAGACAACACAGCTCCGAGATTTTATCAACAAGGCGGACCTACCTACTTTTCGAGGTGTTGCGTTTGGCTGACGTTTTTGGTCATAATACATGTATAAAATAAAAGAAAAAAATTTTTTTATGTATTTCAAGAGTGTATTTACTAAGCCTAATAACTTTTATATCATTACCTTTATCCAGTATCCCAAGAAATAATCACGAAAATCGCGTTTTTTTCGGCGCGAGCTACAGACCCCTTAACGATCCAAAAATTACAAGCCAAATATCTCCCGATGCTCCACGAGAGGATAAAATAAAAAAACAAGTGTTTGGAAACAGAGAACCAAATACACTCTCTGAAAACACTATTCCGTTGTCAAATAAAATTTCTAGTTCAAACAAAAATTTTGAAAAGAAAGAAAAGGGAAATACGTCAAGTAAGATATTACCGCCAAAGGCATTGCGAGACCAAGAAAAAGAAATTAACACATTATCCGGCTCTACAAGTAAGAATAAAAAAGGAGAGAAAGTCTCCTTAAACCCAATAAGACTTAATGATACAGCTTAAGGCTGTTCAAGTAAAATTATGCAAGAAGCTGACGACGAAAATGAACTCTTGGAAAATCTAATCACGATACGCAATATTTCAAATAAAAGCCTACACGACAAACATGTGTTACGAGAAAACTCGAAACAGCTAGAAGCTTTATTTAGAATGCTTTTCAAATATTTTAAAACAAATTTAAAGTTTAAGAAAATTGAAGAAAGGATGAAAAATTATTTACCTTAATTAAAAAATATGAGTGAAAAAACTCCAGAGGAAATTATAAAGGAAATTCTCAAGAACGTAGTAGATACAAAAAAATTGCTTAAAGGAAAGGGTTGCAACAAAAAGAAAAATGGCTCGGAAATACTCTCAATCAAAGCATTCACACGCGATGAACGCATTGAGACAATAAAAAAACTATTACAACTCGAACACCAAGCTCCAAAAGAACGCAGAGACATAGATACATTAATCGCCGAATACAATGATATCTTTTATATTTCGGGAGAAAGACTCACTGCAACACACATGTTTAAGTTAACCATTCCTACAATAGACGAAGTACCTGTTACCTCCAAACAATACCGCTTACCGCCTATGCACAAGGCAAAAATAGAAAGGCAGGTATCGGAGTTACTTGACAAAGGAGTATTAGAACCCTCGATTCGTCTTACTCCAGTCCATACTTTTTAGTCCCCAAAAAGGAGGATTTGCAAAGACAAAAAAGGTATCGAATGGTTATAGACTATAGGAAGTTAAGTGCAAAAACTCTTGATGATCAATTCCCACTACCGAATATAAATGAAATTTTAGATCAATTAGGAGGCGCAAATATATTTCTGCATTCGATTTAGCATCAGGTTACCATCAACTTGAAATCAGTGAACGAGATCGACATTGTGTAAAACAGCATTTACAACATACGAAAGCTTGTATCATTTTAATCGAGGGAGCTTCGGACTTCGTACGATGCCGGCAACCTTTTCTCGAGCATTGTCGATTGCGTTACCAGGTTTAACAAATAAAGAACTCTTCTTTTTCATCGACGATATAATTTCTCATTTAAAAACACTCCCCGAGCATATAAGCAGATTAGAAAGATTATTTAAAAGGCTACGGCAAGCTGTTTTGAAATTACAACCGAAAAAATGCGAATTTTTCAAACGAAAAGTTACGTATCTTGGACATTTAATAAGCGCTGAAGGAGTTCGGCCAGATCCACATAAATTAGAAGCAGTGCAAAATTACTCAGTTCCGAAGAACGTGAAAAATATTCAACAATTTCTAGGACTCGTGGGTTATTATTAAAGATTTATTCATCAATTTTTAAAAACTGCGAGGCCACTTACGAGTTTGTTAAAGAAAGACACGGAATTTACGTAGTCGTATGAAGCTCAAAATGCGTTCGACACGCTAAGAAATAAATTATGTGAGGAACCAATATTAATCTTTCCCAATTTTGAGAATACCTTTAATCTAACAACAGACGTGTCGGGATACGCGGTAGGTGGCATTTTGTCACAAGGAAAGATCGATAGCGATCAGCCCGTCGCTTACGTGTCTTGCGTGCTCACAGATGTAAAAAAACACTGGGATACGTTTAATAAGGAGGGACTCGCACTCGTATACTGCATAAAGCACTTTAGACCTTATTTGTTTGACAGAAAATTTTTTCTCATAACGGACCACAGACCGCTTGTATGGCTACAAACGCACAAAGATCCCAACTCGTGAATAACGCGGTGGCGTCTTATGCTGAATGAATATGATTTCGAGGTGAGTTATAGAGTAGGCCGACTTAACATAGCCGATGCACTCTCGAAGAATCCGGTAGAAAGCGTCCGCATAATTTCGCAAACAAAACAGAATGCGCCGGAGATCGAGCAACCGCCGAAGGCACTTAAGCCGCCGTACGAAACGCTTACGCAGCCCACCCACTCAATGACTACTCGGGTTCGAGCAGGTCGAAAGGCGAGTTAGAAATATTTATAAGCAATAAAACGGCTAGCTCCACGAAAACGCGTAACAAACGCTGAAACACAGAAGATTGAACCTAATATTGAAAACACTCAAGCGGAGAGCGTAGAGTAAAGCCCTGATAAAAATAATATGCAAATAGAGAAGTCACAAAATCCTTCAGTAAAAATGTATACGACGCTACGCACAGCGAGGTTTCGTGCATAGAGAGCACTCAGAATAAGAGGCTAGGGAAAGAGAACGGCTACGAAAATGTAAAAGAGAGAGAGTTATATAATGAGAAAGAAATAAGAAGCGTAAGTTTCTTTGACAATTCAGTAAAAGAGAGAGATATGGGAGAGAGTAAGGTAGACACGGAGAAAGACGAGAGCGCCGATATAGTGACGTCATCGCAAGTATACGACACAATCACTTGCGAAGAGCAACTATTCATGCGCAAGGATAACTATTTTTATTTTGTAACAACAAACGGAGAGCCATGCGATGACGGTGAAATGCAATTAAAACTACGCAATAAATTACCAGTTTTTAGAAATTTAAATATAGGTGAACCAGCATTAATGCAAGTAAATAATAAAATTCATATTGGACTTCCAATACGGGGAAAAATACAATTAGGCCTATATGAAATCAATCAAAATTTAAAAACTTTATGCGCAAATCTGAATAAAACCTTAACGGAACTAGACATTGCATCAATCAGTATACAAAAATCTCAACACATAGAAAACTTAGATTGGAAAGAAATTATTAAAAAATTACGGAAAGCATTATTTAATAGTAATACAAAATTAATAATTTGCCTTGGCCTTATACGCTGTCCACCACTCGAAGAGCGCGAGAGAATAATGCAAGAAGCACATACCTTTGCAGTGGGAGAACATATAGAAGTGAACAAGACATACAATAGAATCAAACATAATTAAATCTGGGAAAATTTGAAAGAAGACGTTTAAAACTTTATAAGAAAGTGTTTGGACTGCCAATTGAAAAAATTGAGAGTAAAAACTCGAGCACCATTGGTAATAACAGATAGCGGAAGTGACGCAGTGGATCGTCTTGCGATAGACATAGTAGGCCCATTACATAAAACAACGAGAGGAAACGAGTATATTTTAACTTTTCAAGATTTATTTACAAAATTTACCATAGCTGAGCCTCTAGCAGCTATAACTACAATAGACATTGCAAATGCATTAATAAAAAGGGTTATTTGCACGTTTGGAGCACCGCGGGTAGTTTTGACAGACCAAGGCACAAACTTTACAAGCAAACTTATGAATAAGGTAGCAAAATGATTTCGGATAAAGCAGGCAAGAACGACAACTGTTCACCTGCAATCAAACAGATCAGTGGAACGCTCACACGCAAATCTAGTAGAATTTATGAAAATGTTTGTACACGGTAACAAAGCCGACTAGGATGAATATATTAAATTAGCTACTTTTAATTTCAATACAGAAGTGAGTCAAGCAACGGGAAACACGTCGTTTGAGCTCGTTCTCGGGCATCTAGCGAGAACACACACAAGCGACCCTCTCGAGACAGATGATTTATTGCCGACATTCGACGGTTACCTACAAAATTTAGCAGCGCGTTTAAATACGCTACAGAAAATAGCAAACGACCATCATTTTAAAGCAAAATGGAAATCAAAATGCTACTACGACAAAAGGTGCAACGAAAAAACGCTAAAAACTGGAGAATGTATGGCTACAAAAGGGGCCAAAACCGCACAAGTTTGATAACCTATACACCAGGCTATATCAAGTACTCGACGTCTCTCAGAATGGGAACGTAAAAATTCAAATAAGCGATACAAAAACCAAGCTGGTGCATATTAACAGATTACGCAAATCTCATATAACACATCGTTTAATAAGTCCCGAGACTACCAACGAAAAAAACATTTTTTTTCAAAAATCATTTTTATTCATTAATATAATCTCGTTTTAGAGTGATACAATCTTTCCAACGCCTTTCCAACATTTCTATACCATGTTTATAGAAGGATTTATCCTTTGCTTCAAAATAGGCTTCAGTTTCGGCAATGACCTTCTCATTCGAGCCAAATTCTTTTCCCTGGAGCATTTTTTTGAGATCAGCAAAGAGCCAGTAGTCGCTGGGGGCTAAATCTGGCGAATACGGGGGTGGGGAAGCAAATCAAAGCCCAATTTGTTTAATTTTGCCATTGTTTTCATGGACTTGTGGCATGGTGCATTGTCTTGGTGAAAAAGGATTTTTTTCTTCTTCATGTGCGCTCGTTTTGCTGCGATCTCCTCCTTCAAACGTACGAACAAGTCAATATAATAATCAATGTTGATCGATTTACCTTTTTCCAGGTAGTCAATGTATTAAATATATATGTATGTAGTAAAATCTCATACGTCATGTAAGTCAGACGTCATCAGTCAGATGTCAGATATCATCTCATATCTATATGTAGTAAAATCTCAAAAGGAAATTATATATTTAAATATATTAACTTCTCAATTATTTTTTAATTTTCAAAAATACTTTACACTATAGCAGAAATTTTAAATGTTAAATTAATACGTGTAAGTTGAGTTATACGTTAAGTGTGTATGAATTGCCATGCAACTTATAATTCAAATTTAAATCTTAGTTCTACAAGTGTTGCATAACGTAATAGTTAGGGCGTCTGCTTTATAATGCGAAGGACTCAGGTTCGATTTTACCGTAGGTCAAACATTTATCTGCGTTTTCTTCCGTAAAATAATGTAAAAAATAACATGTGCGACAATGCGAATGAACGATTAAATGTAATGCGAATGTTAAAAATATGTATAATCATAATAAATAATAAAATTTTAAAATATTTAAAATACTCAATAAAAGTTAATAAAGGTTACAAATGATCTTTCAGAAAGATTGTAATAAAGGTTACTGGAATCTTTCATGGGAGATAACTGACAGTTTCTTAAGTCAGATATTTCGATATAACGTCAATATTCTGTGAAAGCTTCCTGGAAGGTAATTAAATGTTTTGAGAAGCTTACAAAAATCATTCTAGAAAGCTTACAAGATGCTTTATGCAAGGTTTTATTCAATGTTACTTACCTTTGCGGAAAATGTTGATATGAGGATTATGCGCGAACACAGGAACATCACTATAACATATTTCGTATGATTTTCGCGAGTTTTCAAAAAATATTACACAAATTCTGCACGAAATGTTTCTGCAATTTGTCTTTCAATCTTTTACAAACATAGCATGAGATCTTTCCTTATCTTTACGGGAAATGTTAATACGAGGATTATGTGCGAACATAGATACATCACAGAAACATTTTTCGAAAGATTTCTGCGAAGTTTAAAAAAACATTGCCCAAATTCTGCAAAAAATGTTTCTGCAATTTTTCTGTCAATCTTTTATGAACATAGCGAAAAATCAATCCTCAACTTCACGGCAAATGTTTATACGAGGATTATGCGCGGACGTAGATACATCACAGAAATATTTTTCGAAAGATTTCTGCGAGGTCTTAAACCTTTTATGAAATCTTGCAAAAACCTTGCAAAAATCTTTGGTGCCGTATGGGTACCTATAATCGACTAATTAATTTGTGCAGGGGATTCTCTATCCTTTATTATTTGTTAATTTTCCTCGTCGAAAATATCATTGTTGAATCAACGCTAATTTCAACATTAATTTCTGTATAACATCTGCATTGATTTTATACTGATTTAATGCTTAACCAATATTTAATCAACGTTAATTTTGTCCGAAAATGCAACCTGATTTCAACGTAAAATATGGTTTTAAATGTATGATAAAATCATCATGTACTAGCTATAATTTTATTAGTACAAAATTATTAATTTTTTTAACTGTTTTTATTCTGAAATCAATGCAATTACAGTTTAATTTTAATTGAGAACTTATATCTAATTTCAAATTGATTTCACGATGAAATATAATTAATTCTGCATTTATTTCAAAGTGAACTCTGTGACGTAGGCACCACGTCGTAGCTGATTAAGCTACGTGCACCCTGTGTGCCTTGCACAAAAATAATATTATAATTAAACTATGCTTCAATCTCTCGCACTTTCTCTTTCTCTCTCTCTCGCTCTCTATGACTCGATGTTATGCAGGCCGGCCGCCCGATGTGAGTCCACCTGAACGTTGACTGCCTCAGTCTTACCCTCGGCTTCAGATGTTGCGGTGGCAACCTCCAGTCGCCTCCCGCTGACACCTGACCTCCTTGTACCCCGGCTCACTTTCTCGCTGCACTTCGTCGTCTTCGCTTACCTTCCTCGCACTGCTCTCTCAGCTTCCTCCTAACTTTCTCTCTCACTCCCTCTCGCACATCTTTACCCTTGGCTTCACTCGCGACACTTACGATAATACGAACGAACAGAACTATGTTCACCGCGGGACTTATCTCTCCGTCCTCGCGGGTGCGCGCAGCAAAACTAACTCGCAGGAGAGCATAGCGTAACTGCTCTTCCACTCGCTCTCCTCTCCCCTTCCCTCGCGGCTTCCAAAATTTCTCGCCGATCATCGCCGCAAGTTCGAAAATCGCGTGATTTTCGAATGTTGTCGGTTGCTCCGAAAAGTCCGCATTTTCGCGGCTAAACAGGCTTACACAAGCTGGCAACCTGGAGATGGTCGCGCAAGAATGTAAACACTTACATTCTTCGTCGACGACCTATGACGGACTCTCCGTCACAACTCAGTATTACTTTATTTCAATTTTAGGTTACAATCAGAATAATTTGATTATTGAAAACAAATTTTAATTTATATTTTGATATATTTAATAAATTTTAATAATTTAATAAAATACATATTTATTTTATTTATTTAAATATTGGGAGTACAAATTATCTTGGTCCGTTTTTTGCAGACAAAAATGCATTTATTTTAAAATAAGAATTAAAAGATTAATCAATGTATCGTCCATCGCTAGTTACTACTTTTTCCTATCTTTTAGGCAACTTTCGAATTCCATCTTGAAAAAATGTCTCGTCTTTTAAGGTGATTCAAGTTAAGGGACAATTTCTGATTTTTGCGAAAAAAGTGAATCGATGACCTGCCAAATCGTGCTGCATCCCTCGGAACAATCAGTAATCAGAAAGAGCAATGTCAGGAGAATACGGCGGGTGCGGCAAAATATCCCACTTGAGCGTTTCCAAATATTTTTTCACGACTTTTGTGACATAAGGCCGAGCGTTGTTATACAGAAAAATAACTTTGTCGTGTCTTTCCGTGTATTCTGGCGGCTTTTACCGTAATGCACGGCTTAAACGAATCAATTGCAGCCTATACCGATCGGCAGTTATGCTATCGCCAGGTTGTAGCAGCTTATAGTACACAACACCCTTTTGGTCTCACCAGATACACAACATGATCTTCGAACTATAAATATTCAGCTTTGGCGTTGATGCTGAGGTCGATGGCAACGATTGACCGGGCATAGCGTAGTATTTTTTCTTTTTGGAGTCATCATAGAATATCCATTTTTCATCTCGAGTAACAATTCTATGTAAAAAACCCTTTCTTTGTTGCCTTTGAATAAGCTGCTGACAACAGAAAAATCGCCTGTCAATGTCTCTCAGTTTCAGTTCATAAGGCACCCAATTGCCTTACTTTTAAATCATTCCCATGGATTTCAATCGTACAGAAACTGCTTGTTGAATTACTTTCAATGATTCTGCAAGCTCTTCTTGCGTTTGACTCGGATCTTCATCGAGTAATACCTCGAACTTTTTGTCTTCGAATTTTTTTGGCTGTCCAGAGCAAGGCTTGTATTCAACGCTGAAATGCCCATTCTTGAAACGTCGAAACCATTCCCTACAAGATTTATCAGTTAAAGCATTGTCACCATGAACTTCCACAAGCGTTTCATGCGCTTCAGCTGCACTTTTCTTCCAATTAAAACAGAAAACTAAGACCTCCCGCAAATGCTGCTTAGTTAACATAAAATTGGACATATTTGACACAGTTGAAAACAAAATGTTTTTATGGAACTCGAAGCAATATAAACTGCATATTACTAACAGATGTCTAACCTCTCAAAAAGTACTGACTTCAGCTGTTACTATTAAATATTTATAATAGCCAGAGCCATCTTTTGAAAACGGGCTGAACTTATTTGTACTCCCAATATAAAAAAAATACACATTGTAATTATTTTTTTAATACCTTGCATAAACTATGAGAAGTAAACAGCTTGTAATTTGCATACATTTTGTTTTTTGTTACAGTGAAAAGAACAATAAAAAATTTTTTACATTGTTATTCTACAAAAATAATTATTAACATCAACGAAGAGACTATTATTATCAATTACGATTTACATAATAAATATCATCCTACACAGCATGCAAGATTCCATTAAAAGATTTAATGCAAAGTTTCAGTGAAAAGTTGCAGCATTCTTACACTAAAACCTTGCTGAAATATTAGGTGCAGTAAAAAGTAATCCATTATTTTGCCAAAAGATGGCTTTAGTAGTCTGTATCTCCCGTTGTGAAAGTGCGATCGGGTTATTCTAGATGGCGTTACAAAGATAAGATTTCGTACTGAAAAAGCTTTTCATACAGTTTTGTGATTGCTTGACTCAGTATTCTTTTAGCACGCGTCAAAGATGGACACCAACAAAGAGAAAATACGCCATATTTTACAGTTTTTCTTCGATAAAAACAAAAACGCAAGC
Source organism: Chalcis sispes (assembly GCA_949987625.1). Taxonomy (NCBI): domain Eukaryota; kingdom Metazoa; phylum Arthropoda; class Insecta; order Hymenoptera; family Chalcididae; genus Chalcis; species Chalcis sispes. The sequence continues at coordinate 39,847,054 of OX465096.1, read as the reverse complement.
CAGGCAGCTGAAAATGTAAATAGGGTTTATGGTCCTGATACTGTAACAGCCAATCACGCGCAATATTGGTTTCGTCGATTCTGTTCTGGTAATTTTGACGTCAAAGATGCACCACGCTCTGGAAGGCCAATTGTCGAAAATGTCGATAAAATAATAAAAATCATCGAGTCTGACCGTCACGCAAGCACTGTTTCGATTGCTCAAGAGCTAAACATTGCACAAAAAACCGTTTGAAACCACTTAAATAAGGCTAGATACAAAAAGAAGTTCGATGTATGGGTGCCACACAAGTTATCGCAAAGAAACCTCATGGACCGAATTTCCATCTGCGAATCGCTGCTAAATCGCAACAATATCGATCTATTTCTGAAGCGAATGGTTACTGGTGATGAAAAGTAGGTCGCTTACGACAACGTCAAGCGACAACGGTCGTGGTCAAATCGCGGTGAGCCGGCGCAAACGGTGGCCAGGCCAGGATTGACAGTCAGGAAGGTTTTGCTGTGTGTTTAATGGGACTGGCAGGGATTCATCTACTATGAGCTGCCCCCCTACGGCCGTACTCTTAATTCGGACTTGTACTGTCAACAATTGGACCGTCTGTAAGAAGCAATCACCCAGAAGAGGCCAGCTTTGGCCAATAGGAGAAGAATTGTGTTCCATCAGGACAACGCCAGGCCGCATACATGGATAGTGACTCGCCAGAAGCTCCGGGAGCTTGGTTGGGAGGTTCTTATGCATCCACCTTATAGCCCGGACCTGGCACCAAGTGATTGCCACCTGTTCCTGTCTATGACGAATGATTTTGCAGGTGAAAAATTCGCCTCAAGAGAAGATTGTGAAAATCGACTGTCCCAGTTTTTTGACAATAGAGACAAGGGTTTCTACGAGAAAGGCATTATGAAATAATCTTCAAAATGGCAACAAGTTATCGAACAAAACGGTGCATATTTGACCTAAATCGTATCATTCTATCTATGCTAAATAAAACCTTCAATTTAATGCGAAAATGAAGAATTTCTTTTTACTACACCTAATATTATACCAATATATTTCAACAAAACTTTGCAGCAATCTCGCAACAACATTTTTTTTAAGTATTTACATAAAACATTGCAGCAACTTAGCAGCAATATTTTGCATAATATTTTGCACAAGATTGCAGTTAGGTTTATTGGAACATTTCAGTAAAACCTTGCAGCAACTTTATTATAATAATTTATATAAGCCTGCATTTATATTGTATCAAGAGTGATGTTATTTATCAAAGAAATTTACTGTTCTCTAAAGTAGCATTATAATCTTAGACCATTAGAATATAATTTTAATTTAAGTATTTATTTTACGCCAAAGTTTAATAACAAAGTTTACTACAAGAAAATTTTATTTTTTTTTTTAATTTAGTTTTATTTGATTCAAACGCTGAAATATTTAAGCGATGGAACATCCGCCAAAAAAGAATTAGAATAATAATTTTAGTTGTTCAAGTGGTGCATATATGTAAGTGGTTACGGCATCTGCTTCATAATACGAGGGTAGTTCAAATGTGATGAAGACAAACGCTGTAGATAGCGCGCATGTATGTTTTAAAGGTCGTGGCTTAATTATGTGATAGCTGGGTCCCTTACGAACAGTGTGGCATAGTTTTCGTCGGGAGTGCATGTGTCACGCGCGTGCTACAACCATGAGTGAACGTCAAGTGCCGACCGTCGTTGCGCTACGTATTGTCATTTGTTTTTTAGTGTGGAAAGGCGCTTAAAACACGAAAATTTTTCTGCGTTTGCGAAATCAGTTCAGTAGTGAGGGCCTGGGTAGGGCTGCTGTGTTTAAATGGGCTAAAGCATTCAAGGATGGTCGCGAAACCGTCGAGAATGAGCCGCATGATCGTCGATCGCGAACCAGCATCACACTAGACAACATTTGCCGTGTACAAAAACTTATTTTGGAGGACCGTAGAATGAATGTTCGAGACATTTCGGCTGAACTCGGCATCAGTATTGGTAGTGTAGAGTCTATCATCCACGAACACCTTCAATATCGCAAAATAACGGCACGATGGGTTCCTAAATTGTTGAACTTCGAGCAACAACTTACGCGGTTGTAAGTTTGCGTCTCACGCTCGATACAATATTGAAATTGGGGTGGGAGGTACTGGAACACCCCCCCTACAGTCCGGATTTATAACCCTGCGACTACCACATGTTTTGACCACTAAAAAAAGCCCTCGGAGGTCAAAGATTCAGCACCGACGACGAGGTAGAGGAGTTCGTGCGCACATGGCTGTCCGAGTTGCCCAAGGAATTCTTCGATATCGGCATTAAAAAGCTTCCGGGATGGTCGACAAAATGCGTAACTTGTAAGGGGGAGTACCTAGAAAGATTGTAAATTTTTGTAAATTTTTTTGATAGTAAATTAACGTGTCAGAGCATTTGTCTTGATCATATTGGAACCACTCTGGTACAAAGAATCCGGGTTCGATCTCACCGTAGGTCAAAAAACTTTTCTACGGTTTTTTCCGTGAAACATTAATGCATACAATATATAAACGACAATTTGCAACTATAATATTAATTTAATGAGGAAATAAAATATATATATTTAATTGCAAACCTCTAGCAATGTCTCATTGCTACTTTGCAGCAATACTTCATTATAAACTTGTAGAAAATTTGTATTGACATCTTGCAGAAACCTTCTACTGACACCTTGCTGAAGGATTTGTGCAAGGGACATATGAAGGTTGCAGCAACTTTTCAGTGCAACCTTGCAGAACCCTCTCAATGAAACCTTGTAGAAAACTTTCATTGAAACCTAGTAGAGAACTTTTATTAAAACCTTGCAGCAAATTTTCATTGAAACGTTGCAAAAATCTTCTACCACAAGCTGCCAGCAACCTATCATTAAAACCTTTCAGAAACCTTTCATTTAAAGTTTACTAAAGGATTTGTGCAAGGGATATACTAAGATTGCTGCAACCTTCTATTGAAACATTGGCCAAACTTTTCAAACCTTTCATGAAACCTTGCAGCAACCTTGCAGCAAGATTTCATGTGTGGAATGTTTTCTTCAGCTATGTACATTGTTTTTGCTAGAGAATTAATAAAATATATATCAAAAAACAGTAATATAGGGTCATTCATTATGAGATTTGGTTTTTAGTCTCAAATAAAAAGCATTAAGTTCAATTTTATAATAAAAATTTTATTGTTAGTCGTGAGAACATTTACTTTTTAAAAAATATCTCATTTAAATGTTGACCGTGACTACGCCGTAGATGGTCCATCCTGAGGGGCCAATTTTGGACGACGCGTTTTAGCATAACGACCGGTATCTCGCGAATGACACGAGTAATGTTGGCTTGCAAAGCGTCGATTAAGGGGTTACCCCCACTTGCGACTTTGAAAAAATCGATTTTTTGTTAATTGCATTTTTTTGAAGTATAAGTATCTGAGAATATAACCTCGAAATTTTAAGTCGATCCGAACAAAATTGACTGAGATATGAGCGTTGAAAGAGAAGAATCCGTTGTGTAAACAACCGGCTAGTCTGACACCTGGCACGCTCGACCCTCTCGACGGTTTCAGTCGATTGTTCGATGACAATGGTCGTATACCTGGCGTTTACAACGCTTATATAATAGACTGGTATTTGTAGAAACGAATTTTCGTTGCCTTTTATCGTTTAAATTCGTCAGTTTAGCTTGAAAGTTCAACTATATGAGGCGTATTTATTTCCGCCGTTCACAATATTATAAGCGCAGTTTTTATTTATTTTACATTTAAAAATGGATCAAAAAAAGGTTCGCGAGAAACAAGAAGCAGTGAAAATTTACGGAAATCTCGACCAAAAAAAAGGAAGGGTAATTTTAACCCGAACCTGGCTGAATCGGAAACTGAAACTTTTAGCACGTCTGCTAAGAAACTGAAAGATAATATTGATATGACTGTAAATCAAAGCCCGAATATTAAATATCGCATTTTTAACTTTTGTGTTGTGTTTGCTGCAATTTCAAGTTTAGTGAAGTGCAAAACGTGTAATGAAAATATTAAATTTGAAACTGCAAATGCATGAGGACTAGGCTTCAAAGTCATAGTAAAATGTGACTCATGTGCAGATAATTTGATACCATCTTCTCCTTTTGTGGCACATTCGTATGAAATGAATCGTCGATTTATATTCACTATGAGAGTTCTCGGCATAGGATTGGCTGGAGCACAAACATTTTGCAGACTTATGGACATGCCAAGGTTTCTTACCGAGAATACATATTCAATAATTTTAAAAAGTATTTATGAGTCTGTGAAAACATGTGCAGATGTAATATTTGAAAAAGCCGTACGAGAAGAAATTGAAAATACACCTAATGCAGCAGAAGATGCAACTTCTAAATTAACAGTTTCCGGAGATGGATCCTGGAGGAAACGAGGATATTCGTCGTTGTTCGGAGTTACATCAGTCATAGGCTACTACAGTGGAAAAGTACTTGATCTCGTGGTAAAAAGTGCGTATTGTAATATATGTGAATCGTGGAAACATAAACTTAATGATGCGGAATACGAACAATGGTATGAAACACACAAAGATAACTGCAGTGCAAATCACAAAGGCTCCTCGGAAAAAATGGAGGTAGACTCTATTATCGAAGTCTTTAAGCGTTCAATAGCAAAATATAATGTCCTGTAGCGTTACTATATTGGAGACGGAGATTCGAAGACGTACGCTGGGCTATTAAAGTCTCATCCTTATGACGACGTAGAAGTTATAAAAAAAGAATGCATCGGACACGTCCAAAAGCGTATGGGATCCCGTCTTCGTGCGGGAGAGAGCACTTGTGAAGGAAGAATGTTACGAAGGCAACACCAAATTACCGTTTTGCAAGCGGCATCGTCGGCGGAAGAACTTCTGTATGGACACGAAATAGATGACTCTATGTAAGTTTACAAAAAAAATTATTTTCTTCGTGTAAACTGAAATTAAAACTTCAAACGCGTTTTTCTCGAAATGGCATTTCTGAAGTCGGTGACCAAGATTACTCAAACATTAATAAACCGATCTTCTTAAAATTTTGCAGGCTTATTAAAAACATAAAAATGTAGTCTTTAATCGTTTAATTTTTTATTTTGAAAAAAAACGGCCGTTTTTTTTCGTTAAAATCAAACTATTAACTTTGACTGTCCGCCATTTTGTGAATAATAAAAATTTTTTTAAATCCTCCGATCAAAGACTAGTTTATACTTATATTTAACTAAATCTATACACATTTTTTTTTTCAGATGATCCACTTTGCCGCAATGTTGATCACCGCAAACCGTATAAATAAAAACACTATTTCATTGGCGGCCATTTGCCACTTAACAATGTAATATTTTGCAATAAAAAGATTACTGAAAGTTCTTCAAGATGTATTCTTTAAGATGATATAATAATCGTTTAAAAAAGTTTTGTAGTTTTCTTTAAAAAAATTCATGAAAAAGGCCTTTTTGTTGAGCTACAAGTGGGGGTAACCCCTTAAAGCTGGCTTATCCTTAAAGATCAGAGACTTTGTGTAACCCCAAAGAAAATAATCTTTAGGTATGATATCACACGATCTAGGCAACCAATTTACTGGTCCAAAACGTGAAATCAGGTTCTCACCAAAATGATTTCTCAATAAGTCCATTGTTTCTTTCGCTGTATGCGAAGTAGCGCCGTCTTGTTAAAACCAAAGTTCACCGATACCACGGGCTCAATTTCAGGTAGCAAAAAAACTGTTATCACGATGCGATAGCGGTCGCCATTGACGCTTACGTTCTGACCGAACTCATTTTGAAAAAAATATGGACCGATGATTCCACCAGCTCATAAGCCACGCCAATCTGTGCATTTCTGTGGCTTTCGTAATAGCTGTTGAAGCTCTTAAGGTTGTTTATCAGCCCGAATACGGCAATTCTGCTTATTGACATATCCATTGAGCCAAAAATGCGCCTTATCACTAAACAAAATTTCGCGATAATAAAGTGGATTTTCATTGAGATGATTCAAAGCCCCTTCACCAAAAACACGACGAAAACCTAAGTCACCCGGCTTCAATTCTTGCACGAGTTGAAGCTTGTATGCCATAAAACCAAGATCTTTACGTAAAATACGCCAAGTTGTTGCGTACGACAAACCAAGTACGTCACGGTCTTTAGCCACACTCTCAGCCACAGCCGCTATATTCTCTTCACTACGTGCTGCATGTTGTCTAATCGGTCGAGTATCATCCAATAATGTATGCTGGGTTTTAAATTTGTCGATGGTATTGACTGTAGTGGTTTCGGTAGGTCAACGATGCACACCATAAGTTGCTCTAAGAGCACGAAAAACATTTCTCACAGAACGCTGATTTTCGTAATACAGCTGAACAATTTGGATACGTTATTGCGGTGTAAGTCTTTCTATGATGATTTGTCAAACAATACTAAATAAAAATTACATTACAGTTTGACAGGAGTGACGCGTGATCTGTAAAAAGAAGCCTATTGAAAATCAAACCTCATAATGAATCACCCTTTATAAAGTATTAATAAAAGAGTAAATATAGAGTATCAATAAAATACATATAAATGAAAATTTTAATTGTGAATTTTATCAAAAATAATATTTATTTGTTGTGAGTGTAATATAAGATATTTTTTTAACTTCTACAAATATTGCAATATTTAAAATTCCATCTGTTGTGATTATTCTTGATTCATTGGTGATCCTTTGAATTTTTTGAGCATTACAGTACGGTAAATTTTCGGTTATTACCTCTTTATAGTTTGTAAATTCTTTAATGTTTTTTGAATCTACTATAAATTCTATAAGCTTTACAAATTGACCTTCTGATGTTTGTGCGTAACTATTACAATTTCGCAAAGTTTTTCTTTTTGACAATGCAAATACACAATTTTCTTTTACTATTCTAAAATATGAGTTAGTAAAATCTTTATTCAGTCCAAGGGCATATATTGTATATATATATATATATATATATATATATATATATATATATATATCTTCTTTGTAACGGCAGATCTGCCAAAATATCTATAATTTGACAGTTTAGTATTTTTTATTTCGTTTCTTTGCATTCCAAATAGCAGCAAGTCTACTAATGCTGATTCCCCGCGCAAAGTGACATGTTTCTGCATTATTTCAATTCTTTGCTTAAAATCAATTTGTCTACAAATTTAATGAAGGATACCTCTAGCAGCTTTGACATTTCTAAAGATTTTGCCATCACCATTTTCAAATCCCAAGCCAGTGTAAGCCCACAAAGGACCCCAATTGATCATACTTTGACTTGAATGAAGCAATTGGTGTATATTAAAAGTCATTGCTTTCTATAAATAAAAGTGCTCAGTTTAAGCAGCTAATTCTTTCAGCATCTGTAAAGCGTGAAATAATTCTACTGTATTTACACAAGAATTAATAAAAATATGAAATGTATCAACTAATAAAAACCAATGACTAATTGTTTACATACACCTAATTAAATGCAATGCATAGATCGACAACAAATGCATTTATAATATTAAATAAATCTAACTTTAATAATGCTGTAACATTTTTCATGTCAAAAACAGTTAGTTCGGATTCACATGCTTCTTGCGAATGCACTACTATTATAGAAACCACTCTATTTTCTGGAATATACATAACAACAAAAGAACCATCACTATTAAAAATACATGTAACGTAGGAATATTTATTCTCTGCAGAGTGATTGTCTAAGTTACTGGTACAATAATCTATTGACCATGTCTTAAAATTCACCGGGTACACTTTCCCAATGATTAATTATAAAATTGTAATATTCTCGATTATTTTCCAACAAATTTCGTATTTCATCTTTTATATCCAGTGTGACAAAAAAGTTATCATCACTACCTTTTACAAAAAGATTCTTATTACATATTTCACAATATATAAAAGTTGTAAACCCCACACAGCATGAAACTTTACTGCAAGGTTGTTGCAAGGACTCATGTGAGGTTTAAAAGGTTTCTGCAATGTTGCAATGAAAGGTTGCAGCAACCTCAATATATACCAGGCTGTTTAATAAGTTTTGCGGTTTGTTAAGAGAGGGTATTGCTACTAGCCTAAATTTTTTTTGTTATGTTGGTGCACTCTTTATATGAACATATGTGAAGTTTCATTTCAATCTGACAATTCATTCTTTGTTTACAAGCCATTTAGTATCGTCGTGTCACAGTATTTTTTTACAATGAAAAAAATCAAGTATCAAGCAGAGATTGAATTTTTATTTTTGGAAGGTTTAAAAACAAAGGAAATTAATGAACGAATATTGAAAGTGTATAAGGACTCTTCGCCTTGAATTGGTACAGTAAAAAGATGGGTTGCTAAATTTAAACGTGGTCGTACAAGCCTTAAAGACGATCCACGTTAAGGACGTCCAAAAACAGCAACAACACCAAAAATCGTAGAAAAAATACAGGATATTGTATTGGATAATCGTCAAGTGACTGAAAGAGATTTAGTAGAAGCCCTCGGCAACTTATTCGGCAGTGTAAGCAATATTTTGACTGAAGTATTGGGTTATAGAAGGCTATGTGCACAATGGGTGCCGCATTCGCTAACAATGGAAGAAAAACACAATCGAATGCGACTTTCTCAGCAACATTTAGAGCGTTTTCGAAAGGATAAGTGGATATTTGTGCGTCGATTCATCACTATGGATTAGACTTGGGTCTATCACCATGATCCTAAATCAATACGAGAGGCTAAAGAGTGGTGTGAACCTAGTTCTTCGGCTCCGAAACAAGTTGATGTCCAGAAATTGACCAAGAAGGTGTTAGCATCAGTTTTTTGGGATGCGAAAAGAATTTTGTTGGTTGTATAAGATAAACACAAATATGAAATAATCGGGGCAAGTAGTTAGGCGAATAATTTAAACACACTTTATTTCTTTCGTATACATATGTATATAATTTATTTTTGTTACAAAACTTTAAAAATATAAACTGCAGCGAATGAATAATGCAAAAATACTAAATTCCGAAATGCTTCGATATGCTATGTTTTTTCTGCTATGCTTCGATATGCTATGCGTTTTCTGCTATGCTTCGATATGTTATGCTGCTGCGCGACTCAAGCACGCGCTTTTTATAACTTCGCGGGGAGCTAAGTCGAAGCTTCCCCCTCTATCGTTCTCGCGGCCAATTAGCTTCGACCAAGGGCTAAAAGCAAGGCACCGCAATACATAACATTTTATCATACGATTATATAATTTACTATTATTATATAATTTACCATTTTCTTTCCAAATTTCCATAGTTTTCTGTGGAAGGGTGGGTGCTCACTGCATACCTAGCTCCCTGACGGACTCGGTTCCACCTTACGGTTTCCCCTTACCGCTGGACCCATATAACTCGAGGCCAAGCCTCGCGGCGGGTCAAACAGCCTCGGGGAACACAGAGTTACCCCGAGCTGAAAGCGATGGCGGAAAATTCGACGCCGACTCTAGTCGCCCGCAAGCACCCGTCTCGACAATCCGAGAATCACCCCTATCCTGACTCAACTACAATCATAACAATTAAACGCAAGATCCTAGATCTTACTGCCATATTTTCTAATGAAAATTTTACATGAATAATTTGCAAACAATAAACAATATGTGTGTTACTTCAACGCCCCCAAGGAGCAATAAATCATATTATTTTTTATAAGAAAACATTCAAAATTAAGTGCGTATTTGCCTTTTCTTCTTTCCCTTGGCCGATTACAATTAAAATCATAATTTTATACAAATTCTTACATCATAATATAATCAAATTTTCTCAATTTTCATTTATTTTAAAAAAAAAATATTTTATTTTATTAAATACAAAAAATATTATTCACATTTTATCTATGCTTAGCTTATGCCTACTTCCGCATTCCTCGGCTAAGACTTGTATTTCCGCGTTTGCACTTCCGCGTTTTACTTCCGCGTTTTACTTCCGCGTTTTACTTCCGCATGTACTTCCGCGTTTCAACGGTTTTTTGCCATATAAGGCAATGATTTCATCCCCGTCATTTACTAACTTTATACATAAAATTGTAAAATATTATTTTTATTTTATTTTATTTTAAAACTTTTTCATATATCTTTCTATCGTTAACATTGGTGGATTACTTGGAAACTGGTAAAACAATAAATTCTGAATATTATTGTAACCTTTTAGACCAGCTAAAGGAAAAAATTCGTGAAAAAAGACCCAGTTTGCAGAAGAAAAAAATCCTTTTTTAACAGGACAATGCACCGTGTCACAAGAGCATTTTGAGAATGGCTAAAATCCATGAATGAAAGCTCAAATTGTTGGAGCATCCATTGTTGTCACTAGATTGGGCCCCTAGCGACTTCAATCTTTTTTAAGACTTAACACATCGTCCAATAAGTCCCAAGACTAACCCAGAGATGGTGCTAGTAGTACCAAACTGGCCACGTTTCCATAGAGTGCGAACCTTTACATAAAACGTGTGAAAATTTCACGTCGATTGGATCACAGACAGCAGAGTTATCGAGGTTAGAGTAAAGTCACTTTGTAATTTGTTTGAAAAATGGAAAAAAGCGAGTTTCGCGTGTTGATAAAACATTGTTTTTTAATGGGTGAAAACACCGTAGAAGCCCAGCAATGGCTTGAAAAACATTACCCGGACTCCCCTCCATCCAAACCAACGATTTGTCGTTGGTATGCTGAGTTTAAACGTGGTCGTACGGACACAAACGATGCGGAACGTTCGGGTAGGCCATTGGAAGCCGTTACACAGGAAAATGTGAGTGAAGTGTTAAAAATTGTAATGAAAAATCGCAAAGTGAAGGTCCATGGCACGGATATCATCTAGAAGCGTATTTACAATCCTTCATGAAAAATTGAGCATGAAAAAGGTTTTTTCCAAGTGGGTGCCGCGATTGCTTTCAGTGGAACAAAAACAGCAACGAGTCGACGATTCAGAGAGCTGTTTATCGCTATTTACTCGCAATAAAAAGGATTTCCTGCGTCGATACGTGACCATGGATCAAACATGGATACATCATTGCACTCCGGAGTCGAATCGGCAGTCATCTGAGTGGCGCATGGCTGGCGAAAGCCGCCCAAAGCGTCCAAAAACGCAGCAGTCTGCTGGCAAAGTCATGGCGTCTGTTTTTTGGGATACACATGGCGTGATTTTCATTGACTACCTGGAAAAAGGTAAATTGATCAACAGTGATTATTAAATTGACTTGTTGGTACGTTTGAAGGAGGAGATCGCAGCAAAACGACCGCACATGAAGAAGAAAAAAATCCTTTATTACCAAGACTATGCACCATGCCACAAGTCCATGATAACAATGGCAAAATTGAACGAATTGCGCTTTGATTTGCTTCCTTACCCCCCGTTTACGCCAGATTTAGCCCCCAGCGACTACTGGCTCTTTGCTGATCTCAAAAAAATGCTCCAGGGAAAAAATTTGGCTCGAATGAGGAGGTCATTGCGGAAACTGAAGCCTATTTTGAAGCAAAGGATGAATCCTTCTATAATCATGGTATAGAAATGTTGAAAAGGTGTTGGAAAGATTATATTACTCTAAAAGAAGATTATATTGATGAATAAAAATGATTTTTGAAAAAAAATGTTGTTTTTGTTGTTAGTCTCAGGACTTATTAAACGATGTGTTAAAAAAATTCATGCGTGGAAACCGTTTTTCATCAGATGATGAGGTCATAACAGATGTGGAAGCGTATTTTGCAGCCCTTTTAGATTCTCACTTCAGGGATGGAATTCATGAATTAAAATCTCGTTGAAACAAGTGTATTGATGTTTAGGGAGACTATACTGAATAATAAAGTGTATTTTAAACCATAAATTTGTGTTTTTCTTATTGAACCGCAAAACTTATTGAACAGGCTGGTACCTTGCACAAATCCTTCAGTGAACTTTAAATGAAAGGTTTCTAAGAGGTTTCAATGACAGGTTGCTGGCAGCTTGTGGCAGGAGATTTCTGCAAGGTTTTAATAAAAGTTTGCTACAAGGTTTTAATAAAAGTTTTCTACAAGGTTTCAATAAAATTTTTCTACAAGGTTTCATTGAGAGGGTTCTGCAAGGTTGCACTAAAAAGTTGCTGCAACCTTCATACATATGTCGCATGCACAAATCCTTCAGCAAGGTAGCAGTAAAAGGTTTCTGTAAGATTTCACTGCAAGTTTTCTACAAGGTTATAATGAAATAATGCTGCAAAGTTGCAATGAAATATTTCTAGAGGTTTGCAATGAAATATATATGCATATATTTATATATTTTATTTACTCATTTAATTAATTTTTTAGTTGCAAATTGTCGTTAATATATTGTATACATTGATGATTCACGGAAAAAACCGTGGAAAAATTTTTGACCTACGGTGAGATCAAACCCGGATTCTTTGCATTATGAAGCAGACGCCCTTATCACTTACCTATATGCACCACTTAAACAACTAAAATTAATATTTTATTATAATAAAGTTGCTGCAAGGTTTTACTGAAATGTTCCAATAAACCTTGCTGCAATCTTGCACGATACGTTTTGCGAAATGTTGGTGCAAGGTTGCTGTGAGGTTTTGAAAAGAAACATTATTGAGATCTTGCTTCCAGATTGCTGCAAGGTTACATTAAGAAGTACAAATAAACCTTGCTGCAATCTTGTGCAAAATATTATGCAAAATATTGCTGCGAAGAGTCTGCAATGTTTTAATGAAATACTTCACAGAAATGTTGCTGAAAGATCGGTGCAAGGTTTTGTAAAAATATTTCAGAAAATCTTGCTGCAATATAGCATGAAATGTTTCGCGTAATATTGCTGCAAGATTGCTGCAAGATTTTACTCAAATGTTATAATAAACCTTGCTGCAATCTTGCACGAAATATTTTCCGAAATATTGCTGCAAAGTTGCTGCTGTAACGTTATAATTACGTTTCAATCGCGTTGAAAATAACTCAGTCTGCTTCTCTCCTTTCTCGAGTCTAAGTACTGAAACTTATGGGCTCGGGACGACGGAGAAATGGAAAGATTTTTAGGAAAAGAGATGAAAGCCGAGACTGAACAAACGCATAGGCCGACGTTGGCCTATATGTTGCTCTGGAGAGGTCCTACTCAGTGCTTTTAAGAGAGAGATATTAAGCCGATTCTGGCTAATACTATCTCTTTGGATGGAAGAAAGAAATGCACAAACTTAGATTGCAACTTAATTTTGATTTTTTTCAAATATGCGGAGACGAATCATCTCTTTCTCTCTCTCTGGTAAGTTGAAATCGCGCTTTTCGTCATACTCTCATATCTATACTGTTTTCTGCCGCTTTTTGCCTTCGGGAGACTTTTTTTTGCAGATCATTGCATGCGCTTTATTGCAAACCATATTTCTCTGCTGTGACTCGCTGCTTGCGACTCTTTTTCTGCTGTAATTTCAACATTTTTTCATCCGGAGCCAATTCGAGGTTATCTTCTTGTATTGACATCGTTCGCCGAGTTCAAGAGTTTCTGCCGACATCTCTCTATATCTACTGGTACTAATATACTTACTTCACTACACATCGGTAAGACTGATATCTGCTTGGTGCTGCCATCTCTAAAAGCCTATCCATACTACACTATTAATCCAACTGATAAGATCATTCTTATCTTATCGGTGCTGTCATTTCGTAACTTCTGGTCTCACCACTATATCAACTATATATATATATATATATATATATATATATATACATATACTAGGCTGTTTAATAAGTTTTGCGGTTCGATAAGAAAAAAACCATTTTATGGTTTAAAATACACTTTATTATTCAGTATAGTCTCCCTAAACATTAATACGCTTGTTTCAACGAGATTCCAATTTATGAATTCCATCCCTGAAGTGAGAATCTGGAAGGGCTGCAAATTACGCTTCCACATCTGTTATGACCTCTTTATTTGATGAAAAACGCTTCCCACGCATAAATTTTTTTAGGTCTGGAAACAGATAGAAGTCGCTAGGGGCCCAATCTAGTGACTACAATGGATGCTCCCACAATTCAAGCTTAAATTCATGGATTTTAGCCATTCTCAAAATGCTCTTGTGACACGGTGCATTGTCCTGTTGAAAAAGGATTTTTTTCTTCTGCAAACCGGGTCTTTTTTCACAAATTTTTTTCTTTAGCTGGTCTAAAAGGTTACAATAATATTCAGAATTTATTGTTTTACCAGTTTTCAAGTAATCCACCAACAAAATTCTTTTCGCATCCCAAAAAACTGTTGCTAACACCTTCTTGGTCAATTTCTGGACATGAACTTGTTTCAGAGCCGAAGAACCATAACGGCGCGATGGGTTCCTAAACTGTTGAGCTTCGAGCAAAAATTCATGCGGTTGGAAGTTTGTCACCACTTGCTGACGCGATACGAGGTAGAGGAGGACGGTGTTTTAACGCGAATCTTCACTACAGACGAGACATGGGTACACTATTACACTTCCAAAAGCAAGGTGTCGTCTAAAGAGTGGAAGAAGAAGGAGGAAGGGGCGCCAGTCAAAGCGAAGACAACCAGGTCCGCGGGTAAGGTTATGTGCACTGTGTTCTGGGACCGGCGGGGCGTGCTGCACGTCGATTTCCTGCGCACATAACGTTCCATCAATGCTGCATACTACTCTAACCTTCTAAAAACACACGTGAAACGCGCTTTTCGCTCGAAACGGAGGAGCACTCCAGCACGAAGTGCGATTCTTCTCCAGGATAACGCGCGCCGTCATACCACTCGTCTCACGCTCGATACAATATCGAAATTAGGGTGGGAGGTACTGGAACACCCCCCCCCCCCTTCAGTCTGGATTTATCACCCTGCGACTACCACATGTTTGGACCACTGAAAGAAGCCCTCGAAGGTCAAAGATTTAACACCGACGACGAGGTAAAGGAGTTCGTGCGCACATGGCTGTCCAAGTTGCCCAAGGAATTCTTCGATACCGGCATAAAAAAGCTTCCGGAAAGGTGGACAAAATGCGTAACTTGTAAGGGGGAGTACTTAGAAAAACTGTAAATTTTTGTCAATTTTTTTGATAGTAAATAAACGTGTCAGAGCATTTGTCTTGATCATATTTGAACCACCCTCGTATATCTTTGTTCACTTGGCCATTGGATCTCATAGTTCTATTCTATCTTCTAAGAAAACATCGCAAACAAAAGCAGTTAAGTATGAAAATTTCTTCTCAGTTTATTTAACAAATGGTAAATAATAATAATTAAGATATAAGAATAGCAAAAAAAGAAAAAAAAATAAAGCGTATATCGTTAAACTGTCCATTTACATAACATTCAAGAATGCTAAACGTTTTAAATGAATACAGACTTTTTATAGCATAAATAACAAAAAAAATGTAAATGTTTACAAAGATGCATTGTTTTAATTTAGAGAGAAGATCTTTTTTAGAAGATGTATTGTATCATATTACAAATGATGCTCACGATTTTAATTTGATATGATTATCATGAACAAATGATGATAATAATTTAAATTGTATGTTTCAAAGGACACTTGGATTTTACAACAATGGCAGACTCTATTTCTCATGCCGTAGTGCGGTTTTTTACAAAAAAATGATTCTATTAGGTTGCTGCAGATGAAATGGCCGATTTAGCAATGACATAAAGTTGGCTGCAATTTTAGTGTATTATGTTGGCACAAGGTGGCGCAAATGATATGACATATTGAAGTATAAATACTGCTACTTTGGTTTATGGAGTCATTTCTGTTTTGCACTTCATAGTGATCGTAAAAACAAAAAGAGAAAGTAAACATGGAAGTGAATCGAAACGGCTACTTTTACTATACGAATCTAAATTAGAGCACAACCCAACGGAAGCAACGAGGAATATCAACAGCGCATTTGGGCCTAATACAGTTAGCGAACGAACCACTCGGCGGTGGTTCGAAAAATTTCGATCCGGAGATATGGACCTTGAAAATGAGCCACGTGGACACCCAGGACCATCGATCGATAACGACGAGTTGCGTGCATTAGTGGAGTCTGACCCCCGCCAAACCATAAGGGATCTTGCCGAGAAATTAGGCGTTCACAATTCAACAGTTTTCCGCCACTTACAACAAGTTGGAAAAGTGAAAAAGCTTGACAAATAGGTTCCGCATGATCTTACCGAGCTAAACATGACGTGTCGAATGGAGATTTTAAGTTCTCCTCTCTCACGCAACAAAAAGGAACCGTTCTTGCACCGAATTGAGACCTGCGATGAAAAGTGGATTTTATACGATAATCGTCGCTGATCGGCCCAATGGCTAGATGCCGATGAAGCGCCAAGACACATGCCGAAACTAAGCCTTCATCCAAAGAAAATAATGGTAACTGTTTTGTGGTCTGTAGCTGGAGTTATTCACTATTTGTTTCTGCAACCTGGCGAAACCATCAATGCTGAGAAAAACTGTGCTCAACTGGATAAAATGCATCAGAAATTGATAGTCCAACGACCTAGGCTTATCAACAGGGATAGAGTGATACTGCTTTATGATAATGCACGACCTCATGTATCGAGAACAACGGTCCAAAAATAAACGAGTTGTGCTATGAGACTCTTCCTCATCCTCCATATTTACAAGACCTGTCACCAACAGATTACTATTTCTTGTAACATTTGGATCACTTTTTGACAGAAAAAAGATTTAATAATGAAGCTGCTGTCAAAAATGCCTTTGAGGAGTTTCTTCGAACAAAAAACTTGGACTTTTACAAAACTGGAATAAATGTTCTTGTATCTCGTTAAGAAAAGTGTGTTACATCTATTAGTACCTATTTTGATTAAATAAATTGTCTTTATAAAAAGTTACAGCTGTTTAAAAATTTATTACTAAATCGGCCATTTCATCTGTAGCAACCTAATATATCTATTATTGTAACAATCAATATTAAAGAATTCGAGCGTAACATTCCAGCTAATCGTTACGATTTTAAGAGAAACCACGTATATTATGGCAAAGAAGATGATGCTTTCTCATATATGCCAATTTCCATTTTTGCTTTAGGATGAAAGTATTGTTGTTGTTGCTGCTGTTGCTTCTATTGCTGCTATTGCTACTGTTGCTGTTGTTGTTGCTGTTGTTGTGGTTGTTATTGTTGTTGCTGCTGCTGTCGTTGTGGTTGTTGTTGTTATTTGCATCAAGAAATGGTTTTGTTTGGGTTAGAGCCACTAGCGTCACGTATGTCAGCTCTTACTTTACCCCAAACGAAACTATAGGGGACTTCCAGACTAGATTTGATGGTCTTGAAGACACCTTCAGAGACATGAAGGGTGATCTAATAGTTGCCGGAGATCTGAATGCGAAAACTCTCGAATGGGAGATGGATAGACCGGAGTCAAGGGGGAGGCGAGTCATGGATGGGGTGTCGCGGCTCGGGCTGGTGGTACTTAGTACCAGCTGCAACTTTACCTTTAGACGGGCGGGGTATCGAGAGACCATACTCGATGTGCCTCTTGCATTCGCGGGTCTGGTTGCGCGTGTCAAAAGTTAGCGGGTGATTAAGGACTGCACAGCCAGCAATCACCAGTACATCACGTTTTGCGAGGGTGATGGAAGGATGATCGATACGCGTAGCTCAGCCAGATGGAATGACGATAAACTTAATAGGAAAGAGCTATCTCTGGCAATCACACGCGGTTAGGGATCCCTTGATAAAATCCTAGATGACCTCACAGCCTCCGAGCGAGTAGAGGCGGTGACGGACGCAACTATGCGTCTTATTCACCGAGCTTGCAAAGAGGCGATTCCACAGAGAAAACCAAAGATCGTACAACGCCCGGCCAACTGATGGACGGATGAAATCGCCGACTTTAGATGCAAGTGACAGATCGCGGCGATCAACAACGTGATCCAGAAAACGAGACAGCGATCTAGTTGGGAAAATGGCCAACTATAAATTGGCCAGAAAAGAGCTTCGACGGGCCAGTCAGCGCCAATGCTGGAAAAAGGTTTGCCTTGAACTCGACAAGCATCCGTGGGGCCTGGGGTACAAGACCGTTATGCAGGAGCTGGGTGCCTTCTCTTAGGGAGCACTTACGCACTTGGTTACGATCGAAAGTATTGTCAGTACCCTTTTCCCAACGCATTCGTTGCTCGAGGATCGGGCAACAGCGTCGGTCAGCCCAGACTTTCGATTGTTCCATTCTTTCAAACAGAAGCTCAAACGAGCTGCCGAGTCGATGAATAATCGGAAGGCGCCGGGACCCGACGAAATTCCGGTGGAGGTAGTCAAAGCCGTAGCTGAACTTCATCAAGAGCTCTTGCTCGGTATGTACAACTCGTGCCTAAGAGCGGGCACATTCTGGGCCAGGTAGAAGGTTGCAAGACTTGTACTTATCGATAAAGGCAAGGCGCCATAAGATGGACCATTTTCTTATCGGCCTTGGTGTATGCTCGACACCACAGGCAAACTCCTAGAGGGCCTAATGTGACCCCGACTCCAGCAAGCCATGCATTGCGCTGGAGGCCTTCCCAAAAGGCAACACGGTTTTTGGAGTGGTAAGTGGACATCGTTGCTATCCAGAAGGTGGTGGAAGCTGTCAGAGCCATGGAATCAGGCAACCAATATTCTCCCCGTCTTTCTGCTGTTCTGAATGAAAAGAATGCGTTTAACTCGGTCAGGTGGGCCGATGTTCTAAGCACGGTGCAGCGTGATTTCAAAGTAATTGGATACATTCTTCGGATGATTTAGAGTAACCTGACGGATCAGCACATTTTGTAGGAAATATCAGATGGACCGAAAAGAAGGAAGCTCGCAGCAACAGCAGCACAAGGCTCAGTTCTGGGTCCTGAATTATGGAATATTTCCTATGATGGAATCCTACGCATGGAGATTCTGGAGCAGATCTTCCTGATTGGGAACACAGATGACGTAGCTACCGTCATCATCACTCGCTATGTGCAGGCAGTACAGATGTGATTGAATCAGGTAATGCGCCGTGTCGTGCGGTGGATGGACCATCACGGCCTCGAGCTGTTAGCCTCAAAAACCGAGATCGTCTTGATTACCAAGAGGCGTATTCATAAGATACGTCCTTTCGATGTGAAGGAAGCGTCAGTCCTAACCAAGCCTGCGGTGAAGTACCTGGGGGTAACGCTTGACTCCAAGTTTACCTTCTGGCACCATATCCAGAAAGCTGCGGACCAAGCGGATGTCGTGACAACATCTCTTAGCAGGGTAATAGCCAACTTTGGGGGCCCAAACCCCTGAAAGCGACGCCTGCTCATGCAGACCGTGGAGTCCATTATGCTATATGGGTCTGAAGAATGGGCTGAAACACTGCGGATGAGGAAATATCGACGAAGTATGGCCACAGTGCAACGAAGAGGGGCCCTTTACATCGCTTCCTTGTATCGAACGGTCTCGGGAATTACGGTGCTGGTAGTCGCTAAAGTGGCCCCTATCGACCTTTTGGCTCAAGAGCGTATGTTCGCGCATCAGCACAAAAGTGAACTTTGCAAGGTGACCGCAACCGAAGAAGCCCAGGCCAAATCCTTGCGATCGGGCAACAGCATTGAGAACTGGACCCGCTGGGGCGTTAGGTGGCTCGACTGATCCCTCAGCTTAATCCATGGCTTAGAGGCTCCCATGGGAAGTTAGATTACTATCTCACTCAGTTCTTGACGGGGCACGGCCTCTTTCACAAATACATTCACCAATGGGAAAGGTAGAGGCTCATGGCAGTGCCCATTGTGACTCTCCCTGCGATGATACTCTCCACATGTTCTTTTATTGTGAGTGCTGGAGCATCGAGTAGGGAGAGTTAGAAAAAGACCTTGGAGTTATCACACCAGACAATATAGTCTCCGTGATTCTCCAGGGTCAATCGGCGTGGTTGTAAGTCTTCTCCTTTGTTAGGAGAGCCCTTCGACAAAAAAGGCCGCCCAAAAAGAAAGACACAGGAAATTAAAGAACAAGAAGAAAGAAGACTTTTTTTTAAAATTAAATAACAATGACATCTCTTAGGCGAAGGTCTGGTCCCACTTCAAAGTAATGACTGAAGGTGATCCCTGAGTGGTGACGAAAACCAGGCTAGGCGGAGGGGTTTATGGGTAGGGCAAAGTTTGCGAAACCCACACACCGGGGAGGCACGAAGCCTCCTTGATGATCTGTAAATAGGATTTCCTCTCCCATCCAAAAAAAAAAAAAAATTTATTACTATTATTAATACTACATGTGTATATTATTTAAATAAATAAATATTATTTTCAATTTATAAACTAATTTTACAGCTGCAAATGATTTAAAAATGCAAATTGCAAATAATAGTAAGTGAAGGATGAAAGTAGTACCGAAACGGGCTGTAGTGATACTAATAATGCAAATCAGAAATCACCATTTCTGCTGCATAATCACAGTAAAAAAGTTATAATAATAAGTTTTTATGACATTTATTATAAATAAATATCGTTTACATTACCATTTATATAAACTTTTTTTTAAACAGACAACAGAATCTCCTGAAGCAGTCGTAGATGACAGCTCTCATAATGAATCCAGAAAAACAGTGGTAATGTTTTTAATCATTTTAAACTTTGTTAAGTATAACTAAATTCTATTTATACCTATAAAATAAAATAAAATAAAATTGTTTGAAGAAAAATCAAGAAATTTCTAAAAATCTGGAGGAGATGAAGCAACTAACTGCACTGTGGCTGAAAGTAGATAAATTAATGCCAGGGTACAATATTTAATTTCCTAGTACTTCAGGAACTACTCTCGAAAATATTGTAAATTCACATTATAAAATGAAGCAGTTAGAAGAAGAAAATTTCTAATTGAGAATCGATCTTCAAAATGCCTTTAATATTATAGACACCTGTCAATTACGCAGTAAGCCTGGAAACAGTGCTGAATTATTTTACGTGCACAAACAATGCGCCTAGAGCATAAATACGATGTTACAAATGCGATATGCCAAGCCATACGGCAGCGGCCTGCCGCCAACAAAGATCCTCCAATCTGCCCAACGTACCAATTTTCAGTTACTGCCAGATAAAGGAGCACATGGTCACAGAATGTAGAAAGAGAAATTACAACCAGCCAAAAAATGAGAGGAATCTCCCCTAATAGAGTGCCACCGGAGAGACCCCACGACCACAAGTGCGCTCATCACTAACGATACAACTAAAGGACTTCCGAGGAGAATTAGTACCATAGAAATCTGCAGAACTATAGCGTTCGTAAGCTGCAACCTTCTACAAAACAAGTTCCCCAATACTCTTATGATCGACAAAGAGGTCAGAGGTTAGTGTGCTAAAAACATATGTCTTGCCAGATCACGTATACCTTAAACATCAGAACAGATACACACTGCAATACCTAGCAGGTAAGATAGAGGAAGGTTTGAGAAAAGCAAAGATAAGATTCGGAGAAACTATTGTATAATAGAATTCATAGTAGTACGCATTGATTTCCCTATCTCTTGTGACGAAGTATTATGAGCCAACTTGTTCGAAACCACGAAAGCAGAAATAGACTTTAAAAACGACCTGATGAAAATAAATAAAAAATATATTAAAATAATTTAGGACGACGAAGATCGCCCTCACCTGATCAAGAATCTACATAATATTACGAGTGACGTAAAAACTGGTTTACTGTTCATAAAAATCCTTAATCCTCCTTCTCTCTCGGAGGGAAGATTATTAGTCAATCCAGGGTTAGAAATAAATTTAATAAAATCAAGTCTAATATCGCTCAAAAAAGAAATTGACACAACAGAAAAATATAATCTGAGCGGCATTGGAAAAAGGATCATATCTATCTGGGGAACAGTAGAGATCTCATTGTTGGGGAGGTAAAATAAAATTCTCTGTGATAAAAGACGATGTATACATCTCAGAAAAAGGTATATTAGGTTGAGATTTTCTGCGTGATTTCCAAAACTGGTGTACCACAGGATTCTATATTAGGACCACTCCTTTTTATAATATTCATAGATAGTATGCTTTTAATCTCTCAAAATATTATATCTTATGCTAATGATACAGCTATTTATGTTTAGGGGAATCTTGGAATGATGTAATGTTTGAGATGAATAATATATTTAAAAAAGTACACTGCTGGTTATGTCATAATAAATTAGCATTAAATATTGATAAAACTAAATATATAGCCTTTGCAAACCATCTGAATAGAATCCCTGATGCCATTCAATTGTCTTTGCACGATAAAACTGGTGAAAGAGTACACTCAATAAAGTACCTAATGATATACATAGATGCCAGATTAACTTGGAATGATTAATTATTTAGTTAAAAAATTAAGGTACATGATTTATGTTTTTGTTAGACTAAAATATATTTTAACTAGGAGTCAACTCAATTCAATTTATTATGGATTATTTTATAGTATAGCAACGTATCGGATAATTGCATGGGGTGGGGTCTATGAAACGCATATAGACAAATTGATAAAGCTGCAACACAAAATAGTCAAACAGATTTTTAAACCTAATGATTCCCTAGAGCCATTAAATATTAGCCAAACTTTTTTTTTAGAATCAGTAGTAAATCAATATGAGCATCTTAAAGTAGAGTTTTCACTGAATCTTAGAAATACTAGATAATCCTGCTTAGAATTACCTAAAATAAGCCTAGAGAGAGGTAGATTAAATTTTGCTTATGTAAGCTTCAAAATATTTAATATATTGCCAAATACACTAAAAACGCTTGATCTTACTGAAAAATCAATTAAATCACAAATCAAAGAGTGGATTAGAATAAATATACAAAAAGAAGTTAAAATAGAGTCAATATTATAACAAAATTGATAATAATACTATGCCGCAAACATGCTTTACAAAATATGAGAACGACTAGACAAAATAAGCTAAATAATAATCTGCTGTATTTATTACTCATAAAAACAATAAATATTGTTAAATTTTCATTTATTTACTAATTAATATTGCCACCTACGATACGTTATCTGTATGGAACTCCAGTAGAATAGTTGTTTACATAAAGAAAATAATAATAAATGGTACTAATGTTTAATGTAGAACCAAAAATTATGTAACAAAGACATTAAATGTACTGTTTTATATTAATATTTATGTATAACTAAGGAATGACAAATAAATAATAATAATAATAGTTCTCATTACGCCCAAAATCCCCACGACTGATGACATTCCAGTTGATACCAAACAATATCAGTTCCCACATTGGTTAGAAGATGAAATAAATTGATAGGCGAGTGACTTATTAAAGGGTTAAGCCATTCTAGAGGCCAAAGAAATACGCTTATTTCGGATTTTTTTCAGAAATACTACAAAATAAATCGAGATTCCAATAAAAAGTATTTATTATACATATCAGTGACTGTATACAAAAATTTTTTTCAAGCGATTAATTTCAAAATGGCGGCTATGCAGCGTTTTTCCGATGACTTTTCCTTTTTTCAGGGTCCACGGCTGGACAAACAGCTCCTGTAATTTTGAAATTATAATAAGCCAATATTTTTTTTTTGATTTCATATAATAACTGCTATAGAAGTACGTAGATTTTTTTCAATATAATAATTTTGGCCAAATGGCGCACTTCCAAATTAGAAAGTGAAAAATTTGCCTAAAAAATCATCAGATAATTGTTACTAACAAATGAACTATGCAATATAAAAAAGAAATTCTACGTACTTCCATAGACAATGTATTTTTCAAGATATATTCAATATTTCAAGTAAATTGGTTAAAAATTGTCCGAGTTATATTTCTGGTCAACTTAAATGCAGTTTTGAGATACACGCTTCACAGCCGCCATTTTAAAATTAATCGCTTTAAAAAAATTTTTGTATACAGTCACTGATATGTATAATAAATACTTTTTATGGGGATCTCAATTTATTTTGTAGTATATCTGAAGAAAAATC
Source organism: Chalcis sispes (assembly GCA_949987625.1). Lineage (NCBI taxonomy): Eukaryota > Metazoa > Arthropoda > Insecta > Hymenoptera > Chalcididae > Chalcis > Chalcis sispes. The sequence continues at coordinate 39,823,161 of OX465096.1, read as the reverse complement.
CTAAAATGCCTATTTTTTCGGCCTCTAGAGTGGCCTAACCCCCTAAAGGCAGGACTCATGACAAACTCCAATTCACCCCACAACATTCCAGTTTGGGCTGTGCTAAAGAAACTAGATGCCCATGGCCGCCCTAGATGGCGCATGGTATTATGTTATCAGGCCTTGAATGGAAAAACTATAGGTGACGTGTATCCACTTCCGAATATCGAGGAGATATTTAACAAAGTAGGGTCAGCCAGGTATTATACTGTTCTTGACTTAGCTTCTGGCCTCCATCAGATAAAGACGCACCCTAAAGATGCCCACAAGACCGCCTCTAGTTCGCCATTTGGCTACTACGAATTTGTGACAATGCGCTTTGAATTGAAAAACGAGCCCGCCACCTTCCAGAGATTAATGGATAAACTGTGTTTTAATAAATAACATTGTTATTTATTGAATAAATAACATTAAATAAATAACATTGTTATTTATTCAAACAGCATATATGAACACCATAAAAAAATAACCGTATTAATGGACAGGTTAAGAACAGCAAGATTAAAACTACAAATTAATAAGGGCGAATTTTTCAAACGCGGAGTAGTATATCTAGGTCATATGCTTAGCGAAAAAGGATTAAGACCCGATCCTAAGAAATGTAGCAGCCGTAAGATGCGTCCCGCAATCTAAGAACGTAAAGAACGTTCGCCAATTCTTAGGGTTAGCAGGATATTTTCGGCGATTTATGAAAGGATTCGTAAACATTTTGAAGCCTTTAACTAAATTATTAAAGAGAAGACTACATTCGAATTGAACGAGAAGGCCGAGGAAGCTTTCAGTTTAGTAAAGGAAATGCTGTGCATCGCGCCTGTACTACAGTTTCCCAATTTATCTCAGCCCTTCATAATCACTACAGACGCTTTCGGATACCCTGTATGACGAGTTCTATCTCAAGGAGAGATAGGGAAAGACCGGCCAATAGCTTACACTTCCCGAATGCTGCGTGGCGCCAAAGGTAATTATGAAGTATACGAAAAGGAAGCTCTAGCCATAGTGCACAGCGTAACAGCATTTTAATCTTGCGTATATGAGTGGGAACTTTCAATAATAACGGATCACCAACCATTGATAGGGCTCAAAACTGCCGACCTCAATACGGGAGTCCGAAAATGGAGGTTTAAATTATCTGAATATAGCTACAAGATAATTTATAAAGGAAAGTTAAATGCAAATGCTGATGCTTTATCACGCAACTTGAAAAGAACGCCGTTAATGTGGTAACAATCGCAGAACAAAGGAAGAATGCCCTGATTGCCGACGAAGACGAAAAAGAACCATCGGTAGCCAACCCTACGACGCAGACACCTATAAAACCTAGAGTGCGACCGAGAAAGGTTCAAGAGATCATGCCGATTGTAGGAAAGAGCACACCGCGGCCCAAAAAAAAAGTCGACTATGAAGAAAGCAAGGACTATGACTCCGACGAACCTGCAAAACCTAAACTCTTCGCCACACTCGCAAGATCTGTACCAAAGTCAGATGAGTAATCGGAATTCTCCGACGAATTTGAAGACAATAATGTTACAAGCCGCAGCCCCATACTTTAATTAAAAGAACCAATACATACTAGGAATGACAATATAGTCTTATTCGTGGCCTCTGTTGGACATTTTTGCGATGAAGGCGATAAATTGCTGTTCTAATATAACAAGATTAACGTTGTAGGAAACTTGACTGTTGAAGAAATTCACCGCGATAAGCGTAAAGCAAAAAAATCTTTTGACGATGTGTTTATAAAGGAAGATCAGCCGGCTTCTCTCACACAAGCAATAAAGTGTAAGCAGGTGCATTATTGTGGTGCAAAAGCCATGAATAGTTTTGCCATAAATCCAGGCGTTTTTTCGGATTGCTTCACGCAAACGGCGTTGAACTTCGAGGAAGTACTTTTTATTGACTGTTTGACCTCGTGGCACGATTCATGATGCACTATGCCAATAAAATCGAAGAACACAGTAAGCATAAACTTCACGTTCGACCGCACTTGTCGAGCCTTCTTCGGTCTTGGCGATCCAGAATGCCTCTACTGAGACGATTGAGCCTTAGTTTCGACGTCATATCCGTAAACCCATGTTTAATCATCTGTTATAACACGTTTCATCAATTCAGCATCGTTGTTGACTTTATTGAGTGACTCCTAAGCAACTTCCATTCGCCGCTGCTTTCGTTCAAAATTCAACAATTTTGGAACAAATTTTTCTGCCACGTGTTTCATACCCAAAACATTCGAAAAAATTTTATGGCATGAGCCAATCGATATGCCAACATCATTAGGGACTTCTCTGATTGTGATTCGACAATCGTTCAGAACCATTTCTTTAACTTTTTCCACTTTTTCATCGGTTGTTGATGTGCTGGGGCGTACGAGGCGTTCATTATCTTCAACGTCTTCACGGACATCTTGGATACGCTTATACCACTCGTAAGCCCTCGTTTTATCCATGGTGGACTTACCATAGGCCTTTGTGAACATTTCACACACTTTGTTACACTTTGTTTCATTTTTACGCAAAATTTGATACAAATTCTTTAACCAATTTTTTTTAACAAACGACAATTGCCGAGCTCATAAAAACACGTCTAACCTCAGCGGCTGCCACTGACAAAGTAGACAATCAATACCACTGAAAATTGTATCATACTTCAGGGGTATATGTACTAACATAAAAAAAATTTTGACAATCGGACTCTCTAAACCCGCGAAATTAAAAAATTCCCGTTATTTTCTCGACACAGCTCGTATTTTGTACCGGGTCGTCTTATTCGGGTGCACGTGCGTGGCTTTCCTTCGCATGTACTCACAACTGCGGCCGCAGCTATCCGTCGATACGGCCTTGAGTGCCGAAGGACGTTAGCCGTCGTGCAATGGCACTCGCGTGCAGTGCCGATCCACTTACAACATAGGATTCTCCTTGGATCTTACATTCTTTAGTGTATGCAGGGCCTTACCTTTAGGCCCCGTTGCCGGTGCTGCTCCCACCGATCTCGGCTACTTAGCTTGCGTGCCAACTGTAGGTTGACATGCCCGCGGAGGCGGTAGTATTCGGGATAAGAAAGCTAGAGAGGGAAAAAAGATAAATAACGCGCACCCGTACTGCGCAATCAACTTTATTGCTGTTCCAACATATTAAATTAATTACAAAGTGTTTATTTATTTCTCAAAGGCCCTTTGCCGAGGATCGTAGCTAGATTTACAACACGCGCAATCTTAATACGCGAGACACGCACTGCGCATGCGTGTCGACCACTCGCCTTGCAGTATTCACGCAGCAAGGTGTGTGTATTAGCCCTAATGACTCGCTGTATTGTTTTAAGCGTGTGAGCAGGCCTTGACTTTTCGGGGGCTGGCTGGCGGTTAGACGCGGCCTCTTGCGGCCAACCGGAAGACTACATACGTGTAGTCTCGCACACGCTTATGCACACACATACAACTCTTTCTATATATGTGTGTAAGTGAGAGTTAACCTCTCACTTACCACCCGCAAGAATAATATATAACACTTCTATGATATAAGTGCTAGATATAATCTAGCACTTCTCGCAGCGCGAGCTCTGCTATAACTACGCGCTCGATTAGATTTGTGTTTTCTGGGCATATTAGATTTGAAAAAAAATATGTAATTAAACTGAAGAAAATCTTCTTTCAGACCTTTACAAATCAAAGAAGTACCAAGTTGAATTTGAAAAATACTTTTATTGAATCAAATTAACTTATTTCAACCCTTTTAAGCTTTTTTTCGCGATAAAAGGTAGCCCATGTTGTTCCCCAAGTTCTCGTATCTATCTCTGTTCCAAATCTCATCAAAATATATTAATATTATAAATTTCGTAGCAAGATAATCAAAAAAAGGATTCGAAATCTCAGTGATCCGCATAGGAAACATCCTTGTACTCATGCACTTGACTCGCTTATTTCTCTAGTGGAAAGCTTTCGCCTGAAGCCACCTATTGAGCAACAGCGGAACTGCCGTGGGGGGAGGTAGTTTCCACCTTCTCTCGTCTAGCGCCGTGCGCATTAATTCCTGTGCACGCAAAATCTAAGTACACTATCAATTTTTTATGGTCAATAGTGAGTGGAATGTTTTTTCAAACTGCCTATGCTACTCCAACCATTGTAAAAGAACTTCTAACAAAGTTTTGTATCGATCCATTGAGTAGATTCTAAGATCCTCCGAGTTTAAGAGAAAAGTGCTGTCTCTTTATATATACGAGGGCGGTTCAAATGTAATAGAGACAAACGCTGTAGATTGCACGCATGTATGTTTTGAAGGTCGCGGCTTGAGTATGTGATAGCTGGGTCCCTTACGAACAGTGTGGCATAGTTTTCGTCGGAAGTGCATGTTTCACGCGCGTGCTACGACCATGAGTGAACGTCAAGTGCCGACCGCCGTTGCGCAACGTATTGTCATTCGTTTTAGTGTGGGAAGGCGTTAAATACGCGGAAATTTTTCTGCGTTTGCGAAATCAGTTCGGTAGTGAGTGCCTGAGTAGGGCTGCTGTGTTTAAAAGGGCCAAAGCATTCAAGGATGGTCGCGAAACCGTCGAGAATGAGCCGCATGATCGTCGACCGCAAACCAGCATCACACCAGACAACATTTGCCACGTAGAACAACTCATTTTGGAGGACCGTAGGATAAATGATCGAGACATTTTGGCTGAACTTGGCATCAGTATTGGTAGTGTGGAGTCTATCATCCAAAAACACCTTTAATATCGCAAAATAACGGCGCGGTGGGTTCCTAAACTGTTAAACTTTGAGCCAAAATTCACGTAATTGGAAGTTTGTCGCCGCTTGCTGACGCGATACGAGGTGTAGGGGGACGGCTTTCTAACGCGAATCTTCACTACAGACGAGACATGGGTACACTATTACGCTCCCGAAAGCAAGGTGTCGTCTAATAAGTGGAAGAAGAAGGTGGAAGGGGCGCCAGTCAAAGCAAAGACAACCAGGTCCGCGGGTAAGGTTATGTGTACTGAGTTCTGGGACTGGCGGGGCGTGCTGTACATCAATTTCCTGCGATTCTTCTCCAGGATAACGCGCGCCGTCATACCGCACGTCTAACGCTCGATACAATATCGAAATTGGGGTGGGAGGTACTGGAACACCCCCCCCCCCCCTCCAGTCTGGATTTATTACCCTGCGACTACCACATGTTTGGACCACTGAAACAAGCCCTCGGAGGTCAAAGATTTAACACCGACGACGAGGTAAAGGAGTTCGTGCGCACATGGCTGTCCGAGTTGCCCAAGAAATTCTTCGATACTAGCATAAAAAAGCTTCCAGAAAGGTGGACAAAATGCGTAACTTGTAAGGAAGAGTACTTAGAAACGAAAACAACATTTGTTTTCAAAAATCATTTTTATTCATCAATATAATCTTCTTTCAGAGTAATACAATCTTTCCAACGCCTTTCCAACATTTCTATACCATGTTTATAGAAGAATTTATCCTTTGCTTTAAAATAGGCTTCAGTTTCGGCAATGACCTCCTCATTCGAGCCAAATTTTTTTCCCTGGAGCATTTTTTTGAGATCAGCAAAGAGCTAGTAGTTGCTGGGGGCTAAATCTAGTGAATACGGGGGGTAGGGAGGCAAATCAAAGCCCAATTCGTTTAATTTCGCAATTGTTTTCATGGACTTGTGGCATGGTGCATTGTCTTGGTGAAAAAGGATTTTTTTCTTCTTCATGTGCGGTCGTTTTGCTGCGATCTCCTCCTTCAAACGTACCAACAAGTCAATATAATAATCACTGTTGATCGATTAACGTTATCCAGGTAGTCAATAAAAATCAAGTTATGTGTATCCCAAAAAACAGACGCCATGACTTTGCCAGCAGACTGCTGCGTTTTTGGACGCCTTGGGCGGCTTTCGCCAGCCATGCGCCACTCAGATGATTGCTGATTCCACTCCGGAGTGAAATGATGTATCCATGTTTCATCCATGGTAACGAATCGACGCAGGAAATCCTTTTTATTGCGAGTAAATAGCGATAAACAGCTCTCTGAATCGTCGACTTGTTGCTGTTTTTGTTCCACTGAAAGCAATCGCGGCACCTACTTGGAAAAAATCTTTTTCGTGCTCAATTTTTCATGAAGGATTGTAAATACTCTTCTAGATGATATCTGTGTCATTTCTGCAATCTCACGGACCTTTACTTTCTGATTTTTTATTAAAATTTTTAACACTTCACTCACATTTTCCTATGTAACGGCTTCCAATGGCCTACCCAAACGTTCCGCATCGTTTGTGTCCGTATGACCACGTTTAAACTCAGCATAACAACGACAAATCGTTGGTTTGGATAGAAAGGAGTCCGGGTAATGTTTTCAAGCCATTGCTGGGCTTCTACGGTGTTTTTACCCATTAAAAAACAATGTTTTATCAACACGCGAAACTCGCTTTTTTCCATTTTTCAAACAAATTACAAAGTAATTTTATTTTATTGAACGATGTGTTAATAGATCAATGAGTATTCAATTGCCTAACGTAGTTGGATCATACATATAGCAAAAAAAGGAAAACTTTTACTTTATGAATAAATATATAATAATAGACCGAAATCAAAATAAATATTGTAAACTCAAAACTATTTAAATAATAATTATCATCAACTAAAAACAATATATAATATTGAAACTTGTTTAAATAATTTTTGGTAAGTCCGTCACACTACACAATAAAAACTAATAATAATTATTAAATTCATCCGATTAATATTTACAATTAATAATTTTTTGCTGTTTCCCCTTATAACGGTAGAACTACTCTAGGCACAGAAGTCGGATAAATTAAGTATTATCAATTAACCCTTTCGCGACGGGTGCCGTATATATACGGCTGTCACTTGGTGCATCACAGCGGCTGACGCCGTATATATACGGCAGCCACTTTTTGGTCCACAGAGGCTGACGCCGCTTATATACGGCAGTCATTTATTTTAATAGCGAATTCAAAATATAGCTATAGATACATTGGTTGCGAAGTATGGTATAGTTGCTTGCGCTTTTACGAACGACGACAAAGTATGGTCAGTCGCGCCGTCGTGAGAAGTGGCGAAGTATGGTTAGTCGCTCTGTTGCGAATAATAGCGAAGAATGATATAAGTGCGCCGTCGCGAAAGGGTTAAATTATACAAAAATATTTGGCACAATTTGCATAAATAATTAATAATAATTTAATTATCGAGAAATATCAAATTACATCTACGAACGATACAAATAGTTTTAAATCGACAAATTGTTGTATCAAATTGCGTCCGCGCGCGTCAATATGCAAACGCAACAGCAGTTCTCACGCCACTTTTTAAACAAATTTCGCAAATTTTACGGAGAACACTTTAGAGGAATTTTTGGAAAAGATGGGATAATTATGCGCAAATCCGAGGTGATGAGCCGAATCAAAAGAAGCCGAGAAGTCAGTTCCGTGTTCAAGCCGGACTCTATTGCCTCGCTCTATTTTAATTTTCTATTCTATGCAATTTTATTTCACTTCTTATATATTCTACGAGTATTTTATTTTAATTTTCATTTTGATTTCGATCTTCTATTTTATTATAATTTTCATTTTAATTTCTATTTTTTTTTTTTTTTTTCGATTTTTATCATTTCACAATTTTTATTTTCATTTTGAATGTAATTTTCTACTTAAAGAATTTTGGTTTAATTGAATACTCGTCTTCGATTTCTATCACACATTGTAAAAAGGAGTAAATATAATTAAGCGGTGCTGTTGCTAAGCGCAGTTCATGAGGGTCAACAACTTGAAATTCTTGCTGATTTCAGAAGACGTTTACATTGCAAAATGTCATCTTGCGTAGCGAGTGTCTACATTTAGGAGAAACAAATGTGAGCCATTATATTTATATACATACATGCTCGTGTATCATAACGCTTCGCGCGAATACATAACTCTGCTCGAATATAATTTATCCTTCATCTATATGAATTTTTGCTTTTAACCTGTTTTATTAATGATTCTACTTTATATTGACCATCGTTGTATTAAATGGCATCCATTAATAAATAATCTAGATTTATTACGAACTATAATGCTAAACAATAAAATAAGAAATCCGCGTGTGTACGTCAGTTAATCAGAGCTAAAATTAACAGGTGAGAGTTTAATTATTAAAAAAAGTTTAATTTGTTTTTAAAAAAAAAAAAGTCAAACTTACAAAAAGGATCCAAAAAACTTAAGATCACGAATTGTATTTAGATTGTTATTAAGAATAGAATTTTTAATAAAAGCAATGTCTTCTGATTTTATGTTTGAGCTGAAGTATGTAAAAAATCTATGCCAATAAAAACTTTACTATATACAGGGTGCGTACGATATTTGAGGAAGTGCATAAATGTGACTATAACTTCGCGAATTTTTTTTTTTATTTTTTATCCTTTTTAGATAAGAAATGGCGGACTACAACATCACTCATGAAATGAAGAGACATGCTGTCATCGTCGCTAAATGTGCGAACCATACAGATTTAGAGATCTCCAATTTTTTTAATTGCGCCCGTTCATTCGTGCATAAGGTTCGCCGTGATTTGGAAGCATCAGGAGGCGATACAGAATCGGTTGCAAAACGCAAAAAGCACAAACAATGTTCTGACACTATCCGATCTGCAGAATTTTTAGAGCAAGTGCAAGCGATCATAGACGAGGACCCTTCAAAATCAATGAGGGTCCTTGCGAGTGAGCTTCATGTTTCTGAGCGCCTTATTCGTAGAGTTGTCCATGAAGACCTTCGGTATAAGACTTACGTGATGCGCAGAGGACAGTTCATGTCAGAACAAACACGGGAACAAAGAGTTCTCCGATCAAAACGTCTTTTAAACAAAATCAAACACCCTGAGGCACCCAAAATGTTATGGTTTTTTCCGACGAAAAAAATTTTGACCAAGATCAAAAGACCAATCGCAGAAATGACAGATGGCTATGTTTAAATCCTACGGAGGTTCCTGTTGTTATACACACAAAATTTCCAGCCACTGTTATGGTTTTAGGTGTTGTCAGCAACGAAGGACATGTTATGCCACCACACTTTTTTACTCAAGGACTTCGAGTAAACTCTGCTGCATACATCAAGGTTTTGGAGACGGTAGTGAAACCCTGGATAGACAATGTAAGCGGAGGCAGACCATACATTTTTCAACAAGACTCTGCTCCTTCACATAAAGCGATGGCGACACAAGATTGGATGGCCAAAAATATTCATGACCACATAACATCGGACCTATGGCCACCTAGCTCCCCAGACCTTAATCCCTTGGATTATTACGTATGGGGCGTAGTTGAGCGTGAGACCAATAAGCGTCCTCATAACACTACTTCTTCGCTGAAGACTGCTATTAATGCCGTTATGGTCAATATGAACAAGGAGCATTTGATTCGGGCATGTAATCGTTTCCGGACCCGGATCAAAGAGGTTATTGCTGCTAATGGCGCTTTTATTGAATAACTTTATAACCATATATTAATTTAACGTTGTATAAAAAATTTTTAAAATTTCATTAAATTTTATTAAAAATACAAGCTAATAAATTTTACTCTCAAGGTGTCCTCCAATACCGTACGCACCCTGTATAACATAAAATATGTAAAATTTTACTGCATATCGCAACATCCTCAAAAATGCGTATCGATAAAGACATTCTTAAAATACTTGTTTTATTCAGCGGAATTGTACTATAATAATATTTGCGAATATAAGTTAATTTTCTAGAATATATTATAAATACATTAGTATTACTACAGAAATATTTATTATATATTAAATATATCGCTATATATTGCGATATATATAAAAGCCTCGAAATGCCTATTTTATGTGTATATATATATATATATATATATATATATATATATATATATATATATATATATATACACTACTTTGATCAAAAAGTAAGGTAAATTTGTTTATAAATGTAAATTCTTTATTTATTCTTCCAAATCAATTTCATCCCCTTCAAAGTAATCCCCGTCCGATAAAACGTACTTTCGCCAACGCTTTTTCCAGTCCTCGAAACAGTCAAAATAGCCTTTTTCCGGTATAGCCTTCAAGATCTTCTTCGATTCGGTTGCTATCTCCTCAATCGTGTCAAAACAGCAACCCTGCATTGGCCTTTTGAGTTTGCTAAATAGCCAGAAGTCGCACGAAGCCAAATCAGGCGAATACGGTAGTTGCGGACCGATATGGGTCGAGTGTTTGGCAAAAAAGTCGCGAAGAACCAATGCAGTATGACATGGTGCATTATCGTGATGAAGGAACCAAGAGTTGTTCGCCCATAATTCCGGCCGTTTCAGACGGATAGCTTGACGCAAACGACGCATAACGCTTAAATAATATTTTTTGTTGACAGTTTGGCCCGGCAGAAGGAATACATAGTGCACTACACCACGATAATCAAAGATAACTGTCAACATGACCTTGATTTTCGATCGACTTTGCCGTGGTCTTCTCGGTCTTGCTTCACCTTTTGCACGATAATCGCTGGATTGGTCGGTGGTTTCAGGGTTATATGCGCAAATCCAAGTCTCGTCTCCAGTAATGATGCATTTCAAGTGGTCCTGATAGTCAGACAGCAAAGTTTCACATACATCAACGCGACGCTTTTTTTCCAAAAAATTGAGCGATTTTGGCACCAATCGAGACTTGATGCGTTTGAGACACAAAACATCCTTCAAAATGGTTTGGGCTGAGCCAAATGATATTCCAACACTATCAGCGAGGTCTCTAATTGTCAATCGACGATTTTCAAGCACCAAATCTTTGATTTTTTGGACGTGGCCCTCGTCGGTAGACGTTGATGGTCGTCCAGAGCACGGTTCGTCTTCAACGCGTTTTTGGCCCGCTTTGAACTCGTTTTACCATTTATAAACGTTTTTTTGTGCCATAGTTTGATCACCAAAGCCTTCCGCAACATTTTCAACGTGTCCGTACAAGAATATTCGTTTCGCAAACAAAATTTGATGCAAGTTCTTTGCTCAACAAAATCACCCATTGTAAAAATCGAAAAATTCACTTTTGGTTGTTTACAAAAACACGTGTAACTCGGAGTTAATTAAACCTTTTGACAAACAGACGCTTGGCAAATGTTATAGACAGTCCTACCAGCCTAGGAAAAATTTACCTGCCTTCCTAATGCCCGGGAGTTTTAAATGAAAATTTCACCTTACTTTTTAATCACAGTAGTATATATAAGTTTTTGATATTTTAACTTCTTTTAATATTATAATAATATATAAGCAGATAATTATGTTAATTATAATATAAGTTACAAATATTTAACGTAAAAAAATGTTTAACAAAAATTGTAAATATGAAAGAAAGAGAAGGTAGTATCATTTTTCGGAAGAACGACAGAGATAATACTATCTCGCACTATGCACTTCTTTTCTCTTTCACATAGCGAGCATAGGCAGAGGGCTAATTTTTTTAACATTTGCACTCGCGCTCCTACATCTTACGTAATGTAACGAAGGTCAAGAGTAGAGACAAGGCAATGTTCTGATTTGTTTAAATTCATTTCACTGCTTTTCCAGCCGCCAAAAACTCGCGATCTTGCGAATATAAAAGCCTTAGCATTTTTTTCGAGGAGATCTCCATGAGCTCGCTTAGAGTAACCTTGAAGCTCGACTCACTTGGCAAAGATTCAATATTTTTTTATTTCGAATTCATTTTTTTTCTTACTTTCAATTTCTATATTCAACATCTATTTTATTCAATCTTTACTTTTTTATAGAATTCAATTTTGTTAATTTTTCAATTCTTATCAACGTTGTACTCTACAATTATTAGGTGCGCAACTAAGTTACCGATGTTTTTCAATACATGGCTCCTACATTAAGTACTTGTCAGTTTTGATATTCCAAACGTCATGAAGCAAGCTTAGGCATATGGTAAACAAATCGCTTTGGCGCATTAGCGATTTTGTTTTGGTGTCATATACTTTTGGTTGTGGAAAAACGTCTCATCTTATGCCAAATAATCATCATTTGCGGAAAGTGTTGCTTTTCTTCTTTTATTGGTTCCGTCGCTTTAAAAACGGTGATTCCGATATTGTCGACCGTCCGCGTGAAGAAAGGCCAAAAACCTTCGAAGACGCTGAATTGAAGACATTGCTTGACAAGGATCCATGCCAAACAGAAAATAAGCTTGCTTTAATATAAGAAGTTACCCGCCAAGCCATTTCTAAGCGATTGCATGCGTTGTGAATGATTCAAAAGCAGGGAACTTTGGTTCCTTATCATTTGAAGCCAAGGGACGCTTAGCATCCTTCTCGCCTGCGAAAAACTACTTTAGCGGCAAAAAAGAAAAGATTTTCTTTATCGCATCGTGACAGGTGATGAAAAATGGATTTATTACAGCAAACCAAAGAGAAGAAAATCATGGGGACTGCTTGTTCATGCTTCTACGTCGTCGGCTCGGCCCAATATTCAGGCTGCGAAGGTTATGCTGTGTATTTAGAGGGACCAGATCGGTATTATTTATTATGAGCTGTTGAAAGCAAACGAAACCATAACTGGGCAACTGTATCGAATTCAATCGATGCGATTGAGTCAAGCATTACGCGAAAAACGGCTACAATACGAGCAGAGAGACGAGAAAGTGATTCTACTGCATGACAACGCTTGGCTTCATGTCGCCGGACCCGTTAAAACCTATTTTTAAATGCTCGAATGGGAAGTCTCACCTCACCCACTATATTTCCCAGGATCAGCCAGATGTGCCTCGTTCGAGACACATGGTCTGGCAGATTAGCAATTCCGCTCATATGAAGATATCAATAATTCGCTTGATTTGTGGATAGCTGCAAAAGACGAACACTTTTACCGTAATAGTATTCAAACTCTGCCAGAAATATAAAAATAAATCGTAGCTAGCAATAGGCAATACTCTGAATGATTCATTTGTAACCTTTTTCTATAATAAAGTTGCATTTTCATTAAGAAAAACAGCAAGAACTTAGTTTGCACCTAATAGTTTAGAAGTAAACTTGATCTTAATCAAATCTATTTAATTTTTCAACATAAATTGTACTGCTATTAATATTAAAATAGCGTTAACACCACTCCATATCCAATTTTTTAAATTTATTCGAACTTTAATTCTCATTACGCATGATCGAGTCACCAGTTAGGTCACCCAAAGATAAAAGTAAAATTCCAATTTTAACACAAGTAAAAAATAAAAATTTTAATAATTTGGATTTATTGAAGTTTGCTGTAAGATGCATATTTTTAGAGGTATTTCCATGATATTACCTAAATGAGCCACCCTTTATATGATTAGATGGTTACAAAAAAAGAAATGGTTACTTCATGGAGTATTATATCGGCTATTTATATATTTTAACAAGTGTATGGTTTAATTAAAAATAGTGAAATATTTTAATCTTAGTTAACATATAGAAGAAATATAAATTTTCATTTTGTTAATATAAAAGAAAATTAATAGAACTAAATACCTTGTGAAACTAATTATAAAAATTGTTTAGAACCAAACAGTATTTTATTATATAAAGTGAAAAACCTCATTAAATAACAAAACAAAAATATGTAGCTTACTGTTACGACAAGGAGAGTACTCATTAGGAGAATCTTTATTTAATGAAGTTAGCCAACATGTCCCAACAGCATCTTTAAAACCAGCAATAGACCAATTAGCTTTAATATAACCAAACCAATGATATTTAGGAGCACATGCCTGTAAAATATATAAAATGACATTTTTAATTCTTAAATTCTATAAGTATTCTTCAAAATAAAGCAATTAAATTTAATAATATTTATTATAATTTATAAAATATGTATATTTATTAATCATATAATAACTTAGTTATTTATTACATCATCAAATTACTTATTGATATCTATAGAGAAAATTTACAACTAAGAGTTAACATTTAAACATTAACTATAGCTTACTTCATTTAGTGAACATTTTATTAATTTACTATTTACTACGTGTAGTACTTGCAAATTCTTATAAAATACATGACTATTTTGATTCAACTTTACGAGTAAGGTACTTGAAATTTCTATGATTGAATTAAATTATTATTAATGCATTGTTACCTACTTAGTAAGTAATGTGAAAATCTATAAAAGCTGTAACTGCCCACGGAGATCAAGTCGGGCGTTACTAGGTTATTTATACAAACTCTTTCATACACAATAAAGTATTACACACTATGTTAATAGAAAAATTGACATTTATTAAGGATCATAAAATTTACAAAGTTTTTAATATGCATGCCAGCTGCACTCGAAATTGTTGCTGCTAATGTGCTTCGAGCTCAAGTTTGAATATCTAATCTTTTTTAATTTCTAAAATCCCGCGATGCTCCGACTTTAAGTGGGCTCGATTTACGCGTTTGCGACAGCAGTTGCTCTATAAATTATGCATAATTCACTCAAGCTCTAGATTAAGTACAAAAACCCGTGGCAAACACACTACATACAGAACAAATGGAGAGGAGAATGTTTACAAATAATATTGTACCCAGTGCAACTCACCTTGATATAAAGATATTCTAATTTCCCTCGTAAATCTAACACTCAAAGGTTCTACATGACACATGTCAGAATTTTAGGAATCGCTTAAACCTGTGTAACTCAACCGTTGCACGTTAACTTATTTCCCTTAATCTAACGATTGCGCCTATCTTCCTCAACGGTTACAACTAGACTAAATATAGTGGTACTCTTACGGTATCTTTTTGAAGAGAGCCTTTCTTCTCTATCTGGTTCGCCAATTTTCCGCTGCTACTTCTCTGCTATTCTGGCAGTCAGATCTCGCTGTAGCCCAATGACAGTAATTAATCTTGGTCTTTTCAATAAATTAATTGTTTCATTGTCATCATCTGACCCTCTATTAGGTTGAATTTCTTTATTATCTTCAAAAGTTTCTTCAGTATCACTAAATTGCTCGGTTTGTTCATTTTCAGGATCAAAGCAAATACTTGGCTGCTCGAATTCATTTGTAATGTCTTCGGAATCTCTAAAATCTTCTGAAATTTTTTCAACATTCGAACTGCAAGAGATTTTTTGTAGTAACTTTTCAGGTATGATTGAGATGTCTGTGAAGCGAGGCATGAGTATTTTAGAACTATTGAAAAGTATTTCTTCTCAGTCCCAGTTGGTTGCACTTATTGTTTCCAAGCCACGTTTAAAGTTGATAGTATACTCTATAAGAGTGTTGTGCAGCTGCTCCTATAGTTAGCGGTAATTTTTCTAATCGAAATATCAACTTTACAGTCAATACCTTATACCGCTGAAATCTCAAATCATCCAGAAATAATGAAACTATAGCAGCATAATGAAGCAATAGTGAATAGATGAAATTAACGTGCAACCATTCCTAGCAATGATTTTTGGATCTAAATGTGACTCATAAGAACGTTTTATTAACTCTGTCAAGTTTGGAGTTTTAATAAGCGATTCGACTGTTTTTCTTCCGTTGCCTGCAAAATCAGATATTGAATCAGAACCGGTGAAAAAATGCAAGAAAACAACAGAGCGACAATCTTCGAACTTAAAACTATTCGAAAAATTCATGTAATCGCTTACATTGCCTGCACTTAATTTCAGAAAAAAAATTGGTGCATTTGTCGAATTCGATTGATGCAATGAAACTAATATGTATATCAGAATCTATCTTGACCAACAACAACGATAGTTTTCTTATATTCGGCGACTCTTATTGCTGCATTCTCAATCCTGTTACTTTTGGCGATTTCTATTGCTATGTTAATAATTATTGCATCTGCATCTTCTTCTGCTTGTTTAACTAAATATCCTTAAAATCTAAGTGCTTTCGACAACTGCTTTATTAATTCAATTTTATTTTTATCATTTGATAAAAACTTCTCTTGTGCAATTATTTTTTCTGTGTGTGGTTCAAAATAAAAAGAAGGAATCTTAAGAGAATTTTTTCGCCTGAAACGTTCAGTTGCTTCTGTTGCAGTTGAGTTTCCATTATCAGCTTTATTGTCCGGGTAACCATCAAATACTATACAGGTATTGCCTACATAATTTCGATGATCACGTCAATAGTATCATCTTCTTGCCGAACAATTTTGTGTAACAGATATCTATCGTCGATAACATGCAGTAAATTTTTGGTAATTAATAAAACTTTAGAGGCGGTGAAATGATCAAACAGTTGCGATTTAACATTTTTCCGGAAGCCGTTTTCTAAAAAAGTGATAGCGGGAACAAAGAAAGTTCGAATTTTAAATATTTTTTCATATCAGCTTTGCTATTGATATGAATACATAAGCAGTAAAATAATAATAGTGATTTTATACCATTGATCACATCATAAGCTTTGATCGATGATTGAACACTTTTAAGAGACAAGACTCTGTTCTTTCTTGTAAATTTTACATTTTCAAAATCCTTTCCTGTAATCGATTTAACAGACATCATACCTACTTGATATGCTTGTTGATAGTTGATCGAATCATTGCCGGAATTCCAGATAATATTGACATAATTTTTGGTGTCTCTGGAAACGGATCATACCTGTTAAAAAATTCCAATAATTTTTCAAGATCTGTTGCATTTCTCGTAGTTCTAGAGTCTATGGAAGGAATACGTTGATCAGTTATGCAAGAAATATGGCAAAAATTTCCATTTCATTGGAAATATCTACTACAGTTATCATAGTAAATATGAACGTTGTTACAACGCTTGCTCTATTACCATATATGCCCAAACTCTAAACCAAAACTTTTCAGAACGTCTTATTGTAAAATAGCTATTTGTTGTAAATAGATCAAATTGATACTCATTCATTACATCTTTCAAGTGTAACATATCTTGAAGATATAAGTGAGCAGATTTCGAATAATTAAAGTTCTGCAGTGGGTCCCCTTTTTTGTATCTTCTTAATCTGTTTCATAAATTTATCTTTGATTATAGTAAATTCTTCTTTGTTCACATCTTTAAAATTTAAAGAGCCCAAGTTTATCAAAAGTGCATCTAACTTATCTTTTTCTTTTTCCGTTAACTAAAGCGATTTAAAAATTATGATAACTAAAGCAGTTTGAATGAGGAAATGATCCCTGATGGCTCTGGAATAGGATTGACCTGAAAGAGCTTTCTTAGCAGAATTTTCAGCATATGTTACACAGAAAGCTTCTTTCAAACCGTTTCCGTCCATTACAAATCCTATCGATCTAAGAAACGATATCAACAAGTAAGATCCGCCAAGTCTTACCCTAATTTTTGATAACCCATATTCATCATTTTGTGAATTGATACATGACAAAATATATCGAGCCTTTTGATACAGAGGCTGATCAAACGTTACGAAGATTATGTTTTCCTTGTTGTTTCGTTTATTTTCTTTAGCACTTTCTACTACAATAGTAAAAATGGGGTCGTATTCACTTGGAGGATTATTGACAAATGGTAATGGAAAAATTTTTGATGCCTTATAATCAGACTCCAAGTAAAAATCTTCTATAACTCCACTGTACCCCTAAGATTATGTTTTTCTTGTTGTTTAGTTTATTTTCTTCAGCACTTTCTACTAAACAGTAAAAATGGTGTCATATTCACTCGGAGGATTACTGACAATTGATACTGCAAAAATTTTTTGTTTTGCAGTCAGACTCTAAGTAAAAATCTTCCATAAATCCACTTTACCCCTTTGCTTTTCTATTGGAATATTTAGAATACGAGGGCGGTTCAAATATGATGGAGACAAACGCTGTAGATGGCGCGCATGTATGTTTCGAAGGTCGTGGCTTAAGTATATGATAGCTGGGTTCCTTACGAACAGTGTGGCATAGTTTTCGTCGGGAGTGCATGTCTCACGCGCGTGCTACGACCATGAGTGAACGTCAAGTGTCGCCCGCCGTTGCGCAACGTATTGTCATTCGTTTTTTAGTGTGGGAAGGCGTTAACACGGAAATTTTTCGGCGTTTGCGAAATCAGTTTGGTAGTGAGTGCCTGAGTAGGGCTGCTGTGTTTAAATGGGCCAAAGCATTCAAGGATGGTCGCGAAACCGTCGAGAATGAGCCGCATGATCGTCGACCGCGAACCAGCATCACACCAGACAAGATTTGCCGCGTAGAACAACTCATTTTGGACGACCGTAGGATAAATGTTCGAGATATTTCGGCTGAACTCTGCATCAGTATTGGTAGTGTAGAGTCTATCATCCACGAACACCTTTAATATCGCAAAATAACGGCGCGATGGGTTCCTAAACTGTTGAACTTCAAGCAAAAGCATACTGCGTGTCTCACGCTCGATACAATATCGAAATTGGGGTGGAAGGTACTGGAACACCCCTCCCTACAGTCCGGATTTATCACCCTGCGACTACCACATGTTTGGACCACTGAAAGAAGCCCTCGGAGGTCAAAGATTCAACATCGACGACGAGGTAGAGGAGTTCGTGCGCACATGGCTGTCCGAGTTGCCCAAGGAATTCTTCGATACCGGCATCGAAAAGCTTCCGGAAAGGTGGACAAAATGCGTAACATGTAAGGGGGAGTACCTAGAAAAACTGTAAATTTTTGTAAGTTTGTTCGATAGTAAATAAACGTGTCAGAGCATTTCTCATGATCATATTTGAACCGCCCTCGTAAAACCAAGAAAAAACTTCCATCGATATGTTTGGTCTTGTGCGATCATCACTAGAAATATCTTTAATAAATGTTATTTTCAGCCCTTGTGCATTTTTTTTTTTCAAAACGTTTTGATTTTTAGTAAACATAAACTTACTAATCACGTTTGATGATAAAATATTTTTTACTCTAGCAATAGTTTTTTTGGATGTTACACTTAATCAAGGAGTCACAACTTTAATTCCACCCATATGGTGGGATGTATTTTTTCCATCAATAGTGCACGTATTATGATCGGCGTTGTCAAAGATATACTGAATAAAACATTCGGGATCAAAAGTATGAATATCAGAATCATCTACATCTGACGCTTCAAAGCGCCAAGTTTCTTCGTATGTTGCAGATAATTCCGAATATGACAAGGAATCTAGTAACCCTTTCGATTCGTATTTTGTGTGCATCATCGCTTATAGTCCGATTAAAATAGGTGATAAGAATGACCAAAGCTTTGCTAATGTAATTATAGTATGAGCGATTGTAGCTATTCTTTTATTTAAGATAACTTTATTTGTTTTTGTTTTATTTTTATGAGATGTTATAAGAATATCAAGAATGTCTGCTAAGGATTCAGGAATATTTTCAAAAACATTCTTTTCATTAGAATTTAGAAGAATATAATTATTTGTGTCGTAAACAGTCTTACGAATAGCTTGTATATCTATAAGGTGATCAAACGATTTATTAATTCTTTTTTTTTCAATTTAGAATCTTTATTCTGATTATTATACTACTCTTTCTAAATTTTCATTAATAATTATACATATAAGATATAATGAGATCTGTGCTTACGTTTATAAATAGTATTTAATTGTAGGGGTAAAAGTTGCTTAATTTTGACTTGACGGTCTGCAAATCTGGAAAAATATCTGCGAATTTTTTTATCTCATTTAGAGCAAATTGACTTTTACTTGCGTTTCTTTCAATATAATTGATTGTATGCTGTATAAAGTTTACCGTACTTTGAGATGTTGAACGTCCAATTTGATCAGAAAATCTGTGTACATAAAATTTAGACATACAGGCTGAATAATAGCGAGTTTGTACCTCAACTAAATCGTTTTTTAAGAAAAGTAAAAGAGAAATTTATTTTATTATTAATTCATGTCGCGGTAAAAATATTCAAAATCTTGCTTTGGAACGTGATCCACTTTAAATTTGTTTGCAGTTCAAATGATGTATATTAGCTTTTTCATTTAAAATAATGTTTTCACAAGCAAAAAAGCTTATTTAGTGTTTTTGGTCTTTTTAGTAATACGCAACTTGAGTGCTATGAATTAAATTTGTATTACCTCTGAAATTGAATCCAGTTTTTTGATATATACCGAATGATGCTCACAGAAAGACGTGCTAGCAGTGACTTATACCTGAATACGTATGAACGTGTGCATGTGCTATGTGTGTATATTTGCTCCGAAACGAGAGCCTATTCTCAAGGTAATTTCTTTGCTCCGGAATGAAATGAAGAACTGAGAAAGATATATATTGTAACTTTTGGAAAAGTTTATATTAATATATTATTATGCAAAATAGTTTACAAATTATTTTATTAAGCTAAAATCACTTTAAATTTTACAATGCTTTATTGTATAATGATAAGAAAAAAATGATAAAAAAGCAATAGAATATAACCTTATATACAGTCTGTCAAGTAAGAGCGTGGTCGACTTCACCGACAGGTAATAAATGATTTTGCTCTAATTCTTTCGCAAGCCGATGGAGAAAAGCTTTGTCTTTAATGCATTATCAACAAAGATTCAGTTGTCGTTGATCTTTTTAAAGAGAATCACGTTAAACGCCATGAGTGCTAAGTACGCGTCGCGCTACGAGGCTGTGTTCCTTTGCATCCACCCGAAAGGTCCCAAAATGTCGCGATCAGCGGCTGCTAAATATATGAGAAAGTCAAAGGCATTTGTACAGAAGTGGATACAGCGATATAAAGTGGCTAAAAATGTCGATGATTTACCAGAACGTGGCTCGATAGGAAAAGTGAACAAAAAAGATGAAAAAAGAATAGTAAATCTGTTATCGCGGAATCCTGCTTTAACACTGCGGCAAGGACAAGCAAAATTAATGGCCAAAGGTTTAGATATATCCTACGAAACTATCCGAACCCATCTTCGTACTCATCATCTGAAATGGCGCAACACAATGAAGAAGTCTCTGTTGACTGAAAAACATGTGACAAAGCGACTCGCTTGGGCGCACGAGAATATTGATAGAGATTTTAAAAATGTCATTTTTACTGATGAATGTTCTATATGGGCACGTTCTGTCCTCACGCGAACCTGGTCAACTTTCACCAATAGGCTCGTTCAGCGGACCGTAAAACATGGAATAAAGGTGCATCTTTGGGGCTGCTTCTCAAAGCAGGGATTCGGCACTTTGCACCTCTTTACTGACAACCTAAATGCCGAGAAAATGATAAAAAACTACAAAAAGGCTTTACTGCCATCTGCAAAACAATGGTTCATCACGAAAAATGAAGATTGGATTCTGCAGGAGGACAACGATCCTAAACACCGCAGCAAGCTCTGTACTCAGTGGAAGACTCAATCTGGCATCGTTACATTGGATTGGCCGTCGCAGTCGCCCGATGCAAACCCTATCGAAAATGTGTGGGCATATATTAAACGGAAGCTTCGCGAAAGACGCACATACACTTTGAAGCAGTTGTCTTACGAAATTCGTTGGATCTGGAGATCCTTGCCACTAGAATACGCCGTCAAATTAGTAGAAAGCATGCCTCGGAGATGCCAGGCAATTATCGACGCCGGTGGTGACTGGACACATTATTGACCAAATTGCATCATTGTTTGTAATGTGTACAATGTATATATAAATATGAAAGTTTCATCAAATAAATTTTTTTATAAATTAACACGACCACGCTCTTACTTGGCAGACTGTAACAACCATAACAATACTTGTTCTATTGCAATTGCATGTTCTATCGTCCTTGATGATATATTGTATGTTTCTGGTCCTACTACTGGTATATATCGCGAGTTTTTGGGAAAATCAAATGTATCTAAGAATTCGTAATAATATCTCTTTTATATTTTCAGTAGTTTATTGCAAAATATTCATTTTACTGATTAAGGTATACTAAAAAAATGCGCAAATAAAAATTAACGCGTTAAATATAACATAATTAACATGTTGCATATGAAGGGGTGAGCTAGCGCTCCAGTTGACAAGTATGAAAAATTCGAATTTGTTACTGGATCGCGTCGCTACCCTATATTCTTTAAAATTAGTTTTTTTAACGTATGCGAAAAATTCACTGCGAATTATTTAATATAATTATGTATTTGTATACACGAGATAGCATTTAATTTATAAGAAATTTTTATTATCTTTTAAACGCTATTTGTTTGTTTACACAAGGACAATTAGTTCATAAGTTACCATCTTCTTAAATTTTGACACATAATTTTCTTGTTTCGAGGTTAAAAAAATTCTTTCCACTTTCGTTTTTTTTTCTAATTCCGAAAAATACCCATACATCTACCATATATATACGCATGATCTATAGATTTATAATATTTAATAACAATAATTGTCTGCTCAGATGATACGTGGCTGTAACATTTAATATAACTTGACAGTAAATCAATGCGAGATGAGGTTATAATATTATTTTGATTGAAATTAAAAAATTTCTCAATTAATAGTGTTGTAAAAAGTAAAGAAATTGTAAAAATAAATAAAACAGTTAATTTTGTTAAAAAAACGGAAAAAAGTAAAAAAATAAATATTGATATGATATAATTTGAATTTAATTTTTTTTTTTTTAATTTGGTACGTAATTTAAAAATAAATTTTTTTGAAATTTTATAGGTTGTTCATTCTTAACGTGTAGATCAAAAGCCTCAATGAGCACAAAGCCTCGTAATCCCTCCTTTTTCCGCCCCAAAAATTTTCCCCAAGGAGCTACAGGGGATGTAACTAAATTTTGCATGTAAAATATTGGGTCATTGCATAAGTCATGATACGATCGTATTATCACTGAACATGTTCTGACAAGTTTGCCTTTAGTCTTTTGTTTTCTTTGTTGCTGTATTTCATTGCCTAGAACACACTCCTAACTAGTGTGATTTGTGCTCATCCGCTTTATAGACGTGCTAGCTATCGTACGATTTGTTTAGAAAAATGAACGAAGATTCGTTACATTTCCGATACGTTATGTTATATGGATTCCGTAAAGGGTCAAGTGTTCCGACGGTGTTAAAGAATATTTGTGACGTTTATGGAGATAGTGCTTCTTCGAAAATAACCATTAAAAGATGGTTTGCAAAGTTTCGAAAAGGTGATTTTGATTTATCTGACAAACCAAGGACTGGTCGGCTATCAAAGGTTGATGATGGCTTTGTGATTTATTTACTTACAACACAACCACGCATCACGACTAAGGAGCTCGCAAATTATCTTAACTGTAACGTTTCAACCGCTTTTTGTCACATTAAAAAACTTGGATACATTTCAAAACCCGATGTATGGGTACGGCACTCTTTAATCGAAAAAAATAAACTGGATCGAGTTACAGTATGCACATCTTTAATCGCTTGTCAAAACAATGAACCTTTCCTTGATCGCCTTATTACCGGAGACGAAAAATGGATTCTGTATGACAACAGAACACATCAGAGAAGTTGGCGGAAAAAGGGTGATGTTGCGTTAGCTTTAGCCAAAAAAGATTTACACCCACGTAAGGTTTTATTGTCTGTCTGGTGGGACTGCAGAGGTGTTATATATTACGAGTTATTTCCAGTAAACAAAACGATTAATTCTGATAAATACTGCCAGCAACTTGATGAACTGAATCAGAATAGCATTATTAAACGTCCAGTTTTAGCCAATGAAAAAGGAATAATTTTTCATCAAGATAACGCACGTCCACACATTTTATTCCAGACCCAACAAAAATTAAGAGAGCTCAATCGGGAAGTCCTTTCACATCCGCATTTCTCTCCAGACATCGCCCCATCGAATTATTACCTATTTCGTTCTCTGCAAAATAGTTTGAATACAAAAATATTTGCTAACGAAAAAGCTATTAAAACTCACTTAGATGATTCTTTTGCCAACAAACCCACCTCTTTTATTAAAAAAGGGATATACATGCTACCAGATCGATGGGGAATAATTATATGTACAAAACGAAGGCAATTATATAATAGACTAAATA
Source organism: Chalcis sispes (assembly GCA_949987625.1). Lineage (NCBI taxonomy): Eukaryota > Metazoa > Arthropoda > Insecta > Hymenoptera > Chalcididae > Chalcis > Chalcis sispes. The sequence goes on along the minus strand of OX465096.1, from coordinate 39,799,289 downwards.
AATAAGTTTGTATTATTAACGTTTTGTCATTTATTTTTTTGTAACGTATCACTATTAATGCAATGACCCAATAATTTATACTTGTAGTCCAACCAACCGCATACCGCTTTGATCATTCAACCACCGACCATCTACTTCTCCACCATCCTCGACCAATAACCCTTCCTCCCCAACACTGCCCTAAAGAAGATTAGTGGTGGATTTAATTGATCATGAGTATTGGTCAACTTACATCTATTTACAATACTTTCAAAAAATTACCTTTGACCCTTCATCCTCTTTCTAACATTTATCACTTTTCCCACCCCCCTCTCCCTCACTTACCTCTCACCGTTGACTCAGGCTCATCATTTGAATTTCACTAATAACTGATTGTGAATCATTAAATTCATGTAGGTCACACCAGTTGAAGTAACCTTAAAAATGTGATGAGCCTTGGTTAGGGGTGAGGGTGAAGGGATTGTAAGTGAATGGAGGCCCTGAAATTATCGATGGAGTGGTATTACAAGAGTATTTTCTCTTTATCGCTTTATTTCTCACTTCTAGTATTTATCAATAAGTTCCATATTTTGCCACTCTATAAAAGAAAAACTCCTCAAAGAGCGTTTATACAACCAATGGTTTGACAAAGAAAAGTATTCTAAATTAAAAAATATAGTAGTTTAAAGTATCGTAGTTTACTTAAAATTTCAGCTTGTGTGAGTCAAATAGTCTTTTAAAAATACATAACGAGAACAAGTAATTTTATTTAAACTTTCTAAAATAATACAAACTTCTTATTTTTACAATATCTTTTTTGTTTACCTATTATATCTAAATAAAAATAAATGAATTAACACACGCTGAGTTGGTAAGGGAAGCGTTCTAAGAGACGAACGCTGAGGAAACCCGGCTGCGTTAAGGGAGGCGGGGAAAAAAAAAAGAAAAAACAAGAAAGGAAAGGACGGACGGAGGGTGGAATAATTAACCGAAATGCCGGCATACTCAAACTCAAACGGTAGAGCAACTCCGTCGTGGTGTTATTTAGATTTTTGCGGACGCGGAACGCGACGCGGAACGTAACGCAGAAATCGGCTTGGCTTCTCGCTCTCAGGTTGCCAGACGCAGTTTAGAGCTCACCTACGGCGACGGTCGTCGTCTTCCTTTTGCTCGAGTGGACTTGGTCTGCTGTGAGCGGGATAAAAGGTTAGCTCACTCGACTTAGACGCAGGCGCACGAGCGGGTCTACTCTGAGCGACGTCTTGGGTCGAGGCCCCTTTTGCCTGAGCGACTCAAAGTCGCGCCTTGGCGAGGGCAGGTCGCGTAGCGTTCGAGAGGCGTAAAGTCGCGACGACTGACGACTATACGAGTTCGGTCGGCCACCGCTAACTCGTTCTGACTACTGACTGTGACGACTCGACTCGAACTGATTCTCTAAGTTCGCTCCTCCGCGAGCTCGGCGGAGAGCAATGCATGTCGGGAGCGAGATGGTGGGGGCTCGACGTGGTGAGTCGCGATTGGTTCGCGATTGTCGCGCGACTCTGCTAAGCCTAGCCCGTGAAAAGTGTCGCGGTGGTGGAAGGAGAGCCCGCTTGCACGAAATTTTGTGCAAGTTAGCGCGTGCTGCGAGAAAAAGGCAACATAATATAATTATTATAAAAATACGTTAGACGCAGGCTAACGTCAGAATCTTATACAATGTGCAGCAATAAAACCTCCCGTATTTGAAGTAGCTGGCATGTGAGTTCTAGTGGGGGTACTAATGTGGAGGGGGTATTGTTTGAAAGCGGTGTACATACTATTGTTCAGTGTGTGCCATGGCTTGGCTTGGTGAGCATCATGCGTTTCTTGTGCAAGAATTAATTCGTAACCGTGGTTCTGTGATTAGTACTCAGCGAGCGTTATCTTGTCAGGGACAACTTATCAGGAACTGTAAACAAACAGAATTTCCGCTAATGGGCTGCAAAAAGCCCTCGTGAAATTCATCAGCGACCACTACAGAGCCCACTTGTGACAGTTTGGTGTGCCGTTGCTGAATATTTTGTGTGGGGATCGTATTTTTTCGAAGAAGATGGCCAAACGGTAACGATCAATTCAAACCGTTATTGTCACATGGTAGAGACCTTCCTACAACCTAGGCTAAACCAGTTTGTTGCAGATCATGAAGATCAAGAAGTGTGGTTCCAGCAAGATGGAGCAACATCTCACACCTCTTGGCGTTCTATGGAAACGTTGAGGAAGTTGGTTCCTGGTCATCTTGTCTCTTGGCAAGGAGGCATCGCTTAGCCCCCTAATTGTCTGATTTATCGCCTTGTGATTTTTTTCTTTGGGGACACTTAAAGACTCAAGTGTACAAACATTTTCCCACAACACTGTAAGCACTTAAGGTTGGCCATTACCCAGAAAGTGGCAGACATTTTAAGAGAATCGACACAAAGATGTATGAAGAACTTTCGGGAAAGATTTCGTCAACGGGTCAACAATAGAGGACGTCATTTAGCAGATATAATTTTTAAAACCAAATAATCCAAAATAGCAAGGTATATGTTTTTCATAAATAAAAGTATTTTTTCTTTATCTTTTTTAGTTTTCTGTGACAACCTATTCAAATAAGGGAGGTTTTATTGTCGGACCCTATATAAATAAATTAACTTTTTTTTCCTTCTTTTATTGTGATACTGATTGCACCGGTTATATCTATATGAAACATGAAGAACAGGTTTTTTCGTTATTATTGTATTAATACCTAATTATTGTATTAATTTAAAAATAGTAAGAAATTGTTAAACGAAATAGCGGACTTTAAAAAAAAAAGTTAAAAAAAAGTTTAGTTTATTATAACAAAAAAATTGTTAAATAATAATTTTTTACAAAAACAAGTGAGTATATGGATTAGGTACATTAATTTTCTACAAAATGCACTTTGAATCGCATCGATAATTCAAATAGCCCCCGAGTAATTTGTATCAAAGGTTCAAAAACCATGTTTCGAGAAAAACGTAATTGAATTTTCGATCAAGAAAAATTGCATTTTTTTATATTTACAGCTATCTCTATTGATTTTTTGGCTAATCGGCTATTCCTGGACCGTATAGAATTTCTACGACTTGTAAAAATTAATTTTCATCAATAAATACATTTTTTCTTACTCCGACCTTCTCTTGTTAAATCTAAGGAGTACTTCTTCTGGCATCTCAATTGTATCCCATCTTTACTTCTCCCACAATCGGCACCAGCTGAGCCAGTAATAAAATCTAGACACTTCACTGTCTTTAATATTGACGAATATTCATTATTAAAGATTTCAGCTGCTATTTAAGATACGATTACGACAGTACTTGGATAAATGCTTCAGAGCCAAGCGCTATACAAGCGAGTTGAAGCTTTCGTTGGTGTTTTGAGTATGACCTTCTAAACATCTTTGCCATCTCTAGAAAGGTCATCTCTAGAAAGATCTTCATAGATTTTTAATATATTGTATATATTTTATATACAAGGCTTTATTGTAAAAAACTGGTTATACATTTATGATTCAAAGTATTGTCCATCACTGGTCACTACTTTCTCCCATCTTTCGGGCAGCATACGAATCCCGCGTTGAAAAAACTGGTCATCTTTTAAATCGATCCACGAATCGATCCAATTTTTTACTTCTTCATAAGACCAGAAGTGCTGGTCAGCCAGGCCGTGTGCCATTGATCGAAACAAGTGATAGTCCGAGGTAGCAACGTCTGGAGAATACGGCGGGTGGGGTAAGACTTCCCATTTCAAACTTTCCAAGTATGTCTTGACCACTTTCGCAACATGGGGTCGAGCATTGTCATGTTGTAAAATCACTTTATCATGTCTCTTGTTGTATTGCGGCCGTTTGTCTTTCAATGCTTGGCTCAAACGCATTAATTGCGTTCGATAACGATCGCCTGTGATTGTTTCAGTCGGTTTTAACAACTCATATTACACTACGCCGAGCTGGTCTCACCAAATACTGAGCATGACCTTGGAACCGTGAATATTCGGTTTGGCCGTCGACGTGGAAGCATGGCTGGAATATCCCCATGATTTTCTGCGCTTGAGATTATCGTAGTGAACCCATTTTTTGTCCCCAGTCACAATGCAATGCAGAAATCCCTTCCGTCTTTGCCTTGCAAGCAGCTGTTCACAAACACACAAACGCCGTTCAACATCTCTCGGCTTTAACTCGTACGGCACCCAATTTCCTTGTTTCTGAATCATTCCTATGAGTCTCAGGCGTTTTGAAATAACTTGTTTCGTCACTCCCAATGATCCTGCCAATTCTTGTTGCGTTTGACACGAGTCTTGATCAAGTAATGCCTCCAATTCTGCATCTTCCAAAACCTTCTTTCTTCCATCGCCATGCTGGTCTTCGACGTTAAAATCGCCGTTCTTGAAGCGTTGAAACTACTCTCGGCACGTTCTTTCACTAATAGCGGCCTCACCATAGGTATTTAAGAGCATTCGATGAGCCTCAGTCACAGATTTCTTCATATTAAAGCAGAAAATTAAAACCTCCCGCAAATGACGAGAATTTGGCTCGTAAGCTGACATGTTCAATCGAGAATAACTTTATGATGCAGAGACAAATCGACTAATATTTCGATGGCGTTATGTTTACAAATAACTAAGCTTATTGTATGACATCTATGATCTATTTATTTGAACTACCACTTACCGCTACAGCTATCTATTGCAAAACGGCGGAAGCAAAGTTGTACACCCAATATGTAACTTCAGGCCTTGGAATGTTATCAGGAGCATATTAATTACGTTCAAAAATCAGTTTGAGAGCCTAAAACATAATTTATATTGCGCATAAAAGTTTTTAAAGCCCTGGGTTTCTTCAATAAAGAATAACTTAATTACTTCTGTTTCTTCGATATTTTTTGTAATTTAATTGCTTATAGTAAGTTATAAATAAATAGATAACACAGTGATTTATTAGAGTTTATACAATGTTCGTATAGTTCGCTCTATAAAGTATACGAGGTGTGGCAGAAAAGTAATGAGACTAGTAACACTGCAAGCGATCCGGCAACGCTCCGTTGTTACCAGGCCGCTTGCACGTATATCAGTACCCTTCCATGGCTTAATGCAAGTTTTAACTCTTTTCGTTAACTACGTGATTTTTGTGACCGCTATTAGTAAAGTTGTGTTTTGGTTGTGCGTTACACAAACGGAACACTAATGACAACACCCCATGTTACACTGCTTTTTGCGTCACAGAACTTTTGACCTCAAAAGGCATTCCTGTGGTTCTCCAGCCCCCCTATTCATATGACCTTAGTCCCTGTGAGGTTTTCCTTTTTCCTAAACTCAAAAATGTCCTCAAAAGACGTTATTTCGGGACTTTGGAAAACACTCAAAAGAGTGTAACGGACGTCCTGTAGACCGTATCGGTTAAAGACTTCCAGCGCTGCTACCAAAAGTGGGAACAACGTCTGCATCGGTGTGTCGGGAATTACTCTGAAGAGATAACATTGATGTTTAAAAAAATAAAAACTTTGGTAAATTAAAATCAGTCTCATTACTTTGCTGCCACATCTCGTACATTTGCAAAAAACAGGATAATCTACAATATTAAACTACGAGGTGTGTACAGAAAATAACGGCAATTTTAAAATTTTGCGGGTTTGGAGAGTCCGATTGTCAAAATTTTTTTTTATCATGTTGGTACACATACACCTGAAGTATGATACAATTTTCAGCTGTATTTATTGTTAACTTTGTCAGTGGCAGCCGCTAAGGTTAGATATGTTTTTATGAGCTCGGCGATTTTCGTTTGTTAAAAAAAATGGAACAAAGAATTTGTATCAAATTTTGCGTAAAAAATGAAACGAAGTGTAACTAAATGTGTGAAATGTTAACAAAGGCCTTAGGTGAGTCCACTATGGGTAATACGAGGGTTAACGGGCGGTATAAGCGTTTGCAAGATCGCCGTGAAGACGTTGAAGATGACAAACGCCCCGGACGCTCCAGCACATTAGCAACCGATGAATAAGTGGAGAAAGTGAAAGAAATGGTTTTGAACGATCGCCGAATCACAATCAGAGAAGTCGCTGATGATGTTGGCATATCGATTGGCTCATGCCATGAAATTTTTTCGAATGTTTTGGGTATGAAACGCGTGGCAGCAAAATTTGTTGCAAAATTGTTGAATTTTAAACAAAAACAGCGGCAAATGGAAGTTGCTCAGGAGTCACTAAATAAAGTCAACAACGATGCAGAATTGCTGAAACGTGTTATAACAGATGACGAAACATGAGTTTACGGAAATGACGTCGAAACTAAGGCTCAATCGTCCCAGTGGAAGCATTCTGGATCGCCAAAACCGATAAAGGCTCGTTAAGTACGGTCGAACGTGAAGGTTATTAATTCATTTTTTTTTTTTTTTTGGCACACAGGGTGCACATAGCTATTTTGGCTACGACGTGGTGCCTCGTAACAAAGCATAGATGACATTAAAAGCGCATCGCTGAAAGAGCTAAAAGCTATCCCAAAGATCAAGTTTCAGAAGTGTTTTGAGTTATATATAAAATTCCCGTTATTTTCTGAACATACTTCGTATATACTGTAATAAATTAACTAATTCAGTAAGTTAAACTTTTTTTCTAAATATATTCATATTGTTATAAAGTTTTGCCTTTTATTAGAAAATTTTTAACAAGTTTTACAATTAGCTTAAATACCTAAAAAATATTTCATAATCGACCTATACTGTGGATAAATTACATATTTTAAAAGAGAATGTACATACAGGGTCCTTAAAATGTCCCGGTCCGGTTGAATAACTTGAAACGTAGGCGTTGTTCAGAAAAATAATTAGAACAAAAGTTGTGGGAAATTTGCCTGGCTAACCAACCGCGACCACACTCATGATCTTGATCTTGACCTCTAAGGTCATTTCATGGTTAAGTCTATTTTTTTATATAGCGACCCCCAATTTTGATACCGGTAATAAAGGCGAATAATTTCACGTCCAAATACGATTTTTACCATTGGAAACACTTGACTTTGGAAGGTCAACTCAAGGTCAAGCAGTGACTGGCTGGATATCTTGAAAAGTAGGCGTCGCTTAAAATAATGGTTGAGACATAAGTTATAGAAAACTTTCCTGGCTATCCGACGGCGATCTCAGTCGTGAACTTGACCCTGATCTTTATTCCTTCCATCTGCGATGTTGTATCCGCCATCTTGAAATTTTAAGTTTTTAAAATCTGATCTCAAATTAGTAATCAGCGACCTCGAAAATCCATGTGACAAGTTTTCAGTACACTTTAGTACACTCCCACCATGTTGAATTCGCCATCATGAATTATAAAATTTTTAAAATCTGAGTTCAGAATCTTAATCAACGAAAAGAAATAATTGTGTAAGCGAAAGAATACAATTTAGAATATCTCTGAATTGCTTCCGTTTATTAATACTAAATGTTAATACTCCGTCAATTTTAATAGTCATCATTGAGTTTGCTCCTTACTTTTGATTTTTTTTATTATTTTCAAGAACTGTGTGTTATTTTCTTTAATGATTTAGCCATTTTCTCTATTTATACTTCCTTCCGTAATTTTTAGGTCTAACGATCTTATCGTTTTTCATATTGTAATCTTGACTCTTTGCACTTGAGGCCTTCTTGGCTAAAATTTGTAAGCCAAGCCTAGTCTACAAAAGTATTTTCGGGAGGAATATCCGATCATACATCGTAAATAAGTAGATCGAGTTAGAAAAGACTGTAACGCTGCAGCAGCATTGCTCGAGTTGATACTTCGAATCAGCCGGGCGCCGTATCGGCGCCGCTTGAGTTGACACTTCAAATCTGGTGGGCGCAATTTCAGTGCCGCTGGAGTGCAAAGGGTTGAATTTAAATTTTCCGATTAGATTATTCCTTCATCTGAATGCAATATGGCTCCTCTCACTAAACGAGAGCGAATAATTATTCTTATGATGAAAGGATACGGTGACAGGACGAGATTTAATGAAGATGTACTGATCTTATTCAACGATACTATTAGGGTAGGAATGAAACTGATATCCAAACTGACAGTTCAAAGGAAAATTATGCGTTTCAATTTAAGTAGGGGTATAAAAGATCTTCCTAGATTGTGTCGTCCAGTTACAGCAACTAGTGAAGAAAAACAGCTAGATGTTGCTCTTTCAATCAATGAAAATTGCCACAGTATAGTTACGAAATTGCATCAGCAATATGATATTAGTGTCGGATCAATGCATAATATTTTGACAAGAAAGTTGAAGTTTCATCCATACAAGGTGAAACTTGTGTATGAATTGCTTGAACATGATCTAGTTAGATGTGTAGAGTTTTGTGACTGATGATGACACGAATAACTGCTGATGAATATTTTTTGAATATAATTGTATTTTCAGATGAAACAACGTTCAAGCTTAATGAAAATTCAAGCTAAATGTCAATTGACATAACTTTAGGTACTGGAGTGATATAAACCCAAGATGGATGTCGGATACTCGTAGTACACAATACCTTCAGGAAGTGAATGTTTGGGTTGGCGTTATGAACAACAGTATTATTAGGCCCTTCTTTATTGAAGGAAATCTTACTGCGATTGAGTGTGAAAACATGCTTCGAAATGAAATCATCCCAGCGACACACGTAATTGTGGGCAATGATTTCGATCAAACGTTATTCCAGCAAGACGGTTCACCACCTGATTATGGGTGAGGTGTACGTATTTATTTGAATGGAGTGTTTCCAGGAAGTTGGATAGGCAGAGGAGGTTCAATAGAATAGCCAGCCAGATCTCCTGACCGCCCGCTTGATTATATTAAACGAAACTAGCGAACCTTGATAAATTCCAGCAGAAAATAAGGGATGACATTATTACTATTGATAAAGGCATAGTCTGTCAAGCTGTAGCAGCATTTTACCACTGCATAGCACATTGCCAGACAGTTGAGAGTGGAAACTTTGAGCATTTGCTAAAATAAAAAAAAATTTATTGATACTTGACTAAAGTGATTGAACATTGCCTTCATCTGATAATCTTCACTCTGTCTTGCCTTTACTGGCTGGGTATCACACCACCTTGCCTTAACTGGCTGGTGTAGAACTCTTTGTTGTACCTTCACTGGCTGGGCATCATACCACCTTGCCTTAGTTGACTGGGATGAATGCAAATCTCAGTTTTTTTAAGCTACCTTACCTTAATCACCTGGTATAAATGCGAGCCTCATTTTATCGACTACGTTAAAAAATTATTCCTCAATATGATCTTAAAAATCAAGATATTACCATGGGACAACCAGGAAAATTTCCTACGTTTTGCTGAAACATTTATTTCTAGTGACGCCTACTTTTCAAGATATGCAGCTGATCACTGCTTGACCTTGACTTGATCTTTCGAGGTAAAACTTTTCTAATGGTAAAGACCATATTTGGACGTAAAATTGTTCGCCTTTTTCATTTCCGGTATCAAAATTGAGGGTTCTTGAATAAAAAAATAAACTTGTCCTTGAAATGGCCTTGAAGATCAAGGTAAAGGTCATTGTTAAGGTCGTGGTTAAATAGCCAGGGAAATTTTCAACAGCATTTGTCTCAACCATTCTTTTAAGTAACGCCTACGTTTCATGTTATTCAACCGGTCCGGGACTTTTTGAAGACCCTGTATATTAAACAAGGTTGTACTTATCGAAAGATTAAAAGGATTTTAATGTATATATAAAAGTGTAAAACTATAAAAGAATTATAGATTCACGTACATTTCTGAACTGCAAGTTACATTAGGTATAACTGTTAAAATATAATCTCAAACAGTTATTGTTTTTAAAAATGAATGTTACACACGCACGGTATGATGAAAATCAAATCTTATCAACTATTTCATTCTTATGAATAAAATTAACGAATAAAAATAGATTTAACTTAAACACGTGAGAAAAACAGTATTGAACTTGTCTGGATTAAAATTCGCATAAAATAATATTTACATATACAGTCTGTCAAGTAAGAGCGTGGTCGTGTTAATTTATAAAAAAATTCATTTGATAAAACTTTCATATTTATATATACATTGTACACATTACAAACAATGATGCAATTTGGTCAATAATGTGTCTTGTCACCACCAGCGTCGATAATTGCCTGGTATCTCCGAGGTATGCTTTCTACTAATTTGACGGCGTATTCCTGTGGCAAGGATCTCCAGATCCGACGAATTTCGTAAGACAACTGCTTCAAAGTGTATGTGCGTCTTCCACAAAGCTTCCGTTTAATATATGCCCACACATTTTCAATAGGGTTTGCATCGGGCGACTGCGACGGCCAATCCAATGTAACGATGCTAGATTGAGTCTTCCACTGAGTACAGAGCTTGCTGCGGTGTTTAGGATCGTTGTCCTCCTGCAGAATCCAATCTTCATTTTTTGTGATGAACCATCGTTTGGCAGATGGCAGTAAAGCCTTTTTGTAGATTTTTATCATTTTCTCGGCATTAAGGTTGTCAGTAAAGAGGTGCAAAGTGCCGAATCCCTGCTTTGAGAAGTAGCCCCAAAGATGCACCTTTATTCCATGTTTTACGGTCCGCTGAACAAGCCTATTGGTGGAAGTTGACCAGGCTCACGTGAGGACAGAACGTGCCCATATAGAACATTCATCAATAAAAATGACATTTTCAAAATCTCTATCAATATTCTCGTGCGCCCAAGCGAGTCGCTTTGTCACATGTTTTTCAGTCAACAGAGACTTCTTCATTGTGTTGCGCCATTTCGGATGATGAGTACGAAGATGGGTTCGGATAGTTTCGTAGGATATATCTAAACCTTTTGCCATTAATTTTGCTTGTCCTTGCCGCAGTGTTAAAGCAGGATTCCGCGAAAACAGATTCACTATTCTTTTTTCATCTTTTTTGTTCACTTTTCCTATCGAGCCACGTTCTGGTAAATCATCGACATTTCTAGCCACTTAATATCGCTGTATCCACTCCTGTACAAATGTCTCCGACTTTCTCATATATTTAGCAGCTGCTGATTGCGACATTTTGGGACCTTTCGGGTGGATGCAAAGGAACACAGCCTCGTAGCGCGACGCGTACTTAGCACTCATAGCGTTTAACTAGATTCTCTTTTAAAAGATCAACGACAACTGAATCTTTGTTGACAATGCATCAAGGACAAAGCTTTCCTCTATCGGCTCGCAAAGAAATTATAGCAACATTTTACATAACCTGTCGGTGAAGTCGACCACGCTCTTACTTGACTGACTGTAAAAGAATAGTTCGAGTACGAAATCATAAGTCATGTAAACTTCGATATTCAATTTTGTCGTTGTAGAAAAATTTTTAATTTTATTAAGCTTATTAAAAATATTAAGCATTAAATTTTAATTTAACATTATCGTCAGGAGTGTATAGAATAATTTACAAAACTCTTTAGCTAAAAAAAATAAAGAAGAAACCAGTGTTACCCTTATTAAAAATAGAAGATGCTGAGCACAAAAGCAATGCTCACTGGAGCGTTATTTTGAAAAAATTAAATAACGTTTGTTTTATTTTAAAAAATTCCATTCGCTCTAATTCGCTTCCAATTCTTTTTTCGAAATAATAAAAAAGAAGAATAATTTTTAGGAGTGAACAACAAGGGTGGCTTATGAGTTTAGGATTAACACGTTCTCTGCTGCGTGAGGCGTATGCACCCCACGCTAAACTTTCCGTTCAAGCCATTTGGTATTATCATTATAAAATGAAGAATTTTTTAAAAATTCATTATAGCATTAAGACGCCCATAATTAATTGCATCATGAATTTTTAAAAAATTCTTCATTTTACAATAATAATACTAAATAGCTTGAACGGAAAGTTCAGCGCGGGGCGCATACGCCCCACGCGGCAGGGAACGTGTTAATAGAATTGAGGTTTGTGGATTCAGATTTTAAATATTTTAAATAACATAATAGTAAAAAAACAGTTTACATTTGAATAAAAAGAAAAAAAATTCACTGTTAATCTTAAAACGATCAAGTGCTAGGGGGTAGTGAACCCCGTTACATAAGGGTGCTAGATCTTCATTTTTCATTTATTTTTTAGATGAGATTTTTAAATATAAGTATTCAAGTTAAATTCAAAATTTAATTAGATAATAATTATCTATATTACAGTATAATAATAAAATCACTTTACATGAAACACCTACAAAAATTTTTTTTTTCCAAAAACATGTCAACTTTATTTTTTCTTTTTTAAATTGCAGTGCAATTTATAACCTAATCCAGCTGTTTTAATAAATTTTACACAAAACGAAGAATAAAAATTGCACATTTATCTCGAAACAAAATAGGAGTTACAACCCTTTGGCATAAAGGTTATACATATAGAAGCGCCTTTTCATAAGAAACAATTTACAGTCTGTCAAGTAAGAGCGTGGTCGTGTTAATTTATAAAAAAATTTATTTGATGAAACTTTCATATTTATATATACATTGTACACATTATAAACAATGATGCAATTTGGTCAATAATGTGTCCAGTCACCACCGGCGTCGATAATTGCCTGGCATCTCCGAGGCATGCTTTCTACTAATTTGACGGCGTATTCTAGTGGCAAGGATCTCCAGATCCGACGAATTTCGTAAGACAACTGCTTCAAAGTGTATGTGCGTCTTCCACGAAGCTTCCGTTTAATATATGCCCACACATTTTCAATAGGGTTTGCATCGGGCGACAGCGACGGCCAATCCAATGTAACGATGCCAGATTGAGTCTTCCACTGAGTACAGAGCTTGCTACGGTGTTTAGGATCGTTGTCCTCCTGCAGAATCCAATCTTCATTTTTTGTGATGAACCATCGTTTGGCAGATGGCAGTAAAGCCTTTTTGTAGTTTTTTATCATTTTCTCGGCATTTAGGTTGTCAGTAAAGAGGTGCAAAGTGCCGAATCCCTGCTTTGAGAAGCAGCCCCAAAGATGCACCTTTATTCCATGTTTTACGGTCCGCTGAACAAGCCTATTGGTGGAAGTTGACCAGGCTCGCGTAAGGACAGAACGTGCCCATATAGAACATTCATCAGTAAAAATGACATTTTCAAAATCTCTATCAATATTCTCATGCGCCCAAGCGAGTCGCTTTGTCACATGTTTTTCAGTCAACAGAGGCTTCTTTATTGTGTTGCGCCATTTCAGATGATGAGTACGAAGATGGGTTTGGATACTTATGTAGGATATATCTCAACCTTTTGCCATTAATTTTGCTTGTCTTTGCCGCAGTGTTAAAGCAGGATTCCGCGAAAACAGATTAACTATTCTTTTTTCATCTTTTTTGTTCACTTTTCCTATCGAGCCACGTTCTGGTAAATCATCGACATTTTTAGCCACTTTATATCGCTGTATCCACTTCTGTACAAATGCCTTCGACTTTCTCATATATTTAGCAGCCGCTGATTGCGACATTTTGGGACCTTACAGGTGGATGCAAAGGAACACAGCCTCGTAGCGCGACGCGTACTTAGCAATCATGGCGTTTAACGTGATTCTCTTTTAAAAGATCAACGACAACTGAATCTTTGTTAACAATGCATTAAGGACAAAGCTTTTTTCTATCGGCTTGCGAAGGAATTAGAGCAAAATCTTTCATTACCTGTCGGTGAAGTCGACCACGCTCTTACTTGACAAACTGTACCATTAGCCTTATTGAAAATCTTCCAAAACTTTTTGAGATATTAAAGAAAAGCAATTCTTGGGGGTGAACTTTAAGGATGATTTTCACCCAAATCGACAAACTAGCACTTAAAAAAAATTAATTTCTTATCTAATATTTTTTGAAGTGCTACAATATATTACAAAATGATAGAAATAGGTGAGGTGCACCTGGGGTAGTTTCCTTGTAAGTTTGCGTATTCAATGTATTCAATGGGTTATACGCAGTCGCGAGGCTCAAAAAAGACGTTTTTTTATGAATTTTTTATAGAATCAATTTTTATTTATCAATAACAAGTGATGGTAGTTCAAATAGAGCTAACTTATAAGAATACAATAGCGCGTCGATCATGTACAAATATTGATGTACACCGCTCCTGTAGATGATGTCCCGAACGACCTCCAAAAAAGGCGCTTAGCGGTGATCTCCATTTCGGCGGTTTGGATTATCTGAAATCAAAAAATATGGCGGATTCTTTTAGAGGATAGATTAATACAGGTATTGAACGAAGGAATAATAAAAATTTTGATTTTTAACAAAATGGCGTCTATTTGAAAAAAAATTTTCCGTTTTTGACTGAAATTTTCTCTCTAAATTGTTAAAAAAAAAATAGTAAGAATTTTTTTAAATTTTATTCCTTGGTTCGATATCTAAGGAATATATCTGAGAAGATTGTGTAAAAATTTGAGACTGATCAGTTGAGCCATTTCTGAGAAATCGAGATCACCGACTTTGAAAATACCGTTTTGAGAAAAACGCGTTTAAAGTTTCAGAAGTACGAGGTCTGGCTATTAAATAACGAGACTGCGCGCCTAGAGGGCGCCGTTAAGGGGTGGGGAAAAAAACGAGTAGTGCGTTGGGTATCTAGATATCTTGTCTATGCACGTACCAAAACACGTTCTTGTCACTATTATTGTATTTGTGCAGTAGCGATTTGAAACAAACGTGTTTTTTTCTTGTGCCGAAAACCGTGTGTGACGAAAAACAGGAGCAACGTATCAATCTCAAATTTCTCGTTAAATTAAAAAAACTCCGACTGAGTGCCGTAAATTGTTGCAAGAGGCCTATGGGGACAATTTTCTATCTCGTGCGCGTGTTTTTGAGTGGTGTAAGCGCTTTAGTGAGGGCCGAGTGAGCACTGAAGATAACCAGCCAAATTCAAGACAATGTTGATCTTTTTTTTCGACATTAACGGTATCGTGATGACTGAATGGGTTCTAGAGGGTCAGACTGTCAACCAGACTTACTATTTATCAGTTTTGGCAACACTGCGAGAACGAGTTCGTAAGAAACGGCCCGAGTTGTGGAAGAACAACTCGGGGATTTTGCACGAGGACAACGCACCTGCCCATAACGCGCTATCTGTGAAGCAGTATTTGGCCGGTAAGCGCACTGCAGTGCTTAATCACGCGCTGTACTCGCCAGATTTGGCACCGTACAACTTTATTTTGTTTCCGAAGTTAAAATCAGCTTTAAAAGGGACCCGATTTGAGTCGATGGAAGCGGTAAAGCAAAAAACGGCAGAGCTCCTAAAGGCCCTCACCAAAGAAGACTTCCAGCACTGCTTCGATCAATGGAAAAAACGTATGGAAAGGTGTGTGGCGAGGGAAAAGGAGTATATTGAAGGGGAGCATTTGAATGTAGAATAGTCTTTATAATAAAACCCTTTTTCGTAACCAGTCTCGTTATTTAATAGCCAGACCTCGTAGTTTACAGATAGTTAAAATTTTTTTTCTTAAACTTACATGGTATCATCTATTCCAGAGCCATAAGAGGGACCTTCTGTAGTATCGTTAACTTCTAATTAGTCCAGCTGGTGTTGACGTCGAGCCATTCTTCCTTCTCGCGTGCTCCCATGCGCTCGTGCGTCGGAGATCATCACACGCTCTGCGTCCTCTTTGTCGACATAAGCATGAGCTTCGGTTGCTAATAAAACTCCTAATCCACTCATAAAGTACAATAATGATTTTGTATCTTAATTAAACATTTTAGCTGCAATGTAAGCCACTATTTCAACAACTTTTCCGCCACATGGAATAATTTTTGGAGTTATTTTCCATATTAACTGATTATAACTCTCATTATTGTTTTGTGTAAGTCCACCAACACACCTTTTCAATAATTTTACGTTGCTAAGGTCTTCATAAATTGGATATACAGCTTTAGCATCATTAGCTGGTAAAGTTGGATAATCATGGGTGTAAGAAGATCATGTGTCTGTTGCTCGCGCTTGCTGCTAACTACACCATGAACCTTCTCCACCTGGGCAAATTTCGTGTTGAGGCTTCTCATCAGTGAAACAATAGTGATGATATGTTCCCCAAATTGCATTATACTGTCTGTCAAAACAGTACTGGGAATTTCAAATTAAAACAACATTTTTACGTTTAATAATAAAAATTTATTGGGTCACCTTCAAAATAGGCTCTATTTGCTCCGATACATCTATGCCAACAGCACTTCCAATCATCAAAACATTTTTTATTGGCGCTTTCCGGGATGGCCTTCAGCTCACATGCCGAATTTTGTTTTATGGCTTCAATCGACTGAAAACGGGTGCCACGTAGCGGCAATTTAAGTTTTGAGAAGAGGAAGAAGTTACAGGAAGCAAAATCCGACGAATACGGTGGCTGTTTAAGCGTGTTTTTTGAGTTTTTGGCGAGAAAGTCGGCCACAATCATAGCTCGGTGAGACGGCACGTTATCGTCGTGCAAAATCCACGAGTTGTTCGCCCACAAATTTAACCGCTTCTTACGGATACGCTCACGCAAACGTTTCATATCGCCTAGGTGATACTCTTTGTTTACCGTCTGACCCTCTGGAACGAATTCGTCGTACACCACGCCACGGATATCGAAGAAAACAATGAGCATCACCTTCACTTTTGAGCGGCATTGGCGTGGTTTTTTCGGTTTCGGCTCGTTTTTTCCCACCCATTCCGATGCTTGCTGGCTTGTTTGCATATCGTACTCGTACACCCACGTTTCGTCACTAGTAATGATGGATTCCACAAATGCGGGATCGGAATTGGCGCGATCCAGCATGTCCGAGACGACCTGTTCGCGATAGTGTTTTTAAAGAAAATTAAGCTCTTTTGAAACGAGTCTTGCGGCCACCTTTCTCATGCCCAAAATATCAATTAAAATCGTACGTATGGACTCGTAGGATATTTCAAGTTCACGTGCTATCTCTCTCAAGCTGGTATGTCGGTTTTCGAGCACCATTTCCTTAATTTTATCGACGTTATCTGCGGTCGAAGCCGTCGATGGGCGTCTGGAACGAGGCAAGTCTTCGACGATTTCACGACCCTGAAGGCTTTGTACCACTCATACGCACGGGTTTTCGATAGTGTTTTATCACCAAAAGCTTTTTGCAACATTTTCAATGCATCGGCACACGAAATTTCATTGGCAACACAAAATTTTAGACAAATTCTTTGTTCAACGTAATCACTCATTGTAAAGAATCGGCACGCACTATTGACATCGACTGACTTAACCAGCCACTGTAAACACACTCGTTGACAGATTCCGCTCAAACTTGGCATAGTCATTAAGGACAGTTGTACCAATCTAGAAAAAAAAAATTTACCTGCTTAAATTGCCCCGCTAGATTTAAATCGACAATTCCCGGTACTTTTTTGATAGAATGTTCATAGTATCCACAGATTCACAATTTCTCCTTATTGCCAAACCATAGTCAGCTTGTCTATTAGCTTAGCCGTCAGTTTACCTTTCCCTGAAAGTACATTTTTTGCAATTTTTTTTCGGCCTTTTTTAACTGTTTCTGTATTTCTTTTACTAGCTCGGGGAGTCGTGAACCCATTCTCTTCTGAACATGCCCGATACATTTTTTTTTGACAACTTCAACTTTACCGTAAGAAGCAGCTTTTAAAATCACAAAATATGGTTTTAAATCGCCATCACCTATATAGTTTCTATAACGAACTTTGAATTTTTTTATTGAATACTTAAACATTTTAATAACTGCATCGACTTCCATTTTACCTGAAGAGCCCTGGTGATTTGCAAAACAAGCATCTTTGTGTTCATTATACCAATCATTATACTCTTCAGTATTTTTTTAAGGTTTCCAAACCTCACACTGTTTACAGTATGAACTTTTTACAATTATATCAATGATTTTTCCAGTGTAATATCCAATCAATGATGTCACTCCATACAAAGAATTAAACCCTTGCTTCTTTTAGGTTTCGTCACCCGAAACTGTTAATTCTTCATTATTTTCATCACCTTGGTTTTCAGCAGTCGCTTCTTTTTCCTTGGTACAGGCTTTTTCGAACAGTTTTTTAGCTGCTACTTTGACGCAAGAGTAAATGTTGTCAACAATCAAGTCATAAGTGTTTTGCGTTAAAAAAGCGGGCATGCCCATCAAGCCACAAAATTTAGCTGCGCCATTTAATCCTAGTCCCAGAATTCTCATCACAAATATAAGTCGTCTGTTTATTTCGTAAGAATACTTCACAAAAGGACTGGAGTTTGTAACACGATTTTTACACTTATCATACACTACAACGATTTTAAAACCAAGTACACAGGAAGAAGCAGTTTCAAATTTTATTTTTTCGTCACAAGAGTTATATTTTACATAATCACTTATTGCAACAAATACAGTAATAAAATTTAAAATTCTATTACAATCGAAGGATCACGTGAAACTAAAATCTCTTCCTGCATTTTGAATTTTTTAGCGGATGCACTAAAACTACTCTTATCCGTCTCAGCAGTCTTTGGAATAAGAGCCTGTTTTCTCTTTTTAACTTTAGAAATTCGTATTTTTTTGGTACTTCTACGTAATCTTGAACCTTAACGGGGTATTTTTATAACTTTCAAATAAAATTTACTCCAATATAAAACAAAAAATCACGAAAAACAAGTTTAAACTGAACGCACGACTTTACCACGTGGCAGAACTCTTTAGACTGACGAAATACTTTTATTTTAGGTTATAATAGCCAAATGTGACCTTGACGTAGTTAGCAGACTTATTATACTCGCCTTCTACGAAAAAACACAATAGAAAAAGGAACCTCAGGTAGCGCGTGCAGTGAGTACAGCTGCTACTCCGGTTCTTACTCTACCTGCTTTCTAACACTTTGACGTGGCCTTACAAATTCAGGTATATTTCCGAAAATATTTATCGGATTGACTTAAAATTTTCAGAGAATATACTTAAATGTATGTACATTTTTAAAATGCAAAAGAAAAAAAAAAAGAAAATCGATTTTTTTGAAATTCTAACTACGTGTAACCCCTTAACCCATTAAAGCCTATGGCTACAGCTGTAAAGATGGGGGTAAAGTAATAATTGGATATTTTCTATGAACAAAAATTCAGGTACACGTGTTTTTTCTTTCAATTTTTTAATTGTTAATTAACAAATTGTTGAAACAGATTATCACAAGAGCAAAGTTTTGCAAAATCTGATATCGGCAATCAATCCTACGTAAAAAATTACTTAAAAAATATACATAGTAAGTTATAAAAATGTTAATTGTTTATTAGTAAAATTTAAATAAATAATTTGTTGCAACTGTACCCTGTCTCTTTCCATGGCGAAACTATGTGAAATATCGAAAAACTAACTATGGGATGTTTGCCACGGTTAAAAATAGAAGTTTGCAATAAAAAGAAATTGTCTGAATAAATTGTTTATAAATAAATTGTTTAAACAAATAATTGCAAAATTGAATTTTAACAAAATCTGATAGCGGTAATTGATTTTTTGGGAAAAAATCCATAGAAAACATGCATAGTAAACTATGGAATCGTTAATTATTTATTAGTAAAACTTAAATAATCAAATTATTTACATTGATCCCTTTACTAATGCTATGATTGTAAATTATATTATGTAATTATCAATAAAGATAGTAACCACAATAAAAAAGCTTATTAAAAGTAATCTAAGTTACCTTGATAAGGTTGAAAAAAATATTTAAAATTCTGAAGTAATATAGATTATGTAAATCTAACATAATTTATTAAAAATATATTATTCTTGATCATTTCAAATAATGTAATGATTTCTTATAATTATTGAATAAAGAACATTTTTGAGATTACTCTCGTATACAGAAAAGTTTTGCAGATTTTTTCACGTGCACTTCACTTAGTGTAAGTTTTATACAAGAAAAAGTTTCTTTTCATAGAAAATTTATATAAATTTTAAATTCTATTAAAATTAGAATAATTTTAAATTATCATTTAAAAATACAATTTCTTCAATTTTTTTTTCTTTTTTTTTTTTTGAACTTGTATATAATAATTAGAAACCGTAACGGTGCGAGAATGATGTAGAAAAGTGTTGATGTATGGATTGTTAAATGCATAAATTAAAGAGTATAAATTAAAAAAAAAAAAAAATCAGAGTAGTAAGGGCCCCAACTTTCGTCTAATACTAGTGGAAAACATCCAATAATGTTTTATATATTCCCCTCCAATAATACTTTCTCTCTTTCTTTTTTTTCATAATATATTTATGTATGTAGCTTAGAAATACAATATTAAGTTTTTAGCATATATCGATAATACTTTTTTAAAAGTTTTACATTGTGTAGAGTACAGTTTGTTTAATAAATTAAAATGGTATGATGAGAACATATCATAACTAGTGTAATCTTATTTCGCATTAAATAATTCTTTGTATGAATTTATACCAGCTTCTTAACATTTCCGCTAATGAGATTATACTGAACTATTTTATTATGCGAAATGAGGCAATAGGCAGATGTACCGCTTGAAAATTTGTCTCGCGATTGGAATTTCAAACGAACATCGACGGAAGTATTTTTTGAAGATTTGCTTTGCTTCAAACAGTCGATTACAATCAAAGATAAGTGCTTAATGAAGTCCAATTTTTTCAACAATGGTTCAAATCTTTTATTGTAATAAGCCTTTTGGAAATTTTTATACACATCATTATTTTAGAATTAATATACATATCATACAGTATAGCACATTGATTGCGATTTATATCAAGAATTAAATTTCTGTACGGATAATATTGAGAATTGAGAAATAGCTTTATATCTCTCAAAGTACAGTGATCGTATTGACGTGCGTTTGCATCTCTTCGATTTTTTACACTTGTTTAGAAGGCTTAAATTAAATAAAATCTATACATGTTTCGATGACGATGGTAATACTGGATACTCATACAATTTCCAACTACGAAAATTAACATCATTTAGTCTATTTTTCTCGACACAATTTATCAATTTAACAATCCTATTTTTTTAGCATTTGATGTATACATAGCGCATAAGCTTCTCCAATCTCGTCAATTCAATTTTAAAATCTTTATAAGTTTGTCGACTGCTTTCTGTAATTGTTGTTTAGATAACTGCATTAACCCCTTGACATACAATGACGTCTCTGAGACGTCATGTGTTTTATGTACCATGGTAGGCTTTGACGTCTCCGAGACGTCAAGAAATCTCTTCGGCGAATACCGGGCAGTGTAATATTATTGGATTATCTGTTTCGGCCGTACATCAATGCTGTTTTTTTTAGGCAGACGAAGATGCTTTCCCTCTCTCAATAATTTATATGGTATTCTACGGACGAATCAACGCGCATTTTATTTGTATACCAAGGGGTTAAAATCATTTCTTAATCTCGTCATAATTAAATCATGTTTAACGTTAATTACGATTTTTTGATAGACTTTGGCAAAATCCAACAAATAAAATACTGAATGGTATGATTACATCGAAATAGCCAGAGTTATCGATGATAGAGTCAGAGTTGTTGAGTCTCCTCGATATCGATTCAACCGACGTTATCGAGTCTTGAGCTCTGATTTAGATATCCAATTCTTCATAACTTTAGTCAATCCAAGATTCTTACATCTGTCGATCTCTATCGCGTTTATCTTATACCATATTTCTTTAAACATGTGACAGTTATCATTATTTACTAGTTTAGTATTTTGTACACGCACACCATTTATCTCAACCAACCTACCACAAAGAGAGCTGCATGATAATAGAAGATACAAATCTTGATGTTGAATGGCGTCGTGAATTTTGTCGCTGTTGATGAAAGTGGATATTGTGTATGGCTGATCACAATATGCTCGTGTCACAAGAGCATTTTGACAATGGCTAAAATCCATAAATCAAAGTTCGAATTGTTGGAGCATCCACCGTATTCACCAGATTTGGCCCCTAGCGACTTCCATCTGTTTCCAGACCTAAAAAAATTTATGCGTGGAAAGCGTTTTTCATCAAATGATGGGGTCATAACAGATGTGGAAGCGTATTTTGCAGCCGTTCAAGATTCTCACTTCAGAGATGTAATTCATAAATTGGAATCTCGTTGGAACAAGTGTATTGATGTTCAGGGAGACTATACTGAATAATAAAGTGTATTTCAAACCATAAAATTGTGTTTTTCTTATCGAACCGCAAAACTTATTGAACAGTCTGGTAGTATGCATCTGATCAGCCGCAGAAATGCGCTGAGTAAAATTTAGCAGAGGTCTAATCGAATCTCATAGTCGGAAATCTGAAGAATAAATACGTTATCACATTGCAAAGCATATTGTTTTGAAATTTTAAAGTGAGTGATATACCTCCGCAAGTCAAAGTGTCTTGAAAATAATTTTCTATATCTTCGATCTCGTAATTACCGGTCGGTGAGATAATTTCTTTTTTAGCAAAGTAAAACTTGTTAATTCCTATATCGATTAAATTGAATGTTAGAAGTACGACCAAACCAAGTACGTAGTTTTTATGAGATAAAAGTTCAATTCGAGAAAAATACTAATCTTCGAGCATGAATGATGTATCAAAGAGATTCAACGTTAATGAATTGTCCACGATTAACGATAAATGTTATTGTTTATTATGTTTGAAATATCCTAATAATGAGAGAGATCATCATGTTAAAATTTGAGACATACGAGATGTGGCAGAAAAGTAATAAGACTAGCAACACTGCAAGCGATCTGACAACAGCGCAGCATATCAGTGTACGTGTATCAGTACCCTCTCATGACTCAGTGCGAGTTACAACTCCATCCGCTTACTACATGATTTCCATGACTGCTATTTGTAAAGTTGTGTTTTGGTTGTGCGTCACGCAAAATGGAACAGGGGAATTCGGAGCAACGTTGTGCCATTAAATTTTGTGTTAAGCTTAAAGAATCGGCAAGTGTGACGCTTGAGAAGTTAAAACAGGCCTATGGGGAACATTCTTTATCCCGAACTCAAGTTTTTAACGGGCACAAATCTTTTTTAAAATGTAGAGAACACTTTGAAGATGAACAACGTTTAGGGAGGCCTTCAACTTCAAATACCTACGAAAACATCGAACGTGTAAACACTCATGTAAGATCAGACCGTCGTTTAACATTAAGAATGTCGAGTCAACAATTAAATTTTAACAGACTTACCTTTCATCAAATTTCGACTGAACATGTGCATATGCGAAAGGTCTATGCCAAAATGATGCCGAAAAACCTCACGATTGAGCTGAAGGACAATAAAAAAAACAAGTGTCTTGATTTTCTTGATAGAATCGCCAACGAGCAAGATTTCTTCAGTCGTGTGATCACAGGTGATGAATCATGGATTTTTGAATACGATCCTGAGATCAAGAGGCAAAGTGAGGAGTGGCACACTGCGAGCTCTCCTCGGCCAAAGAAAGCTTGAATAAGCAAATCAAAGAATAAATGAATGCTGATTTGTTTATTCAAGAGAAGGGGAATCGTCTACAAAGAATTCGTTTCTACAGGACAAACAGTCAAGCAAGTTTTCTATAAAGATGTCCTTAAAGGCTCAGAAGAAGGGTCATTCGCGTGAGACCAGACATAGCAGACAAATGGATGCTTCATCATGACAACGCTTCATGTCACACTGCTCTTTCCATCATACAACTTTTGACCTCAAAAGGCATTCTTGTGGTTCTCCAGCCTCCCTATTCACCTGACCTTAGTCCCTGTGACTTTGTCCTTCTTTCTAAACTAAAAAATGTCCTCAAAGGACATCATTTTAAGACTTTAGAAAACATTCAAAAGATTGTAATGGACATGCTGAAGACTATACTGGTTGAAGACTTCCAGCGCTGGTACCAATAGTGGGAACAACGTCTCCATCGGTGTGAAGCTGCCCAAGAAAACTACTTTGAGGAAGATAACATTGATGTTCGAAAATAGAAACTTTAGTAAATGAAAAATCAGTCTCATTACTTTTTTGCCACACCTTGTAGATGACGAGAGTTAAATGTATCATAATCTTGATATCTTTCATAATTATATTCAATCTTATTGACTCCTTTATACATCATCAAGCTTAAGGAAGATAAAGATTTCCAAAACTTTTAAAGTAAATTACATTATAGCGTCGTTTACGATATGCCACCCAGTGCGTTCCCGGTCCACTTTCATCGTCCGAATTGACGATAGCCGATACTCGATATCTCGGTCCACTATTAGGTAAAGCATCTGTTACATATTCCGCGAAAATTTGGATTACTGATAATTTGCATACTTTTTATACTGTCAGCAGCGTTTCTAGCGCCCATGTTCTCGCGATTCTATGAATAAGCTATATCGTGCACTTTACAAGCAGTGTCAAACGGATTTCAGGATCATCTCCTGCTAAACGTTTGGCTAATTTGGTGTTGAGTCCACAGTATTAATATCCAGGAAAGTGAAGTCTTATTGGAGGATTGTTGATGAGATTGTTTATTAAACCAAGACTTCATCGTCGATGTTGTCGGTAAATGATCTTTACCTTTTGACGGTTTAACCCTTTAACTTGTACGCTCGAGTCAATTTAAGCGCGCTTAACAGGCTTTCAAAAAAACTGTGCGTCAAGGGCTTAATTAAGATTAATGCTGCTATATAAGCTGTAACACCACACATCTAGTGTGGTGTTACATTAAAGATTTTATTCTTATTTATCTTCTTAGGCACCTAGAATAATATAAAATATTAATAGAAATAATAGAAAAAGTTAATAAAATATAATTTATTAAGTCTAATTAAGATAAGAAGGTGAGGCACAATAGCAGAACGCAGCATGTAGATGTCTGCCCTGCTATTGTGGCATGAATAATAAAAGCAGAAATAGCACAAGACATGCGGAGATAGTAGGATAGTCAAAGAGAGAAGTATCAATAGGACAAAAAAATAGAAAAAAATATGTAATAAAATTAAAGCGATAACCTCCTGGTGCTGTTCGATGCTCACCGTATCTCTCGTTGTCCCTTTCCTTAGCCTGCTGTCCTTTCTAAGGTTATCTAGTGGATTAGAAAGCTGTAAAATAACCGAAATAATTAGTGAAGATAGCGGAGAACATTATTGGAATAATCCTTACCTGTCAAATTGTCATTGAGCCACTATCCCAAGGCTGCTGTAGGAGGACCTAACCTCACCGTCGACTGAGTGGCGGAAATAACTTTGCTGCAAGAAAAGCTGGCTGCAGCAAGCTTAAGACACCCATTCAATCAGTCGTCGATATTGCTGTCGTCGCCTCAAGGTGCCTCTTCGTCGCTAGTACGGCCACAACACTCACTTCGTTCGCGAGAAACGTAAACATTGCATTGCGCATTATTATGCGCATCAACTGGCGCGTCGGTCAGTGCATCGACTCGACTATCAAGTACGAATCAAGCGCAGGTGGCGTGGGGAAGCCTGACTTGGCCAAGAAGAAGCACGAGGCAATGGAGAACGAAGTGACTCGTTCATATAGCGCATAGTTTTCATTTAAGCCCACGCCGCTCGGAAAAAGAAAATAACACGTGCTCCCGCCGTCTTGGAGGAAGGAGTTGTAAATAGTTTTTATTTTTTATCGTGCTTATTCTCACCCTTGCTCCCGTTTTTTCCATTCGTATCAAAAAAGCGATTAAGCTGCGAATTTGCGATCGAGTGAATTTTAGAATTTCGTCGTTCGAATTCGCGAACAAGCTGAGCGTTTAGACCCGCAAAAAGAGAATTCAGTGCTGCGACCGAGTAACGCCCAGGTTTTGTGTTTATTTTTTGTTAAAATCATTTGTAAATTTTGGCTTGGGCCTTAAAAATAGTATTTGAATATAATTTTTTGTATACATATTATTCTGTCTAGTATATTTTTTCCTAATTCCCCCCCCTCTTTTTTTCCTTCACACGCGTGCTATAATGCCCAAAATGTTGGAAAATTAACTGTTACGAAATTAGCACCTGCAACGAGGGGCCGAAAAAAAATAAATTGAAAATATTATAACTTACCTAATAAAATTAAAATCAATTTAAATAAAATTGAAACTAACAATTTTAATTGAAATATAAAAGTTGTAACAAGTATATTCTGAATACACGTGCAGATCTCCTTCTCGCAAGTGCGCACTGCTGTCGGCCCCGGTTTTGGGTCTGACAGGCCGCTAAATCCACCGATGTGGCCTCAAGTGTCGACGAACGTTAGCCGTCGGTCCAATGACACTCTCGTGCAGTTCAGGTCCGTTTACAACGCAGGATCCTTCTCGGATCCTGCTTTACTTACGTGTCCTGGGCCTTGCCCTAAGGCCCCACTGCCGGTGCTGCTTCTACCGGGCTCAGCTGCTCAGTTTGCGCGCCAACTGTCGGTTTGCACTCCCACGGAGGCAGCAGTATTCGGGACAGGGAAGCTAAATAAGAAAGGCAATAAATAACGCGCATCCGTTCTGTGCTAATAACTTATTTATTGCTTAATATTTACAAAAACAGTATAAAAGTTAATTATTTATAGCGTAGAAGCTTAATCGCTTGAGTCGCTATTAGTATTGCTAGACGAGCAATACTAATACGTTAGGCACGAACTGCGCATGCGCGCTGTACACTTGTCTTGCTGTGTTTACACAGCAAGACGTATGAACCAGCCCTTATGCTCTTGGACTCGTATTAGACGCGTGAGTCGGCCTTGCTTTTTAGCGCGCTCACTGACGGTTAGTCGTCTACACACATACACACTTATAGGTAAAGACTACTATGTGTGAGTAAGAGCGGATCGCTCACTCATTGCTGGCACAAAAAATAAATAATATACTACGCAATCGCGTGCGTATAAATACTATCAAAATTATGACACGGATAACTACGCTAAAGTGGCCACGTACTTTTTTCTCTAGCAGCTGGAGGATCGTTCTTTCGAATATGCTCGGCAGGGTCTCGCTTGACGGCGTCTCGGACTTCACTTTCTGTTATTCACAGAAGCGGCGGAAAATTATTCTCTTGGCAGCGTCTAAGCAGCTTGGCGGTTGCGAAGAGAAGAAGGCTCTCCACCTTCCCATCTCGCGTCGCGCCTTTTCTCTATTCCCGCGTAGCGCCATCGATTGCTTGATCAATGAGGCCGCGTGTCGGCACACCGCGTATACTCGCGCCTTTTTCCGCGCTGCGCCACCGATCGCTTGATCGATGGCGCTGCGTATCGTCACGTCGTGAACTCAGTCTTGCACCGCACTGTAGGTGGCCTAACCTTGCTTAGCCACTTGTCACACCCCTGCCCCAATCGCTGCTATGCTCTACCTAGCCGCTTCTTCCGGTCACTCTCCCCAGATCTCAGTCGGGATGAGGAAAGGAAAATGAGGCGAAACACCTTTTTTATAAAAAAATAAAAAGAAATGCTTTATTGGGTCTATTTGCTTATTGACACTGATGAGTGAGAGAGGAGGAGGCCATGGCTCTTAATTACCAAGGCTCCTAGTCGTTAGGAGGCCCTAGCTCTTCACTGATAGAGCTCTTTATATTACCAGTGCTCGTGCAGCCTGGGGCACTTTTGCTCCTCGTTACGCCCTCCAGGCCGCACACAAGGCAGCGTGGCAACTCTCCTTTGGTGCGCCGCGCTTCCTTCAGTCGGCTTGCCTTCTCGGCCTCAAGCTTCAGCACTGCGACACGAGCGGCCAACGCTCGCACCCACTCAGCGTCACGGACCGCTTTCTTCTCCAGCTCTTGCTGGATGCGTTTCAGCTTCTCCTTGCAAGCCCATTGACGCTGCTCTGCCTTTCCTTTCCCTTGCTAGGCCAATCGGGTGGCTTTCTCCTGTCACCGGCGATCTTCCTCCTTCTTACGAAAGGCCTTCCGCCGCTGGCGGTGCCGCTCGCGTTTGAGGTCCTCTGCCTCGTATGCCGCCCTTCACACAAACATCTCAATTGCTGCGTCGTCGTCGTTAATTCGTCGCCTCAGTTCATTATCTGCCGTCGCGTGTCACGTGTCGCCTCGGCGGTAGATGGCATCCAGGCGCCGATGGCATCGTCCCCTCCCCGCACGAGCTCCCGGATCTCGCTCCAGTCGGCCTCCGTTTCGACTGGAGTAAGTTGACGGGAGGCTCGCCGAACCTCTCCGCGCGCATCCTCCTTCCGCGGCTGGTACGAGGTGCGCGGGGCCTCCCCACGCGCGTGCTGCGTGGCTGTCTAGTCTGTTTCCAGCTTCGCGTGAGGACGGCGAAGCAGCGGCGGCGGCGTGGTGAAAGCGCGCGGGGCCTGCCCTCCACTTCCTCGATCAGGACGGTCGACGAGTCCCCGCCGGCCTTCTTCGGGTTAATCGTCAACTTGCGCACAATCCGGATAATGCACAACTCGTTTAATTTTTGGACCGTTGTTCTCGATACATGAGGTCGTGCGTTATCATGAAGCAGTATCACTCTATCCCTGTTGACAAGCCTAGGTCGTTGGACTATCAATTACTGATGCATTTCATCCAGTTAAGTACAGTATTTCTCAGCATTGATGGTTTCACCAGGTTGCAGGAACGAATAGTGGATAACTCCAGCTACAGACCACCAAACAGTTACTATTATTTTCTTTGGATGAAGGCTTGGTTTCGGCATGTGTCTTGGCGCTTCATCGGAATCTAGCTATTGGGTCGATCGGCGACGATTATCGTACAAAATCCACTTTTCATCGCAGGTAACAATTTGGTGCAAGAACGGTTCCTTTTTGTTGCGGGAGAGAAGAGAATTTGAAATCTCCATTCGACACGTCATGTTTTGCTCCATAAGATCATGCGGAACCCATATGTCAAGCTTTTTCACTTTTCCTGGTTGTTGCGAGTGACGGCAAACTGTCGAATTGTGAACGCCTAATTTCTCGGCAAGATCTCTTATGGTTTGGTGGGGATCAGACTCCACTAATGCACGCAGCTTGTCGTTATCGATCGATGGTCCTGGGTGTCCACGTGGCTCATTTTTGAGGTCCATATCTCCGGATCAAAATTTTTCGACTTTCCACACGTCGTCGTCGTCTCCTAGAGCATTCTCGATGGTCAGGTTGGGGTCGTACTGGTACAACTGCCCTCCAATCATCTTTAGGCGAGGATGCTTCGACGGCTCTTCCTGCACCTCGTTCAATAGACAAAGGTACCACTCATCCTTGGTACCTTCTGCCTAGGTCAAGGCCGCTATGGCTGGCACTTCCTCTTCCTCCTCAAACATTCTCGAAAGGGCATCGGGCACGTGATTAAGTGCCCCTTTTCGATGTCCGATGATAAAGGGTTGGCCTTAAAGCCCTAAGGCCTACCGCACCAGCCTTCCGGTCAGGTTGTGGAGGCTATTGAGCCGACGTAAGCTGCTGTGGTCAGTTATGACTCTGAACTCGTAGCCCTCCACATACGGACTGAATTTCTCGATGGCCCGAACTACAGCGAGACACTCCCTCTAACAAGGGAACTACCTCAACCCGACCCCACCGATTTTAATAATTTTTAGATGTGTTGTAATACTCAAAAAAAAATTCGACACATGTTTTTTTTTATCGGTTGACATCCACTTATAAAGGGTAAAATCCACCCCTGAAAAACACCTCGAAAAATCGTTTTTTTAATATATCTCTGCATCTAAAGTATATGTTTAAATAAAGTCAACGCCAAATTATTTTTTATAAGTAGGCGCTTTTACTGATATAACAAATTAACAAAAGTGTATGTTAATTCATTTGTATTAGAATTTTTCTAATTTTATGTGTGAACGTTCGAGTGCTGAACTCCGATTTCTTTGACAATTCTCGTGTATGTGTGTGTGTGTTTTATCTCAATTTAATTTAAAAAGCTAACGATTTAATTTTTATCTATGATCAACCAAGACCCTATTTGTGTTCTTTGTAATAATCCTTTAATTAATTAATTAAATTCCAACAAATGTGTCTTTTCGACGTTTTAGCTTTTACAAAATTTTTCAATCATACATCACTGCGTGACATCTTAAAGACAGACGCCGCGAGGGTCGCTGACCAGCTAATGTTTACGTTTGGCCTTTAAAGAGTTTAACGTTCAGGTAGACTATACCTATGTACTTGCTAGAGAATGCATTATCCCAGCAGACTAATACATAGGTGTTCAAACCAGCCACACTTATTCAATAGTGGAAATCGTCTGCGGTTTATTCTTTTCAATTTTTTATTTTTTAATATTTTAACACCCGACCCCGGTGCACTCGAACACAGTGTCGATGTGCCTAAAAGTCTTCGGTTTACTGAAAGATCTTATTTCTTTTTTAAAAAATAAAATTCTTGAGTATGAAATTTACAATGTTACCAATACTTAGGCATCTGCAGCACTTGCAAAATGCCATAGATTGGAAGTTCCATAAATTTCTTGTTTCTTTGCCTTGATTTCACACATTTATAAAAAATTAAAATCAGTTTAAATGTTAAATTTAAAATTTATCACGAATAATTCTTACATTGGCTAAGCTCAATCTATGACTGTCTTCTTTGATAGTCTGAAATCAAGTTTCTTCTGCCTTGACGAACTCGGCTTTATATACTCTCGCCGCTCCTTGATTGAGGCAAAGTTTTATGGGCTTCTATGGACAATTATTTAATAGTTTACAATATTTTCGAGAATGTTTTTTCCTTATTTTCTAACTGAGATGTGGTCGCGTCGTTACATGTATAACAATGTCGTGATTTTCGCAAATTTCGAGCTGTTTTATTATTTACAAGTTTTTTAAATTTTCTTTTTCGCTTTTTATGTACAAATAATTTATCTCGCTGGTTGTTTTTTCTGTCACTATATGCGTACTCTTTTTATCTACGTATTTTTATAAAATTATTTGTTATTCTATTTTCTATTCATCCAGTAACCCTTATGGAGCATCATAAAATTTTGCCTCTCTCGATGTACAAAGTTCTATGAGCTTCTATTTGTAATAACTATTTTCCTCATTTAAATTTTACATTTATTCTTTTTTCTATATGTTTGTCAAATGCATTATTTGTTATTCTATATGAAATTATTTCGGTAATCGCCTTTTTTTTTTACTTTTTTATGTTTAAACTCTACTTTGATTTCTTATTATTCTAACTTGTCTAATATAGAATATACGCCGATTGTAGCGACCTTGGAGTTCAATGCTCTTGCTGTCTCGCGGTATTGAATTTATTCGTAATTTTTTTTACATTTCAATTTCTTAATCCTATCGCTCTATTTCATAATTGTTCCTTATTTATAGCTTTGCTTATAATACTGTAGATTTTATTTATATAAATTTCTCTATATTCATTAACTTATATAAAATTGTTTATTTTAATTTTTTCTTATAAGAAGATACTGAGGTTACATTGCCCCCCGAAATAAAATTTTAAGTTGTGATCCAAATTTTATTATTTTAATTGAATTTAAAATTTTATTTGGATTATTCAGTATTTATATTCGAATTGTTTTTTTTTTTTTTTTTTTTTTTTTATGTTTCGGAGTTTTGTCTCATATATGTTTACATTATTTTGACTCAATTACTTAGATACTAATCCTACATAACAAATATAATCGTAACAGGAAAAGTACATATTTATTTTACTATATACAAAATTAGCTTGACAAATCTTAGCGGTAGTTTTTTATGTGTATTATATTTATTTATACACACACATATATATATATATATATTTTTTTTTTTTTTTTTTTTTAAGGTTAAATTGTAATTAAGACACAAGAGGTTTTTTGGTTGATAATAGATCTTTATTTTGTACAGAATTTTATACGCTTAGACATTTACACTTTCTACTTATTTTGATTGTGCGCTATTTTACACTATATTTTAAATGTAACGTTTTTTATTTTTTTTTTTTTATTTTTAGAGTCACTGCGTTTTCACTGATTGTTTGACTTGGTTGTTCCTTCGAACTGTACGTTGAGCTCCTCCTGCAGCCACTGTTCGAATGTCTGCTGTTCTCTCCTTTCTCGGTGATCTTCTTTCTCCTTTTCTTCGACGATTTGTTTTATTTTTCTTTCTAATTCGGCAATCGCCGATCTCATGGCTTGCTCTTCTTCGTCTGCCTTTCCCATCCATTCTTGATGTTTCCTCATTTTAGTTTCGTGTGTTTCTTCTTCTCTAAATGCGCTAATTAGGGTTGGATGGTATAGATTCTCCGACTCCGTGATGCGTTTCCAGTTTATATGTTTTTTAATCTTTCCGGTTCTCGTGCTTGTACCTGTCTGCGTCCATTTGTAACACGTCTTCAAGCGTTCTGTTTGCGTGCCCATACCCGGCTAGTATCGTCTATGCCGCGGTGCTGGCACGTATCGTGACACTCGCCCCATTATCTGTTTCTTCCAGTGTAAGTTTTTCGGATGGTGGACAGCTATTTTACTTGTTTTTTGTGCGGTGTCGAACTCGGCAAATTGCTTGTAGTACGTTCCCTTTTCCATTTTATACTGCAAAGTCTTAAATGATGAGTAGCGTTATTCTACGTTGGCTAATTGACGTGTTATAAAAGGACGGGCCGTTGCCGCATTTATATATCCTTGCGCTATTGTTTTGATTTCGTATCGCTTGTGTCCTCGGGAGCAAGGTAGGGTTTAATATTACTTCAGTGAAACATACTTCTTTCCTTTCCATCTTCGTGTGTTAATATTTATGTGTCATTTGCCACGTCTTTGATGACTTTGTATGGACCTTCATACACGTTGAAAAACTTCGCGATTTGCTTATTTTCGGCCATTGCATTATTGATTGCTTTTACGAGTACCTGGTCGCCAATTTTAAATTGAAAATGTGTGGTTTGTTTATTTCTTCTTTTAGCTTGTGATATTAATTTTCTTTTCATTTTTTCTTTTGCAATATAGAGTTTTTCTTGGTAATTTTTTCTCGTACTTTTATTTTCCGTGTTTATCCATTTTTCCATAATTTCTCGGGTTGTTTGTTTAGATGTAACTCTATTGGTGTTTGTTCTATTGTTTCATGATAAGTTTCATTAATAATGATTTAAATTTTTTCGAGATACTCTGTCTACGTGTTATGTTGATTTTTTACTAGAGTTCGAAAAAATCTTTCTAGCTGTCGATGTATTCTTTCAACTATATTGCTTTAAGGGTGGCGTATGGCTGAGAAGATTAGTTGTATTTTTTCTTCTATGTTTAACTTGTGAATTAGGTGCTATGGTCGCACATGATTTTCTCTGGCTTTCCATATTAAGGTATATAATATTTGAATATTTTATTTATTGTTGTTGTTGTTGAGGCTTTTGTTATCGGGTACATCACTACGAATTTGCTAAAAGCATCTATTGTTGTAAGGATGTATTTTGCGCCTCCTTTTGAAGTTGGCAATAGCCCATAAAAATCAATTGACAACAAGTCATTTGGTTTATTGGTCGAAATTGGTGTCATTTCGCTATTCAGTTTTTTGGTGAAATACTTGTCCTTTTGACAGGTGTCACATGTCGCAATTTTTCATTTAATTATATTTTTTAGTTTGTGTACTGTAAAATCATGTCTAATCATTTCGTAAATTTTTCTAGCTCCAATATAGGCATAAATTTCGTGTATTTCTGTTATTATTTTGTTTACAAGGTCGCTCCTAAGCATAACCTTATACGAGTTATCGTGAGCCTTCTTGTATAATGTGTTATTTTAAATCATGTAAATGTCGTTTGATTTATTTTGACTGTCTCTTAATTCGCATTTAATTTTCTTTAGTTTGCTATCATCTTCTTGATATTCGTGTATTTTCGAGAAAATATCTGCCAGTGTCTTATTTACTTGTATTTTTTCTAATTTAGCAATATTTATTTCATTTTTATTTTTTGGTTCGTAGTTACGGCTAAAAATGTCTGCTACAATATTTTTCTTTTAGAGTAGATATTGTAATTCAATGTTGACATCTTGTATTGCTAAATTCAATCTTCCTGATCTTGCATCTCTGAAGTGACAGCTTTTCAAAAATATTAGTGCTTCGTGGTTAGTTTGTAGTATAATTTTTTTCGTACCTTTTAAGTAAGTGTCGAGTTTATTTAGTGCCCACACTACGGCTAGCATTTCTTTCTCTGTTGTTAAATAATATATTTCAGATCCTTTGAGTGTACGCGATATGAAGGTTATTACTTCCTCTTCACCCTCGGTATTCATTTGCGATAGCACAGCCCCAAGCGCGTGTTCGCTTGCATCTGTCGTTAAAATGAATGGTTCGTCTTGTTTTGCGAATTTTAACATAATATTTTCTTCAAATAGTAATTTTATTTTTTCAAATGCGTCCTCTTGTTCTTGTCTCCAAGAGTACGGTGTTTCCTTTTTTAATAATTTTAACAACAGTATCGTTTTCTTTGCGTAGTTTTTTGTAAACTTAGTATAAAAATTTACGAAGTCTAAAAAGCTTTGTAATTCTTTTACATTTTTTGGTGTTTCAAAATTTCTTATTATTTCAAGTTTCTCTGGATGCGGTTTAATACCATTCGTTGTTAAAATATACCCTAAGAAGGTTACTTCTTTTTTAAAAAAGTGTGATTTTTTGAAGCTTAATGTAAAATTACACTCCGTGGCTTTTTTGAACAGCGCTTCGAGATGTTGAAGGTTTTCTTCATAATTCTCGGATATGCATAATAAATCATCCACGAAAGGTATAATTGAGTTTCTGAATTCCCCAATGGCGAAGTCTTATCCTCGTATAAGAGCTGCGCTGCTCGTCGATAGACCAAAAGGCACGACATTAAACTCCATAACTTTGTTGTCGATAATAAATGCGGTGAATTTCTTGCTTTCTTCACTTAACGGCACTTGCCAAAAGCTACTAACGAGATCCATCGTCGATATGTATTTAGAGCTTTTACAATTTTGGAAAATTTCCTCTATACCTTATTGCGTTTCATAATCATGTATAAGTTTTTCGTTGAGCTTTCGTGCATCTAGACATAAACGCACGCTTCCATCCTTTTTTGTAACTACAACTATGGGGTTTATGTATGGGCTCGTAGATCGGCGGATAATTCCCATTTTTGTCATTTTTTCAATTTCAGCTCTAACTTTCTCGCGATAGCCCATTGGTGTTGCATACGGCTTGATAAAGAATGGTCGATCGTCTTTTAACTTTAATTTATGCTCGTATGTTTTTATACGTCCTGGTTCTTTGCGAAAAATGCTTTTATATTTATTTTTTAAGGTTTTTAATGCCCCTTTTTGTTCGAGTGTTAGTTCATGATATTCTGTAAGTTTATCATCAATTTCTTTTGTTGTTAATTGTAGCGTATTCTGCGTTTCTTTTATGCATGAGTCTTTAATGTTTTGTCTTTCTTCACATTCATTGAGTTCGATTTTTAAGCTTTCATATTGGTGGTTTTCCAGGGTCACGTCAGTGTATTTGACGATTTCGTCCTCGCCATCTATCTCTATTAATATTTCTTCATTTCTTGTATCTAAAAGCATATGTAAACTTTTTTGTGTATCATATCCAAGAATATATTGCTTTGTAAGCTTTGGAACTACGATGTATAATAATTTCGTTTTTAAATTTCCGAATTTTGTTTCTAAAATGACTTGTTTTTTGAGGCGTGTAGATTTTGCCCCCGTTGCTCCGCGTATTACTTTTCCTGTAATAGGCAGTGTTGGTTTATTTTTAAAATGTTCGATATTTTCATTATAGAATTGTTCCGAGATACAAGTTACTTCGCTGCCTGAATCGATGAGTGCGTTGACCCTTACCCTCTCAATCATCAAGGGTATATCCGGACAGTGTTAACACGTTTGTTGAGTTCCTTGTGGCTCCACGTCGTATATAAGTTCTTCTCTCGGATTTTCAAAAATTGAATATACATTCACGTTTTCGTTTTCGAATCTTTGTTCTTAATTAATTTGGTTTGAAAATATGTATTTATTAAAATCAAACGTTCGCTTAGATCGTGTTACATCTGTATTGATTGATTTATTTAAATTTTGTTTTATATTAATTTCTTTTTGTTTATTTTCGTCTTCTTTCTCCTTTGGAGATGTTTTAAAAGACATATCTCGCTTGTTTGCGAGTTCTGCATGTTTCGTATGGTAGTCATTTTTACTACTTCTTACGCTTTCATGCATTTTGTTTTTACGATTTTTTGCAACGTTTGTTTTGTTTTCTTTTATTAATTCTTGATTTATAATTTTATTTGTGTCTGTATATTTAATTTCATTTATTTTTTCAGTTGCACATGGCTGTTTACAAGTCTCACTCTTTTTTGAATTTATGTTGTCCGAGAAACCATATGCAACTAATGCGCGTTTCTTGGCTTGTTGATTATTCTTTCTTCATCGTCTTGTACTTCTATGTTGTTTATGTTTTCATATGCTTTGAGAGCTGTATTCATGTGCTTCTTTTTTCTCTTGTGTCTGCTTGTCGATTTCTGCATATTTTTTCGATTTATGTGTTGTCTCTTTGTTTTCTGCTTTTTGTGTCCACACGTTTCTATTTTTATAAGTATTTCTCTTTTGATAAGTTTTATTTTGTTGTTGGGCTGCATTCCCTGTATACATTGGCTTCTTCATCTTCCATGCTTCTTTTCTTTTTTCGCTTATAGTATCTGCATCGTAATCGTTCAATATTTTAAAAAGATTCCTCTTATCTTTCACTTGTTGTCCTAATATTGTATGTCGTATTTCTCTTCCGAAGCGCTCGCTTATTTTATCGATAATTTCCTCTTCCAGACAATCTACTCAAGTTCATTTGCTATGCTCAGTAAATAGGTTGCGTATTCAACTCGTGTAAATCGTCCTTCGGGCGTATATCGGCCAAGCTCCAATTTTCTCTTTGCGTTTCTGCGCATAGAATTGTTCCAAAATCTTTCTTTAAAATTTTCTTCAAATGTTTAAAAATCGCCTGTTTTTTGTTCTACTAATTCCCACCACTCTCTTGCAGCATCCTGCAGGGATTGTGTAATAAAATGTTTTGCGTTTTTAAAGTCAGCTCTAGCATTCTCCATATACCGCTTGATTTCCTTTAAATATCGCATTGGACGTTCTCGTTCTGAACCACTGAATTTTGGTATTTCGATTCTTGGATTTGGTTGTATTTCGTATCGTATGATTTGTCCTGCTGAGCGGCTGCTGCTATTTTGTATATGTAACTCGTCTAATTCGCGCTGCATCTCTGTGTTGCGTTTCATTAAACCGTCGTTTTCTTTTTCTAGAATATCGACGCGCGTTTTAAGCGTTTTAACTTCGTCCAAGATTTCTTGAAACTGTTTAAGCATATTTCCTTGCATGTTATTTTGTATTCGTTCTACGTTTTTTACTTCAATTATTGTTGCCTGATATCGTTTTTCTAGATTTTCTTGATTTTCATCTAATATTTTCAGTTCTTCGCAAATAGCAGTTTGCCATTCTCGCTTTTTCTCATGTCTCTCGTTTTTATCGAAAATATCGTCCAGTTATAATATAATTTCTTCTGACGACCTTACACGGTCCTTAACGATCGATCGTCTCGATGACATATTGCGTATTTAATTTTATCGTCTTCAAATTAATTCTTAATTTTAATCTTGGTTTGCTATAGATTCAAATAAATTTTGATTCTACAATCCAATTGATTTTTAAATTGATTTATTTTAGTTTTAATTTTTCGATTTTTTCCATAATATCATTTAATTTTTTATCTTGCAAGCTTTCCTTCTCTTTTAATTGTTTCTTTAAATTTTTACATTCTTTTTGCAATCTGTTATTTTGTTTATAGAGGTAGGCGATCTCCCGTTCGAATGCCCGAGTATTACCTTCCAGGCGCAGATGAAATTCTTCTTCCAGGTTTCCTAATCGCTTCTTTAAATGTTCATTGTGTCGCGCCGTGATGTCCTGTTCTCGACGTAGATTTTTAATATCCCATTGGTTGTTTAATGTTTGTTCTTCAATTTCCTCCAACTGGTCGTTGAACGATGCTGGTCGTGCATACGTGTGCGATTCCAACAGTCCATGTTGGTAGGTTGGTATCATCTAAAAGCACGTTAACTTTTATCTTGTTTGTCTTTTTGAATCGGAGTCCTGTCACGGTCGCCAGTTGTAACGTGTCGGATTCTCACGTTATAACAAATTAACAAAAGTGTATGTTAATTCATTTGTATTAGAATTTTTCTAATTTCATGTGTGCACGTTCGAGTGCTGAACCCCGATTTCTTTGACAATTCCCGTGTATGTGTGTGTGTGTTTTATCTCAATTTAATTTAAAAAGCTAACGATTTAATTTTTATCTATGATCAACCAAGACCCTATTTGTGTTCTTTGTAATAATCCTTTAATTAATTAATTAAATTCCAACAAATGTGTCTTTTCGACGTTTTAGCTTTTACAAAATTTTTCAATCATACGACACTGCGTGACATCTTAAAGAGAGACGCCGCGAGGGTCGCTGACCGGCTAATGTTTACGTTTGGCCTTTAAAGAGTTAAACGTTCAGGTAGACTATACCTATGAACTTGCTAGAGAATGCATTATCCCAGCAGACTAATACATAGGTGTTTAAACCAGCCACACTCATTCAATAGTGGAAATCGTCTGCGGTTTATTATTTTCAATTTTTTATTTTTTAATATTTTAACACCCGACCCCAGTGCACTCGAACACAGTGTCGATGTGCCCAAAAGTCTTCGGTTTACTGAAAGATCTTATTTCTTTTTTAAAAAATAAAACCCTTGAGTATGAAATTTACAATGTTACCAATACTTAGGCATCTGCAGCACTTGCAAAATGCCATAGATTGGAAGTTCCATAAATTTCTTGTTACTTTGCCTTGATTTAACACATTTTTTAAAAATTTAAATCAGTTTAAATGTTAAATTTAAAATTTATTACGAACAATTCTTACATTGGCTAAGCTTAATCTATGACTGTCTTCTTTGATAGTCTGAAATCAAGTGTCTTCTGCCTTGACGAACTCGGCTTTATATACTCTCGCTGCTCCTTGATTGAGGCAAAGTTCTATGGGCTTCTACGGACAATTATTTAATAGTTTACAATATTTTCGAGAATGTTTTTTCCTTATCTTCTAACTAAGATGTGGTCGCGTCGTTACATATATAACAATGTCGTGATTTTCGCAAATTTCGAGCTGTTTTATTATTTACAAGTTTTTTAAATTTTCTTTTTCGCTTTTTATGTACAAATAATTTATTTCGTTAGTTGTTTTTTCTGTCACTATATGTGTACTCTCTTTATCTACGTATTCTTATGAAATTAATTGTTATTCTATTTTTTATTCATCCAGTAACCTTCATGGAACATCATAGAATTTTGCCTCTCTCGATGTACAAAGTTCTATGAGCTTCTATTTGTAATAACTATTTTCCTAATTTGAATTTTACATTTTTTCTTTTTTCTATATGTTTGTCAAATGCGTTATTTATTATTCTATATGAAATTATTTCGGTGATCGCCTTTTTTCCTTTAACTTTTTTATGTTTGAACTCTACTTTGATTTCTTATTATTCTAACTTGTCTAATATAGAATATACGCCGATTGTAGCGACCTTGGAGTTCAATGCCCTTGCTGTCTCGCGGTATTGAATTTATTCGTAATTAATTTTACATTTCATTTTCTTAATCCTATCGCTCTATTTTATAATTGTTTCTTATTTATAACTTTGCTTATAATATTGTAGATTTTATTTATATAAACTTTTCTATATTTATTAACTTATATAAAATTCATTATTTTAATTTTTTCTTATAACAAGATACTATGGTTACAATATATATATATATTAGAAAAAATTTATTATTTGCTATTATTGTCAATTAAAAGAAGAGCCTTCAATTCTTCACCATTGAAAAAACAGAATGAGTGTTATATGTTAAAATTTTAATATATCAATTTTATATTTATTGTAATTTAGTGTAATAATATAATGTATTGTTCTGTTATTTTTCGTTTAAAGAATAATTTATAACAAAGTTTGATTAGATTACTACTACCATCATTGCTCTTCTAAGAAAGTTATAATGTTTACAAAGCATACGTTATCTGCATTTTTATCTAATCCATGTTTCGAGAAAGATAATTTC
Source organism: Chalcis sispes (assembly GCA_949987625.1). Taxonomy (NCBI): domain Eukaryota; kingdom Metazoa; phylum Arthropoda; class Insecta; order Hymenoptera; family Chalcididae; genus Chalcis; species Chalcis sispes. Next base: position 39,759,430 of record OX465096.1, on the reverse strand, counting down.
TTGTGTAAACATCATTGGGGAAAACATCCGGCTTACATTTGATAAATAATAACAGTTCAACTAAAGTGAATTGTTTATTGTGCTGGATGTATAAACACATTTTCTTAGCACCAGAATATTATCAATAAAAATAAGAAGAAAATTTTTTGATTACTACGTAGGTATTTATGTCACTTTTCACGTATAATTTTAACCCATGTTTTGATTTGTAAAATAAAATATGTATTAGACTAGGTTATTTTTTAAAACTTTACAACTGCGAAAAAATTATTTATTCAGTGCTTTTATTTAAGATTTAATTATGAATGTTAATGCTTTGAACGTATTGAATTTATTATTCGCATATTTTTAAAACTTACAAATACCAAGCAGCGAGATTAATTTCAAAGAAATTGAATTATCAAAGAAGTTAAAAGTTGAGTCACTGGTACATAACCAGTCTTCTTCACCGAGATATACGGATAGTTTTAAATATTCCTGGTATAAAAGCGGCTATATCACTCAAAAACCAGATAAGACTGATAATCCTGTTGATTTTAGTTTTGGAGAATGTTGTAATGTCAACTGCGAAGTAAAAGGATGTAAGAATGTTGCAATAATACGATTGGTTGGTGTAAAAAGTCATTATGTTTCAAGCACTTCTTTAAAGATTATCATTACTGTGAGAACTATGTCAAATAATACATTTTAATTTACATATGAGTCAAAAATATAGTCTTTAATAAGAATAAGTTTTAATAAAGTTGATTTGAAAATAATAAGACAACGTATTACATTAGATACTTACTTTTAGACGTGACTTTTTTCATCCCAGGTTTCGATTTGACAATTATTTCAAGAAGAAATGAGCGATGAACGCCGCTGTGGTCAGGGTTGAGGGCGGTAGCCTGCTCGTGGGTTGGTAAGGGTTTTCCTTAGTAATTTATTGGGTTAAGGGTACAGTGGTTTGCTGTCATAAATTGCTTATTATGTAGGATATATTTATTTAAAAAAAAAAATCATCAAAAAACACGCTGGGACCGGATTAAGATGGATTAGCTTGCTTGTGGTTTGATAGGGGTAGTTTTTTGGATTTTAAACGGATAGGAGTTAGGAGTAGCTTGGTTAGCTAATATAGTTCGCTTGTGATTTAGGATAGATTTAATAACAGAAAAAATAATTGGTAAACATGCTGTGGCAGGGATTAGTTGGGTTAGCCTGCTTGTGGTTTGGTAGAGGAGATTTTTTGGGGTTGGGTGGATTAGGGGTTAAGGGTTGGATTTCTGCGGACATAGCTCGCTTGTGATGTAGGATATATTTAGTTAAAAGAATAATAGATAAACATGCTGTGCCCAAGGTTACGTGGGTTTACCTGCTTGTGGTTTGATAGGGGTGGTTTTTTGGGTTTTTGAGGTTTGAGGTTTAAGGTAACTTGGTTGTCTAATATATTTCACTTGTCATAATGGTACATATAACAGAACAAATAATTAATAGATACACTGTGGCCAGGGTTAGGTGGGTGAGTCTGCTTGTGATTTGGTAAAGGTTGTTTTTAGGGGTAACACGACCCCAAAAAATTTTTTTAAAAGAACCCCTAAATATGTTTATTTTAATTTCTTATTTTCTCATTATAAATGCAGTTGTTAACCCACTCGACCTTATTTAACAGATTTTGAATCGCAAAATAGCAAAAATAATAGAACTTTGACCCTTCTAGATAAAGGGGTTGGAACCCCTTGGTGTTAAAGTTATATCAGTAGAGGCGTCTACTTATAAGAAATATTTTGGCGTTGATTTTATTTGAAAATATTCATTAGATGCAGTGATATATTAAAAAGACGATTTTACGAGGTAGTTTTTAGGGGTGGATTTCACCCTTCAAAAGTGGATGTCAGCCGATAAAAAAAAAACATGTGTCGAGTATTTTTTTGAGTATTACAACATATCTAAAAATTATTAAAATCGGTGGGGTCGGGTTGGTGTGGTTTCCTTGTCAGTGACGCTGTAGTTTCTCTCTGCTCGGCTTAAGGTACGACTTACGTACTCTAGCGGTCGTTCCTCTACATCGATGACTTGGAGTAACACGGCTCCGACCCCCAAATCACTCGCGTCCGTCTGAATAACGAGCTCCTCGTCAAACCTGGAACTTTGGAGGATAGGAGCAGAAGCTAACAGGGCCTTCACCTGCTCGAAGGCTGCTTGCTGCTCTTCTCACCATTCGTAGCGCTAGCCCTTCTTAGTCAAGTGCATGAGCGGTTCGGCAATCGTGGCCGAGTCCTTGAGAAACCTGCAATTCCACGACGTCATGTCTAAGATTCTGCGCAGCTGTCATAGATTCCCGGGTGCTGGGAAGTCGATTATGCAAGCGACTTTTGATCGATCCGGGCGAAGTCTTTCCCGGTTCACCAGCACCCCGAGGTATTTTGCCTCGTCCTGGCAGAACGCGCTCTTTTCGTGGTTGATCGTGAGACCAGCCGCTCGAATGCGTCGCAATACATACGAGGTCTGGCTATTAAATAACGAGACTGCGCGCCTAGAGGGCGCCGTAGAGGGGTGGGGAAAAAAACGAGTAGTGCGTTAGGTATCTAGATATCTTGTCTATGCACGTACCAAAACACGTTTTCGTCACTATTATTGTATTTGTGCAGTTGCGGTTTGAAACGAACGTGTTTTTTTCTCGTGCCGAAAACCATGTGTGACGAAGAACCGGAGCAACGTATCAATCTCAAATTTCTCGTTAAATTGAAAAAAACTCCGACTGAGTGCTGTATATTGTTGCAAGAAGCCTATGGGGACAATTCTCTATCTCGTGCGCATGTTTTTGAGTGGTGTAAGCGCTTCAGTGAGGGCTGAGTGAGCACTGAAGATGACCAACGCCCAGGTTGCCCTGTCACGGTTTCAACTCCGGAAACAGTGACTAAAATCAACCAAATTGTGCGTGCAGATCGTCGAATGAGCATCCGGATGATTGCCGAGGCTATAAACGCCAATAAAGAAACGGTTAGACAAATTTTACGAGGAATTACGCATGACAGAAGTCTGTGCGAAGTTGGTGCCAACGTACCTGCCCATAACGCGCTGTCTGTGAAGCAGTACTTGGCCGGTAAGCGCACTCCAGTGCTCGAACACGCGCCGTACTCGCCAGATTTGGCACCGTGCGACTTTTTTTGTTTCCGAAGATAAAATCTGCTTTGAAAGAGACCTGATTTGAGTCGATGGAAGTGGTAAAGCAAAAAACGGCAGAGCTCCTAAAGGCCCTCACCAAAGAAGACTTCCAGCACTGCTTCGATCAATGGAAAAAACGTATGGAAAGGTGTGTGGCGAGGGAAGGAAAGTATATTGAAGGGGAGCATTCGAATGTAGAATAATTTTTATAATAAAACCCTTGTTCGTAACCAGTCTCGTTATTTAATAGCCAGACCTCGTCTCGAGCCCTCTCAAGTGTTCCTCGAATGTCTCCGTAACGATGATAACATCGTCAAGGTAGGAGAGCGCAAACGGCTCAAGCTCCAAGCCTATCACTATATTAATGAGCCGCTCGAAGGTCGCACCAGCGTAGCTCAGATCATACGGCATCCTGGTGAATTGGAAGAGTCCGAGTCCGGACATGGTGAACGCCGTGATCAGCTTCGACTCCTCTTGAGTCGTATTTAGTGATAGGCGCTGCTGAGGTCGAGCGTCGAGATATATCTCGCCCTCTGCAGCTTGCGCAGAATGCTATCCATCATGTGCAATGGATAAGCATCCGGCTTCGATACTGCATTGAATTTTCTAAAATCAATGCAGAATCGGTAAATGCCGTTGGCCTGCTTAATCACAATGACTGGACTTGACTAGCCACTACGCGAAGGTTCGATGATTTCGCCCTCCAACATCTCCCTTATTTGGGCGTGCATCACCTTCTGGATTTTCGAGCAGTATGGGTGAGTCCTCTACTTTATGGGTCGAGCATCGCTAACGTCAATGGCTGCTTGATCCACTTCGTACACCCCAAGCTCGCTGGCTTCACGGCCAGCATGCGATGCAGCAGCTGCTGGAGCTACTTCCGCTTTGAGAGCTGGACGTCAGCCAGGCCTATGGGTGACACCGCAGGATTTCCAGCAGTTTCCAGCGAGGCCAACTCCAAAGCAAGCTCCCTTCTGGCTTTCTATATCAGAAGCTGGTTCCTCGCTGGGTCGAGGATAGCCTTAAATCCCCGAATGAAGCTTACACCGAGGTGACAATCTGCTGGCAAACCAGGCATAATTACCACCTCGATGTACTTCGCCGGCCACCTCAAAGGGCAGTTGGACGAATCTAACTATGGGCGCGTAATGACCGTTTGCCACCATGACTCCCTTCCCTTGGCTCGGCGTAACCGCGCGTCCACACGCCGTGGCTATTTGTAAACCTACGGCGCTCATCACTGTGTGTGACGCGTCCGAGTCGTATAGCATGCGTAGGGTGCACCCCCCTACGCACACCGGTAACCACCACCTGGCATCTTTTTGAGCACCCTGCTCCAGGTGGTCCGGCACCAGCTCGAGCGCGGACTCGGCGCTTACAAGCTCTTTGGTGATCCCTTCAGGGACTCAGATCCCAGACTCGGTGGAGGAGGGCATAGGGATCTCGTCTACGCTCTTCCCTGGTCGTTCCCCGAGCAGTCTGGGGAGAACCTCTTGATCATGTTCGGTCTGGCGCAGCCGTGGCAGCTAAACTCCTTGGCTTGCTTCAGCTGCTCAGTCTTTTCGTCCTTTTTCTTCCCCTTCTTCCCCCCCCCCTTTGGGGGATTGGGACTTCGGACTGTTCGGCCCGGAACGTGGCTTCATCTGCCTCTTCGGGCTCGCCTTCCTCGGCAGGCTCCACCTTCCATGGCGGCGCCTGTCTCCCGCCATGAGACAGTTGTGCTGCGCGAAGGCCGCTAGTACCTGCCTTAGCATCTCCTCCGTTTTGTCGGTCGTCGATGCCGGCCGATCGACCTTCGTTGAAGCAAGCGCTACTTCGGTCACGCTCACCTTGGCGCTGACCTTCGGCTGCTGACCCTTCGTAGCGGTTTCCGGGCTATAGGTGACCTCCGGCGCTATCGCGAGGTTCGGGGAAACGGGCGTTCTGTCCCCTTATTCCCTCTCCAGCGTCAACTCAGCTCTAGCCGCACGGTCTATCAGCTCATCAACCATGCGACACTCTATCCAAGTAACTGTCCTCCTGATTTGCGGGAGTAGATTATCGTGAAGGCTATCCACCATCTGGTCCTCGCTCAGTGGTGGCGATATTTTTATCAATATCGCCTCTGACGTCTGCCATTTGTGCTTGTGGCAGCCGTATCACATTTCGACGATGCCACCCAGCAGCACGGGTAGCGACGCCAGCATCTCTGGGTCGCTGAGCCCTGACGCGTTCTTTGCCTCTTCGAATTTTCGGAAGAACGCGTCTATGCTGTCGGTCGACTCTCCACGAAACCCGATGTTCCACTGACCGACTATCGTCCCAGTATCCCGGGGCTCCGCCATCCCAGTGTGGCACCACGCACTAGTGTTCTGTGCGTTGGTGCTACTTCCCCCCTCTTCCAGGCTCCATTAGGGCCGGATTTAGGAGATGACGGGCACGTAATAGTCCCTTGCAAATCCTTGCCTTCGCGGGGGCTACTGTGAGTGGACACATAGTTGCACATAAATGTGTCCTGAAAGGCGATGTGGCTCGGCGCTTTGTTCCTGCACCGTGCCTGTGGCGAGAGAGCCGGTCCCACGGTCTCTCGCTGTATGGGATTGACCGGGCCAGGCATGCCCTTTATCCGCGTGGACGACGCTTTTGGCCTCGAATTTGCGATCTCCACCTTGGTTCGCAAATCCCGCATCTCTGACTACATCGTCTTGATGTTCGTGACCATCTGTTCAATAGTCTGCCTAAGACTCTCGATGTGCTTCTGCATCAAGAGGTTCCGTCTACATGTTGGTGGCAGGTCGTCACCCCCTGCCACCTCCTCTTCTCTTTCTTCTATTAGAGACGGGCAATTCACCTCGTCTTCTTCCAATATGGTCAGCGGATGCGACTCTTGTCTGTCGTAATCCACTTACCCATCCGTCATGCTCGCCCTTTCCTGGCAAACGCGAAGCACAAAGCTTCGTCTCGCTTTAGCTCTCGCTGCCTAAGCAGTCGCGTCTGCCCCGGCGACCTCTTGGAAATCGGCTGCGGTGAAATTTCCCTGCAGCCAATTATTTATTCGAGGTCTTTTCTCCAATCGTGACCCTTGTGGTTTTAATCTTAGAGCGCGAAGGGTTTCATCTACCTCCATGCTCTCCATAGCGATGAGCCAGTCTTCTACTTTGGAAAATTCCTCGGTCGCCATGTCTTCTTGTAAATACTGTATCGCACGCGACAGTTATATAGTTGAATAGTTGCGATACCGTGGGTACCGCATGCAATATATTTAGTAATAAAATAAATAAATAAATAAATAGATAAATATATTTACAAATTATTCTATGAGAGAGGTTCACCTCCACCCTCTACCCACGGTATCGCAACTCACACTGACGTGGCTGTGGGGAAATCAGTCCTCTCTGACTTATGCTTGCTTGGGCCTCAGTGCTTCAAGCAAGATGAACTACCCTAAAAAAAAAAAAAAAAAAAACCAGGACGAGAAAGGTACACAAACAAAAAGTTTTCCCCCCTTTTTATTTATCTTCCCGTTCCCGTTGCCACGCAAGAAATAATTGAATTCCACGCCTACATTTCCTACACACGCTTGTGTGAGTGTGCGCCACGGTTGCACCCTCTGCGCACGGTTTAAGCTTCTAGTTTCCTTCTGCGCACGCTCTCTTGTGTCGCACATCCTAGTGCCTGTCACATACGTCTAGGACGCCAGTTGTAACGGGTATATTCTGAATACACATGCGGGTCTCCTTCTCGCACGTGCGCATGCTGTCGGCCCCAGTTTTGGGTCTGACAGGCCACTAAGTCCACCGATGCGGCCTCGAGTGTTTACGAACGTTACCCGTCGGTACAATGACACTCTCGTGCGGTCCCGGTCCGCTTACAACGCAAGATCCTTCTCGGATCCTGCTTTACTTACGAGTGCTGGGCCTTGCTCTAAGACCCAACTGCTGGTGCTGCTTCTACCGGGCTCGGCTGCTCAGTTTGCGCGCTAACAGTTGGTTGGCACTCCCGCGAAGGCAGCGGTATTCGGGACAGGGAAGCTAGATAAGAAAGGCGATAAATGACGAGCATCCGATCTGGGCTAATAACTTATTTACTGCTAAATATTCACAAAATCGGTATAAAAGTTAATTATTTATCGCGTAGAAGCTTAATCGCTTATGTCACTATTAGTATTGCTAGACGAGCAATACTAATACGTAAGGCGTGCACTGCGCATGCGCGCCATACACTTGTCTTGCTGTGTTCACGCAGCAAACGTGTGAACCAGCCCTAATGCTCTCGGGCTGGTATTAAACGCGTGAGTCAGCCTTGCTCTTCGGCCCGCTCACTGACGGCTGGTCGCGACCTCTTGTGGCCAACCGGGAGAAGACACGCATGTTGTCTCTCGCGCGTCTACACACACACACACACATACACACACACACACACACACACACTTATAGGTTAAGATTAATGTGTGTGAGTGAGAGCGGATCTCTTACTCACCGCTCGCACGAATAACAAATAATATATTACGCGATTACGCGCCTATAAATACTATCGAAATTATAACTCGGATAACTACGTCAAAGTGGCCACTTACTTCTTTCTCTAGCAACTGGAGGATTGTCCTCTCGAATATGCTCGGCAGGGTCTTGCTTAACAGCGTCTCGAACTTGTCTTTCTCTCGTATTCGCAGTAGCGGCGGAAAATTATTCTCTTGACAAAGTCTAGGCAGCTTGACGGTTGCGAAGTTAAGAAGGCTCTCCTTCTTCCCCTCTCACGTCGTGCTTCTTCTCTTTTCCTGCGTAGCGCAATCGATTGCTTGATCGATGGCGCCGCGTATTCTCGCGCGTTTTTCCGCCTCGCGCCATCGAGCGCTTGATCGATGGCGCCGCGTATCGTCACGCCGCGAACTCAGTCTCGCACCGCATGGCAGGTCACCTAATCTCGCTTAGCTACCAGTCACAAAATTCAAATTTCATAAAAAGAAATTAAAATTATACAATGGAAATGAATAAAATGTTAAAATTAATACATAAAACCATAAATTAATTAAATTTAAAATTTCAAATATAAATATAAAAATTAAAAATTTAATTCAAAATAAAATTCTAGATAGTTAAAAATTTATTTTAGCCAATAAAATTAAAAATTCAATAACTGAATTTAAATTTAAATCAAAAAATTTTAAATCAAAAAAAAAAATTAAAATTAAATCAAAAAAAATTAAAATTAAGAATTTAAAGAAATAAATGAATAAAAGAAATATTTTATCCAACTAAATTAAAATCAATTTAATTGCAATCAAACAAAAATTTAATAATCGACAATAAATTAATTAAATAAATAAAATAATTTAAGTAGGTTTTTTTTATGATTATTAAAAATTATTTTGAATTTTGTTTTTTCACATTTTTTTTACGAACACACCGTGTATGGAAAATTAATAGTTTTTAGGTTTTATGCCTCTATTTCCACCCCATATTTACCAAATTTAAGATTTACAGGTGAAATTTTTTTTTGCAAATTTTCAGAAAATTTAAAACCATTAAATTATAAATTAAATCAAAATTGGTTGATCATTTTGCGTCGTAATTATATTGGGAGCACAAATAAGTTCGGTCCGTTTTCAAAAGATGGCTCTGTCTATTATGAATATTTAATAGTAACAGCTGAAGTCAGTAGTTTCAGAGAGGTTAGATATCTGTCAATAACATTCAGTTTATATCGCTTCAAGTTTCATAAAAAAATCTTGTTTTCAACTGTGTTAAATATGTCTAATTTTGTGTTAACTAAGCAGCATTTGCGGGAGGTTTTAGTTTTCTGTTTTAATTGAAAGAAAAGTGAAGCTGAAGCGCATCGAATGCTTGTAGAAGTTTATGGTGACAATGCTCCAACTGATAAATCTTTTAGAGAATGGTTTCGACGTTTCAAGGATGAAGATTTCAGAGTTGAAGACAAGCTTTACTCTAAACAGCCAAAAAAATTCGAAGACAAAAAGTTGGAGGCATTAGTCGATGAAGATTCGAGTCGGACGCAAGAGGAGCTTACAGAATCATTGGAAGTGACTGAACAAGCAGTTTCTGTACGATTGAAATCCATGGGAATGATTCAAAAGCAAAGCAATTGGATGCCTTATGAACTGAAACCGAGAGACATTGACAGGCGATTTTTTGTTACGAGCAGCTGATTCAAAGGCAACAAAGAAAGGGTTTCTTACATAGAATTGTTACTGGGGATGAAAAATGGGTATTCTATTATAACCCCAAGAAGAAAAAATACTACGCTATGCCCAGTCGATCGTTGCCATCGACCTCAACATCAACACCAAAGCCGAATATTCATGGTTCGTAGATCATGTTGTGTATCTGATGGGACTAAAAGGGTGTTGTGTACTATGAGCTGCTACAACCTGGCGATACCATAACGGCCGATCGGTATAGGCTGCAATTGATTCGTTTGAGCCTTACATTACGAGAAAAACGGCCGGAATACAAGGAAAGATATGACAAAGTTATTTTTTTGCATGACAACGCTCGGCCTCGCATCGCACAAGTCATGAAAGAATATTTGGAAACGCTTAAGTAGGATATTTTGTAGCAACCACCGTATTCTCTAGATATTGCTCCTTCTGATTACTAGTTGTTCCGAAAGATGCAGCATGATCTGGCAGGTCATCGGTTCACTTCTTTCGCAGAAATCGAAAATGGGCTTCTAACTTGGATCACCTTAAAAGACGAGACATTTTTTCGAGATGAAATTCGAAAATTTTCTGAGAGGTGGGAAAAAGTAGTAACTAGCGATGGACGATACTTTAATTAATCTTTTGATTCTTTTTATTTTAATATAAATGCATTTTTGACCGCAAAAAATAGACCGAATCAATCTGTACTCCCAATAGGCAGTTACTACTATGATGAAAAAATAAAACCAATTTTTTTCAATTCTTTATTCTTCTAAATCTATTTTGTTGTCATCAAAGTAGTCCCCGTCTGACATAATATACTAATACCAACGTTTTCTTCCAATTTTCGAATCAGTCAGAGAAGTCTTTTTCCGGGATTGCCTTTAATTGACGCAGCAATTCACGTTTCATCTCCTTAATCGAGTCAAAACGATGTCCCCGGAGTGGTCTTCCGAGTTTATTAAACAGCCAGAAGTCGCACTGAGCTAAATCAGACAAATACGGTGGTTGTGGAACCATATGAGTTGAATTTTTAGCAAAATGTCGCAAATAATCAATGCGGTGTCAGATGGTGTATTATCGTGATGCAAAAACCAAGAGTTGTCTTGACACAATTCCGGCCTCTTTTTGCAAATAGCTCCACGCAAGCGACGCATAACACTCAAATAATATTCTTTGTTAACAGTTAGGGCCGGCGGAAAAAATTCTGAATGCACAACACCACGATAATTAAAGAAAACTGTCAACATGACCTTGATTTTTAAACGAATTTGACGTGATCTTTTTGGTCTTGCTTCACCTTTGGCACGATATTCGCTTGATTGATCAGTTGTTTTTGGATCGTAGGCCTATGCCTATGGGTCTATATTTATGTCTTATCTCTGGTAATAATACGTTCCATGACATTCTGGTAGTCAGAAAGCATCTCTTGTCACACATTAACACGACGCTCTTTTTAAAAAAAATTGAGTGTTCTTGAAACCAATCAAGATTTGACGCGTTTAAAACCCAAATAATCCTTCAAAATTGCTTGAATCGATCCAAACGAAATACCAACAGTATCAACAAGGTCTCTAATTGTTAACCGACTATCTTACGACGAGCAGAAGGTTTTTGATTTCTTTGATATGTTTCTCATCAGTTGATGTCGATGGTCGTCCTGGACGCTCTTTGTCTTCGACGCTGTCTCTGCCTTCTTTAAACTGTTTGCAGCACTTGTAAACATTTCTTTCCGACAAAGTCTGCTCACCGAAGGCCTTCTGCAACATTCTAAATGTTTTTACACAAGAAATTTCATTTCGAAAACAAAATTTATTGCAACTTTTTTGCTTACTAGAATTTTACATTATACGAGTAAAAATCGCCGAAATCACTTTTTAATGTTCACAAAAATGAGCGTCACTTACAAACTAATGAATATATTAACATTAAATTTGACACCGATGTCTTTCAAAGTGCTACCAACTTAACAACAAACAACAAAACCAACAAAAAAAAAGTTTCGTCAAATCGATAAACCCGCGAAATTTAAATAGATAATCGGTCTTACTTTTTGATCATAGTAGTATATTCAAAAAGTCCCCCTGCCAGACTGTTTATAAGTGTTAGGCAATAAGCCACGCAAATAAACATGTATGCACGATAGAATACAGAAAATCTTTTACATTTCTATATTTTATCTATACTATGCACAGTCAGTCAAGTAAGAGCGTAGTCGACTTCACCGACAGGTTATATAAGATGTCGCTCTAATTCCTTTGCAAGCCGATAGAGGAAAGCTTTGTCCTTGATGCATTGTCAACAAAAATTCAGTTGTCGTTGATCTTTTGAAAGAGAATCACGTTAAACGCCATGAGTGCTAAGTACGCGTCGCGCTACGAGGCTGTGTTCCTTTGCATTCACCCGAAAGGTCCCAAAATGTCGCAATCAGCGGCTGCTAAATATATGAGAAAGTTGGAGACATTTGTACAGGAGTGGATACGGCGATATAAAGTGGCTAAAAATGTCGATGATTTACCAGAACGTGGCTCGATAGGAAAAGTGAACAAAAAAGATGAAAAAAGATTAGTCAATCTGTTTTTGCGAAATCCTGCTTAAACACTGCGGCAAGGACAAGCAAAATTAATGGCAAAAGGTTTAGATATATCCTACGAAACTATCCGAACCCATCTTCGTACTCATCATCTGAAATGGCGCAACACAATGAAGAAGCCTCTGTTGACTAAAAAACATGTGACAAAGCGACTCGCTTGGGCGCATGAGAATATTGATAGAGATTTTGAAAATGTCATTTTTATTGATGAATGTTCTATATGGGCACGTTCTGTCCTCACGCGAGCCTGGTCAACTTCTACCAATAGGCTTGTTCAGCGGACCGTAAAACATGGAATAAGGGTGCATCTTTGGGGCTGCTTCTCAAAGCAGGGATTCGGCATTTTGCACCTCTTTACTGACAACCTAAATGCCGAGAAAATGATAAAAATCTACAAAAAGGCCTTACTGCCATCTGCCAAACGATGGTTCATCACAAAAAATGAAGATTGGATTCTGCAGGAGGACAACGATCCTAAACACCGCAGCAAGCTCTGTACTTAGTGGAAGACTCAATCTGGCATCGTTACATTGGATTGGCCGTCGCAGTCGCCCGATGCAAACCCTATTGAAAATGTGTGGGCATATATTAAACGGAAGCTTCGTGGAAGACGCACATACACTTTGAAGCAGTTGTCTTACGAAATTCGTCGGATCTGGAGATCCTTGCCACAGGAATACGCCGTCAAATTAGTAGAAAGCATGCCTCGGAGATGCCAGGCAATTATCGACGCTGGTGGTGACTAGACACATTATTGACCAAATTGCATCATTGTTTGTAATGTGTACAATGTATATATAAATATGAAAGTTTCATCAAATGAATTTTTTTATAAATTAACACGACCACGCTCTTACTTGACAGACTGTAACATGATATTCTATTATCTTCAAAATATAAATATATATGGAAAAAAATTTAGAACGGTCAGGGGTGAAAAGAAATAATTATAATTAAGAGAAAAATTAAATAATTTTAAACCTAATCAAGGAAAAAGATGATTATTATTAGTACAAGAGTTTTATACAATACAAAAAACAAAAAAAAGGGAAATTTAGAGCAATCTTGAAAATGAAAAAAAACCAAAAAATTGGAGAATTTTCATTTCTAGAAAGTCGCTGAACAAAATGGAAAATAGAAAAAAAATAGAAAAATCAGAAAGACGCTTATACACAGCATATTATACAATATATTATATAACTCTTATTTTTGACTTCAGATTCAAAATGAGTGGAAAATTTTACGTTTGTAATGATGTTAATAATATTTTTTCATGAACTTGAGAAAGTCATTTTAAGGTAAAAAGCTAAAAAGGCTAAGCGACGGCTATTTTTTTTTAATTTCTGGCAGAATAATCATTGCAAAGGCAGCTTTGTAATAAATACTGAATTCGAAATAAATGCCAAAAAGATTTCGAAGAAATAAGTTCGTTTTGTGCAAGTCTTGGATTCAATCATTTTTCGATCGAATTATACTCGTGCCGAATTCGGGGCATAATTGGTCAGTCTCTTTTTCTTTTGCAACAACGAGACCTAATTTATTGCCTGTGTTTTTATTTCGTTTAGCTAGTAGTTTTAGATCGTACAAATAAATTATTTTCAGCAACTCTGAGCTAATTTCGAGTCACACATCGTCGTATTACATTGTTAAGCCTCCATTGTCGTTTCTTTTTGAAATCTTGAGCTTCAAATTGCGTCCCCGTAATTTATTTATTTATTAAGGGCACACCTGATAGATTATAATGGCATCATATAATACGCGGACCTAGACGCTATCTTCATTAGGATTATAGAAGAGGAACGGAAATTTTTGCCGGCGACGTTTGCGGAACTCACTGTAGCATAAGTTAAAAAAAAAACCTTCCGGTCAAAAATCAACATAAGAACGCACGCTCATCGGCACCTAGAGTCCGAGCATCCAAGAGCAATAAGCCAAATCTGGCATCTAATGCTCATTAAAATCAGAATCTCGATACAGCCCTCATCTCAGCGAGATATCGTCAACTGCGAAACAAACTAGTAACACCTGTAGGAGAGCATGACAATCGTTCATATTTCAATATAGAATTGGCAGGAAAAACATTTCCAGGCTTAATGAACCCAGGTACAGCGGTATCATTTGTGGGACCGCAAGTAGCGGTCTTGATTGAAACCAAAATTAGCTCTTCGAACTCATATATAGTCATGGCTAATCGTCAATTAGAGAAGGTAGACGAAATCGTCGGCTTAACATTTAAAATCGATGCGGATGCCATGCCATGTAAAATTAGGGTAGCAAATCCCCTGGATTACGACATCATCCTAGGGATAGATCTTCTACCCCACTTGAAAATACGCATGAATTTCGAGAATAAAACGTGGTATACCCACAAGAATATCGACCGGTCGTTTGATCCCAAAAATCATGGACTCCGAATTTTAAGCGCCACAGCAGCGATCCAAGACATATCGGATTTAATCAATCATTTAAACCATAGAAGCACGGTTAACCAAGCCGCATAGCCATGCAACACCCGATCTCGCAAAAATTACTCCTCATAGGATTGACGTCAAAGGTCATTAAGCAAAAGGCCTGATGAATATCACTTAGGCTAATAATCGAAACCTTGGAAAGTGCGTAGAGGCAAAATTCGTTTTTGCATAGATTACCGTGCACTGAATCAAGTAACCCAGAAGGACGCCAATCCCCACCGCATATGGACATGTTGCACGACAACCTTCGCAATTAACATTACCTATAATATTATAAATGTATAACCTGTAATGTTATAGTGTGACCGCACAATCCTACGCACAACCGTAAGGATGGAATTTCATATTTTTTAAAATAGATTAACTGAAGATATTAGTACTCCATGCCTCCGCTGAATCTGTCGAGTAGGAATATGGGGATTCTGAGTAACAGCACCTAACGCACCCAGTACAATGCTTTTTTAAGCCAGTATTGCGTCTTCTTCCAGCATTATAACTTACATATGTATAGACAGCCGAGTAACCTAATCCATCTCAGTATGCACACAATCAAAGAAATGCTTAAAAAATCAATAAACAAAAGGAATAAATTTAGAAGAGTTGGCATTTTCTTTAATTGCGCTGGTAAGACTCCACGAATTATGGGAGTTATGCTGATGCTAGACATTAAAAAATTTCCTCGTTGGCTCTAAAAAAGAGTCTCTGTGATACCTCAGGAGAAGTTCCACCTGGCAATTGTTACTAAGTAGCTCAGGCTACCTCGTTTAATTTTAGCACACGCTTTTCAATTTTTTTTCTGACCATAACCTTAAAATGTTGTAGTGATTAAATTTAATGATTCACTTTATTAAAAAACTTAGATAGTTATGATCTTTAAATTAGTTCATTAATTTCAGAGTTATAATTTGAATCTTTTATAATATTTTTGAACAGTTACATTAAAGTGGATTGTAATTTTTTTTGAAAATATAAATATTATACTTGCATCGTGGTGTGTAGGAAAGTGAGTGCCGGAAAGATTAATGATTATAATTATAACAGATAATCCAATAGAGAGAAAGACAAAAAGAAAAGATATTACTGTCTAGGATTAAATTTAATAAATATCCCAAACCAACCAGACTATTGCACTCCCTATTGCACACAACATGCTATCCCATTTATTAAGAACTGCGCATACTGGCGTGTTAAACAAAGGTAAGAGATTAATTATTAATATTAATATTACTCTTAAAGATATATCATATTGTATGCATAAACTTGTGAATCAAAAAGAAGAGGCGTCATTCCAGTTAACAAAAAATATTTAGAATTTGATACGCTATAATAAAAGTTCGGATAATTTCGGTTCGAGACACGCGAATGGAACCGGACGAGCTGATTGGTTCCGGAATAAAATAAATATTAAAATTTAATATGTAACAAGCTTAGTATGTATTAAAAATATTTAATATTTTTTTACGCACTAGAACTTTACACGCGTTTTTCTCAAAATATCATTTTTCAAGTTAACTGCTAGTTAATCTCCGAATCCACTGAATCGATTTAAGTAAACCATTTTTGTATTGAAATAATAAAAGAGCAATGATAATGCACCGATTCGTACAGATTCAATTTTATTAAATTTTGCCTTTAACACGTACTATAACGCGCTGCGCTTAGTATTCAGACATGTATCTACGATTAAAAAATAAATATTCTTAGTACGTAAACTTACTAAAATTGGGCCACCATCTTCAATTGACGTTGAAATCGTTGCGCCAAACCATTGATAAGATTTATTGTCAATAGGCTCTATTCCATTTTTTATAGACTTAGCATAATTTGTCCCTGAAATATAATATATATAAATAAATATACGTATACATTAGGAGGCAGCAAATCCTACTTGCTATGTTAGTTCGCCTACGTTCACGTTTAGAGGGCCGGAATGACGTATATATGCGTCAGAAAATAAACTATTAAAAAACACATTTTTTGAAACAAATAATTATAAAAAATAATTAATAATAATTATTTCATGTATACAATTATTAGCTGCAATTAATAATAATGCATTATTATTAATGTTATACAATACAATTGTATGAACATTACAATTCCGAGTCGGTAAGACGCATATATGCATTCCAGTGTGATTCGTAAACATTCAGTCTTAGTTTGGGTCTAAGTTGGGAAATTTTATTCACTTTTTGATACAAAGAAAAAGTTTTGAAAATTTCTAAAATCCTGACCCTCTAAGGGTTACTACTTGTTTTCTCAAACTAATATTTTTAAGGTAATACTTTACTGACACCGAGATATAAAGAATATTCTTTGAAAAATAATATTCTAAGATTCTAGTTTAATATTCATAATAATTAACTTATAAATATACAGTTATTTTAATGCAGAAGTATTAAACAGTAAGTTTGCGTTCATTGATGCCGATAAGATCTTCAGCATTCTACTAACAAGTAACACTTCATAACTATCACTCATCAATTTAAACAAAACTTTGCACATTGATAGAACATTAACAAGGATTGTATCCTTCTTTTTCATTCTTAATTAATTAGAGTTCAATTTGGAAACTTATGCTGGCCGCACGTTATCGGTCATCGGTACACATAAAGTTGAATATCTCGCACTATCCCTAAATTCTTTAAATAACAGTTATCATTTTGATTTAATAGAAAGATATCCTTTCGTTATTCGTTATCGATATTGGTCACAACTTATCATTTCAGCTGATGGTAACAGCATTCTTATTTACTAATAGTTTTGAAAAAATCAGATGGTAAATTCTGACCAATTGTGCAAATGACAATTTATAAAACAGATAACATTTCTATTTATCTTTTAAAGTAAGAAAAACTAATATTTAGCATGGTTACTAAATGGATTGAAAATATATTTCAACCTTTAGCTGGTGCGCATAGTTCATTATTTTTGGATTCTTGAATAGGACAAACAACAAAAGTTTCTGAAAAAAAAGCAAAGGGAGTAAAGTTGTAAAAATTCCAACTATACCCGGCAGGACTTCTGATTTTATACAACCTTTAGATGTATTGGGATTTAGACAATGAAAAAATTTCTTATATTATATAAATTTGTTATATTAAATAATTTTGATATAAATCTATTTCTGTAATAACCGATTCCATCTCAAATCATGCAGGCCAACTGCACATACCTCGCGAAATCACTTCTTAATTTATTATATTATTGTACTTGGAAAATAAGCTCCTATAATTTTCCGTTTTTGATACCATCAAAATTGCATATTTTATGCACTATTAAAAAGTGACTCATCAATTTTCCATTCTCAAAAATCAATAACATTTTTCTTTTTTAACCGTTCCATCTCACCTTTTTACTATTCTTCGAAAATTATTCTACATATACATTCGATGCTATAGGTGATGCTCTTTCGATTTCGCGCTTTTTTATTATGTTTTACAAAAAAACTAAGATGATATTGCGCTTTTTATAGAAAATGAAATACGTATTTTTCTCAAAAAAGCCATTTTTTGGCTTAATTTTTTTTTTATCGATAGCTAGCTTTAATATAATACCTATATTTTCGAATATGTGACATTATAAATATTAAGATTTTTTAAGATTTATAAAAGAAATCGAAAAAGTTATTTTGCATCCTCATAATAAATATACGTAAGTAACAGTTACGACAGAGATTGCAGGAGTATGCGCATTTTAGGCATGTACGAGGTCTGGCTATTTAATAACGAGACTGGTTACGAAAAAGGGTTTTATTATAAAAACTATTCTACATTTGAATGCTCCCCTTCAATATACTCCCCTTTCCTCGCCACACACATTTCCATACGTTTTTTCCATTGATCGAAGCAGTGCTGGAAGTCTTCTTTGGTGAGGGCCTTTAGGAGCTCTGCCGTTTTTTGCTTTACCGCTTCCATCGACTCAAATCAGGTCCCTTTCAAAGCAGATTTTATCTTCGGAAACAAAATAAAGTCGCACGGTGCCAAATCTGGCAAGTACAGCGCGTGTTCGAGCACTGGAGTGCGCTTACCGGCCAAATACTGCTTCACATATAGCGCGTTATGGGCAGGTGCGTTGTCCTGGTGCAAAATCCACGAGTTGTTCTTCCACAACTCGGGCCGTTTCTTACGAACTCGTTCTCGTAGTGTTGCCAAAACTAATAAATGGTAAGTCTGGTTGACAGTCTGACCCTCTGGAACCCATTCAGTCATCACGATACCGTTAATGTCAAAAACGATCAACATTGTCTTGAATTTAGTTGGTCATCTTCAGTGCTCACTCGGCCCTCACTGAAGCGCTTACACCACTCAAAAACACGCGCACAAGATAGAGAATTGTCCCCATAGGCCTCTTGCAACAATTAACGGCACTCAGACGCAGTTTTTTTCAATTTAACGAGAAATTTAAGATTGATACGTTGGTCCTGTTTTTCGTCACACATAGTTTTCGGCACGAGAAAAAAACACGTTCGTTTCAAACCGCTACTGCACAAATACAATAATAGTGACGAGAACGTGTTTGAGTATGTGCATAGACAAGATATCTAGATACCTAACGCACTACTCGTTTTTTTCCCCACCCCTCTACGGAGCCCTCTAGGCGCGCAGTCTCGTTATTTAATAGCTAGACCTCGTATGTGTCCCTAGAAATATACAAGATAGGCCATTAAAGTAATATGACTAGCAACGCTGCAAGCGATCTGGCAACGCTGCGCTGCGCTGTTGCCAGATCGCTTGCACGTGTATCAGTACCCTCCCATGGCTCAATGTGAGTTTAAACTTCCTCCATTAACTACGTGATTTTTGTGACTGCTGTTAGTGAAGTTGTGTTTTGGTTGTGCGTCACGCAAAATGCTATTGAATTTTGTGTTAAGCTTGGAGAATCAGCAAGTGTGACGTTTGAAAAGTTATCATAGACCTATCGGGAACATTCTTTATTCCAAGCTTAAGTTTTTCGCTGTGACAAATCATTTTTGAAAGGCAGAGAACACGTTGAAGATAAACGCCGTTCAGGGAGGCCTTCAACTTCGAAAACTGACGAAAACATCGAACGCGTAAACACTCATGTGAGATTAGACCGCCGTTTAACATTAAGAATGTTAAGTGAATAAATAAATTTTAACATATTTTTCGTTCATCGAATTTCGACTAAACATTTGCACATGTGAAAGGTCTGTGCAAAAATGGTACCAAAAAACCTCACGATTGAGCTAAAGGACAATAAAAAAAACAAGTATCTTGATTTTCTTGATAGAATCGCCAATGAGCAAGATTTTTTTAGTCGTGTGATCACAGGTGATGAATCATGGATTTTTTAATACGATCGTGAGACCAAGAGGCAAAGTGAGAAGTGGCACACTGCGAGTTCTCCTCAACCAAAGAAAGCTCAAATGAGCAAATCGAAGATCAAATTAATAATGATTTGTTTTTTTTGATAGAAAGAGAATCGTCCACAAAGAGATTGTTCCACCAGAACAAACTGTCAACCAAGTTTTTTATGAAGACGTCCTTGAAAGGCTCAGAAAAAGGGTCATTCGTGTGAGACCAGACATTGCAGACAAATGGATGCTCCATTATGGTAGCGCCCCATGCCACACTACTCTCTCCGTCACAGAACTTTTGACTACAAAAGGAATTCCTGTAGTTCTCTAGCCCCCCTATTAACCTGACCTCAGTCCCTGTGACTTTCCTTCTTCCTTAACTAAAAAATGTCCTCAAAGGACGTTACTTCGGGACTTCAGTAAACATTTAAAAGATTGTAATGGACATGCTGAAAACCATACCGGTTGCAGACTTCCAGCGCTGCTGCCAAAAGTGGGAACAACATATCCATCGGTGTGTAGCTGCCCAAGGGAACTACTTTGAAGAGGATAACATAGATATTTGAAAAAAATTAAAACTTTGGTAAATGAAAAATCAGTCTCATTACTTTTCTGCTACACCTCGTATTAACGTATGTTAGCTTCTACTTACATAACAGAGGAAACTATATGGTATTAAAATTCTCTGCTAGATGGCTTAATATCATCTTTTATTATCGCATAGATAATTTAAGTACTTCCAGTTTATTTAGGGAAGCAACGATTCACAGTATAGTTATCTTACATCTTTAGTATTCTTTTATTTATATCAAGATTATTTATATTAAGATATTATTTATATTAAGATTCATCTTAAGTTATGTCTGAAACTTATTCAGCGAGAAGGCGGAAGTGCCTAATTTTTTTTTGGAAGTTGGAAAATTTAGCAGAAGACCACGATTTTCGTACAAGCACTCCAGAGCATATTCAGTATCTAAACAAAACCTTAATTTTAAATTCTTTCGATAACGTTTCGCCGTTCAAAAGGAAGAGACCTTCTGATGACTCTTCTATAGAAAGATACGTTATACACAGTATGTCGGAAAAGTTCCCGAACTTATTTTGTAGCGCTTGTACAAGTGGCGCCACCTGTTGGACGACATCGGTTCTATGTTGCTACATCCCTTTAGAGTGTCTGAGAATTTTTTTACCAGTATCCGTTCATTAGTTGCCGAGATAGACGTGCTTGAGTGAACGTGTGTTTAGTACCCCGGTGCAAGCTCTACGATGGATGAGAAATTTGAACATCGTGGCGCAATTAAATTCTGCTATAAACTTAAAAAAACTTTCGCGGAAACAAAAAAAATGATTTATTCGGCTTACGGTGTAGGTGTAGTGTTGCGTACAACTGCTTACACGTGGTTCAGTCGGTTTAAGAAGGGTAAAGAATCGTTAGAAGATGACGAGAAAAGCAGCCGGCCGTCAACAGCTGTTACCGACAGAAACGAAGCTCGCGTGCGCGCGCTACTAAAGCAGGATTGCCACATATCTCTCATAATGTTGGCAGACGAACTAAACATGAGCAAGGATAGCGTCGCGTTGATTTTGAAAGAAAAAATGAACCACAGGAAGGTCTGCTCTCGATTTGTTCCGCACTTTCTCGCACCAGAGCAGAAAGAAACTTGCATCAAATGTTGTCAAGATTTTATCAAGACTTGCGACACCACTCTGGGCTTTCTAACCTCAATTGTGACTGGAGACGAGACTTAGTGCTTTCAATACGATCCTTCCACGAAACGCCAGTCATCCGCTTGGCTCAGTCCAGGCCGTGCGAGGCCTCAAAAAGTGCGCCAACGAAAATCACGGGTAAAGACGATGCTCATCGCTTACTTCGACTCCAAAGGCCTGACGCATAAAGAATTTGTGCCCCCAAACACCATCGTGAATGCTGCGTATTACGTAGAGGTGTCAAAACGTCTAAAGCGCCGGATTAATCGCATTAGGCCCGAGTGCAAGGAACCGGGATCGTGGAGTTTACTGGACGACAATGCGCCTGCTCATTCTCCGAACATTGTGAAGCGTTATCTCGCCAAAAATTAGATCCCACGCATCAATCACGCTCTATACTCGCCAGATCTGGCCCCAGCCGACTTTTTCTTATTTTCCAAGCTAAAAATGACCTTGAAAGGACGATTTTTTGAAGATGTACCGAGCATTCAAGCGGCTTGCACCGAGCATCTCACAGCGATAACTTCAGAGGAGTACCAGAGAGCCTTTGAATCACTCATGGAGCGCTCAAATAAGTGTATATCTAGGGAAGGGGACTATGTTGAAAGTTAACTGGAATAAATTTGTTTAGATGTAATTTTCAATTTTTCATTTTGAAAGTTAGGGAACTTTTCCGACATACTGTGTAAGAAAGAGATTAAAATTAGTTCCGTCATTCTGCTCTGCAACTAGTTCGAAATTATCAGAAGCATAAAATGCTTCAATTGATAGATTAAATAATGATTTTTCTCAATGCTACTTTAATGAATGACCTAATAATTTGGGATTAGCGGCTAAAAATTGTTGCAATATTAATGAAAAAAATTAGAATTCTAACATTGATTCTTTTGTCAGTATCAAAATCTAAAATTTTATCAACAGTTTCTAAAGTGACTGTTTATAAGATTAACAAAGCATGAATGCTTGTAAAAACTAAGGGAATATATTCTATATCTGACGTATACACTGGTCATCCTTTAAACAAAAAACCTACTGAAATTGCAGTGGAATATTTTCTGAATGATTTTAGCTGTACACGTCAAAGCTCTAATAATCTGACACCAAAGCCGAATATTCATAGTTCGTAGATCTGTTGTGCATCTGATGGGACCAAAAGGGTGTTGTGTACTATGAGCTGCTACAACCTGGCGATACCATAACGGCCGATCGGTATAGGCTGCAATTGATTCGTTTGAGCCGAGCATTACGAGAAAAACGACCGGAATACAAGGAAAGACATGACAAAGTTATATTTCTGCATGACAATGCTCAGCCTCATGTCGCAAAATTCATGAAAAAATATTTGAAAACGCTCAAGTGGGATATTTTGCCGCACCCACCGTATTTTCTAAAAATTGCTCCTTCTGATGATTGGTTGTTCCAAGGAATGCAGCACGATCTGGTGGGCCATCGGTTCACTTCTTTCGCAGAAATCGAAAATTGGCTCCAAACTTAGATCACCTCAAAAGACAAGACATTTTTTTGAGATAGAATTCGAAAATTGCCTGAGAGGTGCGTAAAAGTATTATAGAAAAATAAGCAGCAGGTGAAAAAAATATTAACTATGTTAAATTTCTTTAAATAATCTTGCTATTTGGACGGTTGAAACAAGCGTTCATGTAAGCACATAATAAAAATACTCAAAGAAAACTCCATAAAACAAAAAGAGATAGTTACATCTAATTCCAATCATCGAGTACTACTTGGTGATTTTGCGAAAAATTGTGCAGTGATTCTCAGTATCTCTGTTTAAGGTTACCACTGGGCCAATCGACAGGTTTCTATTTTCACAGCTGTTTGTTATCAAGGAAAAGTAGCAAAAAGCTTTGCTATCGTCAGTCATGATACAAAACACGATTCGGCTTATGCCTTGTTAGCAATGGAAAAAATCATTGATTAGATGAAAACTGATTGAACTGATGCAATAAAGCAAATATCGATTATATCAGATGGAGCCGCAAGTCACTTCAAAAATTAATCTTGACTGCAATAAAAAATGCTTTCAACAATCAACGGTGATTCTTTTCAGCTACAGGTTATGAAAAAAGTGAGGTTAATGGCGTTGGTAGGTTAGTAAAACACTATATAATTAGACATAATCTTTAGAATTATCATGTTAAATTAATACAACATATGTACAAATGCTTTTGTAAAAAAGGTGTAACCGTATACTGACGCTATTAAACTAATCCTGCTACCAAAATATTGAAGTTTCTAGGTAAAATAGAATAAAGAAGTTACTTAGGGCCCCTAAATTGACCAGCGTTTAGAAAACCTATGTATAAAAAGTAGAAGTAGCTACAAAGGAAAAACACTATACGGTCCAAACTGCTGCTCATTCTATTACAAAATTATTAAGTAAAGGGAAATAAAAAAAAAACAATTACATCGAAGAAGAATATTTGCAGCAAGATTAAAAAAATAATAAAAAATCCAAAACTCATAAAAAAAATAGTATCGGGAGTGTGAATAAGTTCTCGCTGTTTTTTGTAAAAGTAAATCCTTTATTTAAAAAAATAATAAATAAACAAGACATTTAAAGTATTGGAGATTACTTTTTCCAATCTTTCTGGCAGTATTTCAATTCCGCGTCGAAGAAACGACACTTCTTCTGTGGCTATTTACGAATCAATCCATTTTTTTGTTTCTTCATACGAAGTGAAGTGCTGCTCAGGCAGGCCGTTAGTCATTGATCAAAATCAATAGTAATCAGAAGGCGCAATGTCTAGAGAGTACGGCGGTTAGGGTAGGACTTCCCATCTCAGTGTTTTTAGGTATGTTTTGACCGGTGACACGACATGCGGCCGAGCGTTATCATGCAGCAAAATCACCATATCATGTCTTTGCTCATATAGCGGCCGTTATTTTTCAATGCTTGGCTCAAACGCATTAATTGTTATCGATAGAGATCTCCTGTGATGGTTTCGTTGGGTTAGAGCAGCTTGAATTACACTACTCCCAGCTGATTCCACCAAATGCACGGCATGAGCTTAGAACCATGGATATTCCGCTTTGGCGTTGATGCTACTGCTTCGCCGGCCTTAACCCACGATTTTTTACGCTTGGGATTACTGTAGTATATCCACTTATCACCAGTCACAATACGATGTAAGAAACCTTTTTTTTCGTCGTTTAAGCAGCTGTTCACGCGTGACAAGTCGCCGCTCGACTTCTCTTCAGTTCGTACGGTACCCAAGATTTTTCTTTTTGTATCATTCTTAATGCTGTTCGACGTTTCGATACTGTTGTCCGATCAACTCTTAATGATTTTGCAACATCGGATTGCGTCTGACATGGATCTTCAGCAAGTAATGTTTCCAATTGTTCGTTTTGAAACTTTCTTGGTGCACCACTGCGTTCTCTATCTTGAACAACAAAATCACCATTTTTAAATCGGTTAAACCAATCCCTGCATGTTTTTTCAAACGAAGCATAATCACCACAGGTTTCTACAAGAATTCTGTGTGCTTCAGCTGTAGATTTCTTCTGAATAAAATAGTGCGGTAAAATTTCCCACAAAAATAGTTTATTTGGGGCGAGATTCGACATGTTTTATGCTACAAAAAGAAAATGTCGTTTATAGGTTAACAGAAAACATGCACTGATTTTAAACATGGGTTATAGAACTTTAATATAGATGCATCATCATCTTGAATTATACACACAAAATTTTTGTACCGCTATCTGACGGTGAAACGGCGAGAACATATTTACACTCCCAAAATTTTTTCTTAAGCAATATTTAGTTACCTGTATATATTAATACCTTAATAGCAAAATACTACCAAGACACCTAAGCATGGATACGGACTTCACTAACATCCACACACTTATATATTCAGCAGCATTTACGGCGGCCTCATGCAACGGAACAAAAAGTAAATACTACAGCCAATAGAAGCAGACATAAACTATCATGACAAAGGAGTATTGTAGGAAAAAAAGGAAAATACAGACTAGATATAGGAAGATTTACACAATACATAGCCGAAAATAGAAATTATCGCATTTAGAAGACATTCGAAGAAGTAAAAAGCAGATACTAAAACCACTTACAGCACAAAGAAAAAAATATGGAATATCATCATTTTCTGGACACACTAAAACAAAAACTTAACGCAGGAGCCAACAAATTCAGAAGATATTTAAACTGTGC
This sequence comes from Chalcis sispes, assembly GCA_949987625.1. Classification (NCBI taxonomy): domain Eukaryota; kingdom Metazoa; phylum Arthropoda; class Insecta; order Hymenoptera; family Chalcididae; genus Chalcis; species Chalcis sispes. The sequence goes on along the minus strand of OX465096.1, from coordinate 39,733,861 downwards.
AAACAGGAAACAACAAAACAGAACATTTAAAAACAACGAAAAACAATTTTACAGAACACTAACCAATATAAACAAAGTGTGGACACAGGATCCACGAATATCCCATCAACACTGGCACCGCAGCAGTTCTGGGCAAATATATGGGAAAACCTGGTACAACACAATAAAAACTCTAACTAACATAGATACCAAGGATAGCTCAATAAACAGCAAATATAGATCAAATGAAATTTGTAAATATACCAATGAACACGTTTCAACAAATTATCAAATGGACACCACTGGAATGCACCCGGAATCACACATATGATGCTTAAAGAACAAACCATCTACAAAATTATTACAGGATATATTAATGACGCAATATATAAACACCTCCATCGATACAAATACTCACGAAACAACAAAAAGGATGCAGGAAAAATAATCAAGAATGCAAAAAGCAACTAACAATAGATGCAATAGTAATAAGAAAAACACAAACAGACAATAGAAAAATTCATGCTATGTACACAGATGTACAAAGAGTACGAAAAACATATGATTCTGTACCACGCACCTGGTTACTTCAAATTCTACAACACTACAAAATTTGCCCCAGGTAACCACATTTTTTTGAACAGTAATACATTCTGTCAAAAAGTACCGAGAACTGTCGATTTAAATCTAGCGGGGCAATTTAGGCAAGTAAAATTTTTTTTTTCTAGGTTGGTACAACTGTCCTTAATGACTATGCCAAGTTTAAACGGAATCTGTCAACGAGTGTGTTTACAGTAGCTGGTTAAGTCAGTGGCCTTCAGCTCGCGCGCCGAATTTTGTTTTATGGCTTCAATCGACTGAAAACGGGTGCCACGGAGTGGCAATTTAAGTTTTGGGGAGAGAAAGAAGTCACAGGAAGCCAAATCCGGCGAATACGGTCGTTGTTCAAGCGTGTTAGTTGAGTTTTTGGCGAGAAAGTCGGTCACAATCGTAGCTCGGTGAGACGGCGCGTTATCGTCGTGCAAAATCCACGAGTTGTTCGCCCAAAATATCATTTAAAATCGTACGTGTGGACTCGTGGGCTATCTCAAGTTCATGTGCTATCTCTCTCAAGCTGGTATGACGGTTTTCAAGCACCATTTCCTTAATTTTATCGACGTTATCTGCGGTCGAAGCCGTCGATGGGCGTCCGAAACGAGGCAAGTCTTCGACGACTTCACGACTCTCCTTGAAGGCTTTGTACCACTCATACGCACGGGTTTTAGATAGTGCTTTATCACCAAAAGCCTTTCGCAACATTTTCAGTGCATCAGCACACGAAATTTCATTCGCAGCACAAAATTTTAGACAAATTCTTTGTTCGACGTAATCACCCATTGTAAAAAATCGGCACGCACTATTGACATCGACTGACTTAACCAGCTATTGTAAACACACTCGTTGACAGATTCTGCTCAAACTTGGCATAGTCATTAAGGACAGTTGTACCAACCTAGAAAAAAAAATTTTAACTGCCTAAATTGCCCCGCCAGATTTAAATCGACAATTCCCGGTACTTTTTTGACAGAATGTAAATTAATCAGCAACAAAACTAAAAATAGTTAAGAACGAAAACCATCATTAATAATTTTGGATAATTGTTCTAAGTATGATTCAAGACTTGACAATTTCTTTAAAGCCTCATATATGTCGTTAATTTTGTTTAAAGTAGTTGTTTTAGTATGTCAGGATAGTATTCATTTGAGAATAAAAGTTAGCAGTTTTGTCTGCTGGAGTGGCCATCGTGATAATATTCTTTTGCTGTTTTGATATAGATGCGCAAGAGGCTCGTGCTAACATAGGAATTTTATTTTGTAAATTTTTATTGAATCATTGTCCAGTGACAGGTGTCGATACGGATAAATTACACTATCATTATTTAATGTTGCATTTAAGGTATCGTTGACTGCCACTGAATCACTGCTTTTCTGCTTTATCATTAAATTAAAGTTTTTCCATACATAAATTGTTGATCGATTTTTATTAATTATAATATTGCGTAAAGTTATTTTGGCGCAGATATCGTGAGTTTTTATACACTTGTTACAAGTGTTTAATATACCATTTTCTCTATTAATTTTTCTGCATTTAGGGCAAGCAGACGGTGCCATTATGCTTAGTGGTATAGTCAATGTAGTGTCTGACATGTGTCCATTGAATAAAATATAAAAAATAATAGTTTAAAATTTAAAATAAATACATTAAAAATATAATAAAATAAAATAAATATCTGACTAGAATTGATTACATCAAAATAATTACGCGCAAAAAACTGCAGTTTCTATTCAAACCAGTATTGATTTCCGAGGGCTTAGATGTTCAGCAGGTAAGGTAGATAATGGGCAATAACTTGAACTCAATAGTGGACAAAGTGACTATATAAGTTGCTTCTTGTTTCTTCAACTTCAAGGCAGATTTTAAAATGACTTCGCATTAACTTTGTCAAAAAAGCGTGGGAAATGTTGGATAACCTTCAAAGATTTTCTAGTTAATACTTACTATAAACTTATCACGGTGATTTCGAAGTAACGAACAGCTTGATCGAATGAAAATTCGCACAAATTGAAGCCCCGATAAACCTTATCACTGGAAAATAAAAATTCATAAGAATATGTGAGAAAACGATAAAAAAGGGTTTAAGTATGAGGAGCAAAAATTAACTGAATTATGACTCACCACCAAGAGAGAGATGAAGAAAGTGGGAGAGGAAGAGGGGAGGAAAAGAGCAAGAAAGAGGCGAAGGGAAAAGAAAGAGGGAGAGGGAGAAAGGCCTACAGACCTATACGTTGTTCACCCGGAGTCTGTACGTTAAAAAATAGTTAAGAGCGAAGTTCTATAAGTTATTTTGGACTTAAGTGCGCCGATGAGTGTTAAATAAATACGTCGAACGCGCTTAACCCTTTGCACTCTAGAGGTGACTCTCACTCACCACATGATTTAATGCCGAAACTCGAGAGGTGACTCTTGCTCACCACTTTGTTTAATGCAGAAATTCGATGCGCGGTGATAACTATTTATGTTTTCTTATCTTCTGATATCTTGTTTTCGTCTAAGTGATCTTATTCTTTAAAGTTCGTTCCTAAGCATTGCCTATATAATTTAACGAAGACGATGTAAACTTCCTTTTAAACTACGTAAGATGCGGCCTAGAGTGTAAAGGGTGAATGTAGCGTACGCCTAAGATACTCATGTCATCTCTCTCAATTTCCACTCGCTGCCGCATGCCTATCTCCTCCAGTGTTCGCGTACTTGTTGTATGGCTACTTGTTGCTGCATCGTCTTTGCTCGTGCTGCTCATGCTCTATCTCTCTCTCTTTATCCTTACACTTCATGAGTGGCGGTGATAGCGTAGTGCGTAAGCGTGCTGGTAGCAGCTCACTGTCTCCACGTGGTGAGCGATCTAACTTATTGCCAGATCGGCATTTTTACATCGTCGTGTGCCTTCTTCATCATCGATGGTCGAGGTGATCGTGTATTTCGCATGCATTATTGGATTGTTGCATATCATGGAAGCTTTTTCTTTTTTGATTTAGTTAAAATTTCGCATATTGTCCTTCTCCCTCTAAATTTCTGTTTCTTTTTATTTCGTGCCAGCCATATCGCAACCACGCTGCGCCTTTGCTCAATACCCTTTAATATAAATTTAAAACTTTATCAGATATCTATTTTGTGCGCGAGAATAACGACGAAAATTCCCCCTCTTTGAGTCAATACATCTACTATCGTATCGTATCGTATCCTAGTATGTATCGTTAAGCTGACATCTAATCTTCGACGCATTTTCATATACTTTCTAATCTATTCTCTTATCTATTTTTAATCCTTTATGTTTAATTCACAGATTTCCATTTTTTTATCTTTCCTAACCTACTCAGTTGCACGCATTCTGTTCGCTATCATTTCCATTCATTCCTCATATCATAATTTCTTCACGCTAAATCTATAAATCTTTATTAGTCTTTCCCTTTATAAATAAACCTTAATAATTCTATAAACCTTAAGCTCACAACACAAATACTCACATTTGAAACCTACTAACCTTAAATCCACAATTTTAAACCTATAAATTTTAAGTCTACAATCTCAAATTTGCACGCCCTAAGCCCCCAAACCTTAAGGTCATTTCCCCTCGCTTCTTGCAGACTATATTAAAATTGGCTAAAGAGATAAAATTCCTCGGGGTTATCCTTTACAGCAAGCTGACTTGGAAAAAACACCTCAAGGTTAAATGCAATAAATTCATTAAGACAGTCAAGCAACTTAGAAGGGCTGTAAGAGCGAACTGGGGACTAAAACTCTTCATAATGAAATAGTTGTTTAATGCAGTATTTTAGCTGAGACTTACATATACAGCGGCCATTTGGTAGAAAAGAACGCTGCCCAAAACAGGAAAAACTTAGCTGGAGAGACTAAGAAGTCTTATACTAAAATATACTCTGGGAGCTGCCAGGTCAACGCCTACGGCAGCTCTCGAGACGATCTTCAATGTGTTGCCTTTTCACATCGAGGGTTGAAGGTGAAGCAGCTAAAAGACTTCTAAGGATACGAGAAATCAAATCAAGAAGAGAAAAGCTAACGAAGGTCTTATCGAGTAGCGGCAATCTGAGAATTCCCGAAGACAGAGCAGCCACTAGCTATCTCTTTGATAAAAGGTATAAAATCAGTCTTATCAACAATAAGACTGGATAACTGGCATAAGAAGTCTAACAAATAATGAAGATGACTGGTACACGGGCGGATCCAAAAAAGAGGTGAACAAAAATGAGCTAGTGCCGGGGTATACAGAAGAAAAAATAGCAAAGGGTTTATGCCGCAACTCATACAACATGTTGTATGAGTTACGGCATAAACACTACTGTGACTGATTGGCAAAGGCTTGTAATACTTTAATAGCGGTTTTGCTATTAAGCTTATAAAACACTCTTCTTCTATTTAGCAGTGCGCTTTGTGCACAGTAGATGATGGCAAGTAGCTCAATCTGATTCACCGTGGTGTATGGTCCTAGCGGATATACTTGTATATAACCTTTACTATTTCTTCTTCTATATACCCCGGCACTAGCTCATTTTTGTTCACCTCTTTTTTGGATCAGTCCGTGTGCCCGTCATCTCCATTATTGGATAGACTTTTAATGCCGGTTATTCAGTCTTCTTTGTTGGTTAGACCTTTTATCAAAGGATAGCTAGTGGCTGCTCTGTTTTCGGGAATTTTCAGATTGCCGCTACTCGATAAGACCTTCGTTAGCTTTTCTCTTCTTGATTTGATTTCTCCTATCCTTAGAAGTCTTTAAGCTGCTTCACCTTCAACCCTCGATGTGAAAAGGCAACACACCGAAGATCGTCTCGAGAGCTGCCGTAGGCGTTGACCTGGCAGCTCCCAGAGTATATTTTAGTATAAGACTTCTTAGTCTCTCCAGCTAAGTTTTTTCTGTTTTGGGCAGCGTTCTTTTCTACCAAATGGCCGCTGTATATGTAAGTCTCAGCTAAAATACTGCATTAAACAACTATTTCATTATGAAGAGTTTTAGTCCCCAGTTCGCTCTTACAGCCCTTCTGAGTTGCTAGACTGTCTTAATGAATTTATTGCATTTAACCTTGTGGTGTCTTTTCCAAGTCAGCTTGTTGTAAAGGATAACCCCGAGGAATTTTATCACTTCAGCCAATTTTAGTCTAGTCTGCAAGGAGTGGGGCGAAATGACCTTAAGGTTTAAGGGCTTGAGGTGTGCAAATTTGAGGTTTAAGATTGTGCCTTTAAGGTTGGTAGGCTTGGAATATGTGGATTTGTGTTGTGAGCTTAAGGTTTATAAGACTATTAAGATTTATTTATCAAGGGAAAGGCTAGTAATGATTTATAGATTCAACGTGGATAGGCCTATTGAATCGCGCACGGATGAAGGATAGGTTCTTTGAAAATGAAAATCCAACCCTTAAACGGGTTGAAATTTGTCTCAATGATAGGAATATTACTTGATTGAACACTTTAACTTGCGGACAACCCGTGGCGGATTGAACAAGGCCCTTAAGGTCTCGTAAGTAGAGTGATCTCCAAGGAGAAGCAATGTGTGCTTTTGCCCAATTTACAACTAGTGTAGAATGGCAGGTATTATACAAGGGCGGTTCAAATATGATCGAGATAAATGCTTTGAAACGTTTATTTACTATCGAAAAAATTTACAAAAACTTACAGTTTTTCTAGGTACTCCCCCTGACAAGTTAAGCATTTTTTCCACCTTTCCGGAAGCTTTTTGATGCCGGTATCGAAGAATACCATGGGCAACTCGGACAACCATGTGTGCACGAACTTCTCTACCTTGTCGTCGGTGTTAAATCTTTGACCTCCGAGGACTTCTTTCAGTGATCCAAATATGTGGTAGTCGCAGAGTGATAAATCCAGACTATAGAGGGGGTGTTCCAGTACCTCCCACCCCAATTTCGATATTGTATCGAACGTGAGACGTGCGGTATGAAGGCACGCGTTATCCTGGAGAAGAATCGCACTTCGTGCTGGAATGCTCCTTCGTTTCGAGCGATCAGAGGGTTTCACGTGTGTCTTCAGAAGGTTAGAGTAGTATGCAGCATTGATGGAACGTTGGGTACGCAGGAAATCGACGTAAAGCACGCCCTGCCGGTCCCAGAACACAGTACAAATAACCTTACCCGCGGACCTGGTTGTCTTCGCTTTGACTGGGGCCCCTTCCTCCTTCTTCCTCCGCTCTTTAGACGACACCTCGCTCTCGGGAGTGTAATAGTGTACCCATGTCTCGTCTGTAGTGCAGATACGCGTTAAAAAACCGTCCCCCTCCACCTCGTATCGCGTCAGCAAGCGGCGACAAACTTTCAACCACGTGAATTTTTGCTCGAAGTTCAACAGTTTAGGAACCCATCGCGCCGTTATTTTGCGATATTAAAGGTGTTCGTGGATGATAGACTCTACACTACCAATACTGATGCCAAGTTCAGCCAAAATGTCTCGAACATTCATCCTACGGTCCTCCAAAATGAGTTGTTCTACGCGGCAAATGTTGTCTGGTGTGATGCTGGTTCGCGGTCGACGATCATGCAGCTTATTCTCGACGGTTTCGCGACCATCCTTGAATGCTTTGACCCATTTAAACACAGCAGCCCTACTCAGGCACTCACTACCGAACTAATTTCGTAAACGCAGAAAAATTTCCGTGTTTTTAACGCCTTCCCACACTAAAAAACGAATGACAATATATAGCGCAACGGCGGTCGGCACTTGACGTTCACTCATGGTCGTAGCACGCGCGTGAAACATGCACTCCCGACGAAAACTATGCCACACTGTTTGTAAGGGACCCAGCTATCACAATCTTAAGCCACGACCTTTAAAACAATCATGCGCGCCACCTACAGCGTTTGTCTCCATCATATTTGAACCGCCCTTGTATATCGATTCAATCCAACAGAGGGTTGACAAGGGAATCCACCCCGTCTACTTACCTTGCTCCTTGCTGGATCTAGCTAACGAGAAGAACTGGCTCGCACTTGGCGAAACACCTCCTTATATAAATCTAGTGTGAGTTTCCCCACTTTACAATTTATTTTTAGGTGGCTCGTGCCCGTCAACTAATTAACTATTACTCTTATCTAGAATGGCGCAGGGCATTATCTGTCCTTCGCTATTTTACAAAATTATTATCTTATTCATCGAGGGTTTTTGATTTTTAATTTTAGAAAGCTTAGTTTATTTTGACAATTTAAATGTGTGTACATTTTGATGTTAAGTTTCTATAATTAATTTATGTCAGAAAATGTAAATTTGTTATACATTATATACATTATGTAAATTTTTGGTTGTCTACGCTAATCGTGAAAAAGGCGTATACGCATTTTTAAAATCTAATTAAAATTATATCTATCTTTAAAATACTTAAATTTTTATCTTAATTTATTTTTTAGTATTTTTGCTTTAAATTCTACTAATATTTGCTTTGAAATAAATATTATTATTGTATTTTCAAAATAAATTAGTTATTAATGATAATAATTTTTGTAAAATAGCATAGTATCCTTGTTGTAGAGTCGATAACTGCAATACCGATTCTATACATTTAATTTTATTAAAATATTCGATTTTCTGACTTAACTATATATTTATTAGTATCTATTCTTTTTATATAAATAATCTAATTAATTAATCTATTTATATCTTCCTTAAAGGGTTCATCGGAAACAAATTTTTCTAATATACAAAATTACAGAATTTTCGCTATCTGTTGGCTTATGTACGTTAATAACATATGTATCGAAACAATAGCCGCCCGTGAGGTGTTTGTTTGTACGCGTGTATTAAAAGCGCAAGTTTTAACAGATTTTGTATATTCTTCTAATTCTTTAAGATTTTTATTAAAAATATTTTCAGTTTTATATAAACTTTATTGTTTTATTAAAATTTGTTATCGTTGTTTGGATGACTAGAATTAGAGTTTTTAAAAGTTAAAAGATTTGTTTTTCATCATTTTCAATGGTATTAATAGCTTTATTAAGACATTCTCCATCATCGACATCGCCCGTAAAAGTTTTAAATACGGAGCCTATAGCATTGAACCATCAGCATTTAACTCGGTGATAATCTACGGGGTCTTTTAACTAAGTCTCTGTATTTTTCGCTTCTGAGATTAAGTTCTCTAAGAGTTGCATCAAAGAGTTGCTTAAGACTAATTCGCAATTCACGATGTTTTCGTTACAATAATTTATAGTTTTTTAATACGTTGAGTTGACTAATTTTAATTTAGCATCAATATTTTCAAAATTTATATATATGATTATTTTCCATGAGCTGTCATAAAATTTAAGATTTTGAATATAATCATAATAGATACCAGGTGAATGCTCGAATTTATTATCTTTGAAATTTGCTAATTGAACCATGGGCAGTAATCTGTAAATTCATATTGGATATTAATTTATCTTTGGTTTTTAACGCGCAAGTTTTAATTTATCTACATGCATTACGTTTGTTTACGATTTTATTTTAATGCAACATTATAGAGTGAAATAATTTTTTATTATTTCATAGGGGCCATTATATTAGGGGCTTAACTTTTTTGGTTTTGTAAATTGTTCAATTTTTATAGGTACTTTATTTCCGACATTGTATTGAAATGCTTTAACCTCTTATTATAATAAATTTTTGTATGATATTACTTGTGCGAGCGGCGAAAGCACGTGAAATACGAATACGCGCGAAGTACGGAGTGCTCTCCGTGACAATATATATATATATAGGCATGAAACTGTAGGTATGCAAAACGAAACGTTGCCCGAGCAATAGAGTCAGTTTAGCTTGAAAGTTTGTTGTGAGCGGTTGAATTTTCAAAGCTAAAATGCCGAACTATCCGAAAGGAACTTGTGATAATATAGCTCAGAAATGTGCAAAAAAGAAAACGATTTTAACGAAATAAATTCACCGATACGAGCGGGGAGAGTTTCGGGCCGAGTACAAGTGACGATAAAAGTGCAAGTGCTAAAAAACTAAAGCTGCGAATTCACCATATCCTGCCAATTTATCAAGATTTATCCAGAGATAATTTGCTGGAGAGATGCTTGGGTGGCCATACCCAAAATGCTAACGAAAGCTTTAACTCGACGATCTGGCGATTGGCTCCGAAACATTAACATTAAATACTTAAAATTGTTGAAATTTCGGCTTACATTGCTACTGGGGTATTCAATAATGGATTTTCTTTAATTTTAAGGATTATGAATGTGTTGGACATAATTATTGGCATCAACTGTAGAGTTTTCGCCGAAGTCTGTGATAAGACGCGGATTGTTCGACAGAACCGGATGAGTCTTTGTAACGCAAAAAATCTCGTATAGCCCGGAAACAGCTGCTAACGGAAGAAAATCAGTTTTTTGAGAAAGTTGAAGAACTACTGTATGCGCCTGGAATCGCTAATTAAACAGTAAGTCACTAGAATCAATAGTTCTAACATGTTGAAACTTTAAGAGGACATTTGCCTTTGAAATTTTCAAAAAATCGATTTTGAGATTTTTACATATTTTGATTCTATATACGTTTACAAGTTGCCTCCTAAAATTTCATCAAGAAATTCGTAATAGAATAAAAGTTACAGCTATATTTGTAACAGCGTATGCCCATGAGTAAAAACCGGTTTCTATTCATGCGTGTAGAGCGGCGCGCCAGCTGCTTCTTCTCCTGGTGTGAACATCTTTAGTATACATGTATGTGATATTATACTGCTCGGCAGTGGCTCTGTGTTATTCTTTGAGCAAGCACGTGTTTTTTTTTTTTAAATTCGTTAAAAATTGGCTGAAAAGTTGTACAAAATGTCTAAACCTGGTGGTCATTTCTAAGGTAATCGGAGTACTCCTCGTTTTAGACGTAGAAACAAAAAAAGAACATTTACTGGCAATCAGTTTACTGCAGAAAAAATCCTGATTTACCAAGTTCCTCTGCTAAAAAATGAAAAACAAGTAGTGAATTGCAACCTCCTACGGACAGCTCTATCCAGTATGTGATTTTGTGCTTTAATTTTTGCAAAGCGAGGAAAAAAATGAGCCTTTTACCCATAAGCCACCACTAGATCCAAGCATTTGTGGCTACATTTTTCGAGTTTACGAGTCACTTAGTAGTGATGAGTTGCTGCAAAGATGTTTTGGCAAAAATACTGAAAATGATAACAAAAGTTACAACAATTCGATTTGGAACATTTCTCCGAAAAGCAAGTTTTCTGGCAAAGATGTGACTGAAATTGCAGCGTGGATCGCAGCATCCATTTCCAACGAAGGCTCGAGAACTTACCTAGCTATTATGGATCTTATGGGCATCAAAATTGGCGAAACTGCAACGCCTTTTGCGCAAAAAGTTGATGAAGACCGTATCTCTCAAGCCAATAGGAGAAGCAGTGAGCAGTCAAAAGAAGGTCGAATTAAGAAGAAAAAAGCTTTGGCCAACCACTTACAGCAATTACTAGATAACGAGAGTCCTCAGTATTCACCAGGAATGGCCGATTAAAGGTAAAAAAAAAGTTTTCGACCTTTTATTCAATAAAATTATGGTAAAAAAACTTTAAACGCGTTTTTCTCGAAACTACCTTTTTCAAACTGGTAGGACATTTTACTCCGAATCTACTCAACCGATTTTGAAAAACCAAAGAGCATTCGATTACTCATTAAAAATAGTAAACAATAAGCCTCCAAAAGTGCAAAAAAATACGCCCTCTTTTTTTTACGGGGGTGACTTACTCCCAAAAAATGCCGTTTATCGCCTTTTTCAGAAATATACATACAAAAAATTCAAAATATAAAAAAGTATAAGTTTTAGAGGCTTATTATATAGTTTTAAGTCTCAAGAATAGAATCCATTTTAAATTTTTAAAAAATCTGTTACAGGAGGTCCAAAATATGTCCTACCGTTTGAAAAGTGACTTTTGGCTGACGCCCTCTACAGCAGCCAAGGGACACTTGAAATGAAAAAAATTTTTTTTATATTGTTTAGTGTCTGTTTAACAATGTCAAAAAGAAATTTTGTCAATAAATATAATAGTTTTTTCATAATAAAATTTGTTATAAGTGTTTTTTTTTTCAATGTCAAAGGCGAATGTCCCCTTAAACGCGATTATCTCGAAACTGCTTTTTTAAAAACTGCTCGTGTTGTAGCTCAAAAAGTTATCAATCGATTTGAATGAAATTTAAAAAGTTTTTACTCAGTAATATTACCGAAAGGATATAACTAAAATTTAGAAGGTAGCATGTATATAAATAATTTTTATGGGGTCAAATATGTCGAAAAAATGGTCGAAAATTCGACCTTCCAAGTAAAATGGCTTCCAAATTTTCAATTTTGCACTTTTTCATCATTTTATAGGTGTATCCTTCCCCTTAATATGTCAGTAAACGAATGAAACTTATTTTATCTTTTTCAGATCAAAAGAAAAAAAAATGGCAGCCACAGCACTTTTTGATGTCGCGAGAAACAGGCGTTTGAAGACTCTTCATAACGTCGCCATTTTGTTGGACATCCGAAAAAAAAATTTTGTTTGAATTCAAAGTTGTAATAAACTTATATCCAAATTTTAAAACGATCCAATTATATTATCCCCTCTAAAAAAATTCCCGAAAAAGGCCTATTTTTCACGCTTTTAAAGATATTTCTGCCCTTTAATCTTTCGAAATACAAATAACATAATTGTCGTTATTTAAAGTAAAAATTCACAGTATTCTTTTTTATTATCATTAAGAATAATACTTTTGTTTAATTTTGTTATAAAATTTTCATATGATTTCAAATAATTTCTTAAGTTTGTCGAATTTACTTTTATTCCGAGAGTCATCATAATTATTATATAATCTGTTTAAACTACAGTCTGTCAAGTAAGAGCGTGGTCGTGTTAATTTATAAAAAAATTTATTTGATGAAACTTTCATGTTTATATATACATTGTACACATTACAAACAATGATGCAATTTGGTCAATAATGTGTCCAGTCACCACCGGCGTCGATAATTGCCTGGCATCTCCGAGGCATGCTTTCAACTAATTTGACGGCGTATTCTAGTGGCAAGGATCTCCAAATCCGACGAATTTCGTAAGACAACTGCTTCAAAGTGTATGTGCGTCTTCCACGAAGCTTCCGTTTAATATATGCCCACATATTTTCAATAGGGTTTGCATCAGGCGACTGCGACGGCCAATCCAATGTAACGATGCCAGATTGAGTCTTCCACTGAGTACAGAGCTTGCTGCGGTGTTTAGGATCGTTGTCCTCCTGCAGAATCCAATCTTCATTTTTTGTGATGGACCATCGTTTGGCAGATGGCAGTAAAGCCTTTTTGTAGATTCTTATCATTTTCTCGGCATTTAGGTTGTCAGTAAAGAGGTGCAAAATGCCGAATCCCTGCTTTGAGAAGCAGCCCCAAAGATGCACCCTTATTCCATGTTTTACGGTCCGCTAAACAAGCCTATTGGTGGAAGTTGACCAAGCTCGCGTGAGTACAGAACGTGCCCATATAGAACATTTATCAGTAAAAATGACATTTTCAAAATCTCTATCAATATTCTCATGCGCCCAAGCGAGTCGCTTTGTCACATGTTTTTCAGTCAACAGAGGCTTCTTCATTGTGTTGCGCCATTTCAGATGATGAGTACAAAGATGGGTTTGGATAGTTTCGTAGGATATATCTAAACCTTTGGCCATTAATTTTGCTTGTCCTTGCCGCAGTGTTAAAGCAGGATTCCGCGAAAATAGATTCACTATTCTTTTTTCATCTTTTTTGTTCACTTTTCCTATCGAGCCACGTTCTGGTAAATCATCGACATTTTTAGCCACTTTATATCGCTGTATCCACTTCTGTACAAATGCCTTCGACTTTCTTATATATTCAGCAGCCACTGATTGCGACATTTTGGGACCTTTCGGGTGGATGCAAAGGAACACAGCCTCGTAGCGCGACGCGTACTTAGCACTCATGGCGCTTAACGTGATTCCCTTTCAAAAGATCAACGACAACTAAATCTTTGTTAACAATGCATCAAGGACAAAGCTTCCTTCTATCGGCTTGCGAAAGAATTAGAGCAAAATCTTTGATTACCTGTCAATGAAGTCGACCACGCTCTTACTTGACAGACTGTAATTGCAGATAAATCTTTAACATCCATCGGTGGAATTCTACTGAATGATCTTTTAGATTGAATAACCACAACAAAGGTTTGTAATAGCATAATACTTTAAATCTTATACCATACACATAAGGTCGAAAATGTTTTATTACCCAAACAATTGCCAGCAGTTCGCATTTAATGATCGAGTAATTCGACTCAGTACGATTTACATTTCGATTTAAAGTTCTCCTCGCATATGCAATGGGAAGATCATGAGAATCGTGTATTTGAGTGAGTACTGCACTGATAGCATAGTGGCTCGCGTCAGTGGCTATTATAAATTTTATATTGAAATTAGGATATTGAAGATTCGGTGTGGGAGTTAGTCGAGTTTTTAATATTTCAAATGTTTCTTGTTGCAAGTTTGTCGAATTGAACTTAATATGCTTTTTCAGCAAACTAATTAACGTTTCGTGATTTTGCTATAATTCTCTATAAATCTCCTGTAATATCATGCGAGGCTTAGGAACGTTCAAATTTCTTTTTGAGATATAGGGATTGGATAATTATTTACTGCTTCTACTTTTTTTGGATCTTGCTCTATACCTTTTTCTGAAATTTAATGGCCTAAGTACATCACTTCGTGTTTGAGAAATTTGCATTTGTCTGGTTGTAATTTTAAGTTATGGTCGTCTTGTCTTTGAAAAATTTCTCTGAGTTTTCTGTCGTTCTGTGTTTCGAGAGAGTCGGCGTAGCATATTATATGTCGTCTAGGTAAAGCATACATCGTATACTTTGTATACCTGCTAAGGCTGTATTCATAAGTCGTGAGAAGGTTACAGGTGCAATTTTTTAATCCGAATGGTAATCTGTTAAATTCGCAATGTCATGTCGACGAATGAGAAAGCAGTTTTCTTAGCATCGTCCAGATCCATCCTTACATTGTGGAAGCCAGTGGCTAAATCAAGAGTTGTAAAATATTTGAAATTACTTATTTGGTCTAGTACTTCAAATATTTTAGGGATCGAAAAATAGTCTCCTATTGTTATTTTGTTTAATTTTCGATAGTCTATAGCGATTCACCATTTGATTTTACCGGACGTGTCGCATTTTTTTCGTACTACCTATAATGGTGCGTTCCACGGGGAGTTCTAATGTTTATTTATGCTATTTTTAAGCATGTCATTGATTGTTTATTCACTTTATTTTTATGTATTTCAGGGTATCTATAAATTTAAAAAGTGATTAGTCTGTCTGTCGTCGTTTCGATTTTGTGTGCAATTGTATCTGTACATATGAACGTGCCGTCTTGGAGAAAGAATATACAATTGTAATATTTGCAGAGATTTATTATATAATCGCGTTTTTCATTATTTAAATGCTCAAGTCGGAGTTGTTCGATAAAATTTTTGTTTTTTTTAAAAGAAAAATTCGTTTATTGATTATCATGCGAATTCATTATTTTGCAATCGTTTTTTAACGGTTCTAGTTCAATTAATGGCATTTTAATTATAACGTCATTTTTATTGGTATTTAAAATTGAAGTTATGGTTTCTCGTTTTAAATTCACTTTTATAATACTTTGGCAAATTTATATACCGTCGTCTATAAACTTTCCATTTATAATGCTTTCTTTTAAATCCGAATTTAGAATTTTTATTTTCACGATAGATTCAGTGCTCACCGGTAGTAAAACATTGTCAAATTTATCACGATCAGATTGGATTGAGTCGAGTCTTACTAGAAAATTTTTGAAAATATTTAAGGGTACATAGTTATTATTGAATAGTTTTAAAATTATTATTAATTGTCATTTTTTAATTCGTTATTATGTCATTGCCTAAAATGCCTTCGTACGGTGAAAAATTGATGAATAATTTATAATATTTATATTAATATTTAGATAAGAATAGCCTAATGTTTCGATATTTTCTGTCTATAAACCACTAATTTTTATTTTAATATCATCGTAAAAGTAAGTATTTGAAGAAATTTTTGATAGTTTTATTATTGAAACATCGGTTCCTATAACTACAAGTAAATTTATATTTAAATTTAGTTTATTTATTTTTAAATTAATGGTTGACGTTGCTATTTTTGGTTTTTTTCAAATATAAAGCATTTTTTAATTTATGAATTTTTCTTTTGATTGTCTGCCTTTATAAAGGTGATTCTTTTCAGTTCGGCAGCAACCGAAAAGTGTCGGAGTTTAAAGTTTGCATCGATGATGAACTCGGATTTGATTGATTAAAGTTTGTGTTTTGACGTTAAGAATTATTATTATATTCTCTTTTTTAACATTTCAGTATTAAGTGACCTACGTTTGTATAATAGTTACAAATTTTTACTTGCCCGGAATCGTTTACATGTTTGTTATTAGGTTGCTGCAGATGAAATGGCTGATTTAGTAATAAATTTTTAAACAGCTGTTACTTTTTATAAAGACAATTTATTTAATTAAAATAGGTACCAATAGGTGCAACACACTTTTCCCAACGAGATACAAGTACATTTATTCGAGTTCTGTAGAAGTCCGAGTTTCTGGTTCAAAGAAATTCTTTGAAGGCATTTTTGACAGCAGCTTCATTATTAAATCTTTTTCCTGTCAGAAAGTGATCCAAATGTTTTAGGAAATGATAATCTGTTGGTGAGACGCCTGGTGAATATGGAGGGTGAGGAAGAGTCTCATAGCACAACTCGTTTAATTTTTGGACCGTTGTTCTCGATACATGAGTTCGTGCGTTATTATGAAGCAGTATCACTCCATCCCTGTTGACAAGCCTAGGTCGTTGGACTATCAATTTCTGATGCATTTCATCTAGCTGAGCACAGTATTTCTCAGCATTGATAGTTTCGCCAGGTTACAGGAACGAACAATGGATAACTTCAGCTACAGACTATCAAACAGTTACCATTATTTTCTTTGGATGAAGGCTTGGTTTCGGCATGTGTCTTGGCGCTTCATGGGCATCTAGCCATTGGGCCGATCGGCGACGATTATCGTATAAAATCCACTTTTTATCGCAGGTCACAATTCGGTGCAAGAACGGTTCCTTTTTGTTTCGGGAGAGAAGAGAACTTGTAATCTCCATTCAACACGTCATGTTTTGCTCAGTAAGATCATGCGGAACCCATTTGTCAAGCTTTTTTACTTTTCCAAGTTGTTACAAGTGGCGGCAAACTGTCGAATTGTGAACGCCTAATTTCTCGGCAAGATCCCTTATGGTTTGGTAGGGGTCAGACTCCACTAATGCACGCAGCTCGTTGTTATCGATCGATGGTCCTGCTTGTCCACGTGGCTCATTTCCAAGGTCCATATCTCCGGATCAAAATTTTTCGAGCCACCGCCGACTGGTTCGTTCGCTAACTGTATCAGGCCTTAATGCGCTGTTGATATTCCTCGTTGCTTCCGTTGCGTTGTGCTCTAATTTAAATTCGTATAATAAAAGTAGCCGTTTTTGATTCACTTCCATGTTCACTTTCTCTTTTTGTTTTTACGATCACTATGAAGTGCAAAACAGAAATGACTTTATAAACCAAGGTAGCAGTATTTATACTTCAATATGTCATATCATTTGCGCCGCCTTGTGCCAACATAATACACTAAAATTGCAGCCAACTTTATGTCATTGCTTAATCGGCTATTTCATCTGCAGCAACCTAATACATTAATTGTTTCAATTAAAATTTTTATCATGCGTTTTTAATCTACATTCGGAGTCTGAATGTCCTATTCTTCTGCAATAGCTGCAATACTTTGATACATTATTAAAACGATTATGACAAAATTGACTTGAAGATTTGAAGATCTATTATAACTTATATTATAATTTTTTTGTATTGTTTTAATGATAACAACGTATTTCTGAATGTCCCGGCTTTTTGTAATTATTACAAAATTTATTTTCGCGTATATTTATATTTAAAATTTTTCGATTTCTTCAAAGATTTTTGTTCTATTTCTTTGGCAATTGTACAGGGTGATCCGTTTTAATCTATTGGTCAAAATAACTACAAAGGGAGATGGTTATATCAAAAAATGTTTAGACAAAAGTTGCAGCAGTTGAAAGGGGGTCGTCCAACACTGACCTTGGCGTTAACCTTGAGGTCAAATTTGAAGGTTATTTGCGGGTCAAATCGCGAATCTTAAATAAAAATCTCAAATTTTTATTACAGATTCTGATTCTGCGTCGAAAAATATGAAAGGTTTGTCTTAAACATTTTTCTCGATGCGTGACAGATAGCACTGTAATCGGCAGTCTTAATCTATCGATGCGAATATCTTAACAACTACGCATATAACACATCGTTGAATAAGTCCCGAGAATAACTCAGAGATGGTGCTAGTAGTACCAAACTGGCCACGTTTCCATAGAGTGCGAACCTTTACATGAAACGTGTAAAAATTTCACGTCGATCGGATCACAGACAACAGAGTTATCGAGGTTAGAGTAAAGTCACTTTGTAATTTGTTTGAAAAATAAAAAAAAGAGTTTCGCGTGTTGATAAAACATTGTTTTTTAATGGGTAAAAACACCGTAGAAGCCCAGCAATGGCTTGAAAAACATTACCCGGACTCCTCTTTATCGAAACCAACGATTTGTCGTTGGTATGCTGAGTTTAAACGTGGTCGTACGGACACAAACATTGCAGAACGTTCGGGTAGGCCATTGGAAGCCGTTACACAGGTAAATGTGAGTGAAGTGTTAAAAATTGTAATAAAAAATCGCAAAGTGAAGGTCCGTGAGATTGCAGAAATGACACAGATATCATCTGGAAGCGTATTTACAATCTCTCATGAAAAATTGAGCATGAAAAAGGTTTTTTCCAAGTGGGTGCCGCGATTGCTTTCAGTGGAACAAAAACAGCAACGAGTCGACGATTCAGAGAGCTGTTTATCGCTATTTACTCGCAATAAAAAGGATTTCCTGCGTCGATACGTGATTATAGATAAAACATGGATACATCATTTCACTCCGAAGTCGAATCGGCAATCATCTGAGTGGCGCATGGCTGGCAAAAGCCGCCCAAAGCGTCCAAAAACGCAGCATTCTGCTGGCAAAGTCATGGCGTCTGTTTTTTGGAATACACATGGCGTGATTTTCATTGACTACCTGAAAAAAGGTAAATCGATCAACAGTGATTATTATATTGACTTGTTGGTACGTTTGAAGGAGGAGATCGCAGCAAAACGACCGCACATGAAGAAGAAAAAAATCCTTTTTCACCAAGACAATGCACCATGCCACAAGTCCATGAAAACAATGGCAAAATTGAACGAATCGGGCTTTAATTTGCTTCCCCACCCCCTGTATTCGCCAGATTTAGCCCCCAGCGACTACTGGCTCTTTGCTGATCTCAAAAAAATGCTCCAGGGAAAAAAGTTTGGCTTGAATGAGGAGGTCATTGCCGAAACTGAAGCCTATTTTGAAGCAAAGGATAAATCCTTCTATAAACATGGTATAGAAATGTTGAAAAGGCGTTTGAAAGATTGTATCACTCTAAAAGGAGATTATATTGATGAATAAAAGTGATATTTGAAAAAAAATGTTGTTTTCGTTGTTAGTCTCGGGACTCATTGAACGATGTGTTGAAAGGTAGAAAAGGAAAATTTGTTAATCTGGATAGGGGACATGCAATGTCACTACAATCGATCCCCCCCCCCTCTAACTCCCCGTATGGAGCGGTTTCAACTTAAAAATCTGAAATGGGTACCCCAATTTTTCATTGCAGATTCTGATTCTGCGTCGAAAAATATAGAAATTTTTTAAGGAACATTTTTTAGATTCGTGACAGATGTTGCTGTAATCGACAAAATAAAGAATGAGTACAAAAATCGTTACCGAATTAGAATTTCTCGAGAAATACACATCGTGCTCTATAAATTAGAATTCTGTTGATGAATACGTTTGAGAAAAATCTGTTTTGATGTAAATTTTTATTCTACTTTTAGCGTTATCCGGGGACAACAGACTTTTTTTAAACGTATTTATCAACCGAATTCTAATTTGCAGAACACGATGTGTATTATTTGAGAAATTCTGATTCGGTAACGATTTTTGTACGCATTTTAAATTTTGTCGATTACAGCAACATCTATCACGAATCTAAAAAATGTTCCTAACAAAATTTCCATATTTTTTGACCCAGAATCAGAATCTGCAATATAAAACTGGGATACCCATTTTAGATTTTTAAGTTAAAATCGCTCCATACGGGGGGTTAGAGGGGGGGGTCGATTGTGGTGTCATTGCATGTCCCCTATCCAGATTAACAAATTTTCCTTTTCTACCTTTTCATATGCGTAGTTGTTGAGATATTCGCATGGATAGATTAAAACTGGCGATTACAGCGCCATCTATCACGCATAAAAAAAAATATTTGGTACAAAACTTTCATATTTTTCGACGCAAAATCAGAATCTGTAATAAAATTGGGATTTCTATTTAAAATTCGCATTCTGACCCTCAAATAACCTTCAAATTTAACCTTAAGGTTAACGCCAAGGTCAACGTTCGACGACCTCTTTAACTCCTACAACTTTGATCTAATAATTTATTGATATAACCATCTCCCTTTGAAGTTATTTCGACCGATAGATTAAAACGGACCACCTTGTATATTGTACAGCATCTTCTCAAGTATCAGGCTTTTGCGATTCTACTATGATAGTTATATCGTCTTCTAATTTGCAAATTAAAACATTAAGCGCTTGAATTTGTAGAATTTTTACGCACGCGACTCTGGCGGCAGCTGAAAGTGTATCGTTTAAACTACTTTTAAATTTTAATAAGCATTTTTCTACTTCTTTTGAATAAGTTAAGCATCTTCATTTGCGCCTTGTATACACGAGGATAATTCTAATTGCCATTGACCGTGTGATCTTTTATCTAAATAAGTATCAATTAAATAGGTTTCTAAAGGGGCCCAATTTGGGAAAACTCTTGGATTTCTTATTAGTGCTCTTGCATTATAACTTATTTTTGTTTGATTAATTAAAAATAATATAATTTTATTTAGTTCTGATAATAGTAAATCAGAAGCAGTGTCGTAATTGTTATAAAATTTATATAAATGCCTTTTGTCACTGTTACGTGACGTAAAAATCAAAATAATGCTAATAAAAAAATATATTTAGATTAATGATCATTAATAATGAAAATTAAAATTAGAATCAATTAAATTAAACTCTTAATAGATTAATAAATCATAATTGCAACGTATAAATGTTTAATATGCGAAGACTCTGAGCGAATCACTTCTAGAAATTTTTTAACGATTAGTTTTTAATAGACTGTTGCGAAGTTTTTCGGCCTGTCGACTACCGGGTCGTTTTAGAGTGGTTTTCCCGTTGAGTTTTCGGCGCATTGTGCGAGAGAGTGCGTGAACATCAAAAACTGTGTGTAGAGAGAAATAAATACATAAGAGGTAATAAACTAAAAAAAAGCTCTTTGGAGAGGTAACATGGCAGTTTGTTTTATTCTAACCCATTCCTCTCGCTGAGTTCGTCTAGCAGAAATTCCAACCGATATACAAGTGGCCGAAGGTGTCCGAAAGGAAGAGACAACACAGACCGGTAATTCTTATTATAATTTTTCCTAAGTGATTATGTTCTCTGCTTCTTAATACCCGGTGATGTCCCTTTATCCCTTCTTCGGGTGCTCCTCTGTCTGCCGGGGCCGGAGTAGTTTCGGAGACCTGCGGGAATTACCAGTCTAGGGAATAGCTCTCAGTTCGCGATGCGCGGCCAGGCCTATACGCGACGGGTTGGTGGGTCCCACATAAAAATAAATAATGAAATTTGATTGCGTGTTAGTTCCCTCACACGTAACAGTGAAATTTTTAGTGGAGGTGCCGGGTAACCACTAACGCTGGAAAGTTCTTTAGTCTTTGGTAATAAGGAAGCAGAAAATTAATTTTTGCTTTAATTCAAGACGGATATGGTAAATTCAGTTAATTAAAATACAATAAATTATCATTTAACTTAAACTTCTATTCAATTTTGTGTGTCAGATACAAAATATCTAAAAATTCTACATAATATTTAAATAAGAAAAAAAAAAAAAGAAAAAAAAAGGAAAAATTGATTATCATAGAATTTGATAGAAATAATGCATTTTCTACCGCACAAAGCCTGGCCGTCGGATCGCCGTGGCACGCGAATAATTACGTACCGATAAGGTGACAAATTTTGCGTCACTATGATAGCGCGTGATTTTTTTTTATTATTATTATTATTATTTGTGCGGATGATATACATGGAAAATAAAAATAAAAATGAGAAAAAAAATCACAAATCAATAAAGTATTGATAAATGATTAAATAAATAAAGAAAAGAATAAATAAATATAATAAATACCTAAAATAAATAATAATAAAATGATAATATGTGTAAATATATAATGTCATAAAATTTTATATATGAGCCAAAATAAGTGATGAAACTGCGATCGTCGTCCATTCCCTATTATGACAGTTCGTGATTGTTGTGTAAGTGCCAGTGATGTGGATAATAAACCAAAGCTAGCGCAAGTGAAAAGTGAAATCTAAAAAATGATAAAAAGAAAAAAAATATGGCGAAATGAATAAATGATAAAGAATAATAAAATGAAACAAGTGAGTGAGTAATTCATAAAATAAAGAAGAATAATAAATGATTAAAAATAAAAAAATAAAAAAGAACGAAGTAAATAAATAATAAATAAATAAATGATAGAAGATAAGTAAATAAATGATAAAACAAGTGAATAAATAAATAAAAAAATTATAATGATAAATAAATAGAAAATAAAATAAGCAAATAAAAAATAAATGATAAAAGATGAAGTGATAAAAGATAAATGATAAGAGAAAGATGTTATGAAATAATGAATTAAGGCGAGAAATAAATTAAAAATGTACGAATAAATAAAGAAATGATAAACGATAAAAAAATAATATAAAGAAGTGAATAAAATAATAAAATGTAATAAACAAATAATATGAGTAAAATAAAATGAAATAAATAAATAAATAATAAAATAAAAGAAGCGAATAAATAGAAAGAAATAAGAAATGAATAATAATATGAAATAAAATGAAATGAGATAAGATATTGTGACAGGTGGCTAATCAAGGTTCGGCCACCTGCAATGCGGTGCGAGATAGAGTTTGCGGCGTCACTACACGTGGTGCCATCGATCAAGCAATCGATGGCGCGACGCAGAAAGAAAAGAGTGGCGCGACGCGAGGGGGGAAGAGGGGAGCCGTCTTCTCTTTCTAAGCGCCAAGCGAGGACGACGTGCTGTCAAGGAAAAGAGAAAATTCAGAGACGCCGTCGAGCAGAAAATTACCGCCGCTGCAACGAGTACAGAGATTTTCCCGAGCACCGAAAACGTGATTCGAGAGGACGAATCGTCGAGACATAGCGAGTAAGTGGTCACTTTGTAAATTGAATTATCCGGGATAAATTGATTCGCGCGAGGTCGCGAGAAAATATATTATAATTTATTGTATTTTATTGTTCGATCGAGTGGCGAGTGAGAGAATCGCTCTCACTCGCACAGTCATAGTCTACAAGTGTGTGTGTGTAGACGCGCGAGAGACTACACGCGTGTAGTCTCCCGGTTGGCCGCGAGAGGCCGCGACCAACCGTCAGTGAGCGGCCAAAGAGCAAGGCCGGCTCACGCGTCTAATACCAGTCCGAGTGTATTAGGGCTGGTTCACACGTTATGCTGAACGAATACAGCAAGACGAGGGTACGGTGTGCATGCGCAGTGCGCACCTAGTATAATAGTATTGCGCGTCTAACAATACTAATTGCGATCCTCGTGAATAAGCCTCTACGCGATAAATAACTGACTTTTTTGTATATTTTTGTTAAATTTTAGCAATAAATAAGTTATCAGCGCATAACGGGTGCGTGTTATTTATCGCCTTTCCTATCTAGCTTTCATGTCCCGAATACCGCCGCCTCCGCAGGCATGCCAACCGACTGTTGGCACGCATACTGAGCAGCCGAGCCCGGTGGAAGTAGCACCGGCAGTGGGACTTTAGGGCAAAGTCCCTTACACTTAAGTAAAGCAGGATTCGAGGAGGATCCTGCGTTGTCAACGGACCGGCACCGCACGAGAGTGTCATTATACCGACGGCCAACGTCCGTCGACACTCGCGGCCGCATCGGTGGACTTGGCGGCCTGTCAGATCCAAAACCGGGACCGACAGCAGTGCGCACGTGCGAAAAGAAGACCCAAATGTGTCTTCCAAATAACGCCGTTACAATATATAAAATAAAATAAAGAAAAGTAATAAATAAATAAAAGAGAAAAAAATAAGTAAATAAATAATAAAAAAGTAAAATTAGATAAGAAAAAAAAAATAAAATAAAATATATAAATAAATAATAAATAAAATAAATGAATAAAGGAAAATACTAAAATAACAATAATGATAAAATAAAAATAATAAATAAAGCTAGGAGAAGATAATGCGATATTAATGAAAACGTGATAATAATCATAAGGAGGAAATATTATGAGATGTAAATTAAATAAAATGTTGAATGAAAATAGGGAAATTAATAATAAATTAGAATTTAGTGACTGCAAATGAGACGAATCATCAGTGTAAAAATAATAGAAAAATTACTGTTACAAAGTGAAGTGGGACAATGGTCTCGGTATATACGTAATGAAAAAAAAAATAGATGTAATGTGTTATGTGAAAGTTTGAGTATGCAACAATGAATGCATCAGTTACGTCATCTCGTTCCGACAGATAGCGTTAGACTTATCATCTAAAGTAAGTCGCTTAAATCTTATCAGTTATATTTGGTTTTATGTTCATGCCGACTTCCCGTACTTATAATATCTGTCTACTTGGATTAATGGTAAAACAATTACAATATTTAATATAAGATATATCCCCAAAGATCATTAAAGATCTGTATGTTGATTAACTGTACATTTTCCCTCATTACAAATATTGTTTCCACCTATTATTGAACATTATGCGTTAAATTTTATGTTAATTGTATTATATTACCTAGTACACATAGTACTGTGATCAAAAAGTAAGGTGAAATTGTCATTTAAAACTCCCGGGCATTAGGAAGGCAGGCAAATTTTTTTCCTAGGTTGGTAGGACTGTCTATAACATTTGCCAAGCATCTGTTTGTCAAAAGGTTTAATTATCTTCAAGTTACACGTGTTTTTGTAAACAACCAAAAGTAAATTTTTCGATTTTTACAATGGGTGATTTTGTTGAGCACAGAACTTGCATCAAATTTTGTTTGCGGAACGAATATTCTTGTGTGGACACGTTAAAAATGTTGCGGAAGGCCTAAGGTGATCAAACTATGGCACAAAAAAACGTTTATAAGTGGTACAACGAGTCAAAGCGGGCCGAGCACGCGTTGAAGACGAACCGCGCTCTGGACGATCATCAACGTCTACCAACGAGGGCCACGTCCAAAAAATCAAAGATTTGGTGCTTGAAAACCGTCGATTGACAATTAGAGACCTCGCTGACAGTGTTGGAATATCATTTGGCTCAGCCCAAACCATTTTGAAGGATATTTCATGTCTCAAACGCGTTAAGTCTTGATTGGTGCCAAAATCGCTCAATTTTTTGGAAAACAAGCGTCGCGTTGATGAGTGTGAAACTTTGCTGTCTGACTATCAGGACCACTTGAAATGCATCATTACTGGAGACGAGACTTGGATTTACGCATACGACCCTGAAACCACTGACCAATCCAGCGATTCTTCTGCAAAAAATAAAGCAAGACCGAAAAGACCACGGCAAAGTCGATCGAAAATCAAGGTCATGTTGACAGTTTTCTTTGATTTGTGGTGTGGTGCACTATGAATTCCTTCCACCAGGCCAAACTGTCAACAAAAAATATTATTTGAGCGTTATGCGTAGTTTGCGTGAAGCTATTCGTCTAAAACAGCCGGAGTTATGGGCGAACAACTCTTGGTTAATAATTCAAACTTATATATAACTTTTAGTAAAAATAAAAGAAAAATATTTTAGATACTACTGTGATCAAAAAGTAAGGTGAATTTGTTTATAAAATGAAAATTCTTTATTTATTCTTCCAAATCAATTTCATCCCCTTCAAAGTAATCCCCGCCCGATAAAACGCACTTTTGCCAACGCTTTTTCCAGGCCTCGAAACAGTCGGAATAGTCTTTTTCCGGTATAGCCTTCAAGAACTTCTTAGATTCGGTTTTTATCTCCTCAATCGTCTTAAAACGGGGTCCCTGCATTGGCCTTTTGAGTTTGCTGAATAGCCAGAAGTCGCACGTAGCCAAATCAGGCAAATACGGTGGTTGCGGAACGATATGAGTCGAGTTTTTGGCAAAATAGTCGCGAAGGACCAATACAGTATGACATGGTGCATTATCGTGATGAAGGAACCAAGAGTTGTTCGCCCATAATTCCGGCTGTTTTAGACGAATCGGTTTACGCAAGCGACGCATAACGCTCAAATAATATTTTTTGTTGACAGTTTAGCCTGGCGGAAGGAATTCATAGTGCACCACACCACGATAATCAAAGAAAACTGTCAACATGACCTTGATTTTCGATCGACTTTGCCGTGGTCTTGTCGGTCGTGCTTCACCTTTTGCACGATAATCGCTGGATCAATTGGTGGTTTCAGGGTCCTATGCGTAAATCCAAGTCTCGTCTCCAGTAATGATGCATTTCAAGTGGTCCTAATAGTCAGACAGCAAAGTTTCACACACATCAACGCGACGCTTTTTTTCCAAAAAATTGAGCGATTTTGGCACCAATCGAGACTCGACGCGTTTGAGACACAAAACATCCTTCAGAATGGTTTGGGCTTAGCCAAATGATATTCCAACACTATCAGCGAGGTCTCTAATTGCCAATCGACGATTTTTAAGCACCAAATCTTTGATTTTTTAGACGTGGCCCTCGTCGGTAGACGTTGATGGTCGTACAAAGCGCGGTTCGTCTTCAACGCGTTCTCGGCACGCTTTGAACTCGTAGTACCACTTATCGACGTTTTTTCGTGCCATAGTTTGATCACCAAAGGCCTTCCGCAATATTTACAACGTGTCCGCACAAGAATATTCGTTCTGCAAACAAAATTTGATGCAAGTTCTTTGCTCAACAAAATCACCCATTGTAAAAATCGAAAAATTCACTTTTGGTTATTTACAAAAACACGTATAACTCGGAGATAATTAAACCTTTTGACAAACAGATGCTTGGCAAATGTTAGAAACAGTCCCACTAACCTAGGAAAAAAAATTTACCTGCCTTCCTAATGCCCGGGAGTTTTAAATGACAATTTCACCTTACTTTTTGATCACAGTAGTATATTATATACACACACATTTAATACATTTGTATTATTATATGAATACATACACTTATTACATTCTTATTATTTTATTATTCCATAAATAGATTATAATACAACACAATAACTCACTACAGTATAGTATGTCAAATAAATAAAAAAAAAAATTTCCAATAGTTATAATTCAACGAAGTAATGTTTTAATGAAATTATTAAAAACAACAGTAAGAATAAATGGATCACCTTGAACTCTTAAAGGAGACAAATAGAATGTAATGTTAAATCAAAGAAGCCTTTAATTTGGAAAAGGCGAAGAGGTGACATTAACTAGAATGAATAAGAAGAGGTCGAAATGAGAAGATAAGAAGAAAAAAATGCTCGTCCGAGAGTTTTTGGCCTTTTAGTCACTCGTTCGATAGGGCCATTCTAAATCAACAGGTGCTGTGCTTATATTTTTGCTAGACTTATCAAGGTCAAGAAAGTATACATGTTTATGTTAAAAACATAATGATGACGTGTAAGAAAGATGAATGAAGAGAAAAGAAAGGAGAAAAAGAAAGAAGCAGAGTGCATACGAGCACGAGAATGGATATAAGATTCGTCAAATCGAACCTTAATTGAAAGAAAAACGGAAAACGAAAAATACGTCGCGTCGTCCATTAATTTTGTTGTTTTAAGAATTATTCTAGCAAGTGCGATTGTGTACGTCTGCAATTGCGCCATCACCTGCGAAAGATAGAAGTTGCGATAACGAAACAAACGAGGGGACAGTACATTTAAACAAAACATACGGGAGAGCGCGCACAAGAAATTTCGCTGAAATAGAAATGTCGTTGTGAAACAAACAGGAAAAATATTGTAACGGGGTGGCAGTTTTAAAGTTGAACCACCACTGGAGCAATGAACCCGGAAAGACGCGCAAATCGCGAGAGACGCGAAACTTACCCGAAGCGCCCCCTTCTCGGCCGTTAAAGCATTGGACGACTTTGCTCCTAGGTCCGGGCACGAGAAGCCGTCTTCTGGACCTAATTTACCCGCTATAACGCCACGCAATCGCCGTTGCGCGGCTCGTGTGTCGTCCTCGCCAGCTAGTTGAAATCTCGGAGAGGGCGGTATTCGGGAAGGAAGCTGAAATTCCTTCGTTGTAAAAAAAAAAAATAAAAAAAACTGATAAGAGGAACCGGGAAAAGAAAAAAAAAACAATAAAAAAAAAGAAAACAATAAAACAAACAGAATAATTTATTAAAAACAAATATAAACGAAATGAATAATAAACATAAATAATACAAAAGAGTAAAAAAGAGATGCAGACAACAAGAAAATCCTAGTACTATAAATATAATATTAGTACTGTACAAATATAGTAAATTAACACAAAGTAATTTTAATGTAAGGCAAGAAATATAAATAAAAATAGAGATGCAAATTAATAAAGAAATAAAAAAAAAAAAAGATTAATTATTGCGACCGCTAAAATTTACATTACTGACCATGTTCACATGCATAAAAAAACGCATCGACATGAAAAAAAAAAAAAAAAAATAATAACCAAGCGTTAATTAAAGTGATGATACATTAACATCTAACTGAAAGTTATTGCGTCGACGAGAAAAAGTTCAAAACTCGATCCTTATTGCTCAAGAAGAATTATGCGCTACTTGACTGCCGTCAAGTAGCAAGCCGTGAGTGCCTTCGCCAAAAGTATCTATACGTACCTGTACCGTGAAACGTCTGTGTACGGAATTTTAAAAAAATTTCTACAAGATGAAAATTTCCGAAGGTTATCCGTTATCTATCATCTTTCCGTCGCTTTTCGTGAAAATCTCTAAGATTCCGTCCATGGCTACTTTAGGGTGACCACAGCATTCCGTGAATAATTAAAGATATTTGTAGACTTCCGTAGATGTCCGCAGCTCTCCGTAAATATTCAAAAACGTCCGTGGGGCTCTGCACTTGTCCGCAGCTTTCCGTAAAGTATGAAAGGTGTCCGTAAAATTCCGTAGATATCCATAGCTTTCCGTAGATATTCAAAAACGTCCTTGTGGTTCCGTGCTACTCTGTAGCTTTTCGTGAAGAATAAAAGGTGTCCGTGGACTTTCGTAGATATCCGTAGCTTCTCGTCAAAAATCAAAAACTTCTGTGGGGTTCTGTTATACTTTGTAGCTTTCCGTAGATAATAAAAGATGTCCGTAGACCTCCATAGATGTCCGAAGCTTTATGTAAGAATTCAAAAACGTCCGTAAGGTTCCGTGATACTCCGTAGCTTTCCGTGAAACAAGAAAGGTATCCGTAGACCTCCGTAGATGTCCGTAGCTTTCCGTGGAAATTCAAAAACATCCATGAGGTGCCGTAATTGTCCGTAGCTTTTCGTGAAGAATAAGAGGTGTCTGTAGAATTCCGTTGAAGACCGTAGCTTCCTATAGTAATTCAAGACGTCTGTGTAGTTCCGTTATACTCCGTAGGTTTCCGTGAAGAATAAAAGATGTCCGCAGACCTTAGTAGATGTCCGTGGCTTTCCAAAGAAATTCAAAGACGTCCGTGGGGTTCCGTAATTGTCTGCAGCTTTCTGTGGTTATTAAAATGTGTCTGTAGACTTCAGTAAATGTCCAAGGTTTTCCGTAGAAATTAAAAAACATCCTTGAGGTTCCGTGATACTCCGTAGCTTTCCGCAAAATTTAAAAACGTCCGTGAGGTTCTCTAGTGATCCGTAGCTTTCCGTAGTTAACGGATGGATTATGGAATGAAATTTCTGTGGTTTACAGATGATAGCGGAACCCTACGGACGTTTTAGAATTTCTACGATAAGCTACGGATATCTACAAAAGTCTACGGTCACCTTTCATACTTCACGGAAAGCTGTGGAGTATCAAAGAACCTCACGGACTTTTTTGAAGTTCTACGGAAAACTATAAAGTATTACGGAACTTCACTAACGTTTTCGAATTTCAACGAAAACCTACACGTATCAACGGAGGTCTACGGTTATGTTGAATTCTTAACAAAATGCTGCGGAGTATAACTAAACCCTACGGACGTTTTTAAAATCCTACGGAAAACTACGGACATCTACAAAAGTCTACGATACCTATAATACTTCATGGAAAGCTATGAAGTATTACGAAACGCCATGGACGTTTTTAAATTTTTACGGAAAGCTACGAACATCTACGAAGGTCAATAGTTACCTTTTATAAACCACGGAAAGCTACGGAGTATCACGAAACCAAACATAAGATTTTGAATTTTTTTCGAAAAGCTATAAGCATCTACGGAAGTCTACGTCAACTTGAATTCTTCATGGAAAGCTACAAAGTTTCACAGACGTTACGGATGCTTTTAAATTTCCACGTCATGCTACAGACATCTACAAAAGTTTATGGACACATTCAATTTACCTCGGAAAGCTACAGAGTATCACGGAACCTCACGGACGTTTTTAAATTTGTTTGGTGAGCTATAGGCATCTACGGATGTCTATGGATACCTTGCATTCTGTACGGAAAGCTATAGAGTATCACGAAACCCCACGGACGTTTTTAAACTTATATAAAGCTACGGACATCTACGAAATTCGACAAACACCTTTCATTCTTCACGGAAAGCTACAAACAATTAAGAAACCCCACGGATGTTTTGAAATTTTAACGTAAAGCCACGGACATCTACGGAAGTCTACGCACACATTTTATTAACCACGTAATGCTACGAAGTATTACAGAACCTCACGGACATTTTTGAATTTCTACGAAAAGCTACGAACATCTACGGAAGTCTACGACATTTTTCATTCTTCACGGAAAGCTACGGAGTAATACGAAAACCCACGGACGTTTAATTACTACGAAAAGCTACGGACATCTACGGTAGTCTACAGACCCATTTTATTAACCAGGAAAAGCTACGGAGAATCAAGGAAACTCACGGGTGTTTTTGAATTTTTACAGAAAGCTACGGACATTTACAAAAGTCTATGGAAACCTTCCATACTTCATGGAAAGCTACGAAGTATTACGGAACCTTACAGACGTTTTTGAATTTCTACGGAAAGCTACGAACATCTACGGAAGTCTACGACATTTCTCATTCTTCACGAAAAGCTACGGAGTATTACGAAAACCTACGGACGTTTAATTACTACGAAAAGCTTCGGACATCTACGGTAGTCTACAGGCCCATTTTATTAACCAGGAAAAGCTACGGAGAAACAAGGAAACTCACGGGTGTTTTTGAGTTTTTACAGAAAGCTACGGACATTTACAAAAGTCTATGGAAACCTTCCATACTTCATGGAAAGCTACGAAGTATTACGGAACCTTACAGACGTTTTTGAATTTCTACGGAAAGCTATGGCAATCTACGGTAATCTAAGAACACCTTTTATCTTTTACCGAAATCTTCGAACAATTACGGAACCCCACGGACGTTTTCGAATTTTCACGAAAAGCTACGAACATTTACGGAAGTCTACGGACACCTTTTTATATCCACGGAAAGCTACGGACAATTACGAAAGTCTACGGGCACATTTTATGAACCACGGAAAGCTACGGAGTATCACTGAACCTCACAGACGTTTCTAAATTCTTGCAAAAAGCTACGGAAATCTACAGAAGTCTACGACACCTTTTATATTTTATCGAAAGCTATGATGTTTTTCGGAACCGCACCGACGTTTTTGAATTTCTATGAAAAGCTACGGACATCAACGGAGGTTTGCAAACACCTTCCATTATCCACGGGAAACTACGAACAATTTTGGAACTCCATGGACGTTTTTAAATTTCTACGAAAAGCTACGGACATCTGCGGAAGTTTACGAATATATTTTATTTACCACGGGAAGCTACGGAGTATTATGGAACCTTATGGACGTTTTTGAATTTTTACGAAAAGCTACGGACATCTACAGTAGTCTACGGACACCTTTTATTTGTCACGGAAAGGTACGGAGTATCACGGGACCTCACGGACATTTTTGAATTTTTACAGATAGCTACGGACATCTACGGAAGTCGACGAATATCTTTCATTATTAACGGAAAGATGATAGATAACGGTCAACCTACGGAAATCGTCGTCTTGTGAACAAATTTTACTAATTCTGTACAGGAACGTTTTACGGTACTGGTCCGTATAGACACTTCCCTTTCGCGGACAAGAATATGTGTATATCTCGGCCGAGTTAGCGGTTTCATTGCAACCGGATGGATAAAAGCAGATAGCGATATTTTCAAAAGGAAAAGTTGATTTAGAGGAAAAATTTATAATTATTGTAACGTCAATATCACCTTGAGATTCATTTCCGAGATGCTGTCGGGGCTTTTTGCACCTGGCTCATAACTGAGTTGTCGGGTGTTAACGCCCTTACGATTGCGTGATTTAGCGGCGGGTGATAACCTTCTATTCTTAAAAATAAATCTTACGAGTAAAAGTAAATCTTTTAAAGTAAATCTTACGAAATAGTTTGTAAGGTTATAAAGCAAGACTTTTCTTTTCATATTGATTAGGGAAGAACGAATGGATTTATAACATTTATCAATGAATAGGGGACTTCTCCATCCTTGGATCCAGACAAAGTCGTAACGCTATTCTGATATAGCATACATTAAGAGGCAGTGTCCTCCCTGGTATTCCCTTTCAGCCGGCGAGTAAATGATTTCGACCACCCCTGAGAATTGAAATATCGGCAGAGTGGTCACCATTAATCGAAACTCACCCTAAATAAAACCTAAAAGATCTCTGAACTGGAATATCGGTACGCAACAACACTACCAGCGACAATGTATCATGAAACTCAGGCAAGAAAACGAAGGGAAAATCTATTACTAACAAAATCTAATCACTATCACTGTATCTAGCTTGTCTTTCTCTCTATTATCTATGGACTTTGGTTATTAGTAACTAACAATTAATTAATTTACGTAATTTAATAAAACCTTAAAATTTTTTATTATAACACATTATAAAATGAATTGAAATAACATGCTAAAACATATTATAAAATGAATTTAGTATAATATGATATTCGTAAATTAAATAAGGTATGCTAAAGCTGCATACGCAAAATAACCTCAAATCACATAAACATAAACGTGACAGACAAAAAAAAAAAAAAAAAATATTTAATGAAAAATAATAAAAGTTATTTTAGATTATAGACTAAAACATGTGATTAAACGGCAAATTATCACTTTTTAAAAAAAGAAAAAAAATTAATAGTAGCAAAAACTGAAAGGTACTTTTCCTTCTCCATTTGCGCTTTCTATTATTAATCATATATATTGTCTCTTTTCAAATGCATATTACATTCCCCTATTCTGTTTCTATAAAAGGTCTATTATCATTTTTCATTCTTTTACTATTCTTAGAATAGAAATCA
This sequence comes from Chalcis sispes, assembly GCA_949987625.1. Lineage (NCBI taxonomy): Eukaryota > Metazoa > Arthropoda > Insecta > Hymenoptera > Chalcididae > Chalcis > Chalcis sispes. The sequence continues at coordinate 39,700,557 of OX465096.1, read as the reverse complement.
AAGTTGATGCTATTCCGGGCTAGACAAGTAATAATATTAATTTGTCAAATTAAAGATATAAAATTTTATATTTTTTTTATATATTTTTTTAATGTATTTATTTATATTTTTTTTTATACGTTAATAAGAATGGTAATTTTGATTTTTTTTGATTATATAAAATTTTTTTTTAATAAAAACATTTAAAAGAATAAATAAAATCTAATTAAATTTATAATGACAAATTTATTTTCTATTTTCTATAAATTGATTAAGATTAATTTTTGTTGTAATATTTCTTTTTAATATTTTTGATTTATTCCTTCACGACAAAATATACTTGTAATTGAATAAAATAATTTTCTTTTGAGAGAATTTAAATTATTATTAATTAAATAAATAAATATTTGAAATTATATTATTCTATTGGGAGTACAAATTAATTCGGTCCGTTTTTTGCGGTCAAAAATGCATTTATTTCTAAATAAAAATTAAAAGATTATTTAAAGTATCGTCCATCGCTAGTTACTACTTTTTCCCACCTCTCCGGCAATTGTCGAATTCCGTCTCGAAAAAATGTCTCGTCTTCTGAGGTGATCCAAGTTAGGAGCCAATTTTCGATTTCTGCAAAAGAAGTGAACCGATGACCTGCCAGATCGTGCTGTATCCCTCAGAACAACCAGTATTAAGAAGGAGTAATGTCCGGAGAATACGGCGTGTACGGCAAAATATTCCACTTGAGCGTTTTCAAATATTTTTTCACGACTTTTGCGACATGAGGCTGAGCATTGTCATGCAGAAATATAACGTTGTCATGTCTTTCCTTGTATTCCGGTCGTTTATCTCGTGATGCACGGCTCAAACGAATCAATTGCAGCCTATACCGATCGGCCGTTATGGTATCGCCAGGTTGTAGCAGCTCATAGTACACAACACCCTTTTGGTCCCATTAGATACACAACATGATCTACGAACCATGAATATTCGGCTTTGGTGTTGATGTTGAGGTCGATGGCAACGATTGACCGGGCATAGCGTAGTATTTTTTCTTCTTAGGGTTATCACAGAATATCCATTTTTCATCTTTAGTAATAAATCTATGTAAGAAACTCTTTTTTTGTTGCCTTTGAATCAGCTGCTTGCAACAGAAAAATTGCCTGTTAATGTCTCTCGATTTCAGTTCATAAGGCACCCAATTGCCTTTCTTTTAAATCATTCCCATGGATTTTAATCGTACAGAAACTGCTTATTGAGCCACTACCAATAATTCTGCAAGCTTCTCTTGCGTTTGACTCAAATCTTCATTGTGTAAAGCCTCCAACTTTGTCTTTGAATTTTTTTGGCTTTCCAGAGCAAGGCTTGCCTTCCACGCTGAAATCTTTATTCTTAAAACATCGAAACCATTCCCTACAAGATTTATCAGTTGGAGCATTGTCACCATAAACTTCCACAAGCATTCGATGCACTTCAGCTGCACTTTTCTTCCAATTAAAACAGAAAACTAAAACCTCCCGCAAATGCTGCTAAGTTAACACATTGCGTACGGCGCTCTGCTCGCGCGACGCGCTCACAGGGCCCGCACATTTTTGGGCGCTGATTGAGTCGAAGAAACCTGAAAACGAGATATCTCGTCTCCCGGCCACAACGTTCGGATTGCTAAAGACGAGATATCTCGTCTCCCGTACGCAATGTGTTAACACGAAATTGGACATATTTAAAACAGTTGAAAACAAGATTCTTTTATGAAACTTGAAGCTACATAAACTAAATATTATTGACAAATGTCTAGCCTCTCTGAAACTACCGACAACTACTTCAGCTGTTACTATTAAATATTCATAATAGCCAAAGCCATCTTTTAAAAATGGACCGAACTAATTTGTACTTCTAAATAAAGAATTTTATTTAATAATTTTATTAAATAATTTTATAGAAATATTTATTCATATTTTTACAAGATCGAGTCATTGGAGATTAAGAATTATATTATCTTTACCTTTGTGAATATCGTTTATGATATTTGGTTGATTTAAAAATACTAATTCAATATTTATTCATTTAGTCCCTCAAAATCCTCCAACAATATCAATATCATTTATAGTGATAGTTTTAATAGTAGTATGAAGGGAATTACTTACATGATATTACAATATTATATTTGTTATAAGCAGGAGCAACATCACCAACTCTTAAACCAATGACAAAATTAGAAAATATAGAAAAATCATTTGAAGATTAATTAACTGATGATTCAGAGAAAAATATGGAAAAGAAGTTACATACAGACATATTTGTCAAAAAAAAAAAGAAAAAATTAGATATAGAAGTCGATGAAAAATTGTTTTCAGAGGAGCTTATCAAAAAAACGGAAGTAAGCATAAAACGAAAATTGCCTATAGAACTGGAGCGAAAAAAAAATAGAAGACAAACAATCAATAAGTAGAATAAAGAAGGCAGAATAGAAGACATAGAAGAAAAACAGAAAGCAAAAAAGCTTAACATAAAGTATTAATTGAAGAAGAAAAAAAATTTTCAAATTACTGTACGATACAGGATTAGCAATCAATGGAGATATAATAGCAGACAAACATAGTACATGTACTTAAGTACCAATAGTATTATAAATCAACAATAGATTATGTGTTAACAAATAAGAACAAGAAAAAATTCAAAGCCAATTAAATAAGGAAGAAAATATAGAAATAACAAAAAAAGTTACAAAACCAAGAAGGATCCAAAAACTGTAAGGAATCGAAGAATAAAGAATCGAAGAAATCAAATTAATGGAGGAATAAAGAATGCTGTAAATGTAAAAAAAGTATTCAAAAAAACAAGGTACAGAAAAAACAAAATGAGCAAAGTAGCTTTTAACAAAAAGAAAAGAAAACACCGGCAAATTTTAAATGAAAAAAAAAAAAAAAATCCAAAGAAAAATATTAGGAAGAAGAAAAAGCAAACAAAACAGGTAAAAAATTTTGGAGCCTAATAAACAATCAAAAAAAAAAAAAAAAAAAAAAGGAAAAGATTAAGTAAAAAGATAAGTATGAAAGGATAGATAAACTTTTTTAAAAACAATTGGGAGCAAAGAGAAGCAAATAACAAGAAAAAAAAATTGAAAAAAACAATGATTATCAATATCTTTGAAGAAGGAAAAAATTTCAAAGGGCAGAAATACAAAAAGTAATTGAGAAAATGAAAAAGATCTACATACTTTAGTATAAATTTTAATCCATTTCAATACGCTGGAGTTAATTCAACTGACATACGTTTAACTAAAACTAATGAATTATACGAAATTTAAGAAATGACAAATAATAAAATCAAATTTCTTTATAGAAGATCCAAATGAAATACGTATAGAGCAAGCTTTAATACACGATGCTGTTCAATTGCTTACTAAAGGATTTCAACGTTTAAGATATGCAACAAGTGGTGATTTGGAAGAAACATTTTGTAATAGTACTGAGAGTTGGGAATATCGAATAAGTTAGAATAATTTCATAATATCATCTTATGTGGATTAGAAATTATAAATCGAGAATCATCCAGCGTTTGGCCCTACGAGAATGTTTAAAAGTTCGTATATGTTCGCTGCTAAGTCAATGAGATAATCTAAATAAAGCATTAATGAATAATAAATTGTTGAGGTCCCTGTGTCTTAAACAAATGATAAACACAGATAGTATGAAACTTAACATCTTGACTTTATAGTAAAATAATAAAACTCAGATAATAGTATAGAAAAAGCCTTAGTTAACCTTTTACAGAATCTGTTCGCAGACCGCTGATAATGTCAAATACATTTAGACTATTTGTCATTATATTCTTTGTAAACGACTGTTATCATAAAAAATTAACCATCACCGACGTCGTCTCTTTGCTAAGGTATTTTTAAGGCTAACAGTAGCCAACGAATGTCTTCTAAATTTTTAAAACAAGATATTCTGAGTCTACTCATTCGATACTTCTAAAAATATAAATAATATCATAGTTCTACACTTTATGTCTTTCTACTAGGTTGAAGTTCAAGGACTAATCGGATTGTATTTGATAAGAAAGGTTTCTAAAGAGATTTCGAAATTGAAGTTTATCAACTTACATATGATATAATGGTATGAAGGTTCCAGGAAACATGAGGTACAGAAGAACGGTGCCGTTAGGATTTATTGGAAGCCTCAGTAAAAACCTATTCGGACTAGTGACGACCGAAGAAGTCGACGAGATATATACCAACATATGTAGATCAGTTATTCAAAGACCAAAAAGAACTAGTGCATCTAGTAAATGGAAGAGAACGCATAATAGTCAAGTCTCTAAATGATCTATACAATACAACGAGAGTCCACGCTGAGGTGATAAACCAAATGAAGGACTGAAATCGGAAATTCCAATTCATAGTCTGTGAGGAAAATGAATTGCGATATCTTATTACTTTAACTATCTATGCCCGCAATATAGACGTCGCAATACAGCATCTAATCGAAACTAATCGGCGAAAATTGCAAATCATACCTTCTTTCTTATCCTAAAGCGGTTGATGAACGATACAGGAAAGGAAAGCGAAGCATAAGAATCTTCAATAACGCTTTAACATTTACGAGCAGAAGAAGTCGCAAAAATTGCACAAGTAGACGGCGTGTACAATAACGGGAGGTTACTAATTGTAATGCATCTTCCTTTAGTAGAACAAGTACCTTACAATCTCTACAGACTATATCCATTAGCTGTACCGCAACTTATTAAGAGGTTAAACCACTCTAGAGGCCGAAATAATCTTTTTAGAAAGGATTCAATTATATTAAGTGGAACGTTACATACAAGTTATTTTTAAACTTCCTGCAATGATTTGTTTAAGCTTACCGAAAGATTTTTTTCAAAGGAATCATTCAACGCTCGTATAGTATGAAACCTTACTGTAAGCTTACTGAAAGCATTCAAGAAAGACTCAGAAGCTTTCATGAAGCTTTCACAGAATATTTCAATATGGTCAAAATTTTCGACTTAGCACTTTGCTGACCAGTGACGAGTTAACTCGTCTTTTCATGTCCAAACGTTGTTAACCAGTGACGAGTTAACTCGTCATTGCACTTGCATTATCTATTAGGTTGCTGCAGATGAAATGGCCGATTTAGCAATGGCATAAAGTTGGCTGCAATTTTAGTGTATTATGTTGGCACAAGGCGGCGCAAATGATATGACATATTGAAGTATAAATACTGCTACCTTCGTTTATAGAGTCATTTCTATTTTGCACTTCATAGTGATCGTAAAAACAAAAAGAGTAAGTGAACATGGAAGTGAATCAACAACGGCTACTTTTACTATACCAATTTAAATTAGAGCACAACGCAACGGAAGCAACGAGAAATATCAACAGCGTATTTGGGCCTAATACAGTTAGCGAACAAACCACTCGGCGGTGGTTCGGAAAATTTCGATCCGGAGATATGGACCTTGGAAATGAGCCACGTGGACACTCAGGACCATCGATCGATAACGACGAGCTGCGTGCATTAGTGGAGTCTGACCTCCGCCAAACCACAAGGGATCTTGCTGAGAAATTAGGCGTTCACAATTCGACAATTCGCCGCCACTTGCAACAACTTGGAAAAGTGAAAAAGCTTAACAAATGGGTTCCGCATGATCTTACCGAGCAAAACATGACGTGTCAAATGAAGATTTCAAGTTCTCTTCTGTCTCGCAACAAAAAGGAACCGTTCTGCACCGAATTGTGACCTGCGATGAAAAGTGGATTTTGTACGATAATCGTCGCCGATCGGCCCAATGGCTAGATGCCGATGAAGCGCCAAGACACATGCCGAAACCAAGCCTTCATATAAAAAAAATAATGGTAACTGTTTGGTGGTCTGTACCTGAAGTTATACACTATTCGTTCCTGCAACCTGGCGAAACCATCAATGCTGAAAAATACTGTGCTCAACTGGATGAAATGCAACAGAAAGTGATAGTCCAACGACCTAGGGTTGTCAACAGGGATGAGTGATACTGCTTGATGATAACACACGACCTCATGTATCGAGAACAACGGTCCAAAAATTAAACGAGTTGTGCTATGAGACTCTTCCTCACCCTCCATATTGACCAGACGTCTCACCAACAGATTAAATTTCTTTAAACATTTGGATCACTTTTTGGCAGGAAAAAGATTTAATAATGAAGCTGCTGTCAAAAATGCCTTCGAGGAGTTTCTTCGAACCAGAAACTTGGACTTCTACAAAACTGGAATAAATCTACTTGTATCTCGTTGGGAGAAGTGTGTTGCATCTATTGGGACCAATTTTTATTAAATAAATTGTCTTTATAAAAAGTTCCTGCTGTTTAAAAATTCATTACTTAATCGGCCATTTCATCTGCAGCAACCTAATATTTCCTTTTATGATACCCAGGAAGATACAGAATATTGAATTACTTGGTGCATCGTGTTTAGTCGTAGCCGTTTTGTGACAAAAAAATTACTTTTCTTGGTATTTAGGTTTTTATCATAATTCCCTGCTGGAAATAGTCGATTAAAATCGATTAAAAAAATTTAATCGATTTTCAGTATAATTCTTGTATGTCATTTTGACTACTAAATGTCATTATTTAATTGACTTCTTAATTTAAATCGATTAAATGGAATCGATAATAATCGATTGAATCGTATTAATAATAATTGTATGTCAATCGCTTTTAATATGATTTTTGAATATTATATTGGGTGTACAACTTTGCTTCCGCCGTTTTTTTCCAAAATTCGAGGCTTTATTGTAAAAAACTGGTTATACATTTATGATTCAAAGTATTGTTCATCGCTGGCCACTACTTTCTCCTATCTTTCGGGCAGCATACAAAGTCCACGTTGAAAAAACTGGTCATCTTTTCAATCGATCCACGAATCGATCCAATTTTTTACTTCTTCGTACGACCGGAAGTGCTGGTCAGCCAGGCCGTGTGCCATTGATTAAAACAAGTGATAGTCCGAGGGAGCAACGTCTGGAGAATACAGCGGGTGGGGTAGGACTTCCCATTTCAAAGTTTCCAAGTATGTCTTGACCACTTTCGCAACATGGGGTCGAGCATCGTCATGCTGTAAAATCACTTTATCACGTCTCTCGTTGTATTTCGGCCGTTTGTCTTTCAATGCTCGGCTCAAATGCATTAATTGCGTTCGATAACAATCGCCTGTGATTGTCTCAGTCGGTTTTAACAACTCATAATACACTACGCCGAGCTGGTCCCACCAAATACTGAGCATGACCTTGAAACCGTGAATATTTGGTTTGGCCGTCAACGTGGAAGCATGGCCGGGATATCGCCATGTTTTTCTGCGCTTGGGATTATCGTAGTAAACCCATTTTTCGCCCCCAGTCACAATGCGATGCAGAAATCCCTTCCATCTTTGCCTTGCAAGCAGCTGTTCACAAACACACAAACGCCGTTCAACATCTGTCGGCTTCAACTCGTACGGCACCTAATTTCCTTGTTTCTGAATGATTCCCATGACTCTCAGGCGTTTTGAAATGGCTTGTTGCGTCACTTCCAATGATCCTGCCAATTCTTGTTGCGTTTGACACGAGTTTTAATCAAGTAATGCCTCCAATTCTGCATCTTCGAAAACCTTGTTTTTTCCACCGCCATGCTGGTCTTCGACGTTAAGATCGCCGTTCTTGAAGCGTTGAAACCACTTTCGGCACGTTCTTTCACTAATAGCGGCCTCACCATAGGTATTTGAGAGCATTCGATGCTCTCTCGATCTGAGCCTCAGTCGCAGATTTCTTCATATTAAAGCAGAAAATTAAAACCTCCCGCTAATTACCAGAATTTGGCTCGTAAGCTGACATGTTTAATCGAGAATAACTTTATGATGCAGACACAAATCGACTAATATTTTGATGGCGTTACGTTTACAAATACCTAAGCTTATTGTATGACATCTATGATCTATTTATTTTAACAACCACTTACCGCTACAGCCATCTATGGCAAAACTGCAGAAGCAAAGTTGTACACCTAATATTTAATCCAACTCTATCAAATTTAATATATAATGCGTTTTTATCCGTTCCAAATGTACAAATTGGGAACAAGAATTAGTCTCAGAATCGAATAGTAATCGATTTAATCGCTTTTAATCTTTCTTAATTTTGTTTATACGTATATATTTAATACGCGAGCTATTGCTTTTAATATAATTTGTGAAATTTATATTTAATCCAAGTCAATCGAATTTAATATAAAGGGTGATTCATTATGAGGTTTGATTTTCAATAGGCTTTTTTTTACAGATCACGCGTGACTCCTGCCATACTGTAATGTAATTTTTATTCAGTATTATTTGAGAAATCATCATGAAAATACTTACACCGCAACAACGTATCCAAATTGTTTAGCTGTATTACGAAAATCAGCGTTCTGTGAGAAATGTTTTTCGTGCTCTTAGAGCTATTTATGGTGTGCATCGTCGACCTACCAAAACCACTATAGCCAATACCGTCCGCAAATTTAAAACCCAGCATACATTATTGGATAATACTCGACCGATTAGACCACATCCAGCACGTAGTGAAGAGAATATAGCTGCTGTAGCTGAGTGTGTGGCTGAAGACCGTGACAAATCGATTCGACGTCGTTCTCAACAGCTTGGTTTGTCGTACGCAACAACTTGGCGTATTTTACGTTAAAATCTTGGTTTTAAGGCATACAAACTTCAACTCGTGCAAGAATTGAAGCCAGGCGACTTAGGTTTGCGTCGTATTTTTAGTGAATAGGCTCTGAATCAGCTCAATGAAAATCCGCTGTTTTATCGCGAAATTTTGTTCAGTGATGAGGCGCATTTTTGGCTCAATCGATACGTCAATAAGCAGAATTGCCGTATTTAGGCCGATGAACAACCTGAAGAACTTCAACAGCTACCACTAAAGCCACAGAAATGCACAGTTTGGTGTGGTTTATGGGCCGGTAGAATCATTGGTCCATATTTCTTTGAAAATGAGTCCGGTCAGAACATAACCGTCAATGGCGACCGCTATCGCACCATGATAACGGATTTTTTGCTATCTGAAATTGAAGCCTGTGGTATCGGTGAACTTTGGTTACACCAAGACGGCGCTACACAATAAAATTTTTACTATAGAATTCAACTTCATGCCTTTTATTTGAGATTAAAAACCAAACCTTATAATGAATCACCCTATATAATGTGATTTTATCACACGTGACAATGTGATATTATTTGCTGTGATCTAGAATATAGACTTAAAAAAATTATTCTTATATATAGCTTTAAGAATGTTTTATCAGAAATGCAAAGGTATATATGTACATATACAATTATTTATGTCGAGCGATTTTCATTGTAGATATGTCAAAAATTTCATACATTATTGTAACAAATTTTATAATTTATAAATATAAAATGTATTTATATTGAAAATTTTGCAAAAAGTGTTTATATTATTAAAGTGTACATAATTATAATAATTAGTTCTAAAATTTTTTTTTTATGTACCCAAAAACATTGAATAAATATGAAATATTCTTTATTATCTTCTGATAAAAAGTACATTACTTATTCCTAGATAAGAATTCAAAAATATTATTTAACTAGATTTTTATATTCATTAATTACAGAAAATACTTTTTTTCTTATTAAATGTAAGTACCGATTATGCGGTATATATACTAGCTAGAGAACAATTAGTACTTAATTGTATTTTGACGCATTAAAAACGATAAGTAAATATGTAGATTAAAGTCGATTGAAGTTGATCTATAGTCTATTTCAAATTAGCTAATAATAACCGATTAAAGTTAATTTTATTAGAATCGATAGAAAACGATTAGTACTTTATTGTATTTCATCGCATTCAGAACGATAAGTAAATGTGTAGATTAAAGTCAATAAAAGTTGATTCGTACTCTATTTCAAATTAGCTAGTAAGAATCGATTAAAGTCAATTTTATTAGAATCGATTGAAAACGAATGATGTCTGATGGGATTTTAGCACATTAGAAACAATAAATATGTGAGTCAATAAAAGTGAATAACAATCGATTCATATTTTATCTGAAACTGAAATATTAGGAGGTATTAAACTAGACAATCATTAAAACTGATTAAAACTTATTAAAATTTTATTGTAATATATCCGATTAATTTATATTAATGTTAGTTACGCATTAGAACCGATTAATCTAATTTAGAATTTATATCTATAATAGAAATTAAGAACAATAATAATTAAACTCGATTATTACGGATTATTTTTTAATCTGCAGCTGTCTTGGAATCGATTGTTTTGATTACAATCGATTTATAGCGATTACAATCGATAGTATTTTAATCGATTTTAATCGACTATTTCCAGCAGGGTTTTAGTATAATTCCAAAAATTTCAACCATGACGGAACGTATCGGTGAAGAACTTTTCAATGAATTACGAGTATTTGCGGATAGTTTATCTGATTGTTCGAGTGATTTCGAAATAAATTGTAGTGATTCCGAAAATAAAAAATATATCAAAAGTTTAATTTCATTTTATTTAATATAAATAAAATTTATTGGAGTTTATTTAGAACGTTTTACTTTTATTTTCGATTATAAAAAAATAGCCGGTGATATGCCATAGTTTCTGTGTAAAATTACCGGTCAGCAAAGTGTTAAGAAACTGTCAGTTATCTTTCATGAAAGACTCCAATAACCTTCCATACAATATTTCTGAAAGTTTATTTGTAATCTTTATCTAAGTATTTTATATATTTTAGAATTTCATTATTCATTAAGATTATATATCTTCCTAAGCATCTGCATTACATTTAATCATTTATTCGCATTGTCGCCAATTTTATTTTACACATAATTTTACGGAAAAAAAGGATGTTCTCATTGTTGCAATTATATCATATCTATCAGTGCAAAGTTGTAACTCTAATTTGTTCTTAATACTTCTACAAATACAAAAAATTTTTAACTATGAATTATTCATTTTTTAAATTTTTTTTTTTTTTTTTTACAAGGTAGCTTACTTTTGTCAAATTTGTTTCTAATGTATGTATGTATATGAGGTGTACCAGAAAAGTAATAAAACTAGCAACACTGCATGCGATCTGTTAACGCTGCGCTGTTGCCAGATTGCTTGCACGTGTATCAGTACCCTCCCATGGCTCAGTGCGAGATTTAACTCCATCCGTTAACTATGTGATTTTTGTGACTGCTATTAGTAAAATTGTATTTTGGTTGTGCGTCGCGCAAAATGGAACAGTGGATGCTCCATCATGACAACGCCCCATCTCACACTGCTCTCTCCGTCGCAGAACTTTTGACCTCAAAAAGCATTCCTGTGGTTTCCCAGCCCCCCTATTCACCTGACCTCAGTATCTGTGACTTTTTTCTTTTTCCTAAACTGAAAAATGTTTTCAAAAGACGTCATTACGGGACTTTAGAAAACATCCAAAAGAGTGTAACGAACATGCTGAAGGCCATACCAGTTGAAGACTTCCAGCGTTGCTACCAAAAATGAGAACAACGTCTCTATCGGTGTGTGGCTGCCCAAGGAAACTACTTTAAAGGGGATAACATTGGTGTTTGAAAAAAATAAAAACTTTGGTAAATAAAACAGTACCATTACTTTTCTGCCACACCTCGTGTATGAGTATATAAAATATAAGTGTGACGTCGGTTGCGACGCCACCATGCGTTAATATGAGTAACGCAAATTCTTAGTTGCCTTTTTGAGCCTAAGCAGTCAAAATTACGGGCTCGGGATGGCGGAGGAGATTCGAAGCTTTATCTTTTCTTTCTTTTGAGAATGCGGTGGTGTAGTTCGAGACTGAACGTACGTCTAGGCCGAAACTCAGGCCAGCTGCGCCGCTCTGGATAAAGACCTAACCGATGTGATATTAGGTAAAAGGTAGTTAGCTGAAGCTCAGGCTAAGCCTACCTTTGGGAGGATATAGAATAGATAAGAGTATAGAGAAGAATAAGAAAACAAAATATACCATACAAAATTTGAATTTAAACTCACTTCTTATTGATTTCGTATTTTGCTATGATAAATTCTCTCTCTCTGTCTTCCCATTGCTGTGGCTGACTTCTCGTCGTCTTCTTCTTTTTATTCAGTTGAAAAATTAAATAGTCTGCTTGCCGTAGTTGCTTCGTAGTTGCTTCCTTGTAATTGTGTAGATGATTCCTTAGTAATGCTTTCCTCGAGTGCTGCCTGAGGTCTGCCCGTGTGGATGATGCGTAGTAGTGTTTCCCTCGAGTGCTGCCTGAGATCTGTACTGGGTGAAAATTTTGCACCGTATTTAAATACGTGAGAGAAGCTATTTCGCAATTTTCGAAAATTCGGAGGAGGGTAAGTTTTTTGGGCCCCCTCTTCCTGGCGAGCTTCTTGGTCTGAGGGGGGAGAGCGAGAATTTGAAAGAGAGAGAGAGAGATGATCCATTTTTACGGAGTTTTTACATAGGTTTATTATTAGCTATTTACAATAGAATTATGTTAATTTTAATTGTAAAATCGTGTGCTATTTAAAATTTAACGCATATTACAAAAAAGAACGAAGTTTTTTGTCGCATTTTAAGTGATTAATTTACATAATGATTTTTAGATAAAGAATGATTACTTAAATAATTAAAAGATTGCTACTATGGACACAAGTGATTTATAATTACAATAAAAAGAAACAATTGTAGAATAATAGTTTAAATAATCATTCCTTAGAAGTTATAATTTTTAATTAATGGACTGTTGGAGAAGTATTTATTTGGTTTACTTTATTTTCAAAGAGTTATTTAATAGATATACGATACGCTAATGCAATTGTAAATTAATATTGGAATTACCAGTAATGATATGGAGATAATTTTTCTGTAGGAAGTTAATCGAAGAATTAATTTTAATTACAAAACACAACTATTTTTATAAAAATGCATGTCGCAGACAGTTATTAAAGATATATAAAATAGTAAAATAATAATAAATATTCACTATAAAATAGTGAAATAATAATAAATAGGATAGTTAAATTGCCGCTGAATAATAGCCGTATAAATTGAAGTTTAACTAGAGGAATGTTTTTAAAATAGATGCCTGTAACAGCTGAACATTTGCCTATTAATTTAAATTAATTATTTATTATAAAAATTTTTATGTAACTAATTAATTATTTATAAAAAAAAATTATCATGAGGGTTTTGCAAGAGGAATCCGTGACATTCCAGGTTATTGCGCGATGTCCCAAATTACGCTATGGATGCTTATTCAAGAAGAAATTACTTTGCAAAAATTTGTATGTCGAATTCGTATTGACCGACTTAGAAAGAAGAACATTATTTTCAGCTGTAGTATGCATGATTTTAATTACTTGTGTGTGATTGTTTGTAAAAAATTTCATCGTAGTCAAATTGAGTCCAACGAGAGCGGTTATTCAACTTTCGGTTTGAGTTTAGGTTAATTGTCACAACGGTCTATGCCAGTGGAGAGTGCATTGCGTAGGTTGTGGAGGGGGCTTTGTCGTGGTAGGAAAGGCAGAGAAGAAACTTATCGGCTTACACGAGAAAAAAAAACGGAGGTCGTGTACCGATGTTACATAAGATTGTGCATATTGAATTTATGAAATATTTTTAGATTATTATATTTTCATGTTTGTGCTTTAGATTATTGTATTACTATTGAATTACTACTATTATATACTTACTTTATGTGTAAAATAAAAGTTAACTATCGTAAACCTATTTTTTTTTTGGATTGCCATACATCTTTAAATTTTTGTTTTTACTTTTTACGCTACTTAGTCTATTTACGAGTTTGTTAGTTGTAACTTTTAAATAAAGACTAGTCTCATCAATCTTGTTAGTCAGAGTTCTCTCGAAATATGTTTCCATTGATTCCTGTTCTGAAAATGATCCATTTAGGCGTGCATCTGTATTTTTATTGTTCAATTTAAAATGTTATATTGTTTTACTAATGTTATAAGTATTAGTTGTATCGTCTACTATTTTATTTTTGCAGATATAATGTTCTAAGTCTTGGGTGCCTTAAATGTTTTTCTGTTTTTGTAACTCAGAGGATGGACCTAGTTTTTATGATTGAGTTGAGTTCAGTGACTTAAAATTTAAAAGTTAAAATTTAAAATTTAAAAGGTTTCTTCTTAATTTTCTGTCCTATGATTTACTGGAGTTTTTCAAGAGCATTAAAGAATTCTGTTATGCGAGTCGTATATCTGGGAAGTGTTCTTTAGAGCGAACAAGGGGTTTAATAGCGCCGATTACGAGATTTGCTTCATTAAAAGAAACATTGTCATGAGCCATTATGACATTAATCCTTAAATACTTTTGGTATACTGTACATCTAGAGTCTATAATTTTAAGTGCTTCTTCACAATTAGAACACGTTGAAACTAATATTGTGCACTGTTGTTCGTGTTGATTTTTTCCACACAAAGCACACTTTCTTATTTTTGCATGTCTTGCTTGTATGCCCAAAATGAAAGTAATTGAAACATTGCATATGTTTTGATGCATAAGATTCAACTTCAGTTTTGACGTGAAAGAGTGACACTTCTTTAGGCAGATTTTGTCCAGTAAATGTAATTAAAATCGATTGGCTTGGAATCCATTTATCACAATTATCGTTATTTGGTGCTCTATTTCTTTTATTTAGCCTTTAGATATCGACAATTTCAACTTCAGATTGACACGATTGTAGAATATTTTCTTCAGTCAATTCTATAAGAATGCCTTTGATTATTCCCTTTCTAAATTTCTTAAATCCTGGAATATAAGCTTCCAAGTTACACTTATGTAAGTTTTTATCTACTATTACTCTTATTTCATTAGCTTCTGCTTTATTTACAAATAAGACTTCAACTTTATATTTTCTCCTTTTTTTAATATCAATAATCTCTACTTTAATTTAATTATTATTAATATTATGAATGGGAAAGTAATTGTGTCTGTCTGCTACGCTTTCACCTCTTAACCACTAACCTGCATTTTAGTATTTTAATGAAATTTAGTACAAAGATAGATTAGACCTTGGAAAAGGATATGAGCTACCTTTTATATTTTATAACTATAATAATGTTTAGTATATTATAATATTTATATTTTATATATATATATATATATATATATATATATATATATATATATATATATATAATATATAATATATATTATACATATATATATTATACATATATATATATATATTTAATATGCGTGCGGGCATGTGTGTGTGTGTGCGCGTGTGTGTGTATCTTTATATTCTCTTCTCTTCTCTTCTCTATCTCTATCTTTTTCTACTATATATCAAGAAACAGCACTTTTCTCGCGATACAAAATTTTGTTAGAAGTTCTTTTACAATAGTTTTAGTAACATAGGCAATTTAAGAAAACATTTCACTCACTGTTAACCATAAAAATTCATAGTGTATCTAGATTTCGCCAGCGCAGGAATTGATGCGCACTGCGCCAGACGAGAAGAGGTGGAGACTACCTCCTCCCACGGCAGTTCTGATGTCGCTTAATAGATGGCTTCGGGCGAAAGCTTTCCACTAGAGAAATAAGCGAGTCAAGTGCATAAGTACAAAGGTGTTTTCCATGCGGATCACACCCACTCCACACACAGTCTTGCGCCGACCGCTGTGCAGCGCACATCGGTCTTCGCCTGCACTGAGCTTTATACGCCAACCACGGCATCTAGCTCCCAATCGGCCCTTTTAAGAGCCTCCAAACGTATTATTATATTTTATATTTTATATTTTATATTTTATAATTTATATTTTATATTTTATTTTATATTTTATATTTTATGATTTTATTTTGTTCATTTTATACTATTATTTTATAAAATCAGCACTTATAAGTGCTTTTCTAAACGTAGTCTCCCCCCTCCCTCGCCGCTCAATCAGCTCTTCTAAGAGCCCCCCCACCTATTAAGTTTCTCACGCTTGACCTCCCCCTCCATTGTCACACAATGGAGGGAAACTCTCTCGTTGGGCTGTCCCAGTCCCAACTAATTCAGATCATTCTGGACCTCCAGAATAAACTCGCTGGCTTCATGAAAATGAGCAAAGGACCAGCCTCTCAAGGAATTCCCCACGTTGACCCACCCAGAGCCCCCTCCGCCCTCTCACGGCAGCAGACGGCCGATTCCAACTCCGTCCCCATGGACAGCGAACCCAACACCGATCCTGGCACCAACCACAACGACTTCACAGAAGTCTCGCGTCGCTCGAAACGTCAACGCACAATAAGCCCCCTAATCTCTCCGTCCCCCAGCAGCAGCTCGGAATCCGACTCTGAGCCTGACGTAGCGCCCGAACGCAGCCCGCCACCCATCATCATCCGTCAGAAGCAAATCTGGCCCAAGCTGAATGCCGCACTCAAGAAAAACGACATTCTCCCCCGTCGCGTCGTCAACACAACGGACTCTGTTCGCGTTTACCCCAAAACAGTTTCCGATTTTCGCATTCTTTCCAAGAGATTGGAAGAATCAAATATTGAGTACTCTACTCATCAACTCCCTATTGACCGAGACCTCATTGTAGTCATCCGTGGTGTCAACGAATATATCGAAGATGCCGAACTATTAGAAGAGCTTCGCAGCCAAAACCTCCCCATCCGCCGGATCCACCGCATGAGAAACGGCAACAAAATCTGGCCCCTCGTCACGGTCCACCTTGACCCCTCAAACCCTCTATCTAAAAACATCTACAAACTCGCTACCCTCGGAGGCGCCAACATCAAATTGGAGCCAAAGAGGAAAACTAAAATCATCCCCCAGTGTCGCCGTTGCTTCAAATTTTTCCATACGGCCAATTACTGCCACGCCGCCTGGGTCTGTGCCTTCTGTGGTGAAAGCCACGAAACACATTCCTGCCCGATCAAAGACAAAAAATCCGCTAAACCCTCCTGTGCAAATTGCAAAGGCGACCACCGTGCCACCTATCGTGGCTGCCCCAAAGCCCCAAGAAACCCGTCGCCGAGTAAGACCTCCACCCCTCCTACGACTAGATCTTCGCCCCCCCAACCCGCTCCGATCCCCAAGCCATCACAAATCCCTACCCGTCTCGCCCAACCCTCACTCTCTTACGCTAATGCAGCCCGGGGCTCCCCGTCTAATTCACCCCCAACTGCCTCCCCCGCAACAATGCAGCCACCCCTACCCCAGCTGGCGTCACCTCAGCTTCAAAATCTCTTCTTTCGCTTTATGAGCGAACTCACTTCTATCATCCAAGCAGCCCACCATGGCTAGTAAACCCAATAACCTTAAAATAGTCACGTGGAACGCTAACGGCCTGCTAGCGCACAACAAGCTCGCCGAGCTCCAAGACCTTCTTGCAAACAACAACATCGGGGTCGCTTGCATCACCGAAACCCACCTCTCTTCCGACAAAAAGCTATTCATACCTAATTTCACAACCTATAGAAGAGACCGCCCCCGCGGTGCCAAAGGTGGAGTAGCAATTTTCATCAAAAAATCCATTCGCCACAAGGCCATCCAAATCAACTGCTCCACAGCCGGAATCGTCGGCACGGAGCTTACTATGGGCACCGGTCCCCTTCGCATCTTCACCGTTTACGCGCCTCCCAGCAACACCCAACACTTCGACGATCTTCCGCCCCTCTGTAACAACAACACACCCACAATTCTCGCAGGTGACTTCAACGCGAAACACACAGCCTGGGGCTGTCTCCAAAGCAACAGCAGCGGCCTCGCCCTCTTTAACCTCGCTCTACGACACCATCTCATCATCGAAGCTCCGAACGACCCGACGTACAACTCAACAATTGAAACCCACACTCCAGACATTTTAGACATCTTCATTACCAAGAACCTCAACATCTCAACAGATCCCTGGTCCTCTTGTGAACTCAGCTCCGACCACTACCCGGTATTTCTGGAAGTGCCTAGCTGCCCCCTGGAAACCCCGGTAATGATACACTCGACAAACTGGCTCCACCTTCGCTATCTCTTAGAATCCTCCCAATTCAAATGCGCAGCTCTTCACACGACCTCCGACATTGACCGAGAAATCCAGGCCATCACCTTCGACATCAACTCAGCCTCCCTCCAGGCCACCACCAGTCACTCAGTCTCCCCTAGAATTCCAAACCTCCCTCCAGATGTAAAATCTCTCATTCGGGAAAAAAACAAAACTCGGCGCCAATGGCAACGCCGGAGAGACCCGGCCCTCCGCCCTGTTCTCAACGCTCTTCAACGCAACCTCCGAGCCCGCCTTACCGAAATCCGCAGCGCGTCCTTCAATCAATTTATTGAAGAAGCCGAAGCGCACCCCAAAAGTGTATGGAAAGTTGTAAGAGCCCTACGCAATAGGACCCCTCATCTTCCAGCCCTTAAACACGGGGGCTACACATTCACGCTGGACGAAGACAAAGCCAATATCTTCGCCTCCTCTCTCCACCAGCAATGCTCCCCTCTCACAAGCGCCCCTCATCTAACCAGCAGTCATCAACAAATAGAGCAACAGTTAGCCCTCCACAATTTCTCCACGGACGCCATCGCCCCCTCTACTCCGCAGGAGATTACCAACATCATCCGCACCCTCAAGAACAGAAAATCTCCAGGCAAAGACGGTATCCACAATAACGTCTTAAAACTTCTCCCCCGCAAACACATCATGGCCATTTGCAATATAACAAATGCCATGATGCGTCTTCGTTACTTCCCGATGGCTTGGAAAGAAGCCACAGTTATCTGTCTTCCCAAAGCCGGTAAACCCCTAAGTGCAGCCTCAAGCTACAGGCCAATTAGCCTCCTCAGCGCTCTAAGCAAAGTAGCCGAAAGCGTAATCCTAGCCCGTCTCAACCAACACGTCGACGCCAACAATATTCTCCCCTCCTACCAGCACGGATTCCGCCGTCGTCACGGCACCGGCCACCAACTTCTCAGAGTGGCCGAGTTCATCGCCGACAACCTCAACAAACGCCGCCATACTTCGATGCTCCTTTTGGATGTCCAGCAGGCCTTTGACCGAGTCTGGCACCAAGGTCTCATCCACAAACTCATCACCTTAAAATTCCCAGATTACCTCATAGGTGTCACAAAATCCTTTCTCGCCGATAGAACAATCCGCGTTCGCGTTGGCACTTCCTTCTCGAACCCCGTACATATCTCTGCTGGTGTCCCCCAAGGCTCCAAACTTTCCCCCCTACTCTTCAACATTTTCTGCCACGACCTTCCCTCCAAAGAACATATCCTCACCGCTCTCTACGCCGACGATATAGCCATCCTAGACTCCACCAAAACCATTGGAGCTAGCTCTGCCAAAATTAACAAGTTTCTTCCCACCCTCCTCGAGTGGTACCAAAAATGGAGGCTCACAATCAACGAGGCTAAATCCACCGCCGTCTTCTTCTCCCACAGGCAACGCACCCCGCCTAACATAAGAGTCAACTCTCTCCGCATCCCATGGAGTTCCACCGCCAAATACTTAGGCATCACCCTAGATCGTAGGCTAACCTGGATCCCCCATATCAAAGCAACCAAGCACAAAGCGCAAGCCGCCTTTACCTCTCTTAAACCCTTTTTCCACAACCCCAAGATCTCACCCAAAACCAAAGTCCGCGCTTTCAACGCCATTATCAGGAGCATTATCTCTTATGGCATCCCCATCTGGGGCTCTACCCTCCCCCATCGCCTTAAATCCATCCACGGCACCTATATGCGACTACTTCGCTCTGCCCTCAAAATCCCATGGTTCATCAGGAACAAACAAATCCTCGTAGAAACCGGACTGCCCTTCATCCCTCAAGCAGCCTATACATATGCTGCGAACCTCTGGGCCTCAGTGCAGTCCCACCCAAACCCCAGCATTAATGCCCTTGCCAGCTTCACCCGCAAGCCCTCCGACCGAGTCAGAAGGCCATGTCACCTGCTGCCATAATTAGCTCCCTCTAGCTTCGCTCCCAGCGTAAGTGCCTCTCTCCTAACGAGAGGCCTCCACCCCTCCTCATGCTTCTTTTATTTTCAGGTTGGGAGTCTTAGTCTAACGACTGTGCCCCGCTCCGGGAGGGGTTTTAGTCGGTAGGCACCAGTGATAGCTCGAAGCCAGCTCTCGCTAGGAGTCAGCTTCCACTGGTGAATCCGACACTACCCGTTAACAGCTTGGGTGTCTTTTTGAAGATTTCCCCTCCCCGTGCCAACAAACACAAAAAAAAAAAAAAAAAAAAAAAAAACCATGCGGATCACTGAGATTTTGAAATCTTTTTTTTGAATATCTTGTTACGAAATTTTTATAATTAACATATTTTGATGGAATTTCGAATTCTTTTTTTTGATTCTCTTGCTAGGAAATTTTTATTATTAATTTACAGGGTGACAAATAGGAAGTTGGCTAAAGTAATCACTTATAATTTTGAGATAGGTGCTGGGAAAAAAATAATAAAAATACATATTAAATCAGTGGTGGTGATTTTTATTTAAAATAGGTTTCAGTTTAATCGAACATTTTCAACAGACACATATTACGTTTTTAAAAAAATGACAAAACCTGGCTAGGGAATAACTATTGATCCTTCGGCTACGGCAGTCCGTTCTACGGGAGTAGCGCCACTGAACGGGGCACCGCGATGCTCAGTCTCGCGGACACCGATTATGTACGGCACCCGTACACACAAGTCGTCACGTGGATGCTGGATATATATGGCACCCGTAACGAAAGGGTTAATGGTAAATATTTTCGGAGTGATTCCTATCTGAACTTGCACAATAATTAAGTTGTTTTTGGTTGAAAAGTTGAAAAAACTTGTTTAATTTTAGAAGAAGAAATACTAAAAATTCCTTTTCTAATAGCTTCTCTTAAATCATCTTTGGTCTTGGGTTTTTCCGCATAACAATAATCTTTCAGGTAGCTTCATAAGAAGAAATTACATGAGTTTAAGTCCAGTAAATAAGGGAGCCATTCTATACCTGCGTGTGCAGACTTAGGATATCCTAAACCGATGACGCGTTCACCATAAACTTCGTAAATAGCTTTAAATACCTCTTGAGTTCTATGCAGCGTAGCACCATCTTGTATAAAATAATAGTTCCTGAATAATCCACGTTTCTTAGCGAAAGAAAAAAATTCTGTTTGTAGCATTTTTCGATAACTATTGCTTGTTATTGTCCCCTTCAAGAATTCTCAGTGTACTCCTATGATTGAAATAGCTGCCCAAACCGTCAACTTAACAGTATGTAAGGACTTTGCCTCAGTAAAATGTGGATTTTCAATACCCAAAAAAATGGTAATTCTGTTTATTGACATATCCATTCAAATAAAAGTAAGTCTCGTCTAAAAAAATTATGTGATTAATATCGATTTCGTTAGATCAAATTTATTTCTCATAACTTTACAAAACTCAGTTCTTTTTTTTTTACAATTTACGGTGAGCAATTGATGAGTTGTGATTTTGTAAGGATGTGACTTAATAAAATTTTTTATTATTAATCTTAGTGTCTCTTGATTTAGTTTTGAAGCTGCTGAAGCTTTTCTTATTGAATCCGTTAGATTATTCTTGAAATGATCTTCGACCTTGGCAATCTTATCTTCTGTTATAACTGTGTATGAAGGACCAGGAAGATCATGACGACGATCGTCAAGAGTATAATAATTGATGAAGTTATCAATTACTCTGCGAAAGAAGTAAAAAAAAATTTGGAAACTTTATTAAAAAATGCGGTGATACAATAAAGTCAAATAAAATTTTTTCATTCTTACCTTCTAAGAGTATTTTCACTGCCTACTCTTTTACTTTCGAACTGAGTATGAAAACCTCTATACGCTTTAGTATAGTTTTTACCTCTAGAATAAAAGCGCCCGATGAGATACACCTTTTTTTCATTCGCAAGGTCACTCATTTTAAAGTACGCGTATTGCTCTTCACGGCGTCTCAAAGGAAACTGAAAACATTCTAGAATGTAACACATCGTTCAATAAGTCCCGAGACTAATAACGAAAACAACATTTTTTTTCAAAAATCATTTTTATTCATCAATATAATCTCCTTTTAGAGTGATACAATCTTTCCAACGCCTTTCCAACATTTCTATACCATGTTTATAGAAGGATTCATCCTTTGCTTCAAAATAGGCTTCATTTTCGGCAATGACCTCCTTATTCGAGCCAAATTTTTTTCCCTGGAGCATTTTTTTTAAATCAGCAAAGAGCCAGTAGTCGCTGGGGGCTAAATCTGGCGAATACAGGGGGTGGGGAAGCAAATTAAAGCCCAATTCGTTCAATTTTGCCATTGTTTTCATGGACTTGTGGCATGGTGCATTGTCTTGGTGAAAAAGGATTTTTTTCTTCTTCATGTGCGGTCGTTTTGCTGCGATCTCCTCCTTCAAACGTACCAACAAGTCAATATAATAATCACTGTTGATCGATTTACCTTTTTTCAGGTAGTCAATGAAAATCACGCCATGTGTATTCCAAAAAACAGACGCCATGACTTTGCCAGCAGAATGCTGCGTTTTTGGACGCTTTGGGCGGCTTTTGCCAGCCATGCGCCACTCAGATGATTGCCGATTCGACTTCGGAGTGAAATGATGTATCCATGTTTTATCTATAATCACGTATCGACGCAGGAAATCCTTTTTATTGCGAGTAAATAGCGATAAACAGCTCTCTGAATCGTCGACTCGTTGCTGTTTTTGTTCCACTGAAAGCAATCGCGGCACCCACTTGGAAAAAACCTTTTTCATGCTCAATTTTTCATGAGAGATTGTAAATACGCTTCCAGATGATATCTGTGTCATTTCTGCAATCTCACGGACCTTCACTTTGCGATTTTTTATTACAATTTTTAACACTTCACTCACATTTACCTGTGTAACGGCTTCCAATGGCCTACCCGAACGTTCTGCAATGTTTGTGTCCGTACGACCACGTTTAAACTCAGCATACCAACGACAAATCGTTGGTTTCGATAAAGAGGAGTCCGGGTAATGTTTTTCAAGCCATTGCTGGGCTTCTACGGTGTTTTTACCCATTAAAAAACAATGTTTTATCAACACGCGAAACTCTTTTTTTTATTTTTCAAACAAATTACAAAGTGACTTTACTCTAACCTCGATAACTCTGTTGTCTGTGATCCGATCGACGTGAAATTTTTACACGTTTCATGTAAAGGTTCGCACTCTATGGAAACGTGGCCAGTTTGGTACTACTAGCACCATCTCTGAGTTATTCTCGGGACTTATTCAACGATGTGTTATACAAAATATCAATAATGTAAAATGATTCTTTTTACTCTTACATTTATTTAATTTTTATTTTAATTTAATTCAATAATTTACATATAATTTCATATTGTTTTCGTACGATAGTAGGAAGTTGCTTCGAATGAAACCACTCAAATCCAATAATTCTTTTAACTATATTTTTCTATATCTTCTATGCTATATTCTTTTACAACTTATGTATTTTATACAAAGTTACTTGTGACATGTAATTAAAACCATACTTGCTGGACACTTGAAGAGTGTAATGGTGGAAAATATTAATAATAAAATATATAGATTATAAAAAATAAATGAATATTTGATTTGATAATTATATTTTTCTATTTCTATTTAAAATATAAAGTGCTTTGTTTTTCAAATAAAAAATTATCAAATTTAAAAAAATTGTTATTGACAAACTTTAATAATTTTTTATTACATATATATATATATTTAAAATCATACAAATATACAATAGAAAAGTATAAGTATTAAATCAAATGTTCATTTATTTTTTCTATTCTATATATTTTAATATTCATATTCTCCACCATTACACTCTACAAGTGTCCGGCAAGTATGGTTTTAATTACATGTCACAAGTAACTTCGTATGGAATATATGAGTTGTAAAAGAATATAGCATAAAATATTAGGTGTACAACTTTGCTTTCGCCGTTTGGCAATAGATGGCTGTAGCGGCAAGTGGTAGTTGAAATAAATAGATCATAGATGTCATACAATAAGCTTAGGTATTTGTAAACATAACGCCATCAAAATATTAGTCGATTCGTGTCCGCATCATAAAGTTATTCTCGATTAAACATGTCAGCTTTTGAGCCAAATTCTCGTCATTTGCGGGAGGTTTTAATTTTCTGCTTTAATATGAAGAAATCTGCGACTGAGGCTCATCGAATGCTCTCAAATACCTATAGTGAGGCCACTATTAGTGAAAGAACGTGCCAAAAGTGGTTTCAACGCTTCAAGAACGGCGATTTTAACGTCGAGGACCAGCATGGCGGTGGAAGAAAGAAGGTTTTCGAAGATGCAGAATTGGAGGCATTACTTGATTAAAACTCGTGTCAAACGCAACAAGAATTGGCAGGATCATTAAGAGTGACGCAAAAAACCATTTCAAAACGCCTGAAAGTCATGGGAATGATTCAGAAACAAGGAAATTGGGTGCCGTACGAGTTTAAGCCGAAAGATGTTAGAGGGCGTTTGTGTTTGTGAACAGCTGCCTGCAAGGCAGAGACGGAAGCGATTTCTGCATCGCGTTGTGACTGGGGACGAAAAATGGGTTCACTACGATAATCCCAAGCGCAGAAAATCATGGGGATATCCCGGCCATGCTTCCACGTTGACGTCCAAACCGAATATTCACGGTTCCAAGGTCATGCTCAGTATTTGGTGTGACCCGCTCGGCGTAGTGTATTATGAGTTGTTAACACCGACTGAGACAATCACAGGTGATCGTTATCGAACGCAATTAATGCGTTTGAGCCAAGCATTAAAAGACAAACGGCCGCAATACAACAAGAGACATGATAAAGTTATTTTACAGTATGACAATGCTCCACCCCATCTTGCGAAAGTGGTCAAGACATATTTGGAAACTTTGAAATGGGAAGTCCTACCTCACCCGCCGTATTCTCTAGACGCTGCTTCCTCGGACTATCACTTGTTTCGATCAATGGCACATGGCCTGGCTGACCAGCACTTTCGGTCTTATGAAGAAGTAAAAAATTGGATCGATTCGTGGATCGATTCAAAAGATGACCAGTTTTTCCAACGCGGGATCCGTACGCTGCTCAAAAGATGGAAAAAAGTAGTGGCCAGCGATGTACAATACTTTGAATCATAAATGTATAACCAGTTTTTTACAATAAAGCCACGAATTTCGGAAAAAAACGGCAGAAGCAAAGTTGTACACCCAATAGCATCTCTTGAATGAACACACACCAAGTTGCAGCCATATTGGTCTATTTCTTTGTGTTTGGTATTTGTGCATATCAAGGAAGTCGAGTGATTTTCAAGAAATGGACGAAAAAGAAATTCGTGTGGCGATTAAACATTACTTTATGAAAGGCAAAGCGCGTCAGGAGACTAAAGAGAAACTTGATAAACATTATGGTGACTCTGCATCTTCGATTAGAACAGTTTATAAGTGGTCTTAAAATTTTTGGACTGAGCATATGGGCACAAGTGACGCCGAACGTTCTGGACGGCCTGTGGAGGTTACGACTCCAGAAATCATTGATCAAATCCATGATATGGTAATGGATGACAGAAGAGTTAAGGTGCGTGAGATTGCTAGTGCTATGAGCATCTCGACTGAACGGGTACAGAATATTTTGCATAAACATTTGGACATAAGAAAGCTATCCGCAAGATGGGTGCCGCAATTGCTCACGCTCGACCAAAAACGGAATCGTGTGAAGTGTTGCATGGATGGTTTCCAGAAAAATCCGGAGGTCTTTGAGCGTCGTTTCGTCACTGTGAATGAAACATTGATACATTACTATACTCCTGAGACCAAACAAAAGTCTAAACAATAGGTTACCAAGGAAGAATCTGCACCAAAAAAAGCGAAGACCGTTAGTTCGGCCGGAAGGGTTATGGCGACTGTCTTTTGGGATTCGCAAGGGATAATCCTCATCGACTATCTGGAAAAAGGTAAAACAATTACAGGTGCATATTATTCATCGTTATTGGACCGTTAGAAAAACGAGTGGAAAAGCGCTCGCGATTGGCCCACAAGAAAGTCCTTTTCCATCACGACAATGCACCAGCACACACCTCAGCTGTTGTGGTCGCAAAATTAATCAAAATAGGATTTCAATTTGTTTCAGATCCCCCCTTTTCTCCAGACTTGGCTTCGTCGGACTACTATTTGTTCCCTAATTTGAAGAAATGGCTGGCGGGACCAAGATTTTATTCAAACGAGGAGGTGATTGCAGACACTAATGGATATTTTGCAGACTTGGACAAATCCTATTATTCGGAAGGGATCAATAAACTAGAACATCATTGGACGAAGTGTATAAGCCTAAAGGGAGACTTTGTCGAAAAATAAAAAAGGTTTACCCCAAACACGTAAGCAGTTTTTATTTTTGCACGGACTTTTCAAACGCCCCTCGTACATGTAGATATTCATTAGCATATTATATATAACAACATTGATGATCAGCTATCGTTAAAAAAAAAATGTGTTGATAAAAAAGAAAATACTTAGCAATATTATTTGATTTCACAACTTTCGAGAGTCAAAAATGCTGATTTTGAATATTCTTTTTGATAAGTTACTCACAGGTGCCATACTAATATTTGATAAATTGATAATACATGAAGAGAGCACAGAAAAATATCTAAAAATGACAACCAATACTTACCATAATTTTCTTTTTAATAAAAAGGTTGTATTTAGATTTCATAAATCAGGTAGAATATATATATAAAATTATAAAACATTATATTAGATTTATTATGAAAGTAATCTGTGAAAAATGATTGCACTATATGATGCATTAGTTGTATAGATAAAAGAAAATGAAATTTAAAAAAGTTGTAAAATTTTCTAGAATCTTATGAAATTAACGTTTGTTCTAAGATTAGAATGTAAATATTTCGAGAAACTTTTGGTTATTGTTTTTTTTATAATTTTATCATTGTTATATTTTGTGACGGGGTATATTCGGGAAGCACGTAAGAGATTCTCCCTCTCACGTACGCACTGTCGTCAGGCCCCGGATTGGGCCTGGCAGGCCGCTAGATCCACCGATGCGGCCGCGGGTGTCAGCGGACGTTAGCCGCCGGTGCTATGACACCCGCGTGCAATGCCGACCTGTTAGCAGCGCAGTATCTTTCTCCGATCCTGCTTTAACTTACACGTGAGAGGCATTGCCTAAGACCCCACTGCCGGTGCTGCTCTCACCGGGCGCGGCTGCTCAGAATGTGTGCCAAGAACCGGTCAGCACACCCGCGGAGGCGGCGGTATTCGGGATAGGAAAGCTGTAGGGAAGCAACTAAATAAAAAAGCACTTGCTAAAGGCTAAAAGCTTATTTAATACGAAATCTGAACAAAATAATAAAAAATATAATATTTATCGCGTAGAGGTCCGTTTAGAGTGAAAAGCAATTAGTATTGCTTCACGCGCAATACTAATTCGCGAGGCGCGCACTGCGCATGCGCACCCTCTCCGAGTCGCGTGGCTACACACACACGTGTAGTCTATGATCGTCGGGTATAGAGAGAGCATTCATATCATAGCAGTTCTCCCTCTATGCCGACGTAGTCTATGACTGAACGAGTGAGAGCGGGTCTCTCACTCGTCTACACAGTCTATGGTTGAGCAAGAGAGCTTGGTCCTCTCGCTCAACTGCGTGCTTAATGCTTGTACGGGTGAGAGTGGATTTCTCTCACTCGTACAACTATTCTATGGTGGTGCGAGAGAGATCGGTTTTCTCACTCGCACTCGCACGGTCTATACGAAATGATATAACGCGGTCTCACGCATATATAAAATAGATCGTGGCGATTAACAAATTCTCGCGGGCTAAGAATTACTACTAAGTGGCCACTTACTTGATCTATTATCCTACAATATCGTCCTGTCGAAAGGCTGCTGCTTTTCCTCGTCTAACGGCGGAAAACTCGTGTTGTCTAGCGGAAAATTGCTCTAATCACAAAAACGTGTGCGGCACGGAAAACGGCGCGAACAAGAAGATTGATTGAGGAGAAGGCTCCTCCTTCCCCTCTCGCGCCTATCAGATTTCCCGCGTAGCGCTATCGATTCTTGATCGGTAGCGCCGCGTTCCGACATGCCGCGGATTCTCGCGCCTTTTCCCGTGTCGCGTCATCAATCGCTTGATCGATGGCGCTGCGTATAGTTGCGCCGCGAGCTTTACCTAGCACTGCATGGCAGGTGGCCTAGCCTCTATAAGCCACCTGTCACAATTTTACAAAATGTTTGTATAAAAACTTTATAAAAATAAGTTAAATTTTAAGAAATATAATTTTGATATAAATTTTATTATAAAAATAAGTTGAATTAAAAGTAATAGATAATCATGTACAAATTGTTTAGTAATTTCATGTACAAAATAACATTATATTAATTTACAATAAAAATATTGATAAAATTGAATTTATATTTGTGTTGTTAATTGAAAAGTTTAATTTATATTTGTGTTGTTGATAAAAAAATTTAATTTATATTTGTGTTGATACAAATTTATAAATATAAAAGAAATATAATTTTTATAAATTAAATACACGCAAATATTCGCAATATATTTTATATTACAAATTTATTGTCAAATCGTATAATACAATAAAATTAATTAATTATTTAATATAATACATGAATTATTTAATTAACAAAATAAACTGTTTTGATTATATTGTTTTACAAATTTGAGTAAAAATAAAAATTTAATTTAAGAAATAATTTTAATTAATTGGTATTTGAAAATAAAAAAATGATATTCTAATGGCGCCCCAGACGTGTGTCCTAGGCATAGGGTCGCGCGACACGAGAGGGCGTGCGCAGTCGGGAACGAGAGGTCCGTAGCGTGCGCAGAGGGCACAACAGGCACACACATACACACAAGCGTGTATAAAAGCGTAGGCGCGAAGAAATAAGTGTCCCTGGCGTGTCAACGGGGACAGAAGAATTTTTTTTTGTTCTCGTTTTAAAAATAATTTATAAAATTTTTATTTCATTTTTGGAGTTTATCTTGCTTGTAGCACCGAGGCTCAAGCAAGTACCAGGTCAGGGAGAACTGACCTCTCCACAGCCACGCCAGTGCGAGTTGTGATACCGTGGGTAGAGGGACGAGGTAAATCTCTCTTAAAAATAAATTGTATATAGATTCACTTGTTTATTTATTTATTCATACTTATATATTTAGCGTCTAAATATATATTGCGTGCGATACCCACGATATCGCAACTGTTCGATTTGTTGTATTATTAGCGTGCGGACTGAACGAGAAGACATGGCGACAGGAGAATCCTCCAAAATAGAGAATTGGCTCTTCGCCATGAAGGGCGAGGAGGTAGAGGAAACCCTCCACGCTCTCCGATTACGGACAGACGGGCCACGGTTTGCAAAACTGGCCCGTATAACTAATTGGCTGCTGGGAAATTTCACAGCATCCGATTTCCAGGACGAGGTCGCCGGGGCAGACGAGGTTGCTTAGGCTGCGAGAACCGAAGCAAGAAGTAGCTTCGTGCTCCGTGCCTGCCAGGAGAGGGCAGGCACGACGGCAGGGTCGGCGGACTACGACAGAGAAGAGCCGCATCTGCTGACCATGTTGTTAGAGGACGAGGCGGACCGCCCGTCCATAACCAACACACGAGGAGAGGAGGTGGCGGACGCGGAAGACCCGCCACCAGCGAGAAGAGAGCTCTTGATGCAGGAGCGCATCGAGAGCTTGACGCAGACGATCGCGGGCATGGTCAAGTGTCTTACGGCCATGCAGGCGGAATTATAAGATTTGCGAGCCAAGCAAGAGGTCGCAAATCTTAGGCCGAGTGCATCGTCTACCAGGATAGACAGCACGCCAGGACCGACCAGACAACCACAGAGAGAGACCGCGGGACCGACTCTCTCGCCTCAGGCTCGGTGGTAGAGCAAGCGCCGAGCCACGTCACATTCCAGGACACGTTCACGTGTAACTACGTGTCCACGCACAGCAGCCCCTGCGAAGGCGAAGATTCGCGAGGGACTGCTGAGTGCCCGCCATTCCCAAAGTCCGGCCCCAATGGAGCCTGGAGGAGGGGGAAAAGTTGCACGAATGCACCGAGTAATAGTGCATAATGCAACACCGGTATGGCGGGCCCTCGTGACGTCGGAAAGATTGTCAGTCGGTGAAATATCGCGTTCCGGGGAGAGCCGACTGGCAACATCGACGCGTTCTTCCGAAAGGTGGACGAAGCGAAGAACGCGTCAGAGATTAGCGTCCCAGAGATGCTGGCGTCGCTACCCCCGCTGCTAAGTGGCTTAGCCGAGATGTGGTAGGGCTGCTACAAGCATAAATTGCAGACGTGGGAGGCGTTCTGATAGGCAGCGCGTGCGCACTGGGGGTCCAAGGCCAATATACAGGAGCGGCTGAGGGACGAGGCCAGGCGCCGCTTTCAGCAGGCGGACAAACCAGCGCGCACATATTACGTTGCCTGAAGGCGATATTGATGAAGATATAGCCACCACTGAGCGAGGAGCGGATGGTGGATAGCCCCCACGATAATCTGCTCCCGCAGATCAAGAGGATTGTCACTCGGATGGAGTGCCGCACGCTCGATGAGCTGATTGACCGTGCCGCAAGAGCCGAGTTGACATTAGAGAGGGAACGAGGCGACCGGACGCCCGTTCCCCTGAACCACGCGGTAGTGTCAGAGGCGGCCTATCGCCCGAAGACCGCCACAAGAGCGCACCCAAAGGTAAGCGCCAAGGTAGGCACGACCGAAGTGGCGGTCGCCGCAACACAGGTTGTTTGGCCAGACTTGCCGGTCAACCAAATGAAGGCGGCATTGAGGGAAGTTATGGTGGACTTCGCCAAACACAATGGCCTCATGGCGGGCCATAGAAGCCGAGAAGGTAGGCGGAGCCCACCCAGAAAGTCCAGCCCAAGGCGGCAGAAAAAGCCGCGATCCGGACCGAGCAGCCCAAAGTCTCAATCCCCCAGAAGGGGGGAGAAGGAAGAAAATGGAGACGAAAAGTCCGAACAGCCGAAGCAGAAGAAAGAGTTTTGCCTCCGCGAATGTGGCAGGCTAAATATGATTAAGAGGTTTTGCCCGGACTGCTCGGGAAGCGAACAGGGAAGAGCGTAGAAGAGATCCCTACGCCCTTCCCATCCGAGTCTGGGATCCAAGTTCCCGAAGGGAGCACCAGCGAGCTTGTGAGCACCGAGCTCGCGTCGGAGACGGCTCTGGACCACCCAGAGAAGGGTGCTCCAAAAGCTGCCAAGAGGTGGTCGCTGGTGTGCGTAGGGAGGGGACACACCCTACGCGCGCTATAGAACTCGGGGTCAAAGTTGTAGTGTTGCGACGCATTCAAGCGGCCGGCCGCACGATCAACCGCGAAGAGAGCGCGTTCTGCCAGGACGAGGCAAAATACCTCAGGGTGCTGACGAGCCAGGAAGGCTTTCACATGGATCCAGCCAAAGTCGCTCAAAGGATCAACCTCCCAGCACCCAGGAACTTGCGTTAGCTGCGCAGCTTCCTAGGCATGACGTCGTGGCATTGTAAGTTCCTAAAGGACCGGGACACGATCGTCGAACCGCTCGCGCGCTTGGTCACGAAAGGGCGACGCTATAAATGGTAAGAGAACGAGGGTACGACGGGCCGTACTCTCGACGCGGCGGGGCCCCTCCTGACGAGCCAACCAGGAGCAGGCCCTATCCCCAGCGAAGAACCTTCGCAAGGCAAGTGCGCGAACGCTACGCCGGCCGGAAAGCGCGGTCGACCCCGGAAGACGGTCTGCGTCGTTAGGCGTCCCACGGCGAATGTAAGGGAGCCACCGTTGACCGGGGAGCGACCAGAGGTAGGTGCGCGCGCTAAGCGAGGCCCGGGAAGGCTAGCGGGTAGTAGAAAGGCGAAGGGCGTGAGCGAGAACAGTGCGACTTTGTCTCGCCAAACACGCGCGAACTCGTAGTCACCAACCCCACCTAACCCTCCTTCCTCTCCTTTGTGTAACAGGTCATGGAAGCATCTACAACGCACCAGAATGCCATCGACGCGTTGGCAACCGCTCTAGCCCACGTCAGGGGGCTAGGAATAAGCAAGGAGGCCGACGAGTTTGTCGTTGGCATGCTTTGGTTGGTCCAAGAAGTGACAGCCGAAAAGAAGGATGTCGTCAACAACTCGTCGACCGTGCTGATCCAAAAGTTAAAGGAAGAACCACTTAAAGAGGACGCGTACAAAGAGGCTCCGTGCGCCTCCAACGACGCCCCTCCACATCTCCGCCGCCCCAAGGCAAAACCCGAGGCTGAAGACAAAACAAAGGGCGCGCGCAGGAAGACCCCGCGCGCCTCCGAGTAGCCACCGCAGGAGGACGCGCGCCAAGAGGCGCCGCCAGCCGCGCATCCGCCAGCACAGGAGGATGTGTGCGGAGAGAGGCCGCGCACCTCTAATCAGCCCCCGCAAGTCGGTACGGTGGCTGACGGGGCAGAAATCTAGGAGCTAGTGCGGGAAAGCAAGAGCTTTAACGAGGCGCAGCGAAAGCGCCTCGAATCCATATACCGTAGGGGCGATCGGTGTTATGCCGCCGCCAGCGACGACCTTAAGAAAAAGATCGCCACCTCTGATGCGACGATCGAGATGTATGCCTGGCGAGCGGCATACCAAGTGGGAGATGTCAAGCGCGAGCGACGCCGACAACAGAGAGAGGACCGCTGTAAAAAGAAGAAAGAGCGCCGGCGAGCGGTAGAGGAGGCCTCCCGCCGTGAACAGCAGGTACGGGAGGAGGCGGCACGGCGGCAGCGAGCCAGGGAGGAGAGGTTGCGCCGGGTGCAGCGCGAAGTAGAACAGGAGGCAGCCCTCGACGCCGAGCGACTGCGGGCCCACGCAGCCCAGGTCGGGATGGCCAAATTGGAGGCCGAGCGGGCGAGCCGAATCAAGGAAGCCCGGCACAACAAGGGGCAGGCGCCCTGATGCTTCATATGCGGCCTGGAGGGCGTGAAAATACCAAAGAAATGCCCCAGGCTGCATGAACACTGGAAATTCAAGGAGCCCTGGTAATGAAGAGCCAGGGCCTCCGGGCAACGGAGCCCGGGCCTCCCTCCTTTGTGTTGTAGGAGACTTGGCAAAGAAGAGCCAGGGCCTCCCTCCGTGGTATTGTAGGAGCCCTAGCAGAGAAGAGCCAGGGCCTTCCTCATAGTCATGCAGTTCATAATTTAAAATATAAGTATTTTTCATATTTTTCGAATCATAGAATATATTATTTCTTGATCCTTCCAATCCTCATCCCGATCTAAGCCTAGGGGAGGCATCAGTGCAGTAGCTGCTATCATAGAATAGGCGTACGAGTAAGAGAAAGCCACTTATACTCGTACAATCATCGAGCACGCAGTCGAGCGAGAGGAACGAGCTTTCTCGCTCAACCATGGACTGCGTCGTCGAGTGAGAGAAACCGTCTCACTCGAGCAGTCAGAGACTACGGCGGTATAGAGGAAGAACTGCTCTCTCTATATCCGTCGTCCATAGACTACATGTGTGTATGTAGCCACGTGAAGTGAAGAGGGTGCGCATGCGCAGTGCGCACCGCGTAAATTAGTATTGCGCGTGAGGCAATACTAATTGCTCTTCACTTACAAGGGACGTCTCCGCAATAATTATTATACATTTTGTATTATTTTTGTTGATTGTATTTAAAAAATAAGTTTTAAACAAACAGCAGGTGCGTGGTTCTTATTTTTATTCCATACAGCTTCCCTATCCCGAATACCGCCGCCTCCGCGGGTGTGCCAATCTAGCATTGGCATCCAAACTATGCAGCCCAGCCCGGTGGGAGCAACACCGGTAGCGGGGCCTTATGCAAGGCCCCCCGTCACACACAAAAGATAAAGCAGGACCTGAGAAAGGTCCTGCATTGCTAACGGGCCGTAAGCAAATTACCCCGTTACAAAACATTAATTTACTTTTAGCAAGAACATAGAGAATTGGAAATGAATAGCCACAAAATTGTTAATTTAGTGGCAAATAAGAAATAAGTGATTAAATATTTAATAAAATATATTTTTATAGCCAATTGCTTATATAAATTATTTATCATCACAAAGAATCTTTATACAACATTAATAAGTTTGGATTAGTAGGAGTCAAATCGATCCATGTTTCAGTTTCCATGAAATTCATCAAAATATCTAATTTGTATATCTGACTATTTTCTATTTTATTTTTATTTTTAAGTACAGAAAATTGTTTAACTATGTTCAATGTGAATTTTAAAATATATATTAATAAATAATCGAATAAAATTAATTATTGAATTTAGAAAAATTTTTTCTTACCATTACTTATTTTAAGTTCTAAATCTTTTTGATTAATTAAATAATCACACTTTTGTTAAACAAATAATTAATTGTATTTGATAAATTCTGAAACACCTCTAATCCAGAGAAGGCTAAAAAAAGTACAATAATAAATGTTCGTATACCATGCTATAAATAGAGATCATGCAGTGCAAAAGTAAATGAAACAACATTTTGAAACTTTAAACGATTATGTATGATCATGAGCAAAAAATAGGTAGCAGAGAATAAAAAGAATACGATTGCGAAACAAATACAAAGGAACTTAGTAAGGTGTAATAAGAGTTGCAATTAATTGTGTTATTAATATATTATTGATTAAAATTCCAAAAACAAATTTTATTATAACTTTTTAGACAAATAATAAAAATAATACAATAAAATAATAAAAATTTATTAATATTTTGGGTACAAACTATTAATAAAATTAGAAGAATATATAAAATTAGTTAAATAGCTTTTAAGACAAATAATAAAAATAATACAATAAAATAATATAAATTTATTAATATTGAAGATATAAACTTTAAATAAAATTAAAAAAATATATAAAATTACTAGAATTTTTTTCTTAGTGCATATTTAATAAATAAGCAGACTAACGAATAAATTTTATTACTTTAATAAACTAAATTTTATTATTATAAATAAAAATAAATTTCTAGTTATCTTCATTATTGAAAAAAGTGCACTTACCCGATAACCATTGCTGTACATCTAAATAAAGATAAATTAAGTCAACCACAACTTCTTTCTCTCTCTGTTGCATCACTAAATTCGACTCCTCTCTATTATAATATTTCACCTATTCCATCTAATAATTCATTAGGAAAAGCATCATCAGCAACTCAAGTTGTGTAGGCTTTAACTACTGTAACAATTTCTCCAACAACTGAAGGTGGAAATCCAAAACCAGTACAAACTCCATCAATACAATCAAATACTTTACAATCAAATATAGTATAATATTATCAACTCTAGCACTGACAACAAAACGATCAATTTTCAAAGATTGTTCTAAAGTAATGCTCTTTCATGAAATAGATAAGTATCGTCATGACAAATTACAATTCTAGTTGCAGACATTTCTTTTTTAGTAAAATTTGAGGCATTTTGCATCGAACCTCCGCTAGCTATTACCATATCCACATAATTAAAACTGTTTTACAATTTCACTTTGAAATAATAAATACTTTTTTACAATTTCACTTAGAAATAGTGAACATAAAATTGTTTTCATTTTAAGAACAATTATTTTATATTTATTATTTATTTAAATTATGTCAACAATAAACACTTCCAATTAAAAATATAACATTATTAATAGTATCAATCCACAAATACCAGGTGTATAAGTATGAAATGCGAATTTTAAAAGAAAAAATAAGATGTTAAATTTCGTAGAATAATAAGAAGTGCTTTATTCAAAGTATGCTCCATCGCTTTTTATACATTTTTCCCATCTTTAGGGCAATTTGTGAACATCATGCCAGTAGAAATCTTCCCCTTTTACCGCAAACCATTCATCGAGCCATTTTTTGACATCTTGATAAGAATCAAAGCGCTGCTCAGTAAGTGCGTGACCCATCGATGCAAATAAGTAGTAATCAGAAGGAGCCAAATCTGGTGAGTAAGCCGCATTAGGCAGAACTTCCCAGTTGAGTGCTTTCAATGTGCCGCGAACCGGTTTTGCCGTATGTGATGGAGCATTGTCATGGAGAAAAATCACTTTGTGTTGCCTATTTCGGTATTCTGGCCTTTTTTCGAGAAGCAAACGGTTTAAATCGGTTAATTGCTGTTGGTAACGTGTAGTATTAACGGTTTCCCCAGGTTCCAATAGCTCATAATAGACCACGCCCCTCTAGTCCCACCAAACACAGAGCATCGTCTTTCTACCAAAACGATTTCGTCTTGCGGTTGATGTGGATGGTGCTTCTGGGTCTACCCATGATTTCTTGCGTTTGGGATTTTTAAAATAAATCCACTTTTCATCCCCTGTTACTATTCGATACAAAAACGACTTCCTTTTGTACCGAGCGAGCAAAATTTCACATGTGATTTTGCAATTTTCCAGTTGCCTGTCATTCAACTCATGTGTTACCTATCTACCGCTCTTCTGAGTTTTCTCCATCGCTCGTAGGCGATTGGAAATAGCTTATTGATAAAATCCTAATTGCTGTGCGAGTTGCTTTTGTGTTTGGGAATCATCTTCGTCCAACAATGCTCGCAAACCCATATCTTCAAATTTTTTTGGCGGTTCTCTATGTTCCTTGTCTGCAACGTCTAGGTCACCTTTTTTGAAACGCTGTAACCATTGTTCACACGTATCTTGCGATGGAGCATGTTCACCATAAACTTCTCGTAGTAACCGAAAGGATTCAGCAGCAGTTTTCTTTGAATGAAAACAAAAAATTAATGCTGTCCGCAAATGCTCTTTGTTCGGTTTAAACTTTAACATATTAAACACAACAATACAACACGATGCACACACTTTTTCAGTCTATCACGAATGCGCGTCTAAACTTGTTCATGACACAACAAAATGGCGCAGTGTCAAATCATAACAGCTTAAACTGCATTGGTACACCATCTGTTGTCTAAAATCCGCATTTCATACTTGTACACCTGGTAGCTTCATTAAAAAATATAACTTTTAATTACCATATTTACAAAATTAATACCTTTTAACAATTCTACTTAGTAATAATAAATACTTTTCTATAATTTCACTAAGAAATAGTAAACATAATTAATAACCTATTGTTTGTTTCCGTTTGAAGCACAATTATTTCATGTTTATTTATTATTTACTTAAATAATGCCAACAATAAACACTTTCAAGTAAAAGTATAACATTTTTAATTTTTAGATAGTATTATTACATATTTAATTTTTTTCAATACTATCAATACATAATATATAGGTTCTTTAAAAAATATAACCTCTATATATATATTGTCACAGAGAACACTCCGTACTCCGCGCGTGTTTATATTTCGCGCGCTTCCGTGGTCCGCGAGCCGAGTTTAATTTCGGTAACGTGACGGCCCCAGGCGGGAAAATACGGTACACGCCGATAGATAGAATATTCGTGTGCCGTATAAAAAAGATAGGCTAATTCAGGCTAGACAAGCTAGCGTCTTCCCGCGTCTAGGAGAGTTCTCTTCTGCCATTTTTATAGTTCGGACGCGTGTCCTCTTCCCGTGTCTCGACATTCTTTTGCGAGAGTTTTTCTCGCGAGATTTTTGTGCGTTTGAACGTTCCTGGTTGTGTGTGGAGTATTGGAGGACAGCGATGCCGAACGGATTGTGCCGTGCACCTCCACTTCGACGCAGGAGTGAACCAGCAAGGCGACGTGCCCCGCGACGCATCCTTCACCGGCGGCAGCGGTGTCATTTTATCTTCTTTTTTTGTTTTTGGCGTGCGAGGATGGCCAGCCACCGTCGTAAGTTTTTTATAAATTCAATTTTGTAGCGCATAATTTTGTATTTTTTTTCATTTGCGTTGGAGTAACCTCCGCCGGTTACTCTACTCTTTATCCTATTTAATTTTACGCGGTTCGTACGAGTGAGAGAGCGTCATCTCTCTCACTCCCGTATAGTCAGGGCAAGAGAGTTGCGTTCTCTCTCATACTCGCGCAGGGTTAGACGCGCGCGAGTGCAAGAGCGCTTTCTCTCTCGCTCCAACGGGCTCAGTACGAGAGAGTAGTCTTCTCTCTCGCACTTGTACAGTATACGGCGTGCGCGAGTTAGGGAAACCTTTCTCTCTTACTCCAGTAGGCGTAGTGCGAGAGTTTCTTTCTCTCTCGTACTCATATCGTGCTTAGCATGCATGAGCCCTGGTAGCGCGGAATAGTCCGCCTTAGACCAGCTGTTAAACAGATCTTTTACCTGCGTTCCTTGTGCATTCTTTTTTATGAATATTTTTGTTTTGTTTCTCATTTATTTATCTGCGCTTCGTTTTAATTTATATTTTTTTTAAATTATTAAATTATTTTATTTATTTTAATATTGTTTCTTTTGCCATTTTTTATTTCTCTCCGTTTTCTTTCCTTTTTGTTTACTTTATTATTGCTTATTATATTTTTATTATTTTTATTATTTTCAGACGAAGTATTCATATTTCTTTTATTATTTCAATTATTTTATTTTTCTTTTGGCAACGAGGAACTTTCAGCTTCCTACCGAATACCGCCCTCTCTGAGATTTTAGCTAGCTGGCGAGGACAATACATGAGCGGCGCCACGACGTTTGCGCAACGTTGCAACGAGTAAGTTGGGTCCAAAAGGCGGCTTCTCATGCCGGGACCCAAGAGCAAAGTCGTCCGAGACTTTAGCGACCAAAAAAAGGGCGCAGCGAGCATATTCTCACCTTTCGCGAATTGCACGTCTCCCGAGGCTAATTGCTCCAGTGGTAATTTGCCTTTAAAACAGTTACATCGTTACAATATATATATATAAATAAATATACACAATAGCTTCATTTAAAATTATTTTAAATCCAGTATGTATGTATAATATACATACACTTTTATTACAAATATATTATATGTTTCTTATTTTAGTATAGTTAGTATACACATGTGTATATTGTGACGTGGTGTTTTTGCACCAGTCACATAAGGTGGCCAAAGCATAGCTTGTAAGCCTCCTTGTAGCCTGCAATATCCCCTATACAATTTTGGCAGTCTCGCAGGACTGCCACGCTGGGCCCTAAATAACAGCCACACAGGACTGAACAGACTCTACCTTCTCCAGGTACAGGAGCCTGAAGCTCAATTACAGGATCTAGCAAGGAGCCAGTCTCAGGAGCCCTGGCTAGTCGTGGCAGTGGTCGCACACACTGCAGCAGGTTCCTTCCCCAAGCCCCTTCCTGTCCTTGTCGTTATCCCATTACCGACAACCTCCCAGACAGTCATTAGAAAGAGAAAGTGATAGCAGCAGCTGCACCTTGGAAGGGGAGTAGAGGCTGCAACACAATACAATGGGAAATTTGACAAGAGGAGGTTAGGAAGCAAGGAAGTACATCGGAACCGCTCCTTCGTGCAAGTAATTACATACCTGGGAGTGTCTAGGAGCGTTGCCTCGCTGCCACTGCTAGCAGGCCATCGCTATCTCTGGCACCGCCACCTCGCCTTCTCAGCCGCCTATCGTTCTGATCCGCTGCTATGCCGCACATGTAAAGGAGAGAGAAGAGGAAAGATTAGTCGACGCCTACCAGCCATGGAACGCGTCGACGTACCTGGACTCCCTGGACATCGGATGTAGATTCTCGCCGCTCTGGAGAAGACATAAACAACACGAGCACTCGCGAGCAGATAAACTAAACGCGCGCTGCTGGCGCGCGGTGGCGTCAACTGCTAACAGCGCTAAGCGTGCGTGGTGGCCGCGTCGCGTAACGTATTTTACATGTACGTTGCGCCGGCACAGACCGCTTATCTCAAAATCCGCGCTCGCGAACGGCAGTTCAGAGAGCTTCTCGTTCACTCCGATCGGGTCCGTTTTCGCGGGAAGTCACGATAATAGCCAGCAGCCGACACTCCGTCTGGTGTCACAGTCGCGAACTTCCAGCTTCATCGTTCGACTCCACATCCGGATTTTTGTGAAACGAGGCGAGCGTGTACGAGTAGGTGAATCGTTCTTTTTGTAGCCGAGCGCGTGTAAAAAAGTATCTAGTAAGTGCCTAAGGTGCAGTAGCTGATACCAAGAGGCATCCCGTCCCCGAACCGTCCCCATTTCCTACCCAGCTGTGTGTGTGCGACCGCGACGCGAGCTACGCGCCATTTTCGGAAATTTTAGCTGTTGTATGCCCGTGACCGCTCTATCCGTAAGCTAGCCATGGTCGGTAAGCTAATTCGAGTGTGCGCATCCAGCGGTAAGATCGAGAGTAATCTCGATAACTTTAAAACAAATTGTTTTGAGCCAAATGAGCATAAGTGAAATAAATTTTAACTTATTTTTTTTTACAATTTGACGATTCATGACAATTTCAAAATTTTATAATCTTTTGCTGTTTTTTTTAATGATAGAATCATAATTTTTTTTTGGATAAATAATTTACTTTTTATCTATTTTTTTATTCTTCGTTGTTTTCTCTGCGCTTGGCTTGCTGCCCACTGGTGAATATTTTATTGAAATTTAATCATAAAGTATTTTGCATGCTAATGATTTAAATTAAAGTTGTTTTGTGGTTATTGCTTGCGTACCGCTGCTATTATCCCCACCCGCGTGTGTTAGAGTGAGTGCTTATCTGTCGTGGAGCTGTGACGTCAGCTCAATCGCTGCGAGTATAGCGCCGCGATGGGACGCGTATCAGCGGACGTGCGTCTCAACTACGAAAGTTTAGCACGACGCAAGTTACGTCGTTAATTCAAATGGCGCTTCGGAGCGGTTAAAATAATCATTTTTATTTCTTGTTTTTTTATCTTATTTCTTTTGGGTAATTTAAATATTTTCTTTTCTTGTGGTTTTTTTTTCTTTCTTTAGTAAACCAAAGATAATATTTATTTTTTTTTATTAATATTTTTTTATTATTATGTTCCTGTTCTCTCGTGGAACTGTAAATTTTTTTTGCCGGCGTTTCTTGCTTTCCGGCAGAGTGTGCCGTCGTCGCTACATCGTCTCGCAAGATGACGAATCCTCCGCTGCTAACTCTTACAGCACTAAGAGAATTATTTTGTGCTGCTTTTGTTTCGTTTTTTTTGCACGCTGACCCCGCACCGCGCAGCAAATGGTAGTTGCGGATATTTAACTGTATTAATAATAATATTGCATGCTTATAAATTTAATTTATACATTTTTTTTATATATATATTAGCGTGGATTCATTCTTTTTGCCGTATTCCTCAGGAGTATCTTCGATTATTGCACCGTTTGCGTACTCAGTGGCCATTTTTCTGCAATTGGACTTTACCTCACGTGCATTTCCCCGCTACTTCCTTCCAGATTATTATTGTTGCTGCATAGCTTGTCGTGGACAGCGACTGCTTCCCGCTAGCCTAACCTTCTCCCGCCTGGCGCCATACTATAGCGCATTTACCGGCTTACGTACGTCGCACTATGCATCCCGCGCCTACGCATGCAAGCGAATTATTAGTTTTCTTTCTAGTTTTCAGCTTTGCAGGAGCTACTGGATTCGGCTGCTAAAGACAGGAAGCAGCTCAACTCAAATTTCTGCAACGGTTTTCGAGCTAGTGTGCTCGAGTTGATTTGGTATTCGTCTTTGTTTTTTTTTGTTTGCGTAGCAGCAGCTGTTTTGGTGGCAGCCGACCTCCTTCCTCCAGCAGAGATAACCAAGCGGTACCCAAGCTATTTGTCTTAGTTTGGAATCTATTGGGTGTACAACTTCGCTTCCGCCGTTTTTTCCGAAATTTAAGGCTTTATTATAAAAAACTGGTTATACATTTATGATTCAAAGTATTGTACATCGTTGGTTACTACTTTCTCCCATCTTTCCGGCAGCATACGAATCCTGCGTTGAAAAAACTGGTAACCTTTTGAATCGATCCACGAATTGATCCAATTTTTTACTTCTTCATAAGACCGGAAGTGCTGGTCAGCCAGGCCGTGTGCCATTGATAGAAACAAGTGATAATCCGAGGGAGCAACATCTAGAGAATGTGGTGGGTGGGGTAGAACTTCCCATTTCAAAGTTTCCAAGTATGTCTTGACCACTTTTGCAACATGGGGTCGAGCATTGTCATGCTGTAAAATCACTTTATCATGTCTCTCGTTGTATTGCGGCCGTGTCTTTCAATACTCGGCTCAAACGCATTAATTGCGTTAGATAACGATCGCCTGTGATTGTCTCAGTCGGCTTTAACAACTCATAACACACTACGCCGAGCTAGTCCCACCAAATACTGAGCATGACCTTGGAACCGTGAATATTCGGTGTGGCCGTCGACGTGGAAGCATGACTGGGATATCCCCATGATTTTCTGTGCTTGGGATTATCGTAGTAAACCCATTTTTCGTCCCCAGTCACAATGCGATGCAGAAATCGCTTCCGTCTCTGCCTTGTAGGCAGCTGTTCACAAACACAAACGCCCTTCAACATCTCTCGGCTTTAACTCGTACGGCACCCAATTTCCTTGTTTCTGAATCATTCCCATGACTCTCAAGCGTTTTGAAATGGCTTGTTGCGTCACTCCCAATGATCCTGCTAATTCTTGTTGCGTTTGACACGAGTCTTGATCAAGTAATGCCTCCAATTCTGCATCTTCGAAAACCTTCTTTCTTCCACCGCCATGCTGGTCTTCGACGTTAAAATCGCCGTTCTTGAAGCGTTGAAACCGCTCTCGGCACGTTCTTCCACTATTAGCGGCCTCACCATAGGTATTTGAGAGCATTCGATGAGCCTTAGTCGCAGATTTCTTCATATTAAAGCAGAAAATCAAAACCTCCCGCAAATGACGAGAATTTGGCTCGTAAGCTGACATGTTTAATCGAGAATAACTTTATGATGCGGACACAAACCGACTAATATTTCGATGGCGTTATGTTTACAAATTCCTAACCTTATTGTATGACATCTATGATCTATTTATTTCAACTATCATTTATTGCTACAGCCATCTATTGCAAAACGGCGAAAGCAAAGTTGTACACCTAATACGTTGAGCTGACTTTACCCAGCGTTGATATTTGTTCCTTTTGCCGCTGCATCGATCCGTCGAGTGTCGTTATTGTATGTCGCCGATCTCGT
This sequence comes from Chalcis sispes, assembly GCA_949987625.1. NCBI lineage: Eukaryota > Metazoa > Arthropoda > Insecta > Hymenoptera > Chalcididae > Chalcis > Chalcis sispes. The sequence continues at coordinate 39,657,613 of OX465096.1, read as the reverse complement.
TGTTGTAAATTTCACTATTTTTTTCGTGGTTTAGTATTTTTTTTTGACGCAGAATGGAGTCAGATCGCGCCGCCAATCGTGATATGATTTCGCTGGAGCCTGAGATTCTCAGGAGTTTTATTTGGTACGCGACTTACACCGCTACCGACGGACGCGTTTTCGAAAACGCGATACGATGCGGACCCAACATCGATTGCGATACCTACGTAGTGCGGCAGAGGCTGAAAAAGTACGAGCTCCGTCGCCTGCTCGGAACTGATGCCACTCCATGGAATCCCGCGCAGGATAAGCGCAACTGACAGCCGTCTTCCGCCGATCGACGCGGAGCCCATTATACCGCGGAGTTCAAGACCGAGCTTCGACTTTTCCGCACGTCCACAATTGCTTAAAGTTTTGGTCTTCTCTCAGCTCGCTGCGCGCGCATGGGATAGTCCCTCGTCGGAGACGGTACATACGCCGCAGGGCAAGCCTGATACCCGGGCACTGCGAGTGCGTATCGTCGATACCGAGCTGGAGAGAGCTCGTGCGACGGAGATCCCTTGGCCGCCCCGTGCGTAGTTCACACAGTTACACTAGATGATTGGCCGGCTCGGCAGAGACTCGCCGATGAAGTTGACGGACCCCGTGTAGCATACGTTTCCAGGAGCAACCACCAGCTACCACGTTGCACCCACGGTAGGCCCTACAGCTGCCCTCGAAGAATTCAACCCGTTCTGGACGTACGTGGTTGAGAGCCAGAGGCCGACGGAAGACTGACGGACCGCTGCAACGTATCCGGAGCTAGCAGTGGACGCTCTATTAGAACGGCAAATGCCTGATGTACGGAACTTCGGAGCAGCACACGCAACCGCCTCGTTCGGCGATTTAGCTGCACAGCCACCGCCACCCGCCTCTCGGCGCGTTACCATGAATTGTGGAGCGTTCCTAAACGAAGGGGCTCACGCACCGCCCCCACAACCACCGGAGGTCCGACGGCCGAATCGATTGGCACTGCCGCCGCCTCAGTGCCCCGCAGATTTCAATTAGCAGCCACTGCTCAGAGTGGAGAGGTACTACACACCTCTAATACCCCCGCCAGAAGCTTCAGCGCCTCGGCACGCACAGAGTAGCGAAACGCAGCTTATTTTCGATAACTCCACGTTTCTGTGCAAAAAACAAACGAGCGATATTCTAGAAAAGTAGCGCATTTCCTTCAAGGGCGTGCAAAAGCGAGACCCCGAAGTATTCTTGACCAACTTGGATCAGTGTCGAGAGTCATATGGTCTGACCCTTGAGGATATTATTAAAGCTTTGCCGGTGGGCCTCAATGAAGAGGCCTGGTATTGGTTTCGCCGCGAACACAATCGCTGGCAAACCTATGCTGATTTCGTCGACGCTTTTTAAGTGCAGTATTGCGCCGACAATCTGCAAGACCGCTTGCGCCAGGAGATCAGCAGGCAGGCACAAGGCCCGCGAAGGGATATATCTACCTTCCTGCTTAAATTTTGCAATTTGCTCAATTAAGTGCGACCGCCGATGTCGTTGTCCGAGCAACTAGATTAAATGTGCCGCAACCTCCATCCAGCATATAGGCAAGCTGTTTCGCGCGACTGTGTTCGTGATTTTGTAAAGCTGCAGCGTCTGGGGAAGAAATTCGAAACGGAGAAACTGCAGGACATGGATTATTGCCATCCTCCTCCACCCGAGGAGTCGTTCTTCCCCAACGACGCGTATGTGCCACCGCACCCGGTACGTTCAGATAAAGCTGCCCCCGTCGAAACGGCTCGCTTGATAGATATCGACGATACAAGTCATAGCACGGACTTCGTCGCTGCAGCGGGTGCTCCGGGAAATCGCCCCCCGCATCAGCAGTCGCAATTTAAACATTCGTCTGCGCCGCAAGCTCGAACTCCGCCCAGAAAGCCGCGTTCCCTAACGATTACGCGCACAGCGGCTTCCACGTCATCGGCGGGAACGCAGACCGAAATACCACCGCTTCTCCAACCCGCCGACGTGCCCCCGCAGCGGCAGCGTAATTCAAACTATTACGGGAGCAGCAGCATCGCGCCGCCGTGCACAGCGGCATATGCCGCCGACCACCAGCAAGATAACTCTCCGCAAGCCCGAAAGCAGTGTCGCCGCTGTGACCAGCTAGGGCATTGGGCTGCCGAATGCCCGAGGGCCCCGAAATGTTATGGATGCGGGCAACCGAATGTATTACGCAAGGACTGCACCCGATGCAGAACGACTCCACGGATGAGAAACGCACCGCAGGGTACTCGTTAGGAGTTCGCGGGTCCTCGCGTAGCCAAAAGGTAGCTCCACGCCGTGGGCAGCTTCATCTTGACCCGCTACGTCTGTCGCCGCCACGTGACGCAGTTGAGATTTCGGCTGCAACAGGATCTCCCGTATCGGCACCTTTGGATCGGCCGTCGTCGCTAATCCAAGGTAACTCACACCTCTCTGAGGTACGGCTATTTTTTAATATTGAGCTCTACGGTTTGAAGCTCAGAGGCTTACTGGACGATGGCGCCGTCCATATGTTTCTAGAAAAGGGTTTGAGCAAGTTGTTGCAAGACAAGCTCAGCCCTGCGGCTAGAACAATTAACGTGGCAGATGGAGGAGCAGTGGCAATCCAGGTAGTGCTGGATGTGACTGTCTCCATCGATGGAGAAAGGCGCATGCTTCCTTTCTTCGTGGCAGATGGATTGCAATACGATTGCATCCTGAGCATCGACTTCAAGAGACTGTTTAAATTAAAGATCGATTATGGCACGGATACCTGGTGGACACCACGGGGCATGGTGCACCAGTTCTATCCGTACGGATCCGATCCAGCGACCTTTCCGACCGTCGCTACCCTCGGAGGACTCGCAGTGGCAACAGTCAACAAGCACACGCAGCTAAATGTTTTGCTCCACCGCTTAATCCCGCCAACACACGCATCGCTAGGATTAACCAATTCAGCAGTGCATACCATCGACGTGCAAGGAGCTGTGCCAATTCAGCTACATGTGCGCAGATGTTCTCCGAAAATGCTGCAAGTTGCGTACGAGGAGATCAATCGCATGCTCGCTGAAGGGATCATTAAGCCTTCCGACAGCCCATGATGCAGCTGTCCGGTAATAGTACCGAAGGCCAATGGAAAGTGGCGCTTTTGCATTGACTACCGGCGCAACCATGCCGTCACTAAACGCTCCGCTTATCCCCTCCGCGACATGGTTGATATCCTAGACAAGCTTCGATCGGCTCGCTATATTTCTAAGCTTGATCTCAGTCAAGCGTATCACCAGGTCCCGCTCGACCCCGCAAGCAAAGAGATCACCGCTTTCTGCATCCCTGGACGCGGACTATCAATTCACGCGCATGCTATACGGCTTAACGAACGCCTTCGCAACGTTTCAACGAATAATGGACCACCTTATTAAGCCGCAGTGGGAACCGCACGTCTTTCCTTACTTGGACGACGTGATCATTGTCACTTCTACATTCCCAGAACACTTGTAGTGGCTAGAACGAGTACTCGCTGCATTTAAATAAGGCGATTTGCAACTAAACCGGGAAAAATCTGAGTTCTGCTGCACTGAAGTCCGCTACTAAGGCTATGTCGTAAACGCAGAAGGTTTAAAGCCTGACGACGATAAGATAAAACCAATTGTTGAGTACCCCGCACCTACGAATGTTCGCCAGCTAAGGCGATTTTTAGGAATGTTAGCATGGTATTCGCGTTTCATCGATAATCTGGCAGCGTGCAAGACACCGCTCACATAACTAATGCGGAGAGGCATTCGTTGGCATTGGAACAAAAAACAACAGCTTACTATCGCTCAAATGAAACAAACTCTTACGCAAGCGCCTGTGCTAGCTCGCTCAGATCTCAACCGCCCGTTAACGCTGCAAACGGACGCGAGTTATTGCGATATCGCAGGTTTCCTAACCCAAGAGGTTGATGGACACGAGCACCCGATCTATTTTGTAAGCCGTCTTTTGTTCAAAGCCGAGCGCAACTATTCCGTGATGGAAAAGGAGTGCTTAGCTGTGCTCTGGTCCGTCGAACGGTTCAAAGGTTACCCACAAGGGGAGGAATTTACGGTGGTTACCGATCTCCACAGCCTCTTGTGGTTACATTATAACCCCACAGGCCGCTTAGGGCAATGGAATACTATGCTACAGCAATATTCCATCAATTTGGTGCATCGTAAGGGCGCGTTGCATCAAGTGCTGGATGCACTCTCCCGTACGCTCAAAAATAACTTAGAAGCCGCCGCTGTAGCTCCGTCCGCGCACTCGTACGATAAATGGTATCAACGACGCTTGCTAGCTGTTCGCGCCCGCCCGCATATATTCCCTGATTGGCGTATTGACAGCGAGCTGCTATACGTGCACCGGCCGAGCCAGCTGATCGATCCATTAGTACCGGATCTCGACGCTTGGAAGCACGTATTACCGCAAGGTAACCGCACTAAAACGTTGTTTGAAGCGTATGATACGTCACAGGTAGGCCATCTCGGCGTCGAGAAAACATATGCTCGGCTCGCTACTTACTATTGTTGGCCTGGCATCTACTACGATACGTGTCACTACGTACGCGCTTGCCAAGAGTGCCAAGCGCACGAAGTATCGCTGCAAACACTAGCTGGCTTGATGAGGGAGCGATACATTGATGGACCATGGGCAGTAGTTACCGCGGACGTGACAGGGCCGAAACCACCGTCAAAACGAGAGCACCGCTATGCGATAGGGTTCGAAGATCTCTTTACACGCTACACCTAAATCCGCGCGTTACGAAAAGCCGACGCAAAGAGTGTAATGCAAGCGTTCCACGATTTAATAATAAGCCGATTGGGCTGTCCCAAGGTCCTGCTCACGGACAATGGGACGGAATTTGCAAACAAAACGGTAACCGAGGGACTGCAGCAGTACGGAGTGACGCAGTACACCATTCCAGGCGCAGGCCAACCCCGTGGAACGCGTTAATCAGAATTTGCGTACGATGATCAACAGCTTTCTTAGCTAAGATCACCGCAAATGAAATATGCATCTTAATGAATTCTCCTTCGCGCTCAACAGTATGGTGCATTTATCTACCAACTTCTCCCCAGCGTTCCTCAATTTCAGCCGTAACCCGCAACCTTGCATGATTCTCCTCAAACATCTCGAACATCCGTCTCCCGTAAGTCCACCCGATGCAGAACAATGGCTTGAACGTGTAACCCACTTACCCGCAGTACACGGCCTAGTAAAGAGACACATCGAGCAAGTGACCACGAAACAATTAGCACACTACAACCGCCGTCGACGCGACGTTAAATATCAGGTAGGCGATTGAGTGGGTCGCCGCCAACACCACCTGTTCTTTGCCGGAGAAGGATTCGTGGCAAAAATGGCACTGTGGTTCGTAGGGCCAACGACTATCGTCAAGGTACTCTCACCGGTAGTCTACCTCGTCGAAGATGCGAACTCGAATAAGCGCACCAAAGTCCACGTAGGCAACTTGAAACGCTACGTACCGCCGCGCGACGCTAATCGCACCCTTCCTTTGTCCACAGCTATAGCAATGTCAAAAGGGCAAGAACTGCAAAAGGAAGGTTCGCTTAAATGGTCTGTCGGTCGGAATAAGGATCTGCCGCCACCGCAACCACCCGCTCCTGCTTTACCGCAGCTGGAGGACCATGACCTCCTTCTACCGCCACCGCCATCATTTGCCGATACCACCAGCTTTGTAGCAGTTGCGGCCATGGTGCCGCCGCTGCCTGATCAACCGGTCGGAGACGCCGCCGCACTCCTGGCGGTAGTAGAGGTACGCCTAGAGCAGGTTCGCGCCTGGGCCAAGCACGTCGCCCCCTTCCTGCCTGCACTACCCAGTGCGGAGCGCGACCGTTTACCCGAAGAGCGGGGCCGCGGTAGCATCGTCCCGCCGACTATTCCCCAACCCTGGACGACAAGCGTAGCGACACAGACAGCACCGCTACCTTGCGCCGAAACTTCTACCACGCGCACCCCGGTGGATATGCGTCCACCCGCCGAGCACAGCACTTAGCAGCGTGGGTACTGAAACTGTGGCATCAAAAGCCACAGTTTCAACGTGTGCCCCCAACTCCGAGGGATATTTTGCACCTTCTGTGGCACGCCTGGAGTGCCACTCCCGGAATGCCCGCGCGGCGCCTGCCAGCGGGAATACGAGCGTTGCGTCGAACGGCCCATCAAGGCGCAGTTGCGCCGCGAGCGCGAGGCAAGCAATTAGTTTTTTTTTATTTTTTTTTATTGTCCCATCTCCCCCCTTTTGTTTTTTCTATCATTTTTTTTATTTTAGATTAGTCAGTTTCTTTTATTAGTATTAAGTTAGTTATAAGCCCAATACATGTGTCTAGTTTATAAGTAGTCCTAGTCTTATATTTTTGTTTAGTATATACATAGTAGTCTAACTATAAGCCTAACAAATAAGTTTAGTTTATAAGTGATAAACTAATAAGTAGATTAGAGTAAGCGAGCCGCAAGGAATTTTATTTTTCGTTGTTGTAGTTTTACCCCCCCCCCCCCCTCTACACCGCCCGCGTTCTCTTCAAGAAGTGTTTTTTTTTCATTTTTTTTATTTTTATAAAAGTTTTTTGTTTGTATAATATCGCCACCGCCTATTTTGTTTATTTTCTTGTATATTTTAGAATTAATATAATTTATATTTAGCAAGATTAGTGTGCTTTGTTACCCCTTTTGCCTATCCCGCTCATCGCGCCAGTATGCTGCATGCTTTTTTTTTTGGTTTCGCCTTGCTCCCTCTTTTTTTTTGTTTTTTTGTTTTTTTTTTGTTTTGCTTTCTTTCCAATTTGGTTTTATTATTTTGTTTAGTTTAACCGCGGGGCACCCCGAGCCAGCAGAGCATCGGCCTTTTCTTTTTCATTTTTTTTTAATTTTAGTTTCTTGTATTTTGCTCCCATCCATTTTTTATATTCTTTTTGTTGATATTATTATTATTACCCGCGTTGGCGCGAATCGCTCGTACCACCAACGAGCCACAGCTGCATGCCGCACTCGCATCCTGCTACGAACCACTCTCTGACGAGGCAACGAGTAAACTCAGCATGTTTACCATAACCGCCCACTGGCAGTGGGCCACCAAGGTAACCAATTTGTTTTCTTTTCATTTATCAAACCGCAATGCGGCTGTCGAATAATACCGCTACTGCACCAGGTAAGCACGGTATGAGTAAAACTACTGGCTAGAACCTTTTCATCTTATTTACATGTTCTCTCTTTATAAGCATCAATAATCAAGGATTTTATTTAAATAATGCGCGTATGAATATTAAGTATTTTATTTCTTTTTGGGTACAAGTGGTATTAGATGTTGGAGCGGGTTATGAGAGACCGCGTCGTTAGGACAAGTTGTGCAACGATAATAATTTTTCTTTAATTGTTAGTTTTTTTATTGTATTTCTGCCCAAGGGTCGAGCCAGTCGCATAGATAACCAGAAATCCAGTCTTATTCGTTTAGTCTCGTAGTTCGCTTAGTAATCCCGCGTGCACCAGTACACCGCGTACACTTTAGCTAGAACACTGACGCAGATAAGCCACGCTGCAGAAGACGATGTCCACGCAACGGTGTTCTTCCGCACAACTACACCGTCACAGGTGAGACCGCTCACCTTAGGCTAAGTAAAAGCGCTAGGCGAACACGAATAAGTTCGATCCCAGTTAGGATCAAACAGTGAATATGGAGTCATTTAACTTCCCCCATATTCACCGTTTGGCAGTAGGAAGTTGTGACGTCGTGTTTTTGAATCAGTTACATGAGAAGGCCATAGCATAGCTTGTAAGCCTCCTCGTAGCCTGCGATACACCCCTTACAATCTTGGCAGTCTCGCAGGACTGCCACGCTGGGCCCTAAATAACAGCCACACAGGGCTGTACATACTCTACCTTCTCCAGGTACAGGAGCCTGAAGCTTAATTACAGGCTCTAGCGAGGAGATAGTCTCAGGAGCCCTGGCTAGTCATGGCAGTGCTCGCACACACTGCAGCAGGTTCCTTCCCCAAGCCCCTTCCTGACCTTGTCGTTGTCCCATTACCAGCAACCTCCCATACAGTTATTTGAAAGAGAAAGTAATATCAGCAGCTGCACCTTGGAAGGGAAGTACAGGCTGCAACACAAAACCATGGGAAATTTGACAAGAGGAGGTTAGGAAGCAAGGAAGTACATCGGAACCGCTCCTTCGTGCAAGTAATTACATACCTGGGAGTGTCTAGGAGCGTTGCCTCGCTGCCACTGCTAGCAGGCCATCGCTATCTCTGGCACCGCCACCTCGCCTTCTCAGCCGCCTATCGTTCTGATTCGCTGCTATGCCGCACATGTAAAGGAGAGAGAAGAGGAAAGATTAGTCGACGCCTACCAGCCATGGAACGCGTCGACGTACCTGGACTCCCTGGACATCGGATGTAAATTCTCGCCGCTCTGGAGAAGACATAAACAACACGAGCACTCGCGAGCAGATAAACTAAACGCGCGCTGCTGGCGCGCGGTGGCGTCAACTGCTAACAGCGCTAAGCGTGCGTGGTGGCCGCGTCGCGTAACGTATTTTACATGTACGTTGCGCCGGCACAGACCGCTTATCTTAAAATCCGCGCTCGCGAACGGCAGTTCAGAGAGCTTCTCGTTCACTCCGATCGGGTCCGTTTTCGCGGGAAGTCACGATAATAGCCAGCAGCCGACACTCCGTCTGGTGTCACAGTCGCGAACTTCCAGCTTCATCGTTCGACTCCACATCCGGATTTTTGTGAAACGAGGCGAGCGTGTACGAGTAGGCGAATCGTTCTTTTTGTAGCCGAGCGCGTGTAAAAAAGTATCTGGTAAGTGCCTGAGGTGTAGTGGCTGATACCAGGAGGCATCCCGTCTCCAAATCGTTCCCGTTTTCTACCCGGCTGTGTGTGTGCGACCGCGACGCGTGCTACGCGCCATTTTGGGAAATTTTAGCTGTTGTATGCCCGCGACCGCTCTATCGAATATACGAAATCGTGCTACACGAGTGTAGCTGGTGGCCTGGGGTCGCGTAAGAAGCGAGATAAAATTGTTGTAATTAAGATTAAGTTCAAATAAACGTGTTTGTTTTTGTTGATTTTTAATCGGTTGTTTTAACTTGCACTAGCAAGCAACCCGCCTGCTTTCCCCTACATTTGTACGCCACTCTGATCCCCAGTGACGTTACATACGACGTTTAATATATATATATATATATATATATTACACATGACGTTTAATATATATACATATAAAGAGATGACGAGATATTTTAGTATAATTAGTATATATACATTTAAAGAGATAATGAGATAAAAATAAGAAATTTTCTTGTTCAGATTATCTTATCTTAATATGAATCTAGATATTAGACGAAATGCTTGAAGAGCGATTTGATGAAAATTTGTGGACGCATATCGTATCTTCGTAACGAATACACGAATATTAATGCTTTTTTTTTATTTAAAAGAACATAAAAAAAAGCAAAGGTGATAGATCACATTTTATTAAATATTAAAATGTATAATTAAAAAAAATTTTTTAATTTTTTTATGCACCAATTTAATGTATAAATGGGTGCTCCAGGCGCCCGTGGTTAGTACCAATATTCACTACAGAGCGCTGGCGTGCCCCTTGATATTATACTGGCAACATATAACTGTTTAATGTGTGAAGACGCTGAGCGCGCTACTCAATGAAACGCCTTAATACGACAGTGTATTTGTACTAATTTCATATTGCACATTCTGATTCGGCGTCAAAAAATATGGAAATTTTGTTAGGGACATTTTTTAGGTTCATGACAGATGTCGCTGTAATCGATAAAATTAAAATTACGTACAAAAATCGTTATTGAATTAGAATTTCTCGAGGAATACACATCGTGTTCTGCAGAGATCGGGCCTATGCCGGGGACATGCTTCTACTACGTCCACGTCGTTGTCCCCGGGTAATGCTCAAAGTAGAATAAACATTTTCATCAAAACAGATTTTTTTTAAACGTATTTATTCCACAGAATTCTAATTTGCAGAACACGATGTGTATTCCTCGAGAAATTCTAATTTGCTAACGATTTTTATACGCATTTTTAATTTTGCCGATTACAGCGCCATCTGTCACGCATCGAAAAAAATGTTTAAAACAAAACTTTTATATTTTTCGACGCAGAATCAGAATCTGTAATAAATTGAGATTTTCATTAAAAATTTGCGATTGGACCTTCAAATAACCGTCAAATTTTATCTCAAGGTTAATGCCAATGCCCGCGTTGGATGGCCCTCTTCAACTCCTACAACTTTTATGAAAAACATATTTTAATATAACCATCTCCCTTTGAAGTTATTTGGACCTATAGATTAAAACGGGCCACCCTGTATATAATTGAATTATATACTAATATCTAAAGCGCATTTTACAGTCAAGATGATGTTGACATTACTAGTACTATTTTGTAAGTAAATGAGATAGATGATGAGTAAATCAAAAAGAAATCGTTATTTTGCATAATTAAAATGTGTTAATTAAGAGGTTTGAATATATTGTGATAAACTATTATAATAATTAAACATATAATAGTTGAAATTTTTATTTATAAAATAATACATATTAAATTATTTAGATTTTCTCAAAATCTTCTTGAAAATTTGCTATGAAAATTCAAAAATTTAAATGAGATTTTAAGGCTACTCAATAGATCTTTGAAAAACAATGTATACCTGATTAAAAATAAAAAAAAAAAAAAAGCATATTTTAAATGCGTTAACCAATATTTCAATATTCAAATATTATCTTATTTTATTGTTTTAAGAGAAATACGAGTAATGTAGTTTGCTCCGCGAAATTCTCTACCGTCGGATTGCCACGGCCAGCGGATCGCCGTGATACGCGAGTGATTGTGTTACAGATGAGGGGACGAGTTTTACGTCACCGCGATAAGATAACGCGGAAATTTTTCTCCTTTCTTTATTATTATTTATTTATTTAATTAATTTTCAATAATCAAGTTATAATATAAAAAGAAAGGAAGAAATGGATAAATAAAGGAAAAAAAAATATATTTAGTTCAAGAAATTTTTTTTATTAACAATCATGTATAAATAAAATTGAATAAAATATTCTTATTCTTTTCATGGACTATCAATTCACTTGACGAATTCCTCTAAATAGATTAAATTACCGTCAAAGATTTTAATTTTTAAATAATTTATCCTTCTATCTTATTTTTAATTATAATAATAGGGTATCTTATCCTAGATTAATAAATAATTTTGAAAATAATTTTATTCAGAATGAAAAATTAAATTAATTTTATCTACTTTTAAATTTTTAATTAATTCATTTATCTAAACTATATTTCAAATAAAATAAAATTAATTAATTTAATTCTTGTTTTAATCGCAATTGTTGGGACAAAAATTGTTAAGTTATAATTATTACCATAATAATATTTCTATTAAATTAATAAATTTATACATTAATTAATAATTGATATACTACTATGATCTACAGTCTGTCAAGTAAGAGCGTGGTCGACTTCACCGACAAGTAATAAAAGATTTTGCTCTAATTCCTTCGCGAGCCGATAGAGAAAAGCTTTGTCCTTGATGCATTGTCAACAAAGATTCAGTTGTCGTTGATCTTTTGAAAGAGAATCACGTTAAACGTCATGAGTGCTAAGTACGCGTCGCGCTACGAGGCTGTGTTCCTTTGCATCCACCCGAAAGGTCCCAAAATGTCGCCATCAGCGGCTGCTTAATATATGAGAAAGTCCAAGGCATTTGTACAGAAGTGGATACAGCGATATAAAGTAGCTAAAAATGTCGATGATTTACCAGAACGTGGCTCGATAGGAAAAGTGAACAAAAAAGATGAAAAAAGAATAGTAAATCTGTTTTCGCGGAATCCTGCTTTAACACTGCGGCAAGGACAAGCAAAATTAATGGCAAAAGGTTTAGATATATCCTACGAAACTATCCGAACCCATCTTCGTACTCATCATCTGAAATGGCGCAACACAATGAAGAAGCCTCTGTTGACTGAAAAACATATGACAAAGCGACTCGCTTGGGCGCATGAGAATATTGATAGAGATTTTGAAAATGTCATTTTTACTGATAAATGTTCTATATGGGCACGTTCTGTCCTCACGCGAGCCTGGTCAACTTCCACCAATAGGCTTGTTCAGTGGACCGTAAAACATGGAATAAAGGTGCATCTTTGGGGCTGCTTCTCAAAGCAGGGATTCGGCACTTTGCACCTCTTTACTGACAACCTAAATGCCGAGAAAATGATAAAAATCTACAAAAAGGCTTTACTGCCATCTGCCAAACGATGGTTCATCACAAAAAATAAAGATTGGATTCTGCAGGAGGACAACGATCCTAAACACCGCAGCAAGCTCTGTACTCAGTGAAAGACTCCATCTGGCATCGTTACTTTGGATTGGCCGTCGCAGTCGCCCGATGCAAACCCTATTGAAAATGTGTGGGCATATATTAAACGGAAGCTTTGTGGAAGACGCACGTACACTTTGAAGCAGTTGTCTTACGAAATTCGTCGGATCTGGAGATCCTTGCCACTAGAATACGCCGTCAAATTAGTAGAAAGCATGCCTCGGAGATGCCAGGCAATTATCGACGCCGGCGGTGACTGGACACATTATTGATTAAATTGCATCATTGTTTGTAATGTGTACAATGTATATATAAATATGAAAGTTTTATCAAATAAATTTTTTTATAAATTAACACGACCACGCTCTTACTCGACAGACTGTATAAGTAAGGTAAAATTGTCATTTAAAACTCCCGGGCATTAGGAAGGCAGGTAAATTTTTTTCCTAGGTTGGTAGGACTGTCTATAACATTTGCCCCGCGTCTGTTTGTTAAAAGGTTTAATTATCTCCGAGTTACACGTGTTTTTGTAAACAACCAAAAGTGAATTTTTCGATTTTTACAATGGGTGATTTTGTTGAGCAAAGAACTTGCATCAAATTTTTTTTGCGAAACAAATATTTTTGTGCGGACACGTTGAAAATGTTGCGGAAGGCCTTTGGTGATCAAATTATGGCACAAAATAACGTTTATAAGTAGTACAACGAGTTCAAAACGGGCCGAGAACGCGTTAATGACGAACCGTGCTCTGGACGACCATCAACGTCTACCGACGAGGGCCACGTCCAAAAAATCAAAGATTTGGTGCTTGAGAATCGTCGATTGACAATTAGAGACCTCGCTGATAGTGTTGGAATATTATTTGGCTCAGCCCAAACCATTTTCAAGAATGTTTTGTGTTTCAAACGCGTCACGTCTCGATTGGTGCCAAAATCGCTCAATTTTTTGGAAAAAAAGCGTCGCGTTGATGTGTGTGATACTTTGCTGTCTGACTATCAGGACCACTTGAAATGCATCATTACTGGAGACGAGACTTGGATTCACGCATATGACCCTGAAACCACCGACCAATCCAGCGATTATCGTGCAAAAGGTGAAGCAAGACCGAAAAGACCACGGCAAAGTCGATCGAAAATCAAGGTTATGTTGACAGTTTTGTTTGATTATCGTGGTGTAGTGCACTATGAATTCCTTCCGCCGGGCCAAACTGTCAACAAAAAATATTATTCGAGCGTTATGCGTCGTTTGCGTGAAGCTATTCGTCTGAAAGGGCCAGAATTATGGGCGAACAACTCTTGGTTCCTTCATCACGATAATGCACCATGTCATACTGCATTGGTTCTTCGCGACTTTTTTGCCAAAAACTTGATTCATATCGTTCCGCAACCACTGTATTCGACTGATTTAGCTCCGTGCGACTTCTGGCTATTTAGCATACTCAAAAGGCCAATGCAGGGACGCCGTTTTGACACGATTGAGGAGATAACCGAATCGAAAAAGGTCTTGAAGGCTATACCGGAAAAAGACTATTCCGACTGTTTCGAGGACTGGAAAAAGCGTTGGCAAAAGTGCGTTTTATCGGGCGGGGATTACTTTGAAGGGGATGAAATTGATTTGGAATAATAAATAAAGAATTTGTATTTTATAAACAAATTCACATTACTTTTTGATCACAGTAGTATCTAAAATATTTTTCTTTTATTTTTACTAAAAGTTATATATATATTTGAATTATATTAATTTCTAAATCCAAATTTTAAATTTTATTAAAATTTAATAGAAAATTATCTATTATTTATTTAATATAATATATATTAAATATGTCTATGGATTATGAGTCTAAGGAGTTAAACTTGGTCGATTTTTGCATCAAAGAATGTATGAGTACGTTGTCTGAATCGGACGGACAGCGTTAGGCGTATCATCTAGAGTTAGCAGCTCAGATTTCATCAGCTGTATATGTGATTTAGTGTTTATGTTGGCTTCCCGTACTTTAAATATCCTACTACTAGGATTAATGGTAAAATAATTATAATATTTAATATAAAGATATAAACCCCAAGGGTTATATCAACAATTTGTATGTTGATCAAATATACATTTCCCCTTATAACGAATTCTATTTCCACCTATTCATGAATATTATACTTTATATTTTATATGAATTATACTATATTACACATTATATATAAATATATATATATATATATATATATGTAAGCTTCCTGCGCATGGTTTAAAGTTGCTGGTAAGTAACCGCTTCGTGACGGCCAAAGCTGATAGACCACACGAGGCTTATGAAGAGAGAAAGAGAGAGTAAGAGAGAGAGAGAGAAGATAAACAAGGATAAACTGAAATGTTTATACCAGGGAGCATTGCTAAAAGTTGTAACCTCTAGAGTGACGACATAAATCATACGGAAATAAATTATTGACTTTGAAATAAATAGAATTTTATAAAATAAATTAGAATTGTGAAAAACAAGTAAATAATAATTAAGAGTGTTAAAGCTTATAAGTTGTTAAAGAGATCCGTTAAGCAATAGCTTTGATTGTTGATTCTCTTTATTTTAGGTTAGTACAAAACGTGCTCCTTTTGTAAATATTGTAATTTTGTAAATAAATTAATAAAAGTCTTTATTTTAGACGAATCTTATCTTGTTGCTCCAACTGATTTAATACCATCCTTATATACAGGGTGGTCCGTTTTAATCTATCAGTCGAAATTACTTCAAAGGGAGATAGTTATATCAAAAAATGTTCTGACGAAAGTTGTAGGAGTTGAAAGGGGTCGTCCAACGCTGACCTTGGCGTTAACCTTGAGGTCCAAATTGAAGGTTATTTGAGGGTCAAAACGCGAATTTTAAATGAAAATCCCAATTTTATTACAGATTCTGATTTTGCGTCAAAAAATATGAAAGTTTTGTACCAAACATTTTTTTTATGCGTGACAGATGGCGCTGTAATCACCAGTTTTAATCTATCCATGCGAATATCTCAACAACCACGCATATGAAATGGTAGAAAAGGAAAATTTGTTAATCTGGATAGGGGACATGCAATGACACCACAATCGACCCCCGCCCCCTCTAACCCCCCGTATGGAGCGATTTTAACTTATAAATCTGAAATCGGTACCCCAATTTTATATTGCAGTTTCTGATTCTGCGTCGAAAAATATGGAAATTTTGTTCGGAACATTTTTTAGATTCGTGACAGATGTCGCTGTAATCGACAAAATTAAAAATGCGTATAAAAATTGTTACTGAATTAGAATTTCTCGAGGAGTACTCATCGTGTTTTGCAAATTAGAATTCTGTGGAATAAATACGTTTAAAAAAAATCTGTTGACCTCGGGTAACGATATAAGTAGAATAAACATTTTCATCAAAACAGATTTTTTTTAAACGTATTTATTCCACAGAATTCTAATTTGCAGAACACGATGTTTATTCCTCGAGAAATTCTAATTCGGTAACGATTTTTATACGCATTTTTAATTTTGTCGAGTACAGCGACATCTGTCACGAATCTAAAAAATGTTCCGAACAAAATTTCCATATTTTTTGACGCAGAATCAGAATCTGCAATATAAAATTGGGGTACCTATTTTAGATTCTTTAGTTAAAACCGCTCCATACCAGGGGTTAGAGGGGGGGGGGGGGTCAATTGTGGTGTCATTGCATGTCCCTTATCCAAATTAACAAATTTTCCTTTTCTATCTATTCATATGTATAGTTGTTGTGATGTTCGCATCGATAGATTAAAACTGCCGATTACAGCGCCATCTGTCACGCATCTAAAAAAAGGTTTGAGACAAAACTCATATTTTTCGGCGCAGAATCAGAATCTGTAATAAAAAATTGGGATCTCTATCTGAAATTCGCGATTTGACCCTCAAATAACTTTCAAATTTGACCTCAAGGTTAACGCTAAGGTCAGCGTTGGACGACCCCCTTCAACTTCTACAACTTTTGTCGTAACATTTTTTGATGTAACCGTCTCCCTTTGAAGTTATTTCGACCGATAGATTAAAACGAACCACCCTGTATATGCACATTAATTATTAACAATGTAGGTTTTCATAACTGAAGGTTGCAACTTAGATATAAGCTTTTGCTTCCGCTATGTAGATGCAAAATTAGCCCAGTCGGCTAAGGCATGAGTCGAAATAACTTTTGCAACTTAATTGTACGTGCGAGTTAATGTTCGATTCCTGTAAGACAACGATTTTTTTTTAACATTTTATTATTTTTTCAATTAATTTTTTTGCATAAAAACCATGAAATATTTTAAAATAAAATTATGTAATTAATTAATTACGAGATAAACAAAATAAAGTAATAAATTGTATTATTTTCCAGTAAATAACATTATCTATTATATTTTTTGATTTAAGAAATAACTTAATTTGATAAAAACAAAAAGAAGAAAGAAAAAAGAAAAAAAAAAGAATAATGAAAATAAACTTATTATGAATAAATTTATTATTCAAAATTTAAATAATTTCACTTCATAAAAAATCTGAATTCTATATATTTTTATTTAAACAAATGAAATTATTTACATATGTTAATTATTAATTAATTATGAATTTGTCAAACCCGAATTACGTAATCAGCAGTTGACTGAAAGTCAAAATCAAAGGTTTATATTAACTGAGTGCCGATGTACCGCTTACCGAAGGTTTCCTCGCGAAAATAGGCTGATCGCGCCATCTAACGCTCACCTAGTTCTAAAAGACAATCTCTAAAAAAAAAAACAAAAAAAAAAAAAAAAATTAAATTATTTTTTTTTTATCGCTGTCATTAATCTTAGCGGGGAGGTGTAATATTCCTCTCATACACACATTACTATATATATCTATGTTCATTCACGCATTATTATATTCTTCATTTATGTATCGCTAAAATGTACTTTTGGCTTACTATTATTGTATTTTACTTTAGTATTATCTTCCTTACAAATAAGAATATCGAGACGAACCGAAAACAATGCGAGAAAGCGCTTAATGTTATTTTAACGATGTTTGCACTTCCATTTCAACCGCCATAACCAACATATGTTCTGTCTTAAAAAAGGATAAGAGCGATTTTTCTACATCTCACTATATCTGATAACTAATCCATCCCTATCAAAAACTAGTCCGCAAACATCTGTCCTTTTTCCTTTCCGTTTCCACTATCTCGGACCTCCACTAACGCATCTAATATATCACCTTTATTGCACTTTTCTTCCCACTCAAAATTGGGAGTTTCCACTCATTAGGAAACCGAAGAATCCTGCTTCGAAAAGGCTACTCTCCAGACAGATTCTTTCGCGACTCAATCAAAAGCACATCAAACTTCAGCGCAACGTTCGAATTCTATTGTAATATATTTCTTTTGTATTTTATTTGTTACACAAGTAGAGAAAAATATACGTATTGTTTTTACATAAAATGCATGTGTTGTTTTTATTCAATTAAATCCTCGAAGTACATTACATAATCTTGGCTCCACTGTAAGTTTATTCGCTTAGATAACATTACAGTATGTCAAGTAAGAGCGTGGTCATGTTAATTTATAAAAAAATTTATTTGATGAAACTTTCATATTTATATATACATTGCACACATTACAAACAATGATGCAATTCGGTCAATAATGTGTCCAGTCACCACCGGCGTCGATAATTGCCTGGCATCTCCGAGGTATGCTTTCTACTAATTTGACGGCGTATTCTAGTGGCAAGGATCTCCAGATCCGACAAATTTCGTAAGACAACTGCTTCAAAGTGTACGTGCGTCTTCCACAAAGCTTCCGTTTAATATATGCCCACACATTTTCAATAGGGTTTGCATCGGGCGACTGCGACGGCCAATCCAATGTAACGATGCCAGATTGAGTCTTCCACTGAGTACAGAGCTTGCTGCGGTGTTTAGGATCGTTGTCCTCTTGCAGAATCCAATCTTCATTTTTTGTGATGAACCATCGTTTGGCAGATGGCAGTAAAGCCTTTTTGTAGATTTTTATCATTTTCTCGGCATTTAGGTTCAGTAAAGAGGTGCAAAGTGCCGAATCCCTGCTTTGAGAAGCAGCCCCAAAGATGCACCTTTATTTAATGTTTTACGGTCCACTGAACAAGCCTATTGGTGGAAGTTGACCAGGCTCGCGTGAGGACAGAACGTGCCCATATAGAACATTTATCAGTAAAAATGACATTTTCAAAATCTCTATCAATATTCTCATGCGCCCAAGCGAGTCGCTTTGTCATATGTTTTTCAGTCAACAGAGGCTTCTTCATTGTGTTGCGCCATTTCAGATGATGAGTACAAAGATGGGTTCGGATAGTTTCGTAGGATACATCTAAACCATTTGCCATTAATTTTGCTTGTCCTTGCCGCAGTGTTAAAGCAGGATTCCGCGAAAACAGATTCACTATTCTTTTTTCATCTTTTTTGTTCACTTTTCCTATCGAGCCACGTTCTGGTAAATCATCGACATTTTTAGCCACTTTATATCGCTGTTTCCACTTTTGTACAAATGCCTTGGACTTTCTTATATATTTAGCAGCCGCTGATTGCGACATTTTGGGACCTTTCGGGTGGATGCAAAGGAACACAGCCTCGTAGCGCGACGCATACTTAGCACTCATGGCGTTTAACGTGATTCTCTTTTAAAAGATCAACGACAACTGAATCTTTGTTGACAATGCATCAAGGACAAAGCTTTCTTCTATCGGCTCGCGAAGGAATTAGAGCAAAATCTTTCATTACCTGTCGGTGAAGTCAACCACGCTCTTACTTGACAGACTGTAGAATTGTAAATTGAGCTTGAAAATTCAAACTCATATAAACAAAAATTTATTCAAGTCATAATGTATTATTCATTAGTATTAAGCAGCTTTATTTTTTTTTTTTTAACATGATAATAATTTTAAAAAAATATTTAAAACTTTGAAGCTCTCGTTGTTGATAACAGAAGGAGGATTTTGATTTTAAATAAGAAGATTTTATTTTATTATTTAAAATTATTTTATTTCAGTGCATGTTTTAGCATATGCATTTTCACGTTTAAAAATACGCTGATTGAAATAATTCAAAGTTGAATTCGACAAATAAATCATCATATGAGAAACTAAAATCCTTAACTATTATCGATAATTAGAGACATCCCAGTTGCAAGAATCCACTTGAAAATCCACATGCAAATCCACGTGGATTTTTACATGGAAATCTACACTGAAATCAGTCCAATAACACACTGTATGTGGATTTCCGCGCGGATTTTTACGTGGATTTCCGCGTAGATTACCACGTGGGTCTTAACGTGAAATAAGTGTAGAAATCTACGTGGAAATCAGTGTCGATATCTATTTTTTATAGATTTTAGAATTATAGTTTTTATTATGATTATACATATTTTTAACATACGCATTATATTTAATCGTTTATTCGCTTTGTCCCACATGTTATTTTACACATTATTTTACGAAAAAAAACGCAGAAAAGTGTTTGACCTACGGTGGGCTCGAACCCGGGTCCTTCGCATTATCAAGCAGACGCCCTAACCATTTCGCTATGCAACGCTTGTAGAACTAAGATTTAAATCTAAATCATAAGTTGCATGGCAATCCATATACACTTGTATTAATTTCACATTTAAAAATTCTTCTATAGTGTAAAGTATTTTTTTAAATTAAGAAAAAATTAAAAATTCAATATTAAAAAATTTAATATATTTAAATACATAATTAAAAAAAATACTTTACATTTGAGAAGAATTTTTGAATGTAAAATTAATACAAGTGTATATGGATTGCCATGCAACTTATGATTTAGATTTAAATCTTAGTTCTACAAGCGTTGCATAGCGAAATGGTTAGGGCGTCGTCTGCTTTATAATGCAAAGGACTCGGGTTTAATCCCACCGTAGGTCAAACATTTTTCTGCGTTTTTTTCCGTAAAATAATCTTTAAAATAACATGTGCGACAATGCGAATAAACGATTAAATATAATGCATATGTTAAAATTATGTATATAGTCCAGTCAAATAAGACTTTGAAGGTTACAAAAATTCCCATAGAGCTAAAAATTTGTATGAATGTTAAGAATACTATTATAAATGAATTGTAAAAAGTCCCCATCAATCCCCCTTGTGCAAAAAATTTTATTGATGGTGAAAGTTTGCAAAAATGGGTTTTTCGCGTTTTTCAGCTAAACGGTGAGTTTTACAGCAAAAATAGCTTTGACAAAAATTGTAGATCACCCGATTTTCTACAAAAAATGTATCTACACTTCTTTTCATAAGTATTGCCATTTCCGTGATATAGCGTTTAAAAGAATTGAAAAAAATATTTTGCCGCAAAATCCTTTGCTGATGGGACTACTTTTATTCGTTGTATAGGCTCTTCTAGTACAACTGAAGTTTTTGGAGTAACAATTTGAATAATACCCATAATGTGAAGCGTGTTATGACCGTCTAGCGTATTTACATTTATATCAGCATTATCTGCTACATATTGAATAAATGTGCCAGTTCAGGTGATAAGATATGAGGTGGACGATGAAAAACTGCTGCTGCCTCGTACATCATCGTATCATTATAAGATGCGCACAAACCAAAAGATGAAAAAATTTGTATAAGCCGTTTCGATCCAAATCGCCGATGAAAAAAAACGGAGAGACCCAATTGTAATTTGGACTTGAAAGACCTAGGCCGAACAGCACTCATAATACTATGGCTAATATTCGTGCATACTAATTGTAAATGTTCTAAATTAAAGCGTTTATTTTTTAAAATAACCTTCTCCAAGAAATAAGTCAGTGACTTTGGAATGTCTGTATCAATATCTTCAAACATACGACCTGGTGCAGGATAATTAGAATTATCTAACACTGCACATTGAATATCCTCTCGAATAATTGCTGCTGCAGCTTCTAAGATGCGAAATCGCTCTTCTTTTTTATCTGTTTTTTTTTTTTCGTACCAAGCTTGATTTAAAATATCATGGTGACTATCAATAAAACATACGAATGTTAATAATCCTGATTTTTCTGTAATAATAATTTTATCACCATACTCCAACTTCAATCGCATTTTAATGGTTCTATTATCTATTATTGATTTTTTACAAATTCTTTTCAATTCGTCTAATGTGAATTGACAATCATCGTTATTTTCAATATACTTAAATATTTCTCTCATCGCAATATTTGTAGCTTCATCTTGAGGACGACCGACTTTACCCCCAGTGGTCGGTTTCAAAAAAGAATTGTAGCAATCGTTATGATACATAGCCTCGGCAGCAACTAAATCATATTCAAATTCAATTCGAGCATCAACAGCTTTGGCTACATCATCACAACGAGTTTTAGCTATAGTTAGAATACTGTCTTTGAACGAAAGTGTGGTCACTTTAAAAATTTTACGTTGGTACTGCAGTGCTTTTTTCTTCTCCAACTCTTCATTTAATTCATTGCCGCAAAATAAACAACACTGATTGAAGCAAAATATAGTTTCACCTACTCGTGTTCTAGTACGAGGAAGACTTATTTTTGATGAACCAGCTTCTTCTTCTTGGCGCCGTCTTTTCCCGGCATCAATGCTACTTTTTCGAGTATAATTTTTTCGACACTGCACATGAATTTTTATAGAGGTCTGGTCTTTCAGGTACTCCGAAAACTCATCACCTCTTTCAATACTTGCATCAATTAATGCTTTCATGCCACGATCAACAGTAACAACTCCACTTTCAGTCAAAGGTTGACTACAAATAAAGCAGAGTTGCGACATTTTTTTTTAAAAACAGTAAAATGCACAAACTTTGTTACAAAATATAAGCGATAGCCACGAGTTGTCACTACGAAGGAATGCTTACGACTAACAGTATTTTGTTGAGTATGAGACCCTCGAAACGGAGCAGGTATACAAGCATCGCCACGCTGACAATTGAATGGAAGACAGATGTTACTCAAGGCCATGCGACTAAATGAAAATAGGGGCGGAGTTTTTGACGTTCATTTATGTTCTAAGAATTTTATAATTTGTATGTATAAGACATAGGGACTCATATTTTTACTCGTATAACGCTTCAAAAATGTATATAAAAGTACATCAACGTGCATATTACGAATAAAATATTTTTTTCAATTCTTTTAACCGCTATATCATGGAAATGGCAATACTTATGAAAAAAAGTGTAGATACATTTTTTGTAGAAAATCGGATGATCTACAATTTTTGTTTGAACTGTTTTTGCTATAAAACTCACCGTTTAGCTGAAAAACGCGAAAAACCTATTTTTGCAAACTTTCACCATCAATAAAATTTTTTGCACAAGGGGGATTGATGGGGACTTTTGACAATTTATTTATAATAGTATTCTGAACATTTATACAGATTTTTAGCTCTATGGGAATTTTTGTAACCTTACTTCTATTTTGAGGACTAATTTGACTGGACTAATAATCATAATAAAAAATAAAATTCTAAAATGTATAAAAAATAGATATTAACACTGATTTCCACGTAGATTTCTACACTGATTTCACATTGAAACCCACGTGGTAATCTACGCGGAAATCCACGTAAATATCTACGCGGAAATCTACGTGGGAATCCACATACAGTGTGTTATTGGACTGATTTCAGTATAGATTTTCATGTAAAAATCCACGTGGATTTCCATGTGGATTTTCACGTGGATTTTTGCAATTGGGATATGTTTTATATATCAATAAATGACTAGTAAGATTTTCAAAAGAATCTAATTAATTATATTTATTTAGGTGTTATAAGATTGATTGCACAAATATATAAGAAAACTAAAAATTTTAAAAATAATATTCAAAACCTTAAAGCTTTAGATGTATTTAGTTTTTTAATATTATTATGGAGTATGTGTAATAATATCTATAAAATTTAATTAGTTTAATTATTTTTAAAAATTTCAAAAACTCAAGTATTGACAATTAAGAATGATTTGTAGATAATTGATTTTTTTTTAATGGTCAATAACAGGGAAGTATTAGCAAAATCAGTGATTCTCAAGATTTTTATCGCCAATAAAAGTAAATATTATTCAAAGGTATTGTTTGGAGTAAATATAAAATATCTGAACTTGAAAATTTATAATAAATTTAAATGTCGGTAACTTACAGTAATTTAAAAATAAAAGATGATATTTTATAAAAACTTAAATTCAAATTCACTATAAAATCAGTAAATAAAATCACGTAAAGAACAATTTTACAGCACGCCGACAAACTGAAAGACATTTGTGCCACTTCAAGTTTCTGCATTAGTTGAAGATAGTGAATAATAGCGCATATGTTAATACATACATATTAATATATATACAGGGTGACAAATGGGAAGTTGCCTAAAGTATACGCATCTCTTTCCCCCTCCACTGTATCGTATAAGGCTGGGCCCACGTAGGTACTGTCACGTCATGCTATGACGCGCCGCTGTATTTTTCTTTTTTTATTTTTGTTTTTCTACCACCCGGTGCGACGCCACACCGCGAGCTCGGACGGTACCATCTGTGTATCTTTTATCTTTTTTCTTCCATCTTTTTTTTCTTCTCTCTTCTTTTATTTTTACGTTTTTTATTTTCCTTCCTTTTTCCTATGAAAAGCGCTAACTTTTCAAGCTCCGTTGCAGCGATAACTTCAAGGTATGGAAGCACTGATGCGGAAAGAGTATCAGAGTATGCGTGCATGAATGAGGTATGCTTGCATGACTAAAAACACTTGTGTCCTACTTTCAGACCATCCTTTTTTGATAAGGAACAAAGGTGCACGTCTAGTTTTTGGCCTATATAAAGGGGTTGGACGATGCACCGGGAGGACCAGTCTTTTTCCGAAAACGTTCTCGTACGCGGAGGCTCTCCCGGGCTGCTACAAAGTCAATAGTCTTTTCCTAAAATATTCTTGTACGCGGAAACTGCCAGTTTTATTATACACCAACACGAATTAATAAGTATAAAGTACAAAGTGTGAGAGTGAGTCTGACAAACGCAGAAATCGTATCTGGATGAAACCACTCACCAGTTAAAAATATAATAAGTAAAAACAGACATTTCTTACGAAATTCTTGGAGTTCAACCATTCAAATTTAAATTTAAATTTTAATTAAAGCGCTTTCAAAACAAAGTAAGAACAGTTCTGTCTCTATCTCCATCTCTCTTCCTCTCGTCTGAACTACGTTGCTCATGCGATACGTCTCTTTCTGGTCCTCATAGAGTGCCCATAAGCAAATCAGGCATACATATATATCTATATATGGATGCCTGGTTTGCCAGACGAGAGCGAAATATATATATACGCGGGTAGTCCCAAAAGCACCCGACCTGACTTATGAATACAGGTAGTTTTAAAAAAACAATTACTGCGATTGACAATACCACCTTTCAACAACCTAATGTAAAAAATTCATAACGGTACGTTTATTATTATTATTTCTTTTTACAGACATCCAAAGTGAACGCTCTCAGTGAATTTGTAAATATGGAAAAAATTGGGCATCGTTATGTGTTACAATCCTTTTATTTGAAAGGTCTAAGTCCAACCGATATCAAAGCCGAGTTGGATTCTACTCTGGGGAAGTCTGCTCCTTCGTTTACAACGGTCAAATATTGGATAGCAGAGTTTAAGCGAGGTCGTACGAGCTGCCAACATGAACACCGCAGTGGTCGACCAAGTGAGGTCACTACGTCAGAAAATGTGAAGAAAATCCACAAAATGGTATTGGATGACCGTCGACTGAAAGTGCGCGAGATAGCAGACATGGCAGGCATTTCAAAAAGTGCTGTGCATCGCATTTTGACCAAAAATTTGGATATTAGAAAGCTGTGCGCAGGATGGGTGTTGCGTTTGCTCACAATGGAGCACAAACAGCAACGTGAGGATGTTTCCATCGAGTGTTTGACAATGTTTCGCAGCAATAAAGCCGAGTTTTTGCGTCGATTCATAACCATGGACAAAACATGGGTCTATCATTTTACACCTGATACCAAGGAGCAGTCAAAGCAGTGGACTAAAAAGGGAGAACCAGCTCCAAAGAAAGCAAAGACAGTTCAGTCAGCTGGCAAGGTCATGGCATCCGTTTTCTGGGATGCGTGTGGAATAATATTTATTGAATATCTCGAAAAAGGAAAAACAATCAACGGCGCATATTATGCAGCCTTATTGCAGCGTTTGAGTGATGAAATCAAGAAAAAACGGCCCCATCTGACGAAAAAGAAAGTATTGTTTCATCACGACAACGCACCAGTCCACACGTGCGTCATTGCGATCCCTAAAATCAATGAGTTGAAGTTCGAATTGCTTCCTCACGCACCCTTTTCGCCAGATCTGGCTCCCTCGGATTACTTTTTTTTTCCGAATTTGAAAAAATGGCTCGGCGGCAAAAGATTTGCCAGCAATGAAGAGGTAGAGTCTGCGGTTAATAGGTATTTTGAGAAGCTTGACGGTTCCTACTATAAAGCGGGTATCGAAGCTATTGAATATCGTTGGGAAAAGTGTATCGAACTGAAAGGAGAATATGTTAAAAAATAAACATTTTCGCAATTGTTTTACTGTTTTCTTTGTCGGGTCGGGTACTTTGGGACTGCCCTCATATATATATCGCTCTTGTTTCATCCGAACGCTCGCTGACTCCAGTTCTCTGTCTCTCTTTCTTTCTACCTGCGTTAGTATATACATATTTATTGCCTTCCGTCCTCGGAAGCTACGGTTGACCGAAATAGGGAATTTGAACCTTTTATTTTAAATTTAAAACTAAGTGAAATAAGTTTTTTGTCCATCATCATCATCCACAGCTTCTATTGAGACACCGTAAAGAGCAATACGTGTACTTTAAAATGAGTGACCTTACGTACGAAGAAAAAGTATATCTCATCGAGTGCTTTTATTCTAGAGGTAAAAACTATACTAAAGCGTATAGAGATTTTCGTACTAAGTTTAAAAGTAAAAGAGTAGCCAGTCAAAATACTCTTAGAAGGTAAGAATGAAAAAAAATTATATTTGACTATCGTATGACCGCATATTTTAATAAAGTTTTCAAATTGTTTTTTACTTCTTTCTCAGAGTAATTGATAACTTTATCAATTATTATACTCTTACCGATTGTCGTAATGATCTTCCTGGTCCTTCATACACAGTTACAACAGAAGATAAGTTTGCCGAGGCCGAAGAACATCTTAAGAATAATCCAACGGATTCAATCAGAAAAACTGCAGCAGCTTTAAAATTGAATCGAGAGACACTAAGATTGATAATAAAAAATCTCATTAAGTTACATCCTTACAAAATCGCAACTCATCAATTGCTCACCGTAGATTGTAAAGAAAAAAAAACTAAGTTTAGTAAAGTTATGAGCAATAAATTTGAAAACAACGAGATCGATATTAATGACATAATTTTCTCAGATGAGGCTCACTTTTATTTGAATGGACATGTCAATAAACAGAATTACCGTTTTTGGGGTAATGAAAATCCACATTCAACTGAGGCAAAGTCCGTACATCCTGTTAAGGTGACTGTTTTGGCAGCTGTTTCAACCAAAGGAGTACACTTAGAATTCTTGAAAGGGACAATAACAAGCAACAGCTATCAAAAAATGCTACAAACAATTTTTTCCTTTTGCTAAGAAACGTGAATTAGTCAGGATCTATTATTTTATGCAAGTTGGTGCTACGCCGCATAGAACTTAAGAGGTATTTAAAGCTATTTACGAAGTTTATGGTGAACGCGTCATCGGTTTAGGATATCCCAAGTTTGCACACGCAGGTATAGAATGACCCCCTTATTCACCGGACTTAAACCCATGTGATTTCTTCTTATGGGGCTACCTTAAAGGTTACTGTTATGCAGAAAAACCCAAGACCAAAGATGATTTGAGAGAAGGTTTTAGAAAAGGAATTTCTAGTATTTCTTCATCTTAAATTGTACAAGTTTTTTATAGTTTTAAAAAATGGCTTGATTATTGTGCAAGTTCAGATGCGGATAACTTCGAAAATATTTACCATTAATAGTTATTCCTAGCCAGGTTTTGTCATTTTTTTAAAAACGTAATATGTGTCTGTTAAAAATGTTCGATTTAACTGAAACCTATTTCAAATAAAAATGACCACTATACTGATTCAATATGTATTTTTATTATTCTTTTCCCTACACTCATCTCAAAATTATAAGTGATTCCTTTAGGCAACTTCCCATGTTGCCTTTAGGATGCTTAACGTGAATTACCTCTCACGTTTTAAGGTGCTCGATTAGCATCCCTGCTGGAAATGGTCGATTAAAATCGATTAAAAATAAGTCCATTGTTTCTCTCGCTGCATGCGAAGTAGCGCCGTCTTGTTGAAACCAAAGCTCATCGATACCACGGGCTGCAATTATAGGTAGCAAAAAATCTATTATCGTGGTGCAATAGCGAAGGTTACGTTCTGATCGGACTCACTTTGAAAGAAATATGGACCGATAATTCCACTGGCCCATAAACCACACCAAACTGTGCATTTCTGTGGCTTAAGTGGTAGCTGTTGAAGCTCTTCAGGTTGTGCATCAGCTCAAATACGGCAATTCTGCTTATTGACGTATCCATTGAGCCAAAAATGCGCCTCATAACTAAACAAAATTTCGCGATAAAACAGCGGATTTTTATTGAGCTGATTCAGAGCCCATTCACCAAAAACACGACACAAACCTAAGTCGCCCGGCTTCAATTCTTGCACGAGTTGAAGTTTGTATGCCTTAAAACCAAGATCCTTACGTAAAATACGCCAAGTGCTTGCGTACGACAAACCAAGCTGTTGAGAACTACGCCGAATCGATTCGTCTCGGTCTTCAGCCACACTCTCAGCTACAGCCGCTATATTCTCTTCGCTACGTGCTGGATGTGGTCTAATCCGCCGAGTATCATCCAATAATGTATGCTGGGTTTCAAATTTGCGGATGGTATTGGCTATAGTGGTTTCGGTAGGTCGACGATGCACACCATAAGTTGCTCTAAAAGCACGAAAAACTTTTTTCACAGAACGCTGATTTTTGTAATACAGCTTAACAATTTAGATACGTTGTTGCGGTGTAAGTATTTCCATGATGATTTGTCAAACAATGCTGAATAAAAATACATTACAGTGTGGCAGGAATCACGCGTGATCTGTAAAAAAAAGCCTATTGAAAATCAAACCTCATAATGAATCACCCTTTATATTAAATTCGATTGACTTGGATTAAATATAAATTTCACAAATCATATTAAAAGCAATAGCTCGCGTATATATATATATATATATATATATATATATATATATATATATATATATATATATATATATATATATATACGTATAAACAACATTAAGAAAGATTAAAAGCGATTAAATCGATTACTATTTGTTTCTGAAACTAATTCCCGTTCCCAATTTTCACATTTGGAACGGATAAAAACGCATTATGTATTGTATTAAATTCAATGGAATTAGATTAAATATAATATTCCAAAATTATATTAAAAGCGATTGACACACAATTATTATTAATACGATTTAATCGATTATTATCGATTCCATTTTATCGATTTTAATTGAGAAGTCAATTAAATGATGACATTTTTTAGTCAAAATGACATACAAGAATTAGAGTGAAAATCGATTAAAATTTTTTTAATTGATTTTAATCGATTATTTCCAGCAGTGATGAGTTTCCTTGCTTCTCACGGTATGCTGAAATTTATTGCTTATGCTCGAACTGCAAGTCTTGAACTTCTTTGCAAGCAGCTATGCAATCGTAAAAAGCAGTAATAACACTGCGGAGATTTCTCTATTTATTAAAGTGTTTGCCTAAAGCTCTGGAACACCTATCACATTGGCTACTTTATCATTATCTCTGTATTTGACAGCTGATTGATTCATTTTAAACAGGCTTTCGAGTTGACCATAGCACTCCGACTGCTCTTATTAAACTTACGGATGATACAAACTCAGGTTTAGATAGACATTGAACAATACTACTTTTGTTATTCGTCTTTAGCAAGGCCTTCAACAAGGTCTGACATGCCCCCTATTGTCTTAATTTCTAAAATACGATTTATCGTCATCAGCTGTTAGATGGTTCGCTTCATACCTCTCGGGAAAAGAGCAAGCGGTGCTTGATCAAAATAGTAACCCTCCGTCATTTGTTAAACTAAACACTGGTGCTCTACAAGGCTTAGTACTTTTACTTCTACTGTTCCTCATTTACATCAACGGGGTTTCTAGCTTGTTTGATTTCACTGTTCGAAACTCGATTGATGCGGATTAACTTTAAATACACATACGATTTCCTCTGTCCAACTTGTAGGAACATGTTGCTCTTCACGGTACACATGCTAAAATTATTTCACATTGGGCTGATGTAAACTATCTTTGTCTCAATGTTGCCAAAACTAAGCCATAACCTTTGGCTCTTACTTTTATATTAATAAGTTTTCAGATATGCCGACTAAGGGTGTTTACATTAACAACATCTTTGTATAATTTAAAGCACTCTGTAAGAAATTTCTATCTATCGCTGTCTATCTGTCTCACTCTTCCTTTTTCCCTCTCCTCTCCTTTCTCTCACCCTTTGTCTCTCTCAATGATTTTATTTCTAATTTCTTTGAAGGTTACGGTTCCTTCTTTCCTACTTACACTCCAGACTATTGGGTGTACAATTTTGCTTCCGCCGTTTTTTTCCGAAATTCGAGGCTTTATTGTAAAAAACTGGTTATACATTTATGATTCAAAGTATTGTCCATCGCTAGCCACTACTTTTTCCCATCTTTCGGGCAGCATACGAATCCCACGTTGAAAAAACTGGTCATCTTTTGAATCGATCCACGAATCGATTTAATTTTTTACTTCTTCATAAGACCGAAAGTGCTGGTCAGCCAGGCCGTGTGCCATTGATAGAAACGAGTGATAATCCAAGGGAGCAACGTCTGGAAAATACGGCGGGTGGGGTAGGACTTTTCATTTCAAAGTTTCCAAGTAGGTCTTGACCACTTTCGCAACATGGGGTCGAGCATTGACATGCTGTAAAATAACTTTATCATGTCTCTCGTCGAAACAAAATCAAAAATTTTTATTTATTCGGATCCCGCATTTTTACGGGGCCGGCGCTCGAACAATAGACTTCGAATCCCGCGTTTTCGCGGGGCCGGCGTACAATGTGTTAATAACCTTCATTTATTATAGCATGATAGCTTGATCAGTACAAGAAATACGTAAAAAACCTTAGTCTAACTCTGATTTAGACAAAATTTTTTTTTATTTATGAAAATCAGAGAAAAACGCGAATTCACTGAGTTTATCCCAGACTTTCTTGGAAAAATACCAGGAAACCCCCATTTTTTATTACATTTTCGTAATCAATGAAAAAAATTATATAAGAATATAGACTAGTCAGATCCCTATCACAGACCACTTCTTTTTGTAGGCCTGTGTACTTAAGCAATTAATTCAATTCAAACAATCTTTTAAAATACATTATTGAAATTACTTTATAAGTATAATATTTGAAAAAACCTTTCTAAAATTTTTTAAGAAGTGTTTCTAAAATTATTTTATGACTCTCTTTAAACCTGTCAATAATGTTTACAAAGTCCTTTTAATTAATAAACATTTAAAAAATATTCATCGAAATAAAAGGATTTTCAAAATATTGCTGAAGGGTTTAAAAACAGACATAAAGTCATTTTGAAAACATTTAAGAGCTTTCAAAAAGGTTTTTATTCTTTAATGAAATCTTTTCAATTAATTTTGAAAACCTTTCGTGCTGTATGGGCGATCAAAGGTACATCCCAGTTGCAACAATCCATGTGAAAATATTAGGTTGCTGCAGATGAAATGGCCGATTTAGCAATGACATAAAGTTGGCTGCAATTTTAGTGTATTATGTTGGCACAAGGAGGCGCAAATAATATGACATATTGAAGTATAAATACTGCTACCTTGGTTTATGAAGTCATTTCTGTTTTGCACTTCATAGTGATCGTAAAAACAAAAAGAGAAAGTGAACATGGAAGTGAATCAAAAACGGCTACTTTTACTATCCGAATTTAAATTAGAGCACAACACAACGGAAGCAACGAGGAATATCAACAGCGCATTTAGGCCTGATGCAGTTAGCGAACGAACCACTCGGCGGTGGTTCATAAAATTTCGATCCGGAGATATGGAACTTGGAAATGAGCCACGTGGACACCCAGGACCATCGACCGATAACGACGAGCTGCGTGCATTAGTGGAGTCTGACCCCCGCCAAACCATAAGGGATCTTGTCGAGAAATTAGGCGTTCACAATTCGACAGTTTGCTGCCACTTGCAACAACAATGGGTTTCGCATGATCTTACCGAGCAAAACATGACGCGTCGAATGGAGATTTCAAGTTCTCTTCTCTCGCGCAACAAAAAGAAACTGTTCTTGCACCGAATCGTGACCTGCGATGAAAAGTGGATTTTATACGATAATCGTCGCCGATTGGCCCAAAGGCTAGATGCCGATGAAGCGCCAAAACACATGCCGAAATCAAGCCTTTATCCAAAGAAAATAATGGTAACTGTTTGATGGTCTGTAGCTGGAGTTATCCACTATTCGTTCCTGCAACCTAGCGAAACCATCAATGCTGAGAAATACTGTGCTCAACTTGATGAAATGCATCAGAAATTGATAGTCCAACAACCTAGGCTTGTCAACAGAGATGGAGTGATACTGCTTCATGATAACGCACGACCTCATGTATCGAGAACAACGGTCCAAAAATTAAACGAGTTGTGCTATGAGACTCTTCCTCACCTTCCATATTCACCAGACCTCTCACCAACCGATTGCTATTTCTTTAAACATTTGGATCACTTTTTGACAGGAAAAAGATTTAATGATGAAGCTGCTGTCAGAAATGCCTTCGAGGAGTTTCTTCGAACCAGAAACTCCGACTTCTACAAAACTGGGATAAATGTACTTGTATCTCGTTGGGAAAAGTGTGTTGCATCTATTGGTACCTATTTTGATTAAATAAATTTTCTTTTTAAAAAGTTACAGCTGTTTAAAAATTTATTACTAAATTGGTCATTTCATCTGCAGCAACCTCATACACATGTGAATTTACATAAAATTACACTCGTAAATAAAGATGGAAATTAGTACAACAATGTATAATTGTTTTCTTATGTACATCTACATTTAAATTCATATAAAAATTCATATAAAAAAATCGAATGTGAAAATATATATGAAAAGTTATATTAAAATAAAGATAGAAATACATGTAAATATCCATCTATAAATTCATATGAAAATCAATATAAAAATCAATATTGATAATCCTTATGAAAGTTCATACTGATTTACACA
Source organism: Chalcis sispes (assembly GCA_949987625.1). Lineage (NCBI taxonomy): Eukaryota > Metazoa > Arthropoda > Insecta > Hymenoptera > Chalcididae > Chalcis > Chalcis sispes. The sequence goes on along the minus strand of OX465096.1, from coordinate 39,624,867 downwards.
GAAGACCAATATGACATCTCTGTTAGAAAATGTTAATTGGAACTCATTGAAAAATTTCTATTGATTTTAAATTTACTTCTTAATTGAGAAAAGTCACATTCAAAACAATTGAAATAAAAATTTTTAGTAAAATCCATTCAATTTAAGGGGGGTAATCACAGTAAAATTTTCAATTTTTCGAAAAAAATTTTTTTCGCCTAAAAGGTGCTTTAGGGTCTTAATAATATACCAAATGATGGAACACGGCAAAAGTGTCCAAGTGCCCAAATTTTTCATTTTGCGGTAACGCCACTCAGGTATGGTTTCTCAGTACTTAAAACTTTAAACGCGTTTTTCTCAAAACCACTTTTTTTGAGCTCGCCGAAGACATAACTCAAGCAAATCTTTACTGATCAACTTGAAATTTTAACAGTAGCTTCGAAATATCTTTTTTCACGGAGCTACGTAAGATTTATTTTATATGGCTTAGTTTTTTTTATCAAAGATTTGATGGCGTTTTTTTTTGTTAAAAATTTAACTTTATTTTCAAACATGCACCATTTTGTGAAAAATTAATACATCAAAAAAATCCTACGTAGCTTGCTAGCTGTTGTTATATGAAAACTAAAAAATTTTGGTTTTTTTTTCAGGTCAAAAATTAAGGAGTCTACGTCTTTGGCCACTGACACGCTTTCAAAAATAGGCGCCTTGGGGCATATGCTGCGCAGCCGCCATTTTTAAATATTTTTTATTGAAAAAATTACATTTTGTACTTTTTTAGTATTGCTATAAAACCTACTTTAAAGATTTCAGATTGATACTTTTATTCAGCCAAAATTAATTCCCGAAAATATGCCTATTTTTTTTGTGTGCTACTGTGATTTCCCACCTTAACTAGCATGGAAGTGTAGGATTAATTGAAATCAATTGAAATAAATGAAGTAAGGAAAAAACATTTTTAATCAATTGAAATTTATTAAAATCTATTGAAATTAATAATTACGAGTGGACAAACATTAAAATAAATTTGAACAAAAATTATTAAATTGATAAAATATATAAAAAATAAATGAGAAAATAAAATAAAGCGGGTGTGAGGAATTGGCTTGATTAAATGAAAATACAAGAATTCACGTTAATAAAAAGAAACTTGCTTCGGCGTAAAAACACGCACGGCTTAGAGGGAGAAGCCGAAGCATGCTGACTTCGTAATTCTATTTATTGAAAAAAAATAATTAATAATACAAAAAAATCTACACAAATACATTAACTGTAATCGCGCGCAAATAAAATGTCGCAAAATGGACGACGCGTATACGCAAACTTAAGACTAACGCTTACCATGGGTCACGTGATCCGCGCAACTCGCAAACTAACAAAAATTAAGTTCTCTGGTCGCGATGGTGTACGAAATTCACCTGGTGAAGCCGGGCCTGGGGTGTGTAAAGTGGCCCTTGACCTGCCCACCACGTGCCCCGATATCTCGGGGAGACCAACGCTGTGATGCCGGGCATCAAGCTTAGTTGCCGCGAAATACGTACGCCCTGGAACACGTCACGTCAAAAATGCAGTACGTGGACAGCGTTCCACAATCAACAAATTCCAAGCTGAGGTGCACCTTCTTCACTCGCACTCACACACTGCATGCACGCAATCACGAAATCCAGCCCCAACGACCATGCGCAAATCACGCAATCGACCCGAACGTGAGGTTAACAAAAGCCAAAAAGACGCAATAAAAACTCGTATGGACACGCAGAGACTAGGCACCGCCGCGAGCTACGATGAAGAGAATCTTTCTTCCTGTGCTGCTCGCGTCACGCGAGAAAACAAAAAGAGGGCACGTGAGGCGCGGGACCGTGGCGGTGACGATTACAGGCAACAGCGACGCCAACGTACAGATGACCCGAACAAAATTAAATTTCATTAAATTATTTGATTAACAATTTATTGATATTAGTAGCATTGCAATCGATTCTGAATAAGATTATCATATTTAATAGCTAATTTTTACATTAAGAAGTACAAATGAAATGTTGATTAAAGTTAATAGAAGTATTCTATTGGTATAAATTATATGTATTTCTATTTCCATACTTAGTAAATCTGATAAAATCGTTTTTATTTTACTCCATTGCCGTGCTCGATAGACCCACAATAGGTGAACACAATGGTAGATAACTTCAGTGTTCTTATATACTAATTGAAGGAAAATCCAGCCTCTTGCAAGATGATAAAAGCATTCGCCCTCTAGTGGGTGAATTAGTATTAAAAAAATGTTTAATAAAATCAATTAAAGATTAAATTTATTCAAATCTACTGAATTAAAATTAAGAACATGCTTATTAAAATATATTAAAGATTAAGTTTATTCAAATCTATTGAATTTATATTGAGGTTGATTTTCATGACTTTCATATACAGGGTGTCACAAAAGTCATGGAACGGCTGTAAATTTAAAATGGTTAAGGTCAATCTTTAAGTAACTCTAAACGAGAAATTTTATGGTAACCTCTATTTCGACCTTGACGATGTCCTTCAAGGTCATTTAAAGGTCAGGTCATGTTTTTTAAATAGAAACTTCCTTTTTTGACATTGGCGATCGAAAGAGCAGAACATTTCACGTTTAAGTATGTACTTAGGTCATAAGGACACGTTAACTTCGAAGGTCAGCCAAGCCCATTAAAACATGAACAAGGTCTGGTTTTCTTTTGGCATAGGAACTCTTCAATTTTTTTTTGAAACCATCAAGGTCACGCCTACAGTCAGCACTTAATAAACCTTGTTAATTTTAATACATTGGCTTAAAAAAAAAATTACAACGCAGGATCCTCCTCGGATCCTACTTTCGATCAGGTGTGAGAGGCCTCACCCTAAGGCCCCGCTGCTGGTGCTGCTTCCACCGGGCTTGACTACTCCGTTCGCACAGTAGGTTGGCACGCCCGCGAAGGCGGTGGTATTTAAGACTGGAGCGCTAGGAAGGGAGACGTGGTAAGTAATGCGTACCCGTTTCGCGCTAACATTTTATTATCGTAATAAATTGTTAAATTCGAAACAAAAATCAATTATTCACCGCGTAGAGGCCTCTTGCCAAGGATCGTCATTAATGTTGCACGAAGAGCAATGGTTTTCTACGGAGCGCGCGCTGCGCATGCGCGCCGTCCACTCGCCTTGTTGTATTCATGCAGCAAAGCGTATGTACCAGCCCTAATACTCGCGATCTGGTTTCAGGCGTGTGCGGCGGCCTTCACTTTTGGCGGGCTGGCTGACCGTTGTACACAGCCTTTTACGGCAGACGCGGAGACTACGCACGTGTGGTCTCGCACGCACACACACACACGTACGCACGTACGCACTCACGAATAATATAACATATTCGCGACTGCGCGCGTATGTTCGCGGACGACTATAAATCTAAAGTGGCCACTTACTTCTATTGTCTCGGTTTTTCCCCTCAAATTCTCTTTTTCTTTCGTACAAAACTCGGTTGTAGCGTCGGTAATTCCTCCATTGCTTCGCACGTGTTCACGGCTTGGCGGGCAAGCAGAGAAGAAGGATCTCCTCTTGCCCGTCTCGCGTCACGCCTCTCGCTTTTTCCCGCGTAGTGTCATCAATTGCTTGATTGATGGCGCCGCATGTAGTCGCGCCGCGAACTCTTGCGCCTTTTCCCGCTTCGCGCCATCAATCAAGCGATCGATGTAGTCGCGTGTTCACCGCGTGTAGTCATGCCGCAAACTCTACCTCGCACCGCATGGCTGGTGGCCTAACCTCGATGGGCCACCTGTCACAGTACTAACAATTACTGCGAAAGCCATTTATTAGAAAAAGGCACAAACAAAATTTCACGCCTAATATGAACAAATAATATATTTTATTTTGATAATAAATATAAATAAAAGATTGATTGATCTTAATAAATTGAATCATATTTTATTAACAAAAGCATTGTACATATATATATATATATATATATATATATATATATACACTCTGACAAACAAGTATCTGGAAATTTGAAATAAAACGCAAAAATATTAAACTTCTTTAATATTTATTAGATCTCCTTCAAAATATGCTCCATTTGAAGCGATACACATGTGCCAACGTTTTTTCCAATCATGAAAACATTTTTTATAGGCGCTTTCAGGGATGGCCTTCAGCTCCTTCTGCGAATTTTCTTTTATGGCGTCTATGGAGTCAAATCTGGTTCCCCGGAGCGGTAATTTCAGTCTGGAGAAAAGAAAAAAGTCACACGGAGCTAGATCAGGCGAATAAGGTGGCTGGTCAATGGTATTTATCGAGTGTTTGGTCTTAAAATCGTTAATAATCGTGGCTCGATGAGATGGTGCATTATCGTCATGCAAAATCCACGAATTGTTTTGCCACAAATCTGGCCGTTTACGGCGAATATTTTCACGCAAACGTCTCAAAACAGTTAAATAGAAGTCCTTATTGACCGTTTGACCTTGCGGAACGAATTCATGATGAACCACACCACGAATATCGAAGAGAACAATAAGCATCGTCTTGATTTTCGAACGACTTTGGCGAGGTTTTTTCGGTTTCGGCTCATTTTTTCTCACCCATTCCGATGATTGTTGGCTCGTTTGTGTGTCGTATTCATAGACCCATGTCTCGTCACCAGTTATGATCCGTCTCATGAACGTGGGATTAGAATTCGCACGATCCAGCATGTATGCAGCTACCTGCATCCGGTACTGTTTTTGAAGAAAATTCAGCTCTAACGGAACGAGCCGAGCGGCGACGCGCTGCATGCCCAATTGGTTCACCAAAATGAAACGAGCGGTTTCATGAGAGATGTTGAGATCACGAGCTATCTCTCTTACACTGGCATGACGATTTTCGAGCACAATTTCCTTGATTTTTTCGACGTTATCGTTGGTTGAAGAGGTCGACGGTCGTCCTGAACGAGGCAAATCTTCGACGATCTTCCGACCGTTTTTAAAGGCGTTGTACCATTCGTAAACTTGGGTTTTCAATAAAACAGAGTCTCCATGAGCCTTTTTTAGTATTCGCAACAAGTCAGCACACGAAATTTCGTTCAAAACACAAAATTTGAGACAAACTCTTTGTTCAATATTTTTTTCCATTGTAACATTCGCAGACTACCACTAAGGTCGACTGGTTTTAACAGCTGTCGTAAACAAACTAGTTGACAGACCGCACTCATGTTTGGCATAGTAATTACGGACAGCCCTACAAACATACAGAAACTTCAAATACTCAAAAATACTCAACACGGGCAATTTAAATGAGAATTTCCGGATACTTTTTTGTCAGAGTGTATATATATATATATTTTCAGCCTACTAACCCGTACGGCGACTCTTACCTACGGAGCACCGTCAGCGTGTAAATGGTTTTAATACGCGCAAGCGCCTCCTCGATCGTATTAACATTTTTCTATACGTCCTCCTAGGCTGTATAGACATTCTATACGTCCTCCTAGGCTGTATATGTGCCAGGAGAAAAAAAAGTTAACAGCGCCATTGCTATGTATTTGTCGCTTCATATAGCCTAGCATGTGAGTCTTCATCGAAACTTATATTTTTGGAACGCGTAATAAGACTTATGTATGTTGAGCGAAGGAGAGAGAACGAGATAGCGATAAGAGCGCGCGCACCATTGCTCCCACGTGACCACCCTATCTCTGTCTCGCTCTCTCCTTCGCTCAGTATGTACATTCAAGCGACCACGGGGCTCTGCTTTTCTTTTGTTTTCTTTCAGTATAGTGTATCGTTGTGTCGGTAATATTCGTTCTTAATATGTGAGAAGAAGAATAAAAAAGGACAATTTATTAAATAATGAAAATAAGACGAGTGATAGTGACAGTGATGAAGAATGCAAACGTGAATTAAATAAACTAATAGAAAAAGCAAAGTCTAATATAATCCCGCAAAATTAAAAAATTTAATAATAAGTGATTTTAAAGTGATAATTTTTTAGTTTATAATTTTGTTTGTGATTTAGATAAATGATTTAAATGTTTTTTGTGTGAAGAAATTAAATTTAAAATATTTTAAAAAGTTACTGTTTTTTCATGTTAAATAAGAGACTAAAATTCATTGATTATACAAAAAATGTGTTAAACAAATATAGTATTGTTATGATAAAAATAACATAAGAAAGTATTTATATTAATTATAATAGTATTAATATTATTAATAAGCCTTCAAATCTTATAAAAAAAACTTTTGTTAAAAATGTTATTTTGTATAAATATTTAATAAATATACTCAAGAAATTTATATTTTTTAATAAATAATAATTGTTCAAGAATCAATTTTGTTTTTAAATATGAATCCATTTACTATTTTTTTTAATTTCATAATTTATATTTATATTTACATTATGTTGTCTGTCACTTTTTGACACTACATCTACATGTACGCGTGTGTGTACAAAATGCGCATGCGTTAGCAGACGATATCTGTAGTTTACGAACTGTCAGTACGGGTTCGAAATTGCATTTTATTGATATGCAACAAAATAAAATTAATTATTCTGTTAACTAAGTAAGAGTCTTCGTACGGGTTACAGGGCTGAAAAATTTTTTAAGCACCATGAGTGAACCTCGCGTCATTAAAGCTTTCGGCTCATATTTTGTGGATGGATAGAGGCGCCTTAGTCGCTCGCTGCGCTCGCGACTGCGGCCCTACTATCCATCCACAACATATTTTGCCTCAAGCTGTAATGACGCGAGGCTCGCCTATGGTACATAAATAACTAATATATATCTTATTAAACGAATATCGTCTGACCTTTACTATCAAATTCCAGTGGGAAACATTTGTTATCTACTTCTATTTCACATTTAAATACTGCTCCGCCTCTTTCAATTCCCATATGAGTACTATTATTTAATGGTGCTCCAATAATAATCCTGTAAAAATACATTTCTTAAATCTTCAAGTACAATACAAATTTTAATGAATAATAAGAATATAATCAAAGTTATAAGGTAACTCGGAAAATTGTTTTATTATAGAGTCATAATTATATAATATATCAATAATAAAAAAAATAGTTGTTCCTAAATATATTATTTTACAATTAAAATTATTGTTTTTCTTGAGGTACTATATAAAATCTATGGGCTTATCTACACAGTATGAAAATTTTCAATAAAAGTTTCAAGGAAATATTCCATTATAAGCTTGCTGTAATCTTTTTTTAAAAAAAATAAAACTTCTATTAATATTACATTAAAAGATTCAAAGTAAGCTTTCTACAATGTTTACGTTAAATAACATGAAAAATTCATAACACCAAACGTGCAAAATTCGAAGCAAGCTTTCTATAAGCTTATGATAATCTCCCACGAAACTTTCAAAATATTTGAACTGGGAAGTTCCTTGTAAGCTATCAAGAACGTAACATCAAGCTTTTCACAATCTTTCATGTTGATAATGCATGGAAATCTTAACCCAATCTTTAAGAAAAGATTTCTGTAAGCTTCCGCAGAAGTTTATCTGGAAGGTTCTAAGAAACTTACAGATAAGCTTGTTGTGAGCTTTTTTAAGTTCATATTACATTAAAAGATTCAAAGTAAGCTTTCTATAATGTTTGAGTAAGAGAACTTGAAAGATTCAAAAAAGCAAATGTGCAATATTTAGAGCAAGCTTTCTATAATAATACAATAATCTTCCATTAGATTTTCAAAATATTCAAACTGAAAGGTACCTTGTAAGCTATCTGGAAGGTAACATTGAGCTTTTTCCAATTTTCCACGTTAATGTTGAATAGAAAACTTAACAGGATCTTTAAGAAAATATCCCTATAAGATTCTATAAAAGATTATCCTGGCTCTAAATAACAAATGTAAGCTTGTTGTCAGTTTCCAGGAAAAGTGCGTGGAATATTAATCGTAATCTTGCAGCGTAATTTGTTATCTTGTAGAAAGAAAATTAACGAATATCCTTTGTAAGCTTTCCGAAAGATTCCTGTAATAAAACGTCAATGTTCCGATAACTAAGAGTAAAAACTTCCACGAGAGTTTCTTAAAAGTTTTCGAGAATCTTCCTGCAACCTTTAAAAAAATAAAAACCGGAAGCTCTCTTGAAAATATTCTGCAATGTTACTGTAACCTATCGGTAAACTTTCACGTAAATAGGGCATGTAAATTTTAGCCGAATCTTAAACAAAAGATTCCAGTTAGCTTCAACAAAAGTTTATCGGGAAGGTTCTAAAAAACTTTTATACAAGCTTGTGTAAGCTACCTTGCAAAGTGCATGGGATATCAATCGTAATCTTGCAGCAAGGCTATTTTTTATCTTACATAAAAATTTATTTTTTATTGTGGATAGAAATATCTTGACGATTCAAATTTCCTGCAGAAAATGATCGATTAAAATCAATAGAAATAAATAGAAATTCAATTCAATATTATGGATTTGAATATTCTCAATTAATAATTTTAAATTAATCAATTAGGAAGCTATTGAATTCCATATGTTTCAATTCTATTAAATTTCATTGTTTGGAATTTATCATTGTTATTGAATTTCATTGGTTACAATTCTCATTTAATCATATTACAACTTGTAATATTTATTACAATTGATTTTAATAAATATGAATAGTATGCTTTTTTTAGATTGCACTCGATTGCATTATACAAATACGAATTAATTGTCCATTATAGACATCAATTCGCAAAAAAAAATTATCTTTAATGCAAATTTATACAATTGATTTTTGATTCATTTTAATTAATTTTAACCGTTTGACTCCCAGGGTGTATTGATAATACACTGTCAAAGAATCCGAAACAGCGCCATCGCGCTTTCTCTAAATAAGTACTTTTTATTTTGTAATGTATTATTGCATTATTATAGTATTATTCTACTATATGTAGTGTCACGGAGAACACTCCGTATTCCGCGCGTGTCTAAATTTCGCGCGCTTCCACAGTCCGCGAGCCGAGTTTAATTTCTGTAACGTGACGGCCCCGGGCGGAAAAATACGGTACACGCCGATAGATAGAATAGTCGTATGCCGTATAGAAACGATAGGCTAGTTTAGGCAAGACAAGCTAGCGTCTTCTCGCGTTTTCGAGGAGTTCCCTACGGCCATTTTGATAGTTCGGACGCATGCCCTCTTCTTGCGTCTTGGCAAGTTGTTTCCGCACCAAGTTTTTTGTATTTTTGACCGGAGGCGCCCCGGTCGCGTGTTCTATAGTGTAGGTGTGCTGCTGCAGTTGGTAGCACACAAGGCACCGCCACCGGCAACCAGGGGCATAGCAGCAAGGCGGCGGCACCAGCGATTTTGTTCGGCGGCAGCGGCGTCCTGCTTCGAGCGAAAATTTATTCCTTTTTTGCGTGCGTGGCTGGCCAGCCAAGATTAAGTCCCTTATGAATTTAATTCTGGCGCGAGTAATTTTGTATAATTTTTTGTTTGCGTAGAAGTAACCTCCGCCGGTTACTCCGCTTTTTATTTCGTTTATTTTACGCGGTTCGTGCGAGTGAGAGAGCGTCATCTCTCTCACTCTTGTATAGTCAGTGCGAGAAAGTTGCGGTCTCTCTCGCACCCGTATAAAAATAGGCGCGCGTAAGTGAGAGAGCGGTATCTCTTTCACACTAGTAGTAGCAGTGCGGGAGAGTGGCTTTCTCTCTCGCGCTCGTAGGGTATACGGCGCGCGCAAGTGGGAGAGGCCTTACTCTTCCACCCAAGTAAGATCAGTGCGAGAGAGTTGCGTTCTCTCTCGCACTCGCGTAAGGCTAGACGCGCAAGAGTGGGAGAGCGCTTTCTCTCTCTCTCCTACGGCGCAGAACGAAAGGCTCGTTTTCTCTCTTGTACTTGCAGTAGACGCGGCGCGCAGGAGTGGGAGCGCTCTCTCTTTCTCTTGCTCCAATAGGCTCCGTGCAAGAGAGTAGTCTTCTCTCTCGCGCCCGTACGTTCTACGGCGCGCACGAGTAAGGGAGACCTTTCTCTCTCACTCTTATAGGCGTAGTGCGAGAGTTCCTTTTTCTCTCGCACTCGTATCGTGCGTAGCGTGTGGGAGCCTTTTTCGCGCAGAATCTCAACTGTCATTACCTGCGCTCCTCGTGCGTTCCTTTTTCATACTTTATATTTTGTTTATAGTTTATTTAACCAACTTTGTCCTAATTTATATTTTCTTGTATTCTGTTCTTTAAATTATTAAATTATTTTTTTTATTTATTTTAAACATTGCTTTTTTTCTTCGTTTCTTATAACTCTTTTTTTTTCTTTTTCTTTCGTTTCCTATATATATATATATTATTATTGACTTGTTTTATACTGTTTTTAATTTTACATGATTTTCAGACAAAACGGCTAAACATTTATTCTATCTTTTTATTCATTTTATCTCATTTTTTTTCTCTCTTTTTCTATTATTTTTTGATTTTTATTATATTTTTGCGTCAAGGAGCTTTCAGCTTTCTTCCCGAATACCGCCCTCTCCGAGACATCAACTAGCCGGGCGAGGATGACGCACGAGCCGCGCAACGACGATTGCGCGGCGTTGCAACGGGTAAGTTGGGTCTAAAGGACGGCTTCACGGGCCTAGACCCAGGAGTAAAGTCGTTCGAGTCTTTAGCATCCAAAAAGGGGGTGTAACGGGCATATTCGAACCTCCGAGGCTAATTGCTCCAGTGGTAGTTGACCTTTAAAACCACCACCCTGTTACAACTGGCGTTCGACGTGAGTTGGGGGTTGCTTGTAATAAAAGGACTCCGGCTTACCCAACTCCGTAGAAAAGGAGGGAAAAGAGAAAAAAAGAAAAAGAAAAGAGCGGATAGGAAGAGAAAAAAAAAAACAAAAAAAGTTTGTCGAGAGACGCTCGGGGAATCGGCCGAGATCGCGTCGCGTGGGAGATCGGTAGCTGTTTGAACTCGGGGCAAACCGAAGGAAAACTACATGCGGTTTTTTGCACCTCTCGGTCTGCCCCGGCCGCGGGTCTGGGGGTTTTGCACGCTTGCGCCTTCCCGCGGCCTACCCCTTCTCCTTTTAGGCTCGAGGTTGACTTTGGATGGATCGAGTATAGGCTCGTCGGGCTCCGCTGAGCCTTGGCTCGTCAGCTGTGGCTCTAACGCAGGATCCAGAGCGCTCGCTGAAGGCGGATCGCTTGTCGCCTGCTCTTCCCCCGGCGTTTGGGGCTCTAGGTGTACCTCGGCGGAGTCGACGTCGTCTTCTTCGGGCACTTGGCCACCGTAGTACGCCCTTGAGTGTTCTGCATGAACTAAGTCTTTAAGCTCACTTCGCTTGCTTATGAGCTTAAAGCAGTTAGAGCCCCTAGTCTTGACTATCCAAAAGGGACCTGTAAATTTTGGCGCTAGTTTGGCTGTCACGCCTCGAGCGGCTGAGCAGAGCACGCAATTCCGCTTTCAGACGCGATCTCCAACCTTGAACGGTACCTCACGCCCTTTATCGTCGTAGAGGTTAGCCTTCCTGGCCTGCGCGTCGCGGGAACTTTCCGCAGTGCGATTGAGAAGCAGCGGGAGGTTTTGCATTCTTATGCTCCACGCTTCCCTGCTCTCGTCGGCGACCTTGTCGGTCGCCTCGCGCTCTTGTGCACGCCTAGTAGTTCCAGGAGGCGTCGGTTGCCGGCCGTAATTGAGCACTGCAGGGCTCAGGCCGGTTGAGCTTTGCTCAGCTGTGTTCAGGGCGAAGACGAACTCAGGGAGATGTTTATCCCATGAGTTATGATTGTCCGTAACAAAAGAGGTAATCATCGTCTTAAGGGTCCTGTTCACTCGTTCTACTGGGTTGGCTTGCGGATGATAAGGCGGGGAGTTAGTGTGGACTATTCCCGCCGCCTCTGAATACTCATCAACCACTTGATTTTTGGATTCCGTGCCGTTATCCGAGAGGAAAACCTCTGGAGCGCCAAAGTCTAAGATGACCCGCTCGTTAAATTCGCGGATAATCGTTTTCGCGTTCGCTTTTCGGATCGGCACGGCTTCAACGCAGCGTGTGAACAAATCCTGAAAGACCAGGATATGTTTAAACCTTTTAGCGGAACGAGAAAGTGGGCCGGTTATGCCGGCTGCCACGACCTGCCATGGCCGGTCTGTTGTTCTGCGGCCCATGAACCCAAAGGGAGCTCGTTGCACTACATTACAGCGTTGGCACACTAGGCATTTGCGGACATGTTCCCGAACGTCGTCGTAGAACTATGGCCAGTAATATGCTCTAGCCACCCGCGTGAAAGTCTTTTCGCGGCCTAGGTGCCCTGCTGTTGAGTCGTCATGGCATTCTCATAGCACCGCTTGCCGCTGCTCTTTCGGCACGACCAGCTTCCACTCTTTATCATCGCCGATGACTCCGTCGACTTCGTCGGCGGGGCGATGTGCGTACAAATTTCCCCCAACAAGCTTCCATTGGGGTGCTCGTTAGGCTCCTCAGATACGTTGCGGACCCAAGCAAGATACCACTCGCCGGCAGTGTTTTCTGACCAGGCGAGAGAGGAAAGAGCGACTTCGTCTTCCTCGAACATGCGAGACAACGCGTCTGGCACGTGGTGAAGCGCTCCTTTCCGGTGCTCAACTTCGAAGCAGTGAGCTTGGAGCTCTAGAGCCCATCTCCCCAGTCTGCTGGTGGGGTTTTTCATTGAGCACTGCCAGCGCAAGCTGCTGTGGTCGGTGATCACCTTAAATTGGTGCCCCTCGATGTATGGACGGAACTTCTTTACGGCTCATACAACTGCCAGACATTCTCGCTCGGTCACGCTATAATTCCGCTTGGCGGAGTACAGGGTTCCGCTAGCAAATTCTAGCACCCTTTTCTTGTCCTTAACGATTTGCAGCAGCACCGCTTCTATGCCCGTGTCACTGGCGTCGGTGTGGATTACATATCCACCACCTGACCAAAGACACTGTAAAACTGAGGCGGAGACGATCATTGCCTTTAAAACTTCGAAGGCATGCTGCTGCTCTTCGAGCCATTCAAATCTCTGGCTCTTCTTCGTGAGGCGAGTTAACGGTTCGGCGACTGTGGCACAGTCCTTCATGAACTACCAATACCAGGACGTTATCCCGAGGAAGAGCCTTAGTTGCTTGAGGTTCTTGAGAGGGGGATAGTCCCTGACCGGTTGGGTCTAGGCTGGATCGGGCTTAATGCCCCGATTAACCAGCACCTTGAGATACCTCACTTCTGTTTTGCAGAGGTCACATTTCTCTCGGTTGACCGTTAATCTAGACTCCGCAAGATGTTTAAGCACGAGCGCGATATACTTCTCGTGCTCCTCAAACGTTTCTTCTACGACGATACTGTCATCTAGGTAGGAGAAGGCGTACGGCTCCAAATCTGGGCCAACGACTCGGTCGATTACGCGCTGAAAGATCGCGCCTGCGTATGAAAGGCCATACGGCATCCTTGTAAATTAAAAAAGCCCCATACCGGGTACGGTGAACGCTGTGATAGGTCGCGAGTCAACCTTCAGTGGTATTAGGTGGTATGCGCTTCTCAGGTCAAGGGTAGAGATGTACCTCACCTTCCGCAGCTTACGCAAGATATCCTGCATGTAGGGCAAAGGATATGCATCTGGCTTCGTAACCGCGTAGACTTTGCGAAAATCAATGTAATAGCGGTACCAGCCGTTTTCCTTGCGTACCATCACCACCGGGCTACACCAGCCACTGGTTGACGGTTCTATTACGTCCTGCTGGAGTATCTTTCGGACTTAGCGATGCATCTCTTCCTGTATCTTGTCCGAGACGGGGTAATAGCGTTGCTTGATGGGCGAGGCGTCGCCTTCATCAATCGCGTGTTCTACCCCGTGGGTGTATCCCAGGGTGGATCCTCCGCTTAGCGAAACGGCGTCGAGCAGAGCTTGAAGTCGGGCACGCTGGACGTCCGTTACGTCGGCTACGCCTGCGGACGCTAGCGCACCTACGCCGGCAGCTATGCTGGCGACTTTTAGGCCGGCATTTATATTTGCGTCTTTAGAATGTAGGCGATCGGTGTCGGGGCCGAAACCGCGCGGAATGCTCGGATAAAGTTTACTCCATCATAGCATTCCTCGTCAAGCTGAGGCATTATGGCAACTCTAATGTCATGAGTCAAACCTGTGACAGCGAAGGGCAACTTGACATGTCTTATAAGCGGGAGGTGCCTGCCATCAGCGACTTTTGCGCGTCTCGATTTGGCTGAGATGAGCTCACAATCAAGGGCATTGGCGATTTGCAAGCCAATGGGGCCCATGGCCGTGTTCGATGCTCCTGGATCGTACAGTGCGCGTAGGCGGCAACCCCCTACCACCACCTGAAGCCACTAACGGGTCTCGTCTTCAGGTTTATACGCGCGTGCGACCTGTCCTGCGAGGGATAAAGCTTCTCGCAGGTCGGCGAGGGTCGTAGCGTGCTCCTATATAGGTGGAAACGCTGAGCTGGTTATGGGGACCGTCAAAGACGAGTCATTTAATTCCTTGCTTAACCGCTCTTCGACCCGTTCCCCGCACATTTGGGACACGTCCTTACCGTGTACCCAAGCTCGCCGCAGGTGTGACACTTCACAGGCCCTGGCGGCACTGTGGTGCGCACGGGGGAGGCTGTCTTCGCTGACGGCGCATTCTGGCGCTCGTCGCGCTTCCCTTTAGGCGGTGGCGAGCGGCGCTTAGGCTTGCTCTCGCCCTTGTCCCTCAGGGAAGGTCTCCGACTGCGGTGAGTTGGCTGGAGGGAAGTCCTGGTAGACTTAAAATTGTGCTGCTAAGACTTCATGCGGTCACCCAAAATGCGGGCGACCGTTGCTGCAAAAGTGGCAGCATATAGCGCCTGGGGCGTCGCAGCGACAGCGCTGACTTTTTCCCTCGCCGGCTTGCCCTCTATACTTGGTTGATGCTCGGTCCTCTGCCTTCGTGTTTTGGGCCGAGGCTTGTAGTCCATCTCTGGCAAGAGTGTGGCTTCAGGTGGTGGAGGCGGGCGGTAGTTCTTGCGGCACTCCAAAATTTTTTCCGCTTCTACCGCTAGGTCGAGCAGCGTTTCGACGCTGTCGACCTCCACCCACCGGATCATCGATTGCAGCTTTGGCTGCAAACTTCGGTGCAGCATGTCAAGCTGCTGGTCTCGGCTGGGCATGGGGGAGAGCTTGCGCATAATTGCGACCAGGCACGTGATGTAATCACGTACCAGCTTATCTACCCCTTGCGTTCGACTGTTAGCTTCGGACGCGAGCCTCTGTTGGAACCTTCTGGGAGTTCCATACCACTGTCTTGCTGCTACCACAAAGTCGGCCCAGCAAGATTACTTGCTCTTCTCGTTGCGGTACTACGTTGCCGCATTGTCGGTGAAGAGTTCTGATAACGATGACAGAACGTCTTCTTCCTTCGAATTCCTGTTTGACTATTTGTCGGAATAGGTGCGCTCTCGATTTTCAATTATCGAGTAGCTAGGCGAGTCAGAACTACGTAAGCGCTTTGGTTTCGTGCCAGCTGAATGAAAATTAAAACAATATTTTTAGAAAACAAAAAAAATTTTAAACATTTATTTGCTGGCCGGAACGATTCTTCTCCTTGCATTTACAATTTGTTTTGAGCGAGGAGAAGAATCCTGCGCTGCTTTGAGGGTGCTCAGAATATTTATATATATTATTTAAAAAAAATTAATTTTTTCTTCTTGAAACAGAAAAAAAAACAAGAAAAGAAAGGATATAATTTCTGAGGGCACTCTCAAGCCAGATAACTCGCTTGCTATCGCGCAGATCAGCAGTCTCTGCACCCCTTGTGTGTGCTCTTGACAAAAAAAAATACAAATTTCAAATTTGCGCCAGCTGTACAGGAAAAGGAAAGAGAAATAAAAATTTTAATTACTTTATCTTACGCGTGCGGTTCGTGCTTCGCGTTTTTATCTCGTATTACCTGCTATCAGCTCCCTCTACGCACGTTAAGGGCGCCAGTTGTAAAGGGGTGGTGGTTTTAAAGGTAAACTACCACTGGAGCGATTAGCCTTGGGGGACGCGCAATTCGCGAGAAGTACAAATATGCCTGTTGCACACCCTTTTTGGTAGCTAAGGTCTCGACGACTTTGCACCTGGGTCCAAGCACGAGAAACTGTCCTTTGAACCCAACTTACCCGTTGCAACGCCGCGCAATCGTCGTTGCGAGGCTACTGTGTCGTCCTCACCCGGCTAGTTGATGTCTTGGAGACGGCGGTATTCGGGACGAGAGCTGAAAGCTCCTCGATGCAAGAATATAATAAAAATCAAAAAATAATATGAATAGAGAAAAAAAGAAATTAGATAATATGAATAAGAAGATAGAAAAAATGTTTAGCCGTTTTGTCTGAAAATCATGTAAAATTTAAAAAAATATAAAACAAGTCAATAATAATATATATATAGGAAACAAAAGGAGAAGAAAAAAAAAAGAATTATAAGAAACAAAGAAAAAAGCAATGTTTAAATAAAAAAAAAAAATAATTTAATAATAAGAACAGAATACAAGAAAATATAAATAAGACAATGTTGGTTAACTAAACGATAAACAAAATATAAAGTATAAAAAAGGAACGCACGAGGAGCGCAGGTAATGACAGTTGAGATTCTGCGCGAAAAAGGCTCCCGCGCGCTACGCACGATACGAGTGCGAGAGAGAAAGGAACTCTCGCACTACGCCTATAAGAGTGAGAAAGAAAGGTCTCCCTTACTCGTGCGCGCCGTATAACGTACGTAGAGAGGAGACTACTCTCTCGCACGGAAGCTGTTGAAGCAAGAGAGAGAGCGCTCTTACTCCTGCGCGCCGCGTCTACTGCGAGTACGAAAGAGGAAACGAGCCTCCCGTACTGGACCGTAGAAGTGAGAGAGAAAGCGCTCTCCCACTCTTGCGCGTCTAGCCTTACGCGAGTGCGAGAGAGAACGCAACTC
Source organism: Chalcis sispes (assembly GCA_949987625.1). Lineage (NCBI taxonomy): Eukaryota > Metazoa > Arthropoda > Insecta > Hymenoptera > Chalcididae > Chalcis > Chalcis sispes. The sequence goes on along the minus strand of OX465096.1, from coordinate 39,608,046 downwards.
TCTTGCACTGATCTTGCTAGGGTGGGAGAGAAAGGCCTCTCCCACTCGCGCGCGCCGTATACGCTACGAGTGCGAGTGAGAAAGCGACTATCCCGCACTGCTACTACTAGAGTGAGAGAGATACCGCTCTCTCACTCACGCGCGCCTATTCTTATACGGATGCAAGAGAGACAGCAACTCTCTTGCACTGTCTATATGAGAGTGAGAGAGATGACGCTTTCTCACTCGCACGAACCGCGTAAAACAAACAAAATAAAAAGCGGAGTAACCGGCGGAGGTTACTCCTACGCAAATAAAAAATTATACAAAATTACGCGCGCCGGAATTAAATTTACAAGAGACTCACTCTTGGCTGGCCAGCTGCGCACGCAAAAAAGGAATAAATTTCCGCTCGAAGCAGGACGCCGCTGCCGCCGAACAAAATCGCTGGTGCCGTCGTCTTGCTGCTACGCCCCTGGTTGCTGGTGGTGGTGCCTTTTGCGCTGCCAACTGCAGCAGCACACCTACACTATAGAACACGCGACCGGGGCGCCCCCGGTCAAAAATACAAAAAAACTTTGTGCGGAAAAAACTTGCCAAGACGCGAGAAGAGGGCACGCGTCCAAACTATCAAAATGGCCGAAGAAAACTCCTCGAAAACGCGGTAAGACGCTAGCTTGTCTTGCTTGAACTAGCCTATCTTTTCTATACGGCACACGACTATTCTACCTATCGGCGTATACCGTATCTTCCTGCCCAGGACCGTCACGTTACAAAAATTCAACTTGGCTCGCGGACTGTGGAAGCGCGCGAAATTTAAACACGCGCGGAATACGGAGTGTTCTCCGTGATAGTAGCTATTGCAAAATGTACTATTAACATTAAAAGGAGCTGTGTGATGTACTTGCTTAAGTAAATCGCGCGTACAGTATGTCGGAAAAGTTCCCGAACTTATTTTGTAGCGCTTGTACGAGTGGCGCCACCTCTTGAACGACACCGGTACTATGTTGCTACATCCCTCTGGAGTGTCTGAGAATTTTTTCACCAGTATCCGTTCATTAGTTGCCGAGATAGACGTGCTTGGGTGAACGTGTGTTTAGTACCCCGGTGCAAGCTCTACGATGGATGAGAAATTTGAACATCGTGGCGCAATCAAATTCTGCTATAAACTTAAAAAACTTCCGCGGAAACGAAATAAATTATCGATTCAGCTCACGGTGAAGGTGTAGTGTCGCGTACAACTGTTTACACGTAGTTCAGTCGGTTCAAGAAGGGTAGAGAGTCGTTAGAAGATGACGAGAGAAGCGGCCGGCCGTCAACAGCTGTTACCGACGAAAACGAGGCTTGCGTGCGCGCGCTACTTAAGGGGTCTGTCTAGTAACTCACTTTTGAAAGAAAAGATTGGAAAAAAGTCAACTCTTCGAACAATCTGAAGGAATTTTGTACGGTCCAGGCATCGCTGACTAGGTGTAAGTAATTTTTTTTTAAGAATTTCATGTAAAAAAAAATTGAAACGCGTTTTTCTCGAAACAACGTTTTTACTCGCCTTGTTGATGAAATTTTCGAAACTACTCGACCGATCCTTATGAAATTTGAACCACATATTCTTTAAGCCTATCGCTATGTCCCCTATAAATTTTTTTCAAAAATTTTGAATTTTACTATATTTTTTTTTCAAAAATCGGCGAAAAAAAAACGGTTTTTTGAAAATTTTTTGTTTTTTTTTCACCATTTTTTTATTTTTTAAAATAATTGAATGAAATTCATAGAGGACATAGCCATTGTCATACCAAACCTAAAGCACTTTGATTTTTTTGTTTTAGACAACACAGCTCCGAGATTTTATCAACAAGGCGGACCTACCTACTTTTCGAGATGTTGCGTTTGGCTGACGTTTTTGGTCATAATACATGTATAAAATAAAAAAAAAAATATTTTTTATGTATTTCAAGAGTGTATTTACTAAGCCTAATAACTTTTATATCATTACCTTTATCCAGTATCCCAAGAAATAATCACGAAAATCGCATTTTTTTCGGCGCGAGCTACTAGACAGACCCCTTAAGCAGGATTGCCACATGTCTCTCAGAATGTTGGCAGACGAACTGAACATGAGCAAGGATAGCGTCGTGTTGATTTTGAAAGAAAAAATGAACCGTAGGAAGGTCTGCTCTCGATTTGTTCCGCACTTTCTCACACCAGAGCAGAAAGAAACTCACATCCAATGTTGTCGAGATCTTATCAAGACTTGCGACACCACTCCGCGCTTTCTAACCTCAATTGTGACTGGAGACGAGACTTGGTGCTTTCAATACGATTCTTCCACGAAGCGCCAGCCATCCGCTTGGCTCAGTCCGGGCCGTGCGAGGCTTCAAAAAGTGCGCCAACAAAAATCACGGGTAAAGACGATGCTCATCGCTTACTTCGACTCCAAGGGCCTGATACACAAAGAATTTGTGCCCCCACACAACACCGTAAATGCTGCGTATCACGCAGAGGTGTTAAAACGTCTGAAGCGCCGGATTAATCGCATCAGGCCCGAGTACAAGGAACCGGGATCGTGGAGTTTGCTGGATGACAATGCGCCTGCTCATTCTTCGAACATTGTGAAGCGTTATCTCGCCGAAAATCAGATCCCGCGCATCAATCACGCCCCATACTCGCCAGATCTGGCTCCAGCCGACTTTTTCCTACTTCCCAAGCTAAAAATGGCCTGGAAAGGACGATTTTTTGAAGATGTACCGAGCATTCAAGCGGCTCGCACCGAGCGTCTCACAGCGATAACTTCAGAGGAGTACCAGAGAGCCTTCGAATCACTCATGGAGCACTCAAATGAGTGTATATCTAGGGAAGATGACTACGTTGAAAGTTAACTGGAATAAATTTCTTTCGATGTAATTTTTGATTTTTTATTTCAAAAGTTCGGGAACTTTTCTGACATACTGTGTATTTCTGACTTGAACAATCGATAACGCATCGTCAGTTGTCCACAATGCTAGAAATGGCTGTGTTTTCTTGACATAAAATCTCAACAGCACGATCGCGCTGCTCGCGACTCAAACGGTTATTAGCATTTTTGTGAATTTCATTCTATTGTAGCTTTTAGAATACATGATAGTTTACATTAATTTATTTTTATGACTATAATATAAATTTATTTTAATATAAATTTGTTTGATCGATTACTAATTTATTACAATTGATTTTAATACTTAATTTTTCTTTATTTGTTTGATAAAATAATTAAAGAAATTATATTCACTTTTATTTATTATTAAATTTAGCTTATATTACAACTTGCTGTAAGAAATAAATTTGTGTTAGTGAATTAAATTTTTTTAAAAGATCATATTTAACCCTTCGTCTGTCGTGTGGCTCCGCCACCCTTCATTCTTATCCTATTGCAGCGAATTACCGTACATTTTGTTTTACTTAACTGCGTTGCCTAGATTATTATAACACCGCCTATGATACATAAAATCGCGACTTGCGGCATGTGACATGTGGCAACGCTGCGTATATTAAAAAATCTATACGTTGAGTTAATTAGTCGCACATGCAGCAAATCGCCTCATTTTTAGTCTTTTTAACAAAAATATAGTTTATTGAATATCCGAAATTATTAAAAATTAATAATTATCATCAGATATTAGAAGATCTAAAGAATAAAGCATTGATAAAGTTTCAAAAAGCTAAGAAATTTAGTCTATTTTGAAATAATTATTTAAAAAAAAATGCAGAGATTCTGCTATAGCACGATAGATGAATGTGTAATGAAATTTTTATTGCCTTCAAGCCCATTAACGTCGGATCTGCACGTTTTGACATACATACTTTCAACGCTATAGAAGAATATGAAACTGTCAGAGAAAGATCATGCGACCCACTATTTCATATAGATTTTTTCAAGACCTTTCGAAATCTGGGATGCAAAAGTCGGGAAACTGCATCCTTCATTTAGATTTTATCGATTTGATCAGTTTGAACAGATTCGTTTTTTATTCTTCTGTTACAATAACCCATTAACGTCGGATCTGCCCGCTTTGATATGCACACTTTCAACGCTATAACAGAGTATGAAACCGTCGGAAAAAGATCATGCAACCCACTGTTTCATGTAGATTTTTATAAGATTTTTCGAAATCCAGGGTGCAAAAGTCGGAAAACTGCATCCTTCATTTAGATTTTATCGATTTGAAAAAAAAAAACGAGAAATTCTTCAGCAATTTTTTCATATAACCTGAATTTTGACTAGGATTCCATTTAGCAATGGGTCTAAAATCTACGTAGATCGTGCATAAAATATTTTTTTTTGAAAATCATACCGTTTTGAATATTGAAGTTCAAGATGGCGGATCCAATATGGCGACCGAAAGTCGTGAAAATATTAAAAATTCAATCAATCAATTAGGGATTATTTTGTTCTTTTGCGATTTCTTTACCTTCTTACTGATAAATTTGAAGTAAATAGGGTATAAGGAAATACCTCCAAGTGATTTAATGCGAGAAAGATGATAGGAGACAAAATAGCGGACACAAAAGCCGGAAAAATGGTGGAATTTCAATGTTTTCTACTATTCAAATATTTTTTGAACCGGATGAAGAGTACTTTGGATGGTTTTTATGGACATTGATTATAAATCTATTGTCTGATTTTCGAAATTCAGAATGGCGGATCCAGTATGGCGGACCGAAACCTCAAAAATTAAAAATTATCGTAAATGATAAATTTTTCCCATTTCTACTCGTTAGTCTAAGCAAAAAATTGCCCTCATCCCCTCTCTCACCCTTGCCTCCAACCTTCTCACCCCATAGGCATGCCCACCGTGGGTGCCGTGGGTGCACTGGCACTCACAATTCAAAATCCAATATCTATTTTTTTTCATAACAATATTATCTAAAAAAAAACACAGTGCAGCATGGAAAATGCTCAATTGATAAAAAAAAGTTAACCAATACCTAAGTGGAAAAATTTCCGCCATCATATATAATTAATGTATAATTCAATATAGTTTATATATAACTAATGTATAATTATATATAAATTATAAATACAGTGCAACCTGTGACTAAGGCCACTCTCTCTCTTCTTTTAACGCAAAGTAAAAACCATTTGAGTGAAAGAGACGGTGAGCGGCCTTATTGAGAGATTGCACTGTAATTTCAAAAAGTTTATCACATGTTCAAAGTTTAATCATTCTAAAGCGAATCTAAAATTACGATCTAGATATTTTATGGCACATCTTTAGCATGCACGGTATGTCCGAGCGCTTCTAAGTAACTTTGCTTACTGACTATTCAGCGGTTTCCATTTTTTTGGATTAATGCATTGGAACAAAAGATCGCAAGAATAATTTTACTTAGATTTTCAAGTTAAAATGGGAAAAATTTATTATTTCCGATAATTTTTAACTTTTGAGGTTCCGGTCTGCTATACTGGATCCACCATTTTGAATTTCGAAAAGCGGACAATAGATTTATAATTAGTGCCCGTAAAAACCATCCAAGGTACTCTTTATCTGTTACAAAAAATATTTGAATAATAGAAAACATCGAAATTCCACCATTTTTCCGGCTTTTGTGTCCGCCATTTTGTCTCGTATCATCTTTTTCGCATTAAATCACTTGAAGGTATTTTCTTATACCCTATTTACTTCAAATTTATCAGTAAGAAGATAAAGGAATCGCAAAAGAAAAAAATAATCTCTAATTGATTACATTTTTAATATTTTCTCGACTTTTGGTCTCCATATTGGATCCGCCACCTTTAATTTCAATATTTAAAACGATATGATTTTTAAGGAAAAATATTTTATGCACGATCTACGTAGGTTTTAGACCCATTGCTAAATGGAATCCTAGTCAAAATTCAGGTTTTATGAAAAAATTGTTTAAGAATATCTCGTTTTTTTATTTTAAATCGATAAAATCTTAATGAAGGATGCAGTTTTCCGACTTTTGCACCCTGGATTTCGAAAAATCTTATAAAAATCTACATGAAACAGTGGGTTGCATGATCTTTTTCCGACGGTTTCATACTCTGTTATAGCGTTGAAAGTGTGCATATCAAAGCGGGCAGATCCGACGTTAATGGGTTATTGTAACAGAAGAATAAAAAACGAATTTGTTCAAACTGATTTTAAAAATTTAAATAAAACTTATTTTATGAATTTTACTACTCTTAAAAGATATAAAATATATAAATAAAAAAATAAAAACCTATACGAGTACCTACTCGCAACTTTTTTTTATCAATTGAGCATTTTCCATGCTGCACTGTGTTTTTTTTTAGATAATATTGTTATGAAAAAAAATAGATATTGGATTTTGAATTGTGGGTGCCAGTGCACCCACGGCACCCACGGTGGGCATGCCTATGGGGTGAGAAGGTTGGAGGCAAGGGTGAGAGAGGGGATAAGGGCAATTTTTTGCTTAGACTAACGAGTAGAAATGGGAAAAATTTATCATTTACGATAATTTTTAATTTTTGAGGTTTCGGTCCGCCATACTGGATCCGCCATTCTGAATTTCGAAAATCAGACAATAGATTTATAATCAATGTCCATAAAAACCATCCAAAGTACTCTTCATCCGGTTCAAAAAATATTTGAATAGTAGAAAACATTGAAATTCCACCATTTTTCCGGCTTTTGTGTCCGCTATTTTGTCTCCTATCATCTTTCTCGCATTAAATCACTTGGAGGTATTTCCTTATACCCTATTTACTTCAAATTTATCAGTAAGAAGGTAAAGAAATCGCAAAAGAACAAAATAATCCCTAATTGATTGATTGAATTTTTAATATTTTCACGACTTTCGGTCGCCATATTGGATCCGCCATCTTGAACTTCAATATTCAAAACGGTATGATTTTCAAAAAAAAATATTTTATGCACGATCTACGTAGATTTTAGACCCATTGCTAAATGGAATCCTAGTCAAAATTCAGGTTATATGAAAAAATTGCTGAAGAATTTCTCGTTTTTTTTTTTCAAATCGATAAAATCTAAATGAAGGATGCAGTTTTCCGACTTTTGCACCCTGGATTTCGAAAAATCTTATAAAAATCTACATGAAACAGTGGGTTGCATGATCTTTTTCCGACGGTTTCATACTCTGTTATAGCGTTGAAAGTGTGCATATCAAAGCGGGCAGATCCGACGTTAATGGGTTATTGTAACAGAAGAATAAAAAACGAATTTGTTCAAACTGATTTTAAAAATTTAAATAAAACTTATTTTATGAATTTTACTACTCTTAAAAGATATAAAATATATAAATAAAAAAATAAAAACCTATACGAGTACCTACTCGCTATTTCTATAAAAAATCTTATTTCCATTTATTTCAGATCGCCATTTTGGATCAGCCATGTTAAAAAAGTGAAATCTGATGGTAAATTTTAACTAAGTGACATTGAAAATCTGTATGACACGTACCCGTACATGTTTTTAAGTATATTTATTCTCCGTTATTACAGTTTCTACATTGGTCCCACCATATTAAAAATAATACTTATTTATTTTCAACATTGTTATAATATTGTACAGCAACGTAAACGATTAACCCTTTCGCTGCGAACAGCGCCTTTTGGCGCTCGGCTATAGATGCTTTCTCTGAGCGAACAGCGCCTTCTGGCGGCGTTTTATTTTCTGGCACTCCACAGCGAAAGGGTTAATATAAACTGGTTTCAAGTAATGTTACAGAAGAAAAGTTTGAAAATTATGCCCATAGTCGATATAAGAAGAAAATTTTTTTGGTCAAATATAGGCGGCTATATTTAATTTCAGGTGCAAAATATTGAAATTCTGGTGCCGGATTCGGTAAGAACAGGTCTTTTTACATAGGAAAAAATTATAACCTTATTGGTCTTTATTTATTTTTCTTATTTTCTGAGCCAAAATCCAATCGTCTATGAAATGCCCGTTAAGGACAAAATGGGTTGAATCAAAGCACATTGAAAATATTAAGACGATCAAGATTAATTGAATTTAATAGGAATTAATACAGTTAAATCAAAGGTTGATTATATGTTTTAACGAAACCTTAAAGCAAACTTGCAGGAACATTTCACGAAAGATTGCTGTAAGTTTTTACAAAATGAATATATTTGAAACATTTAAAAAAAGTCGCTGCATGATTTCATATAAATGTTTAACACGTTCACGCTGGCACGTACCACCGGTGGCCCGCACTAGACTGTCTCATCTGAGCACCACCTCACAGCGAAAAACATGAAAATCGGCCCCGGCGTGAACGTGTAAAACTGAAACTGGGAGTAAACTTACAAGAACATTTCACAAAATATCTCACGTATGAATACAGGGAGGTTTCTTGAAATATATTAGCAAGGTTGCTGTAGGTTTTCGTAAAAATGTTTAATTAATAAAATATTTCTTGTTTTGAAATCTTCTAGCAACCTTGCAAAATTGTTTCAAAAATATGTTTTTAAAAACCTAGCAGTGATCTTTCTGTAATAATGTGCAAAACATTACTGCAAGTTGCTGCAACATTTCATCAAATCAATGCCATATTTATTTATTTCATAAATTTTTTGTTTATATTTAATTATGATTTTTTCGAGAGAAAACACCAAATTAAAAAAATTATAGTACGAGGGCGGTTCAAATATGATCGAGACAAATGCTCTAACATGTTAATTTACTATCGAAAAAATTTACACAAATTTACAGTTTTTTTAGGTACTTCCCCTTACAAGTTACGCATTTTGTCCACCTTTCCGAAAGCTTTTTGATGCCGGTATCGAAGAATTCCTTGGGCAACTCGAACAGCCATGTGCGCACGAACTCCTCTATTTTGTCGTCGGTGTTGAATCTTTGACCTCCTAGGGCTTCTTTCAGTAATCCAGACATGTAGTAGTCGCAGGGTAATAAATCCGGACTGCAGGAGGCGTGTTCCAGTACCTCCTACTCCAATTTCGATATTGCATCGAGCGTGAGACGCGCGGAATGAGGGCGCGCATTATCCTGGAGAAGAATCGCACTTCGTGCTGGAATCCTCCGTTTCGAGCGGTAAACGGGTTTCACGTGTGTTTTCAGATGGTTAGAGTAGTATGCAGCATTGATGGAACGTTGGGTGCGCAGGAAATCGACGTGCAGCACGCCCCGCCGGTTCCAGAACACAGTACAAATAACCTTACCCACGGACCTGGTTGTCTTCGCTTCGACTAGCACCCCTTCCTCCTTATTCCTTCACTCTTCAGACGAAACTTTGCTTTCGGGAGTGTAATAGTGTACTCATGTCTCGTCTGTAGTGAAGATTCGCGTTAAAAAACCGTCCCCCTCCACCTCGTATCACGTCAGCAAGCGGCGACAAACTTCCAACCACGTGAGTTTTTGCTCGAAGTTCAACAGTTTAGGAACCCATCGCGCCGTTATTTGGCTATATTGAAGGTGTTCGTGGATGATAGACTCTACACTACCAATACTGATGCCAAGTTCAGCCGAAATTTCTCGAACATTCATCCTACGGTCCTCCAAAATGAGTTATTCTACGCGGCAAACGTTGTCTGGTGTGATGCTGGTTCACGGTCGACGATCATGCAGCTCATTCTCGACGGTTTCGCGACCATCCTTGAATGCTTTGGCCCATTTAAACACAGCAGCCCTACTCAGGCACTCACTACCGAACTAATTTCGCAAACGCAGAAAAATTTCCATGTTTTTAACGCCTTCCTACACTAAAAAACGAATGACAATACGTTGCGCAACAGCGGTCGGCACTTGACGTTCACTCATGGTCGTAGCGCGCGCGTGAAACATGCACTTCCGACGAAAACTATGCCACACGGTTCGTAAGGGACCCAGCTATCACATACTCAAGCCACGACCTTCAAAACATTCATGCGCACCATCTACAGCGTTTGTCTCTATCATATTTAAACCGTCCTCGTAATTAATGAAAAAAAAAAATAATCAACTCTCAGGAATCGGTCTCTGAGCCTTTGACTCGCGAGGCCGAGCATTAGCCAACTATGTAAAAAGATGAATTTGTCATTTATTAGCAAAAACTTATAGTGGGTGTTCCAATTTAAAAAACGGATGCATATATCTCTAGAACTAAAGGTTTTAAGAAAAAAGTTTTCAAACAAAAGTTGTTAGATTTTGAAGGGGACGTCTAACTGTGATCTTGATTGTGACCTTAAATATGGCCTTAAAGGTCATTTAAAAGTCAAGTTGATTTTTCTAAGCGAAAATCCTTACTTATGATCCCGGAAAACAAAAGAGCAGAAAATTTTACGACCTAATATGACCTTGACCATGACCTTGACTACAACTTACAAGGTCATTTGAAGTCAAGTTGAACATTTTAAATGGAAAATCTTACTTTGGCTTTCAGAAAACGAAAAAACAAAAAATTTTTCCTAGCAGAGACTCAGCCAGTTAAAGCAAGACCAAGCAAAGACCCGGTCAGTTAAGGCAAGATCGAAAAGAGACCTAGCCAGTTAAGGCAAGACCAAGCAAAGACCCCGCCAGTTAAGGCAAAATCATTCACCAATGTGAGCTGTATTTTCAGCTAAGGCGGGATGAAAAGAGCTATTTAAGGTCAAAGATGTTTGAAAGTTGCTCCATCTTTTCAAATACACAAGTTGACTCATGTTCGGAAATGCGATATCGTTTTTAATAACACGTTTCGTTTTGTCGTTGGTCTGGTTCTATAGACCTTATTTTTCAGAAAGCCCTATGAATAAAAGTCAAGCGATGTAAGGTCTGGTGACCTAGGTGGCCATTCCACGGAACCTCCTCTACCTATCTATTGATTATTGAATCTTTCATTTAGATAATTTCTTACGATAATTATCGAATGTGGAGAAGCACCGTCTGGTTGTAACCATAATCTATTTCTCGTATTGAGGTCAATTTCTTCAACTAAAACTGGGAGTTCATCCCTTATTAATTGCCAATAAGTTTGTCCGTCAACGTTGCCTTCAAAAAAGTAATGGCCAATCAAATAGCCATTAACGATTCCGCACCATACATTTAGACCCCAGCGATATTGATGGTCAACCTCTGACATCCAGTGTGGGTTAACTGGAGACCAAAAGTGACAATAATGGTGACCTGCTGCATCACCCATTGACAAAAATTAAGTCGTCTTAGATAATTTTCAACCGATAAAGCTTGATTCAAAGATATGTCATACAAATGGTACTTTACATTTTTTAGATATCTGCTCGCTGTTGATTTTGTTACCCCAAGCTCTCGTTCAATTTAACGTAAACTCATCTGAGGATCCAAGTGTACCATAGCTACAATAGTACCGCAATTATTTGAGGATTATTAGCATAATATCCTGTTAACAACCTTCTTTTACGAGCAAACTTACCTTGTCGGCTACGCAACTCAACATTACGAATAACAGTGTTATTGTTTTCTTGTAGTTTCGTCGACATTCTCCTAACACAAGAAGAATATCGACAATTTCATTAGCTGTGTAGTCAGGCATAATGAGAAAATGTAAAAATAAATAATAAAACTTAAATTAGAAAAACAAATTTAATTTGGAAGAAGACCATACAAACAAGTTAAATATTTCTTGAATTAAAGAATGAAATTTTTTAAGAATAAGAGAATTCGAAGAAACTCAAAATTTCTCAAAATGATGCCTCAATTTCGCAATCAAATAAACTTACAGTAAAGGACACATTTAATTTAAATTAGCAAAAACTTTAGAAACCACTATATGGCCACTATTATTTAGGAACCACTATATGGGAACTAAATTTACAATCAACTAACCTAAAAAGAAATCATTCACGTTTAGAGAATGATTGTAATAAACTATGTTATTTATTGAAGGTGATCGCTAACTATCAAAATTTCAAATCGAGGTAAAAATAATACAAAATTCGACACTATCAAACTTCTCTTATTATTAGGAAAGAATCTTTGTTTATTGAGAGAAGTATTATTAGCTGTAAAAATATTATTTTCTGTAATTTAAATTACGTTTAAGTTAATTTATAATGAAAATTAATTTAAAGATATTTACTGCTTTTTCATTTTTAATTTATTTTATTATGCGTCACTACACTAAGAGGACCATCATTATTTTTCTACTGTTACAAGAATGCCAACGAATGTATCAAGCATCAAAATTCGAATTAGAAGTTTAAGTTCCCTTTAAAAAAATGTAACTTGATCTTCAAATAGCAAGATGATAGTCAAAGTCATGGTGAATATCGTGATAAAAGATATCCCACTTAAGTTTTTTGCCTTTTTCATTTCCATGACCAAAGGGAGAGACTTTCCTTTCAAAAAATTAATTTGACCTCGAAATCACTATGAAGGTTATTGTCAAGGTCACAACTGTTTGGACGTGAAATTTTTTGCTTATTCCTTTTCCAGGGTCAAAGGTAAGGCTTTCCATTCATATATTGAATTAAATATTGAATTGACCTTCAAATGACGATGAAGGTCATATTTAAGGTTGTAACGCCACTGGGGATCAGGGTAGCGTACAAATGTAGGGGGAAGCGGGCGGGTTGCTTGCTAGTGCAAGTTAAAACATCCGATTAAAATGAACACAAAAACGAACACGTTTATTTGAACTTAATATTAACTAGATACACAATTATCGCGTTTTTACGCGAGCCCAGAGCGCCAGCTACACTCGTGTAGTGCGGTTTCGTGCGGGGCAATTACGTTTGCACAGCTAGCTCATGATTAGAACGTTCGCGGGCATACAAGACGCGAAAAGATAAAAATGGCGCGTAGCACGCGTCGCGGTCGCACACACACAGCCGGGAAGGATACGGGGACGATTCGTTGAAGGGATGCCTCCTGGTAACAGCCACTGCACCTCGGCACTTGCCAGATATACTATTCACGCCTCGAATACTACAATAACGGTTTTTCTGCTTTAGCACGTTCGTTTCGTTTTAAAAATGTAAAACGACACGGATGCGGAGTTAAACTGCTACGTCTAATGCTCGCGACTATGGCACCGGACGCAGTGTCGACTGCTCGCTAATATTGTGACTTTTCGCTAAAACAGACTCGAACGGAGTGCACGAGAAGCTCCGGCGTGGCACTTTCGCGAGCGTGGATTTTAGATAATCGTTCTGCGCCAGCGCAATGTACGTGTAAAGTACGTTACGCGACGCAACCGCCGCGCGCGCTCAGTGCTGACGGCAATTGACATTACCGCGCTAACAGCGCGCGTTAGGTTATCCGCTCGCGAGTGTCAGTGTTGTTATATTTCTTCTCCGGAGCGGCAAGAATCTACCTCCGATGTCCAGGGAGTCCAGGTAAGTCGACGCGTTTAATGGCTGGTAGGCGTCGACTAATTTGTTTCCTCTTTCTCCTTTCCATGTGCGGCATTGCGGCGGATCAACAGCGGACAAATTGAACGGTGAGCGGCGGAGAAAGCAAAGCGGCGGTGTCGAGGACAGCGATAGCCTGCGAGCAGCGGCAGCGAGGCTACGCTATTAGACAATTCCAGGTACATAATTACTTGCACGTAAATGCGGTGCTTATGTGTCTTTGCTTGCCTCCTAACCTCCTTTTCCACTTTCCTATGATGTTATGTAGCAGCTTGTACTTCCCTTCCAATGTGCAGCTGCTACTCTTGCTTCCTTCTTCTTTTAACTACTGTCTGGGAGGTTGCAGGTACGGGAACCACTACAAGGACAGGAAGGAGCTTAAAAAGGAATCCATGCTACAGTGTGTGCGAGCACTGCCATCGATTAGCCAGGGGCTCCTGAGACTGGCTCCTCGCTGGAGCCTTTACTTGAGCTCGAAGCCCATGTACCTGGGGAAGGTAAAGTATGCACAGCCCTGTGTGGCTGTTAGTTAGGGTCAAGCGTCGCAGTCCTGCGAGACTGCTAAGATTGTAAAAGGGGGTATTGCAGCTACGACAAGGCTTACAAGCTATGCTTTGGCCTCCTCAGGTGACTGGTGCAAAAACCCCACGTCACAAGGTTATGGTCAAGGTCATATTAAGACGAAAACTTTTTCGCTCTTTCGTTTTCTAGAGTGAAAAGTAAGGGTTTCCATTTAAAAAAAACCAACTTGACCTTTAAATGGCCTTGAAGGCCATATTTAAGGTCATGGTCAAGGTCACAGTTAAATGTCCCCTTCAAAATCTAGCAACTTTTGCCTGAAAACTTCTTTCTTAGAACCTTTAGTTCTAGAGATATATGAATCCGTTTTTTAAAGTGTGATATCTATGATATTAATTGTAACTTGAGTTTTAGTTAATATATAAATTATTATATAAATTATAATGATTATAAAAATATACTAGAAAACTAATATTATTATTTTATCTTTTAACACAGTTAAACTAGAAAAAAACATATTTTAAAATTAAAGATTTTAGCAGAACCTTGTAGCAATATTACACGAAAGATTCCTGTGAGGTTTTTTGAAACATGTAGTTGTAACATTTTAACAAGGTCGTTGCAAGACTTCGTGTAAATGTTTCAATTGAAACGTGAAGCAAACTAGATGGAAGATTTTACAAACTATTTTACGTAAGAATACAAGGAAGTTTCTTGAAATATTTTGTCGTAATATTTTAGGAAGGTCACTGCAAAATTTCTTAGAAATATTTAATTAATAATATTTAACTAAAAATATTTCTTTTTTCGAGACCTTCTGAAACCTTTAAAGAAACAAAAACTGAAAGCTTTCTTGGAAGTATTTTGCAATGTTACTGTAAGCTATCGATAAACTTTCGCGTTAATATTGCATGTAAACTTCAGCCAAATCTTTAAGAAAAGATTTCTGTCAGCTTCAACAAAAGTTTATCCGGAAGATTTCAAGAAAATTTCATATAAGCTTGTTGTAAGCTTTCTTGAAGAGGGGATGAAATATTGATCGTAAACTTGCAGTAACGCTATTAGTTATTTTAAAAATTTATTTTTTATTTTAGATAAAAATACATTAACATTTAAAATTTATTATACTTGTATGAATATGAATCAGTAATTTATATAAATAAGTAATAAAATCTTAAGAGCAAGACTATGAATTTAAATACAAGAATATAATATATTAAATTTTTAATTATTTCTTAATTTTAATAAATACTTTACACTATAAAAGAAGTTTCTAATGTAGAATTAATACAAGTGTTTATTGATCGCCATGCAACTTATGATTCAAATATAAATCTTAGTTCTACAAGCGTTGCGTAGTGTTATAATTAGGGCGTCTACTTTATAATGCGAAAAATCCGGGTTCGATCCCACCATAGGTCGAAAATTTTTCTGCATTTTTTCCATAAAATAATGTGTAAAATAACATTTGCCAATGCAAATAAACGATTAAATATTATGCAGATGTTTAAAAGTATGCATAATCATAGTGAATAATGAGATTCTAATATATATATATATATATATATATATATATATATATATATATACATATATACATATATATACATATATACATATATATATATACATATATACATATATATATATACATATATACATATATATACATATATATTCAGGGTGGGCCATTTTAATTTCCCCACTTAAATATCTCAGAATCTAAGCAATATACAAAAAAAAGTTTCAGACAAAAGTTGAAGAAGGCATAAGAGGTCAAATAATAGTGACCTTTAGCTAGACCTTGGAGTTGACCTTTAAGATCAGTTGAAGGTCAACTTAATTTTTTTAAATGGAAACTCCTATTTTTTATGCCGGAATCAAAGAGCAAAAATTCTACATCAAATTTGTTTTAAACGAATTTTTGTTTTATGACCTTCAAGAGGTCAAAAATCAAGGTCGAATATCTTAAAAAGCCTTTTCTTGCGTTTTCACTGCATTACCGTGGCTTGTAGAAAAAATAAATTATCAACCCAATAATCCTCTTCGACCTAACACCACCCCATCAATCTCAAATTTTATGCTTATCCACGCTGTTTACTCGAAATTTAATCCGTTGGTGAAGATGGGTTGAATAGGTTATTACCACGAATACGACAATAACAATACTCTTATTTTGGCTGTTCTTGTAATTATTTATCTAGACCCTCATATCATCAGTAACCAAGCAGCAGCCAAATCCATCCATTAGTTCTTTTCTAAAAATTCTCAAAGTCCTTAGATACATGCTTATCACATAATTTTAGTTCACGAGTTAAAGTTTCATCGTTTTAAAATCACATTGTGTTTTACAAATTGGCTTTAGAGATGATAAATGATTCTGATTATTTAAATTTTATGCCTTTTCTCTAATAAGATTGAATCTTAAAGTGGCTGAGAAAGCAATAGTGGCAATTACCCTTATTGGCAAGAATCCTCACTGGCGCAAGTCAGTAAATCACCACAACCTTTGAGCCTTATGAGTATGATTTGGAATTGTTCACGGATAAGTAATTGGTTCGTACATTTTTAATGAAAGTGTCAATAGGAATATCTATGGATAGTTTGTTAGAGATCAGTTACCAGAACTAATAAAGAATGTCGATTAAGACAAGTGACAAGGATTATGTTGCCAGAATGATGGTTCACCAGTACATTTCACATAGATTATGTGAAATTTCTCGGATAAAAATTACAATGGTTCATGGATTGGACAAACAGGTCCAGTTGCCAGAAACAACGACTTGGACGTAGTAAGTTCTGTTTCCTTTGGGGTGCAGGATTAAAGTGAGTCCTCTTGTCTCTCACTATTTGAAGTGCTAGATTAAAGTGAGTCCCCACGCCTCTCACTATTCGGGGTGCTGGTTTTAAGTGAGTCCTCTAGCCTCTTACTATTTGGGGTGCTGGATTAAAGTGAGTCCCCTCGCCTCTCACTGGTTTTACGATTACTAATTCAACCTCAAAGTAAATGTTCAAAGTTACGTCCCTCTACTTCAAGGCACAAAAGCAAACGTCTTTTAAAATGGCGCACGATGTTAAGCAAAGTTTGCCTTGCGATCGCAGCACATGCTCGACTAATGCGGTCCTGCGTGTTTAATCTTGTCGTAGGCTGGTGTTCAAAAATAACATTTGTTATGTAGCCCTATAAAAAAATATCCGGGAATGTCATATCAGGTGAACAAGCAGGCCAGTTTACAGGATCTCCTCGTCCAATATATCAACCATTGTAGTTTTCATTCAAAAAATTCCGTACGATCCGTGCAAAATGTGCTGGTGTACCATCGTGCTGAAATCACATTCTTCGTCGCGTTTCTAAATCGACATCTTTCATCAGCACTGATAACTGATCTCTAATGAACTGTAAATAGGTATTCCTATCAACATTTTCTTTAAAAAAGTAAGGACCAATTAAATACCCATTTACATTTCCACACCATACAATTAGGCTCCAACGTCTTTGATGATTGACAGTTCTATGCCAGTGAGGATTCTCATCAGACCAATAATGGTAATTATCCCTATTGAGCTCCCCGTCACTTTAAATCTTGGCCTCATCAGAAAAAAGCACAAAATTAAAAAAATCATGATCATTTTCTATCATATCCAAAGTCCATTGACAAAACACAATGCGCTGTTGAAAATGATGAAACTGTAACTCTTGAACTAAAGTTATGTGATAGGCATGGTATCTAAGGACTTCAAGGATTCTCAAGAAGGTTCTTTTAGGTATACCGATTTCTCTTTCAACTCGGCAACTGCTAATATGAAGATCAAGATGAATGATTATAAGAACAGTCACAACAGGAACATCATTTTCGTCATATTCATGACGCCTGCGTTGATGGACCAGCTGTTCATCACGAGCTCTTTGTGTTAACTGACTTATTGTTCTATGATCAGGATGTCTTCTACTAGGAAAGTGTTCTGCAAACAGTCTTGCCGCAGCATGATATTTATTATTACTTTCTCCTAGAACCATTATCATATCAACAATATCATTGGGCTGATAGTCAGCTATTTTTAGTTCTGTTCGTCACGTTTGCATTATTAAGATAGAATGATAATTGAAATTTTAAAAACTTATGAAAAGAAAAAAGTGAAGCCCCGACTGCAACTGTATTATAAATGTACTTTCTAAGATTGGCCTAAATGTAAAATTAAAAAAAAATATAATTGAATTTGTCATTTAACTAAAAGTCACATGAGTTAGAAATTTGTTAACAATTTTCACGATAAAAATCAGATATTCAAAACATTTATGAGATACGTAACTTTTTAAAGATAAGATAATTAACTTCTAAAATATTTTCAAAGTCTACTTTCTATTTCAGCATTGAAAATAAAGATTTTTATTATAAATAATAAAGTTGATTTTAAAATAACCCGAAAAGTTAGCTCAAAGGTCAAATCAAAGTTTACCTTTTTCTTTTATTGTCTTTCTTATCTTGAAATCTACTGAATAATACCCTACCAAATGAATTTTACTAACATATTGAATTTTGGAAAAGTAGAGTAGTGGAAGATAGTATGGATAAAATTTGAGATGTGCAGGGTACACGTAGGTAACAGGAAAGATTAGCGGTTTGGGAAATAGAGGTTGATTCCAGAATCGGAAACAAAAGATTTTATGTAAAAATATAAAGATGACTTTAAAACAATTGTGAAAGTTAACTTCGACGTTGACTTAAAGTTCACAATTATCTTTATTCCTCTTCCCATTGCAAGCTCTACCCGAAAATGCCCTACTCACTTCTTCCTACAAGCAAGTAGAACTTTGAGTAGGCAGCGTAGTGATAAGTAGTATTTGAGATCAATGAAGTGTAAAGGTGTTGGAGAGAAAATGAGTGTGTGTGTGTTTTTCTCATGACATTTGAAAACAAAATGGTGGTGTGATAGCAGATCTTCCAGAGCGCCTTGAAAAAAAGATGAATTTCGGTGGAAAGTTTCCTAATAATACCACGCGTCCTAATGGCCTAATTTGTGTATAAATATGTTCAAAACATGTTTATCTAGTAGACCTAATAGGGGTTTTTGGAAATTTTTTTTTTTTTCCAAATTATACAGTTTTAAAATCAAAAACTATTTTCTCTTCCCTGAAAAATTCGAATTCAAACACGTGTACAAAATTTATATTTTATTATTCCTAAAAGAGACGTTAGCATGAAAACGCCTTTCAAGGTATTTGACCTTGATTTTTGACCTCTAGGACGTCACAAAATAAAATGTTCTCAAGGACAAAAATAATGTAGAATTTTTCATTCATTTCGATTCCAGCATCAAAAATAGGGATTGGGAGGATGAAACTTGAGATTGACAGTTAATCTGAAGAGGAAGGAGGTTGTAGGGGGTGGAGGGGGCTGTCGGAGCGGGGAGGGGGGTAATATGTTAAGGTCGGGCTAAGAGTTAGTAGGGTAAGTATTGATAGTGTTTTAGATTAATAATAGATTAGTTCATTTTTCCTAAATACCACGGTAATGCAGTGAAAATGCAAGAAACGCCTTAAGATATTCGACCTTGATTTTCGACCTCTTTGAGATCATAAAACAACATTTTATTCATTACAATTTTAATGCAGAATTTTTTTCTCTTTCCGATTCCAGCATAAAGAATAGGGGTTTATAGTTAAGAAAATAAAGTTGACCTTTTACTGACCTTAAGGTCAACTCCAAGGTCAAGCTAAAGGTCACTGTCATCTGATCCTTTATGCCTTCTACAACTTTTGTCAGTAACTTTTTTCCGTATCTTGCTTAGATTCTGGGATATATGAGTGGAAAAATAAACATGGCCCGCCCTGTACGAGGTCTGGCTATTAAATAACGAGACTGGTTACAGAAAAAGGTTTTATTATAAAAATTATTCTACATTCGAATGCTCCCCTTCAACATACTCCCCTTCTCTTTCCACACACCTTTTCATACGTTTTTTTCCATTGATCGAAGCAGTGCTGGAAGTCTTCTTTGGTGAGGGCCTTTAGGAGCTTTGCCGTTTTTTGCTTTACCGCTTCCATCGACTCAAATCCCAGGGTCCCTTTCAAAGCAGATTTTATCTTCGGAAACAAAAAAAAGTCGCACGGTGCCAAATCTGGCGAGTACCGCGCGTGTTCGAGCACTGTAGTGCGCTTACCGGCCAAATACTGCTTCACAGATAGCGCGTTATGGGCAGGTGCGTTGTCCTGGTGCAAAATCCACGAGTTGTTCTTCTACAACTCGGGCCGTTTCTCACGAACTTATTCTCGCAGTGTTGCCAAAACTGACAAATAGTATGTCTGGTTGACAGTCTGACTCTCTGGAACCCATTAAGTTATCACGATACCGTTAATGTCCAAAAAAAAAGGTTAAATTGCCTTGAATTTTGATTTGGACATCCTTGCTTTTTTGATTCTGGGCGATTCAGGCGTCTTCCAATGCATTGATTGCCGCTTTGTTTCAACATCGTTTCGTCGCAAGTAATAATGTTTTTCATCGGTCCGGAATCTTTTTTTAACCTTTTAAGGAAGTCAGAGCAGACCTGTTGACGCAAGAGCTTTTGGTCAGGAGTCAGGTTTTTTGGCACCAACTTCGCACAACTTTTGTCATGTGTAATTTCTCGTGTAAAATTTGTCTAACCGTTTCTTTATCGGCGTTTACAGCCTCGGCAATCATCCGGATGCTCATTCGACGATCTGCACGCACAATTCGGTTGATTTTGGTCACTGTTTCCGGAGTTGAAACAGTGACAGGGCGACCTGGGCGTTGGTCATCTTCAGTGCTCACTCGACCCTCACTGAAGCGCTTACACGATTCAAAAACACGCGCACGAGATAGAGAATTGTCCCCATAGGCCTCTTGCAACAACTTACAGCACTCAGTCGGAGTTTTTTTCAATTTAACGAGAAATTTGAGATTGATACGTTGCTCCTGTTTTTCGTCATACATGGTTTTCGGCACGAGAAAGAAACACGTTCGTTTCAAACCGCTACTGCACAAATACAATTATAGTGCCGAGAACGTGTATTAGTACGTGCATAGATAAGATATCTAGATACCCAATGCGCTACTCGTTTTTTTCCCCACCCCTCAACGGCGCCCTCTAGGCGCGCAGTCTCGTTATTTAATAGCCAGACCTCGTATGTATATAAGATGTCACAAAGTCCCGGAATGGCTGTATATTTTCTAAGGTGGGGTGATTTTAAAGATGGTCAAGGTCAATCATTAAGTAACTGTCAACGAGAAATTCAATGGTTACCTCTATTTTGACCTTGATAAGTGCTTAGGTTATAAGGACACGTTGACCTTGAATGTCAGACAAGAGAATTTAACGTAGGATAAGCTTTCTATTTATTGACTATCTTAGTCATGACCTTTAAAGTCATTTTGAGGTTCACTATTTTTTATCTACTTTTAATATTACCCGGGATCAAAAACTTTGATGTAGTAAAAAGTGTTCCTTTTGCCTGTGCATAATTTGCGTAAGTCCTTTCGGATTTCGGAATGCTTGATTATCTATTACCTTTGAAATCTGTGTCCTTATTATTTAATGCCTTTATTATTTGTTATCATTAAACTTAATTTATCTTTAATTTATCTTCATCACCATTAAATTCAATGCAGGTCGAATTACCCTTGAGAATAGTAGTATTTTCAATTTTTTTTCAATTCTAAATTTCATTATTAATTAGAATCTACTCTTCTTCTACATTACCTTAATGAATGTTTGTCAATTCACTTTGGATTAATTAAGAAGTGTTTTATTCGTTGATTAAAAATGATTAGATTTAGTTCCTATTCTGCATTATTAATATTTCTTTTTTAAAAAGTTTTTTTGCTTTTCTAACTAATAGTTTTTATTTTATTAGTCACTGACTAATTCAAGACATTATTTTTTTCTCTTCGCACAAATATGACAACTTAATAATAATTTTTTTATTACGATTTACTTTGTGGCTAAATTCTTATAAAATACTATGGCGTATGTTCAACATTCAGAGCGAGGGAAAGTATCTTTATTACAAGGGCGGTTCAATAAGTACCCGTGTTAGAATTAAAGACACCATTTTTTTAAAAAACATTTTTCTATTTTTCAACATAGTCCCCTTTTAGAGAGATACACTTCTCCCAACGTTCCTGCCATTTTTTTAAACCCTCAAAAAAAAAAGGATTTGTCGAACTCTCCAAAATATGCCTCTGTCTCAGCGATGACTTCCTCGTTTGAGCTAAATTTATTTCCCGCGAACCATTTCTTCATGTTAGGGAACAAGAAAAAGTCGCAGGGAGCCAGATCGGGTGAATACGGGGGGTACGGCAGCAATTCATAACGCAATTCATGCAGTTTGGCGGCGACAACTCTGGATAAATGTGCTGGTGCGTTATTATGGTAAAATAGCACCTTCTTTTTTGCCAAATGCGGCCGTGTCTCCTTTAATTCACAGCTTCGAACTTAACAGCCACATCCGCTTGTTGTCCACCGTGAGCAATCGCGGTACCCATCGGGCTGACAATTTTTTCATCGCCAACTTATCATGTAAAATATTATTTGCTGTGCCGGACGACACACCTACGGCCTCTGCTACTTAGCGCACTTTTGTTTGTCGATCAGCGAGAATCATGTCGTCGACTTTTTGAATGATTTCCTCGGTAACCACGTCTGCCGGGTGTCCTGGTCGCTCTTCATCAAAAACGGATGTTCGCCCACGTTTAAATTCGTTGAACCAATATCTAACTGTAGTCATAGATGGCGGAGTATCCCCATAAACAGCATACAATTTTGTTTTTATCTCCTAGCATTTTTTTCCATCCAAAAACAAAAAGCGAATTACCGAACGATACTGCTCTTTTTCCATCTTAGCGAAAATCACGAAACACGTCTTACTCGAATGGCTGCCAAATCCAAACTAACTTATCAATCAGTCTGAAATTTGTTTCAACGTCGTTTAATAGATAGCAGCACACGATGATAATACCAACTTTCCTCAGGAACGCCCTCTGTCGTTAAACACGGGTACTTATTGAACCGTCCTCCTAATGATGCGGGGTTGAGATGATCGAGTACGATCTTATGATCAAGTTAAAGATCTATTCAATTTAACTTTTAGTAATACAGAAGGGGATAGCCATATCTCAAAATCAACTGTCTCAAGGACTGTACAGCGCTTTGTGAATCATGGACTTATTGAAGATCTTGAGAGAAATGGTCGACCAAAGTCTTTAGCCGAAGAGAATCAGATTGTAATAGCTCAAGGATTTGTTAAAGATCCGCATTTTTCTTTACGTAGAGCCAGTGATTAGCTTGGTGTTTCAAATGAAATAGTACGAAGGATTTTGAAAAACATTCATTTTTATCCATACAAAATTCATTTAGTACAGGAGCTTAATGAAAATGGTCCTGATCGTCAGATAAAGTTTTGTGAAATAATGATGAATCGAATCGATGAAGATCCTCTGTTTTATACAACATAGTTTTTTCAAATGAAGCAACTTTAACATTGAAAGGCGAAGTAAACAGACACAATTATCGATATTCGTGCAAAACAAATCCTGATTGGATGTTAGAGAATCACACTCAAAATCCACAAAAGGTAAATGTTTGGGCTGGCATTTTAAATGATTCTCTTATAGGCCCTTTAAATTATACGGAGAATAAGAGAGCTAGCAGATGATGATTTTGATCAAAAATGGTTCCAGCAGGACGAAGCAGCCGCTCATTATAGTAGGCTTGTTCGGACATATTTAGATGACCAGTTTCCTCATAGATGGATTGAAAGAAGAGGTGAAATCGAGTGGCCTGCTAGATCTTCTGATTTAACGCCTCTTGATTATTTTCTGTAGGGTTATTTAAAGAGTAAAGTATACGCAACTTAACGACAAAATTTGGATGAGTTGCGTAATCGGATACTCCAAGAGGCTGCGTCAATTAACAGAGAATGGATACGTAATGCTCTTGCACATTTCTACAATAGAATAGCTTTTTGCTAAGAAGCTAAAGGTTTACAGTTTGAACATCTATACTAAATTCTTAGTCTTGATAGAAAATGTGAGAGGCTAGGGAACTCACGGAAATCAAGCACCCCAAACGTGAGAGGCAAGGGGACTCACGCAAATCAAGCACCCCAAAGGGAACAGATTCTACTACGTCCACGCCGTTGTTCCTGGGTAATGCTAAAAGTAAATAAAAGTTAAAATTAAAATTACCTTAGAGGACATCGTCAAAGTTACGTTTACAATCATCACTGCAGAAACCTTGTTAATGTTAATAAATTTGCTTAAAAAAATTGGGGGATTCCTATGCCAAGAGATAAGCAGAGCTTGCTCAAGTTTAGATGACCTTGGCTGACCTTTAACGTCAACGTATCTTTTTGACCTGTGTACATATTTGAACGTAAAATTTCCCGCTCTTTCGGTTGCTTATGTTAAAAAAGGGAATTCAAAAAAAAATGAGCAGAGCTTGTAATAACCTTGAAAGAATTCAAAGGACATCGTCAAGGTCACGCCTACAGTCAACACTTCATAAACCTTGCTAATTTTAATACATTGGTTAAAAAGAAAATTAGGGAGTCCCTATGCCAAAAGATAACCAGACCTTGTTCATGTTTAAATGGCCTTGGCTGACCTTTAAGGTCAACGTGTCCTTATGACCTAAGTACATATTTGAACGTAAAATTTTCCGTTCTTTCGATTGCCAATGTCAAAAAAGGAAGTTCCCAAATAAAAAACATGACCTGACCTTGAAATGACCTTGAAGAACATCGTAAAGATCAAAATAAAGGTTATCCTTGAAATTCTCGTTGAGAGTGACTTAAGAATGACCTTGACCGTTCTCCGAAAGATCCCACCTTAGGAAATATGCAGCCGTTCTGGGACTTTCGTGACACTCTGTATATATATATCAATAAATTATTTTTAAAATTTCGTTCTTTTTTTTTAACAAGTTTTAATCCGTGTAAGATTGAGACCTGGAATACACAATACACAGTATTATTGAATAATATCCCAGGCGGAGGCAATACTTCATCATCCACTGGTGCAAAACTGGTGCAAAAGTAATATGATGCAATACATTTAATTCAATTTCTTCCGGAATCGTATTTAAAACATAAGTACTTGGAAAGTAACATAGAAATGCGAGTATTATTATATGGGTAACGCAATTTAAGGTAGTGTCTGTACCGATGATTATAATAGTGTTTATTTTTCCTTTGGTTTTGTGACTCTCAGCTAGGCTTCGAGGGTCAATGTCGTCTCTATTGTGTCTACTAAATTCTTCAAGAACTTCGCAAGTAATTTTGTGAATCCTCTTATATAGAGAGATACTATTATAATTAAAAAATAAGACTGATTTTTTTTTTTTTTAATTCTTTATTTATTCTTTTAAATCTATTTCGTTGCCATCAAAGTAGTTTCCGTCCGACACAATACACTTATACCAACGTTTTTTACAATCCTCGAAACAGTCAGAAAAGTCCTTTTCTGGAATTGCCTTCAATTGATGCAGAGATTCACGTTTAATCTCCTCAATCGAGTCAAAACGATGTCCCCAAAGTGGTCTTATAAGTTTATTGAATAGCCAGAAGTCACACGGCGCTAAATCAGGCAAATACAGTGGTTGTGGAACGATATGAGGTGAATTTTTGGCCAAAAAGTCGCGAATAATCAATTCAGTGTAAGACGGTGCATTATCGTGATGCAAAAACCATGAGTTGTTTTGCCACAATTCCGACCTCTTTTTGCGAATAGCTTTACGTAAATGTCACATAACACTCAAATAATATTCCTTGTTAACAGTTAGGCCCGACGTAAGAAATTCTGAATGCACAACACCACGATAATCAAAGAAAACTTTCAAAATAACCTTGATTTTCGAACGACTTTGACGTGATCTTTTTGGTCTTGCTTCACCTTTGGCACGATATTCGCTCGATTGTTCGGTTATTTCTGGATCGTAGGCATAGACCCATATGTCATCTCTCGTAATAATACGTTCCATGACGTTCTGGTAGTCAGAAAGCATCTCTTCGCACACATTAACGCGACGCTCTTTAAAAAAAAATTTAGTGTTTTTTGAACCAATCGAGGTTTGACGTATTTGAGACCCAAATGATCTTTTGAAATTGTTTGAATCAATCCAAATGAAATTCCAACAGCATCAACAAGGTCTCTAACCATTAACCGACGATCTTTGAGCACAAGGTTTTTGATTTCTTTGATGTGTTTCTCATCAGTTGATGTCGATGGTCATTCTGGACGCTTTCTGTCTTTGACGCTGTCTGCGCCTCCTTTGAACTGTTTGTACCACTTGTAAATATTTCTTTTCAACAAAGTCTGTTCACCGAAGGCGTTCTGCAACATTCTGAATGTTTCTGCACAAGAAATTTCATTCCAAAGACAAAGTTTAATGCAACTTCTTTGCTCACTAAAATCTGACATTATAAAAATCGCTGAAATTACTTTTTAATGTTCACAAAAACGAGCTTCACTTGCAAACTAATGAATATATTGACATGAAATTTGTCAGATGTCGCTCACAGTGCTACCAACCTAAAAAAAAAGTTTTGTCAAATCAATATACCCGCAAAATTTAAATTGGAAATTGGTTTTACTTTTTAATCATAGTAGTATTTAGAGAAACATAAACATTTCAACTTCAAGATTTCTGCTTGTTAAAAAATTATCTTTGTATCGAACGCTGCAATCTTTTATAAATCGTAATAAACCTGTGCCGTGAAAAGGGTTCGCTAGCGTGTTGTTTTCATATTTGAATGTAATATTGATAGATTTACTGAATGTTTCTCAAGCCGGGTATTTCGGTCTGACCTCAGTATTCTGCGAAAGCTTCCTAGAAGACAATCTAATCTTTTGTGAATCTTAAAATCATTTCAGAAAGCTCATAAGAAGCTTAATACAAGGTTTCAGTCAATGTTACTAAATTCTTTCTAAAATGGCTACAGGAAGATTAAAAAATGCTCAAACAAGGCTACTAGAATTTTTTATAAAGATTGCAAATAATCTTCTAGGAATATTCTATGAAAAATTATTCGATTTATTTTAATATTGTATGATAGATAACTGTGTAACGTGGAGAGGTTATAAACCCGCCGTAATAGTTTTCAAGTTGTCCGCAACGACGCAGTTCGCGGATTCGTCCAGCCGAAGAATAATCTGAATATTGCGATATCGGAGACGCACACACGCACAGGTCACCCTGAGGCCTATATAAACGGTTCTGCAAGCGCTAGAGAACAGTTGGTCGTCTTGCGACCAAGCAAACCTTAAGAAACTGGTAAGCCCCCGTAACCACAGATCCTAGAAGTTACGCGTTCAAACGTAATTGCACTGCTTTCTTCCCGCGCCGCAACTTATACAGAGCAGGACTATGCATCGTAGCAAAATTCAGCCATGTCTCATCCACCTCATGCCACCGCTACTGGAGTTACACGTTCAAGCGTATTTCCACCCCTTTTTCTCACATCGCAACCCGGAATTACGCGTCCTAGTATAATTCCACCTCCAATCACCGTGACTGCATCCCAATCTAGTTGTAGGATTCCACGCCCGAGAGTGGGGACGCGCCACTGAAGGCAAGGCTCCCAACAAGGCATTTTCCGCACCATGCGGAAAATTTTCACATTTAAAACGCATGCGGAATTCCGAGACGCGCGATCGGTGAAGAATCGCAGATGCGAAAAATTTCCGCGTGCGGAACGTAAACAGAATTCACGACTTTCACCAAGCAGCGGCTATGTGCAATTACCTCACGTATGGTGAATTTGAGTCATTTATTTTATTTTTTTTCTTTTTTGTATTTATGGTACCACAGGTAGTTGCCCGGCAGCAACCGACTGAGGGAGTAGCAGAGCCTCAGTAAGGGTGGTGGGGTCCGCCCGCTGCCAGGTTTGCAACAACTTTCTTGGTCCTGCACCGCGTTATTTTTAGTTTAAACGTGTTTTACTTGTTCAATTTTTTTTTTTTTTTTTTTGTAAGTTTAGCTTTATTTCGCGTTTGCGTTTTTTTTCTTTTTTTTTTTTTTGTAAATATTAGTTTCTAAGTTTCATTTGCGTTTGTTTTTTTTTCTTTTGTAAATCAAATGTTAATTTAATTTCAGTTTGGAGATTCAATTTGCGTTTTCTTTTTTTTTCCTCTCTTTTATAAATTTAACTATAGTACAATTTTAGTTTATTTAGTTTTTTTTCTTTTCTTTCTTTCTCTTACGTTAACTTAGCGTTGGGATTATTTGTAAGCATAGGGTGGTATGAAAATAAACTATAAGTTAATTATTCTGTTAATTCTCGCGTTGAATTATTTCATACCCTCTCTCAGAACCCTGACTACCTGACGTGTCCGGCACGAGGGTAACGTCACCGTTACAACTGTCAGTTTCTTAAGTCGAACATTTTAATCTTACAGCAATAATTTGTGAAAGCTTCACGGAAGCTTCCGAACCGTTCTTGAATGCTTACAGTAAAGTTTTAACGTAAGCAATAGAATGCAGGTGGAATCTTCTTACCAAATCAATCGGTAGTAGTCCTAGAATCTTGTTAGTTTATTGGTGACACTAACCTTAAAAGCACGTGGGATATAATAGACCCATATATGCAGTGCATGGCATTAACAAAAAATTCTAAGAATATTCTTTTTCATATGCAATTAAGTTTAAAAAATATATCTAAGTATTATAAATGATACTATACAATAATATAAATAATAATACTTAATCTATATAATTTTTTTTTTATGGGTGAACAATTTTCTGTCGTAAGACATGAATAAAGCGGTTGCATTTCGTGATCTGGTAATCATACAAAATAAAATTTTTTCAACAATTTTTACATTTTATTTAAAAACAAAACTGTCCCTAACTTCAATTTACGCTAATAAAAATTTTCTACATCATTTAGAGGTTGCTTAAATATTGGGACTACAATTTAGTTCGGTCTGTTTCCAAAAGATGACTCTGGCTATTATGAATATTTAATAGTAACAGCTGAAGTCGGTAGTTTCAGAGAGGTTAGACATCTGTCAATAATATTCAGTTTATATCGCTTTAAGTTTCATAAAAAAATCTTGTTTTCAACTGTGTTAAATATGTCCAATTTTGTGTTAACTAAGCAGCGATTGCGGGAGGATTGAGTTTGCAGTTTTAATTAGACGGAAAGTGCAGCTGAAGCGCATCGAATTATTGTGGAAGTTTATAGTGACAATGCTTTAACTGATAAATCTTGACAGGAATGGTTTCGACATTTTAAGAATAGAGATTTCAGCGTTGAAGACAAGCCTCGCTCTGGACAGCCAAAAAAATTCGGAGTCAAAAATTTAAGGACATTACTCGATGAAGATCCAAGTCAAACGTAAGAGGAACTTGCAGAATCATTGGAAGTGACTCATCAAACAGTTTCTGTACGATTAAAATTCATGGAAATGATTCACAAGCAAGGCAAATGGGTGCCTTATGAACTGAAACTGAGAGACATTGGAAGGCGGTTTTTATTGCGAGCAGCTGATTCAAAGGCAACAAAGAAATGGTTTTTAACATAGAATTTTTAATGGGGATGAAAAATTGATATTCTATGATAACTCCAAGAAGAAAGAATACTATACTATGCCTGGTCAATCGTTGCCTTTGATCTCAACATCAATACCAAAGCCAAATATTCATGGTTCGAAGATCATGTTGCGCATCTGGTCGGACCAAAAGGATGTTGTGTACTATGAGCTTCTACAACCTGGCGATACCATAACGGCTGATCGGTATAGGCAGCAACTGATTCGTTTGAGCCGTGCATTACAGAAAAACCGGCTAGACTACAAGGTAAGACATGACAAAATGATTTTTCTGCATGACAACGCTTGGCCTCATGTCACAAGAGTTATGAAAAAATATTTGGAAACGATCAAGTGGGATATTTTGCCGCACCCACCGTATTTTCTAAAAATTGCTCCTTCTGATGATTGGTTGTTCCGAAGAATGCAGCACGATCTGGCGGGCCCACAGTTCACTTCTTTTGCAGAAATCGAAAATTGGTTCCTAACTTCGATCACCTTAAGAGACGAGACATTCTTTCGAAATGGAATTCGTTAATTGCGTGAGAAATGGGAAGAAGTAGTAACCAGCGATGGACGATACTTTGATGAATCTTTTAATTCTTTTTGTTTTGAAATAAATGCATTTTTGACCGCATAAAAGCGGTCCAAATCAATTTGTACTCCCAATAATAGTGTAACGTCGGTACACGACCACCGTTTTTTGTGTCAGCCGGTAAGTTTCCTCCCTGCCTTTCCTATGTGTATATATATATATATATATATATATATATATATATATATATATATATATGTATACGAGGTCTGGCTATTAAATAACGTGGCTGCGCGCCTAGAGGCGCCGTAGAGGGGTGGGGAAACAAACGAGTAGTCCGTTGATTATCTAGATATCTTGTCTATGCACGTACCAAAATACGTTCTCGTCACTATTATTGTATTTGTGCAGTAGCGGTTTGAAACGAACGTGTTTCTTTCTCGTGCCGAAAACCATGTGTGACGAAAAACAGGAGCAGCGTATCAATCTCAAATTTCTCGTTAAATTAAAAAAAACTCCGAATGAGTGCTGTAAGAGGCCTATGGGGACAATTCTCTATTTCGTGCGCGTGTTTTTGAGTGGTGTAAGCGCTTCAGTGAGGGCCAAGTGAGCACTCAAGATGACCAACGCCCAGGTCGCCCTGTCACTGTTTCAACTCCGGAAACAGTGACCAAAATCAACCAAATTTTGCGTGCAGATCGTCGAACGAGCATCCGGATGATTGCCGAGGCTGTAAACGCCGATAAAGAAACGGTTAGACAAATTTTACACGAGAAATTACACATGACAAAAGTTGTGCGAAGTTGGTGCCAAAAAACCTGACTCCTGACCAAAAGCTCTTGCGTCAACAGGTCTGCTCTGACTTCCTTAAAAGGTTAAAAAAAGATTCCGGACCGATGAAAAACATTATTACTTGCGACGAAACGATGTTGAAACAAAGCGGCAATCGATGCATTGGAAGACGCCTGAATCGCCCAGAATCAAAAAAGCAAGGATGTCCTAATCAAAATTCAAGGCAATGTTGATCGTTTTTTTCGACACTAACGATATCGTAATGACTGAATGGGTTCCAGAGGGTCAGTCTGTCAACCAGACTTACTATTTGTCACTTTTGGCAACACTGCGAGAACGAGTTCGTAAGAAACGGCCCGAGTTGTGGAAAAACAACTCGTGGGTTTTGCACCAGGACAACGCACCTGCTCATAACGCGCTATCTGTGCAGCAGTATTTGGCTGGTAAGCGCACTCCAGTGCTTGAACACGCGCCGTACTCGCCAGATTTGGCACCGTGAGACTTTTTTTTGTTTCCGGAGATAAAATCTGCCTTGAAAGGGACCCGATTTGAGTCGACGGAAGCGGTAAAGCAAAAAACGACAGAGCTCCTAAAGGCCCTCACCAAAGAAGACTTCTAGCACTACTTCGATCAATGGAAAAAACGTATGGAAAGGTGTGTGGCGAGGGAAGGGGAGTAAATTGAAGGGGAGCATTTGAATGTAGAATAATTTTTAGAACGAAACCCTTTTTCGTAACCAGTCTCGTTATTTAATAGCCAGACCTCGTAAATATGTCAATATTTATATTTTTCATTAAATATACGATTTAGTTTTCTTATTTTTCTTTCATTTTACGTTCAAAATAATAGATTTAAAACAAATTTGTGAGCAAGAATTTCACGGACATTTTTTTTTATTTCATCAATATTTTATTACTTGACTGTCAATACAAAAAATATTTCAACTTGTTGCATTCTATAATCGAAAAAGAACGAGCCTTTATTTCTCATGTTACAGTTTTTAATAATAAATTCAAGTTGTACTTTGTAACTTTAGACTTAACATTATTTTATATTTCATCACACACAAAAATTTATGAGTATTACTTTTGTAAACTTTTACTTTTATTTAATTGTAATAATATATTTTTTTTATGCCTATAAACCCAAAAAGTATTGCAAGTTTGTTGCATTCCGCTTTCTCAGATTTCAAATACAATTGTAACGTCGGTATACGACTTCCGTTTTTTGTCTTTTTCTTTTTGTGTCCGCCGATAAGTCTGCTTCCTGCCTTTCTAGCCCACAGTCAAAAAGAAAGACATATCGACCAAACGCCTCGATCCACACTCAAGCGCTTCACCACGATAAAGCCCCTCCCCACAATCTATATGACGCACTCTCTTCCGACCCGAACTGTTATGAACCTAGCCTAAGCTTAGACCAAGAGCTTGCGATTTTCAAGTAAAGCCCATACATCATCTAATTAGAAGAAATTTGCTACAATCTAATTTAGATTAAGTTATAACGCATTGTTTATAATTTCCTTAATATTTTTTTTTATATGTTTATACAGGAATCACGTAATAAAAACAAAATATAAATAAAAATAATACCAACGGCATGACCATGTCTTTTTCTTTTTTTATATAAATTTATTAATAAAGATAATCATAAATTCTTACGTTAAGCATAAATGTTTTAATTATTATATTATTTTATTCCCGAATCATCTTTTCTAAGCAATAGGAGAAAGAGCGCCTCCGCTGCAATCAGAGACGTCGCGGAATCATATTATTTCCGTTCTCACGCAAAGCGCTAAATTCCTTTTTACAAGTACACTCTTCCTAAAAATTTTCCGTCGCACAAATTTAATAATTAATTTAAATAATATCAGCAAGCTTGGAATTATACATGGATTATTGATAATAACGCTGCGCCTATATTTTTCATTAACTTCTCTATATTAATTTCAACTTGTAATTTTATACTCATTATTTCTGTAATGCTATATTAATGATTAACGCAAATATATTTTCACAAATTTTTTTATATAACTTTAATTCTATCCTTCCGCACGAGGACAAATTATATCATCAAATATTTCAACTTACTATAACTATTTCTCTACTAATTTTTCTATTTCATTCCTTTTTATCATTTTCATAAACAAGACCTTATAAGAGGTATGGCATTAATCATTAATATACTATTAATTACGTTTTGCGATATTTTAATTTCAACCCACAATAATTATTTTAAAGCGCAATAATCATTTGTTTTGAACGAAATAATTATAGCAAAAAAATAACATCGAACAATTAATTATTTATCCGACAGTCCGAAACAACTACCTACAAATTAAACAAAATTGTAACTTATAAAGAATAATTATTTAAATTACTTTTTTCCAATTATTTCTCTTTTCTACCGTTCAACAGTCATGAATTATATCTTATTATCATTTTACTGACCCATGGATACCACACGTGCCCTGGGTAACAACAATTTCTCATTAATTTAAATAATTATTTTTTATTTTAGTAACCCGTATAAATTTAATGCACAAAAATGCGACAAAAGCTTCGTTCTTTTTTGTAATACGCATTAAATTTTAAATAAAATACGCTCATGTAATTTAATTTAATGTATTTCGCTAATAAATAATAGATAAAGAAAATATATAAAAATTATACAAAAAGAATCATTCTCTCTCTCTCTGATTCTCGCTCTCCCACTCAACCATAACACCTTCAAGATAGAGCAGTAGCGTCCATCTCGCGCTGATTTCGAGCAATCAGATTTGCCCAGAGAAGCCACTGCACAAGTGCATAAAAAGGCGAGGATCAACCCGCGGAGGCAGATTCAAGATTTCTTTCGCGCCACCGGACTCAAGTTTTTTTTGTCATAATCTGTCACTCTACAATTCTTCAAGTTTAATTTTTTTTTGCACTGTAAATCTTAGATATTGATATTTTTTGGTTTTTTATTTCTCTTCAATTGGAGATAAAAATTTCTCCGTCGATTCGGTCAACCAGGACTTATCGAGTTCTCCGTCAAGAAGAAGGAAGAGAGCGAGAGAGAGAGAGAGAGAGAAAGGATTTCTCCTGTTTTTTTCCGCACGCCTACAATAAAACAATAAAGAGTGAGTCTATTTAAATATTTGTATCTTTCTTCCTATTTTTTCCGAAGGGATAGCAATAGCCAAGATCGGCTAACTATCTCTCTCCTTAATCTCCTTAATAACTTAAATCAAAGAAAACTGTCAACATGACCTTGATTTTCGATCGACTTTGCCGTGGTCTTTTCGGTCTTGCTTTATTTTTTGCAGAAGAATCGCTGGATTGGTCAGTGGTTTCAGGGTCGTATGCGTAAATCCAAGTCTCGTCTCCAGTAATGATGCATTTCAAGTGGTCCTGATAGTCAGACAGCAAAGTTTCACACTCATCAACGCGACGCTTGTTTTCCAAAAAATTGAGCGATTTTGGCACCAATCAAGACTTAACGCGTTTGAGACATGAAATATCCTTCAAAATGGTTTGGGCTGAGCCAAATGATATTCCAACACTGTCAGCGAGGTCTCTAATTGTCAATCGACGGTTTTCAAGCACCAAATCTTTGATTTTTTGGACGTGGCCCTCGTTGGTAGACGTTGATGATCGTCCAGAGCGCGGTTCGTCTTCAACGCGTGCTCGGCCCGCTTTGACTCGTTGTACCACTTATAAACGTTTTTTTGTGCCATAGTTTGATCACCTTAGGCCTTCCGCAACATTTTTAACGTGTCCACACAAGAATATTCGTTCCGCAAACAAAATTTGATGCAAGTTCTGTGCTCAACAAAATCACCCATTGTAAAAATCGAAAAATTTACTTTTGGTTGTTTACAAAAACACGTGTAACTTGAAGATAATTAAACCTTTTGACAAACAGACGCTTGGCAAATGTTATAGACAATCCTACCAACCTAGGTTGAAAAAAAATTACCTGCGTTCCTAATGCCCGGGAGTTTTAAATGACAATTCCAACTTACTTTTTGATCACAGTAGTAAATAAAAACATTCCTCTAGTTTGATGAAACCTTTAACTTATAAGTAAAGGCTATTATTCTACGGCAATTTAACTATTCTAATTATTATTATTTCACTCTAAAGTTCACCGCTCTTATGTTTTATAGAGTAAAAAATCTTAGAATTGTCTGCGACATGCTACATTATTTTTATTTTTGTCAGCAAAATTGTACAAAAATAGTTGGATTAATACTTACATTTTGTAATTAAAATTAATTCTTCAATTAACTCTTAACAGAATAATTATTTCCATATTATTAATCATTCTCTATAAGTGGTAATAATTATTATTACTTCAATATTAATTTACAATTACAATAGCGTATCGTATTGTACAGGCCACGCGAAAACCCTAATGAATATTTATTAAATAACTCTTTGAAAATAAATTTAATCAAACAAGTACTGCTTCAACAGTCCATAATAAATACTTAGAAATTAATTAAAAATTATAACTTCTAAAGAATGATTATTTAAACTATTATTCTACATTTATTTCTTTTTTGTAATTATAAATCACTTTTGCTAACCTAAGGATATCGTTTGTGTTTATAGTAGCAATCTTTTTTTTATTTAACACGTTCCGTGTTAAGCCATTTTTGCCTGACTTGCCGTTCAGGCCATAGCGCATTGAATAAATATGATTGCGTGTACCACCGGTGGTACACGTGGCCTGACGATCAAGTTTACCGTGTACCACCGGTGGTACACGTGGCACGGAACGTGTTAAATGATTATTCTCTATCTAAAAATCACTATGTAAATTAATCGCTCAAAATGCGACGGAAAACTTCGTTCTTTTTTGTAATATGCGTTAAATTTTAAATAGAACACGATCGTATAATTTAAATTCACATGTTATTACAAATTATAAATATTAAGCTTATGTAAAAATTCCGCGAAAATGGATCGTCTCTTTCTAATTCGTGCTCTCCCTCCCTCGGACCAAGAAGCCCGCCAGGAATAGGGGGCCCGAAAAACTCTCCCTCCCCCCAATTTTCGAAAATTGCGGGATAGCTTCTCCCACGTGTTTAAATACGGCGCAAAATTTTTACAAAGTGCAGATCTTAGGCAGCACTCGAGGGAAACATTACTACGCATCATCTACACGGGCAAAAAAATGAATCATCTCTCTTTCTCTAATTCTCGCTTTCCCTTCCCAAGAGGCACGCCTTCGCAATTACAATTAGCGTCTACCCCGCGCAAATTTTCAAACAATCGGATTGGCACAAAAGGATCTCTGCATAAGTGTATAAAATGGCGCGGTCAATCCGCAGAGGACAGTCACTTGGACTCACCCGGAGTCACACTCGGACTCATCGTGAATTTTTTTTTTCTTCAGCATTCAAGTAGCAATACCTGTTAAGCAGTCAACCCAGCAAAGTAGAACAAGCGGGAAAGAGAGAGAAAAAGAGAGAGAGAGAGAGAGAGAGGATCTAGTCCACACATTAAAAACAAATAATAAAGTGAGTTAAACAAATTTTCATATTGTGAATTATATTGTCAGTTTTTTTCTACCTTTCTTTACATTTATTTATTTCTTTTTATTTTCCAAAAAGGTAGAGTTAGCCTGAGTTTCGGCTAACTACCTTTATCCATATAAAATTGAGTAGGTCCGATCTAGAGCGGCGTAGCTGGCCTGAGTTTCGTCCTAGACGTACGCTCAGTCCCGTTTTTTACACCTCTCCCTCAAGAAAGAAAGATAAAGCTCCGAATCTCCTGCACCATCCAGAGCCCGTAAGCTTGACTGCTTAGGCTCAAAAAGGCGACGACGAGTTTGCGTTACTCAAATTAACGCAGTGAAACGTCATTCCGACGTTACAATTGAAGCCAATGAAAGTCAATAGCTTCTCAAATGATCGATTACAATTATCAATTGAGAATATTTAAATTAATAAGATTGAATTGAATTTTTATTTATTTCTATGGATTCAATCGATCATTTTTAGCAGAGATGGCACATGTGTTGGTTTCCATTATTTTTTTCATTTTTATAAATGTTATTATTTGAGTTAAGATGTCTTTCTAAGTAGCTCAAATTATCTACCACGATATTACAAACAAATTCATTTATAAAGACATTAGCGATATTAAATAAAGTGAAGATAGTGATCAGCACATATCACCGTTGCACGAATATGATTTTGATAAAAGATAATATAATTGTAAATGGTCAGATTTTCTTAAGAATCGCGAAGAAAATCACGAACATTTTGAATATTATCCATACTATATTTTTCATTTAGGTGTAAGTGAAAAATTTATTTTATTACATTATTTTATAGTAAAATTAAAAATGTTAACACGAATAGCATCCATAGAAGCCATGCAAAAGAAGCTAGTTCATGAAAAAAGGACTTCAGTACCTAAATTTAAGACAGATGTCGATGATTTTCAATCGATAATCAATAAAAAAAACTATCGCAATCCAAATGTTAGTTGTAGCAAAAATAGTATTAACAAACTATTTTAAATTCATTCTTATACGTATAAAAGCAAAAAACTTTATAAACTTTTCAGGAGGAACCAAAAATAAAATTAAAAAAGATTGAAGTTTTACGTAATAGAAGCTCTTTAGATTTGAACAAATTGTTAGGTAAAAATGCTGTCAATAAATGTTATGATATGACTGACGATAAATTTGATGACAATACCCAATCTAACAAAGAAAACTATTCATGTGCTACTACCAAACTTCCTGAAGGTAAGAGTAATATGTTTTACAAAAACTTATTTTAATTTGTTTCATCAATATTAATGTATTAGAGTTTTCTTTTTATAATACTGGTAATTACCTGCATTATAAAAATAAAGAAATTTCTTACAGCACGAATAGAGGCAATATTAAAAAAAAAACGTTTTTTCTAATATTAAATTAGTTTTATAATCTATTTCACTTTTCTTCCTAATATTATTATAACTTTTTATAAGAAAGTTAATTTTTTTTCTCGTTGATCTACTTATATTTTAAAAATTTTTATTAAGTGCATTCAAAAAGAAATTATTTGTATATTAAAGAAACACGAGGTTATAATTTTAGTATATGAATCATATTATATATCATACTAATAAGTTAGTTTTTTACTAAAAATTATTCTTTAAAGTTAATTTTATTTCATCGTAAAACAATTTATTTGTATTATAGTTAAAAGGATTACGTCATGTTTAAATCTAAAAATACTAAAATGTATTAATTATTATCTTAAATCACTTTTTATTTTAATTCAAAATTAAATATATTTATTAATAATAATACATTAAAATAATATTTTTTACTCCCTCAAATCTTTATAATAGAAAAATAATAATTTTTTTAGACAGAAAAATTTTTTTTAAGGCATGTCTTTAAAACCTTTTTTTATGAATATATTTTTGGCATACGTTTTGTTAAAGGAAAGAACAGTGGTACTCACAAGGAGAGTCTATTATCTCCGAAGCAAGAATTTTCTTCTAACTTTGCACAAATATTCTTCATGGAAAATAAAGACCTTTATTTTTTTATTTTATCTAATGGATTCTGTGACAGTTGCTTTAGCTGTTGTTCAATAGAATATTTTTTGTTGATAAGCATATGTGACGTCCAAAAAGAAAATCACATATATTCAAAATTTTGTTTTTCTCTATTTAATTTAGAGGCTTAAAACAGTTGTATTTTTCGAGCATGGGTGTTAGCCCCATAGTTCGGGACGGGAGCAGAATCTTTTTGTTTATCTTTAGAATTATTTAAGAAATCGAATTAATGAATGTAGAACACACAAGAAATAATGAAAATCGACTATATAAATAAAAAAGGAGGTTAGAATTCAGTCAATCCTCTTTTTAAGGCCCGTCTGACTTCTGGAGAGATATGGAAATGACCAAGCCTCTTCGTGTAAGGCCTGTTAAATTTCCGGATGACAGCGAGTAGTAACAGAGTTTGATAATAAAATTACACAAAAAAAATGAAAGATAATCGATGTAATAGAAAGAAAAGGTTTAAGATACAGAGATATAATTTTATTGTTGCTTACTTTGGTACAGATGCGATGATCTCTCTCTCTGTTTGAATAAATTTGAGTGAACGAATCTTGTAAATAACTTGATTGATTTGAATAAACTTGAATGAATCTTAAGAATAACTTGATTGCTTGAAAAACTTAAGTGAATGAATCTTGAGAATAATTTGATTGCTTTGATTGACAAGTGACGAGCTTTGAGTGAGTAAAAAAAATAACAGAGAGTTTTAAGTTTCGCGACAGTTTTGCCTTCTTATACACTTGTACAGAAATGACTCTGTACCCATCCGATTGCTCGAAATTAGAGCGGGATGGATGCTACTGCTTATCTCGTAGGCGTTCCTTTTGGGGGAGAGAGTGAGAATTAAAAAGGAAGAGATAATCCCTTGTTGCATAATTTCTACGCATGTTAATTTTTTATTATTTATAATAAAACCACGTTAAATTAAATTACATGATCGTATTCTATTTAAAATTTAGCGCACATTACAAAAAAGAACGAAGTTTTTCGTCATATTTTACGCAATTTTCGATTTATTAATTTACACAATGATATTTAAATAAAGAATAATTATTTAAATTAAAAATGACTGCTACCAAGAACAAGAACAATAACCTTAAGTTAACGAAAGTAATTTATAATTACAAAATTGTTGAGGAAAAGGAAATAATTCCCAAGCGGAAATGAATTGAATAAAAAAAGAGCTAATAAAATCTAATAAGTATTATTATTAGTTTAAAGAGTGTGGAATTTGGACTCTAGTAACAGTTATTTATAGTTACTAACTTCTACTAACATTTCTTAGTCTTTATTATGTTTTATAAGCTTTTATTAGCTTTTCAACTTTTGATCAGAAGAAATTTGTGACTCTTCAGAAAAGCTAATAACTGCTTATAATGTTTTAAAAATATTAAATACCCTTATGAAGTATTTATAATTATTATTATTGGTTTTTACAAGGAAATCTACACTGAAATCAGTCCAATAACACACTGTATGTGGATTTCCACGTAGATTTTCGCGTAGATTTTTACGTGGATTTCCGCGTAGATTACCACGTGGGTTTCAACGTGAAATCAGTGAAGAAATCTACGTGGAAATCAGTGTTAATATCTATGTGGAAATCAGTGTAGAAATGTACGTAGAAATAAGTGTAGAAACCCACACAGATCGAAAGGTTTTTAAAATGTTTTTAAAACGTTTCATGAGAGGATAAAAATCTTTTTAAAAGCTTTCAAAAAATGTTTTTAAAATGAGTTTATGTCCATTTTTAAACCCTTCAGCAACGTTTCTTAGCTCCTTTTATAAACCTTCTGATAAAAATTTTACAAACATTTCTATAAAAGTTATTGAAATATTAAAGAAAAACATTTTTGAAAGTACTTGATGAAACCTTTTAACATACTTTTTTAAAACCTTTATAAAAACTTTAGTTAAGTATTTCATATATTTTAGAATTTTATTTCTTATTATGATTATACATATTAACATACGCATTATATTTAATCGTTTATTCGCATTGTCGCACATGTTATTTTACACATTATTTTACGGAAAAAAACGCAGAAAAATGTTTGACCTACGGTGGGATCGAACCCGGGTCCTTCGCATTATGAAGTAGACGCCCTAACCATTACTTTATGCAATGCTTGTAGAACTAAGATTTAAATTTAAATCATAAGTTGCATGGCAATCCATATACACTTGTATTAATTTTACATTTTAAATTTCTTGTATAGCGTAAAATATTTTTTTAAATTAAGATATAATTACAATTTAAATATATTGAATTTTCAATTATTTCTTAATTTAAAAAAATACTTTACACTATAGAAGAAATTTTAAATGTAAAATTAATACAAGTGTATATGGATTGCCATACAACTTATGATTCAAATTTAAATCTAAGTTCTACAAGCGTTGCATAGCGTAATGGTTAGGGCGTCTGCTTTATAATGCGAAGGACCCGGGTTCGATCCCACCGTAGGTCAAACATTTTTCTGCGTTTTTTTCCGTAAAATAATGTGTAAAATAACATGTGCGACAATATGAATCAAAACGATTAATTAAAATGTGCATGTTAAAAATATGTATAATCATAACAAAAAATAAAATTCTAAAATATATAAGATACTAAATTAAAGTTTCTATAAAGGTTTTAACCCTCCGTCTATGTCGTGGGTCCCGGGCGAAAATTTCTACCTGAAATTTCTCGGACACCGGCGACGGTGGCGCCATTTGAGTGTTACTGAAAAAAAGTTTAGGTTTGAGGGTCTGTGACCGCGCGGGCCCAGGTGTGGCAGTCAGTTATACGCGAAACGCCAAGCAGTGCAAATATCAGACAAAAAACACGACATGGACGGAGGGTTAAAAAAATATTTTAAAAGGTTTCATCAACTATTTACGATCATTATAATGATTAGCTTTTTGGTTTTTACACGAAAAAGAAATATGTAACCGTTCTAAAAGCTGATAACTATTTATATTCTAGCTTTTATTGCATCTTTGTTTGTAAGGACATTTCCTAAAAATAAAAATCTATAAAAATCTAATAAAATCTTATGAACATTTATTAAATTTATAAAATGACGATAAAAACTTCGAAACATTTATATACATTATTGACTATTATAAGAGTCCAAAATCCACAGATTATAAGATTTTAATATTACCTAATAAAAGCTAATAATCATTATGAAGAATTACTTTTTGTTAATAACATTTGTATACACGTAATTATTTCCGCTTGGGTTGCAAAATAATAGTTTAAATAATCATTCTTTACAAATTACAATTTTCAATTAATTCTTAGGTAATTATTACGAACTGTCAGAGAAGTAATTAATTAATTGACGTTATTTTTGGTAAAACCAAAGAGTTATTTAATCAATATTTATTGAGGTTTTTGCGCTTTCTGTACTACTCGCTACGTTATTTCGATTGAATTTGAGAATAATTATTTTAGTAAATTAACAATGGGATTAATTATTGTTTTAAGAAAACAGTAATAATTATTACTTTAAGGAAATAAGGAAATAGTAATAATAATTATTTTTAGGAAATTAAGAATAATTATCTTGTTAGGAATTAATTCAGGAATTTTAGAAAAATCAATTCAAATTACTGTCGCACATTAACAATTATTATAAGATGAAATTAAAAAATTGAAAAATACAAATATAATAATAGTATAGTAATGATTAACGCAACTATTCTTATACAATTTTGCTAATAAAAATAAAAATAATGCAACGTATCGCAAAAAAAATTATTAGGTCAATAGTTATGATAAATTGAAATATTTAGTACTATAATTTTGATCTTACAAAGAAAGATAAGTGCTGCCGCAAAATTAAAATTATTTGGATATAAAATATACAGGAGAGAAAATAAAAATATTGACTCTATAAAATATAAAAGCAAAGGATATTATATGCTAGATTTTGGCGACAATTATAATAAAACGGACAATACCTTTTACAAAACATATCGTTTGGCTCGTTTCTAGCATTAATTATTAATACGATATTAAGGAATTTAAATAATAATTATAATTATTATTTGAGAAAAAATTACATAGTAAAATTAATACGACATATGGCAACATTATTACAAGTAGTTAAATAAGAAATTAATTACGATGAATATAAGTACGGTATTATTATTATTAATAGTTTTGGTATAATCGCAGACTTACAGTCTGTCAAGTGAGAGCGTGGTCGACTTCACTGACAGGTAATGAAAGATTTCGCTCTAATTCCTTCGCAAGCCGATAGAGGAAAGCTTTGTCCTTGATGCATTGTCAACAAAGATTCAGTTGTCGTTAATCTTTCGAAAGAGAATCACGTTAAACGCCATAAGTGCTAAGTACGCGTCGCGCTACGAGGCTGTGTTCCTTTGCATCCACCCGAAAGGTCCCAAAATGTCGCAATCAGTGGCTGCTGAATATATAAGAAAGTCGAAGGCATTTGTACAGAAGTGGATACAGCGATATGAAGTGGCTAAAAATGTCGATGATTTACCAGAACGTGGCTCGATAGGAAAAGTGAACAAAAAAGATGAAAAAAGAATAGTGAATCTATTTTCGCGGAATCCTGCTTTAACACTGCGGCAAGGACAAGCAAAATTAATGGCCAAAGGTTTAGATATATCCTACGTAACTATCCGAACCCATCTTTGTACTCATCATCTGAAATGGCGCAACACAATGAAGAAGCCTCTGTTGACTGAAAAACATGTGACAAAGCGACTCGCTTGGGCGCGTGAGAATATTGATAGAGATTTTGAAAATGTCATTTTTACTGATAAATGTTCTATATAAGCACGTTCTGTCCTCACGCGAGCCTGGTCAACTTCCACCAATAGGCTTGTTTAGCGGACCGTAAAACATGGAATAAGGGTGCATCTTTGGGGCTGCTTCTCAAAGCAGGGATTCGGCATTTTGCACCTCTTTACTGACAACCTAAATGCCGAGAAAATGATAAGAATCTACAAAAAGGCTTAACTGCCATCTGCCAAACGATGGTTCATCACAAAAAATGAAGATTGGATTCTGCAGGAGGACAACGATCCTAAACACCGCAGCAAGCTCTGTACTCAGTGGAAGACTCAATCTGGCATCGTTACATTGGATTGGCTGTCGCAGTCACCGGATGCAAACCCTATTGAAAATGTATGAGCATATATTAAACGGAAGCTTCGTGGCAGACGCACATACACTTTGAAGCAGTTGTCTTACAAAATTCGTCGGATCTGGAGATCCTTGCCACTAGAATAGGCCGTCAAATTAGTAGAAAGCATGCCTCGGAGATGCCAGGCAATTATCGACGCCGGTGGTGACTGGACACATTATTGACCAAATTGCATCATTGTTTGTAATGTGTACAATGTATATATAAATATAAAAGTTTCATCAAATAAATTTTTTTATAAATC
This sequence comes from Chalcis sispes, assembly GCA_949987625.1. Taxonomy (NCBI): domain Eukaryota; kingdom Metazoa; phylum Arthropoda; class Insecta; order Hymenoptera; family Chalcididae; genus Chalcis; species Chalcis sispes. The sequence goes on along the minus strand of OX465096.1, from coordinate 39,564,414 downwards.
AGCACGACCACGCTCTTACTTGACAGACTGTAAAATAATAGTTGTTTTTAGGAAACAGCCAACATTACAATGATTTTTGTGACAAATGATGATGTTAATAATAAAATGCATTTTACAATAATGCTCGGTTATTAGGATTATAATTAAGTGATTAAAAATTATTATAATGATAAATAAGTAATTATTTTATTTGCTTAATTAATTATTAGCGATAAATGAAGATTAAACGTCCTTTCATTGATTTATAAGGAATGAACAAGCTTACAGAGTAAATTTTTACATTAAAAGTAAAATACAATAATCATAATAACAATAATATTTTGAAAATTAGAATAGTTGCATTTACGCGGAATTGTAGCTTTTATTATAAGCTAAACGTTTACTAGGTGTGCAAGTAAAAATGCGGATTTTAGACAACAGATGATGTACCAATACAGTTTAAGCTGTTATGATTTGACACTGCACCATTTTGCTGTGTCATTAACAAGATTAGACGCGTATTAGTGATAGACTGAAAAAGTGTGTGCATCGTGTTGCATTTTTGTGTTAAATATGTCAAAATTTATACCGAACAAAGGGGCATTCACGGACAGCATTAATCTTTTGTTTTCATTTGAAGAAAACTGATGCTGAATCCTTTCGGTTACTACGTGAAGCTTATGGTAAACATGCTCCATTGCAAAATACGTGTGAACGATGGTTTCAGCGTTTCAAAAAAGGTGACTTCGACGTTGCAGACAAGGAGCATGGAAACCCGCCAAAAAAATTCGAAGATATGGGTTTGCAAGCATTGTTGGGGCGAAGATAATTCGCGAACACAAAAATAACTCGCACAGCAATTAGGTGTTTCCCAACAAGCTGTTTACAATCGCCTTCGAGCGATGCGGAAAATTCAGAAGAGCGATAAATGGGTACCACACGAATTGAATGACAGGCAACTGGAAAATCGCAAAATCACATGTGAAATTTTGCTCGCTCAGTATAGAAGAAAGTCGTTTTTGCATGAAATAGTAACAGGGGATGAAAAGTGGATTTATTTTGAAAATCCAAAACGCAAAAAATCATGGGTGGACCCAGGAGCTCCATCCACATCCACCGCACGACGAAATCGTTTTGGCAGAAAGACGATGTTCTGTGTTTGGTGGGACCAGAAGGGCGTGGTCTATTATGAGCTATTGTAACCTGGCAAAACGGTTAATACTACACGTTACCAAGAACAATTAACCGATTTAAATCGTTTGCTGCTTGTAAGAAGGCCAGAATACCGAAAGAGGCAACACATAGTATTTTCTCTCCATGACAATGCTCCATCACATACGGCAAAACCGGTTTGCGATACATTGGAAGCACTCAACTGGGAAGTTCTGCCTCATGCGGCTTACTCGCCAGATTTGGCTCCTTCTGATTACCACTTGTTTGCATCGATGGGTCACGCACTTACTGAGCAGCGCTTTGATTCCTATCAAGATGTCAAATGGCTCGATGAATGGTTCGCGGCAAAAGGGGAAGATTTCTACTGGCGTGGTGTTTACAAATTGCCCGAAAGATGGGAAAAATGTATGAAAAGCGATGGAGCATACTTTGAATAAAGCACTCTTTATTATTTTACCAAATTTAACGTGTTATTTTTTCTTTTAAAATCCGCATTTCATAGTTGTACACCTGGTAGCTGAACCAATGAATATTAGAAATTACTTAAATCATATCTTAAATTTATATTATAATTAACTAGTGCATGCGATAGCGGTAAATTGGCTTGTTTCAGACCTTTTGATATTATTTTAAATTAATTATTAAATTCATTTACAGAAATTTTTATTAAGATTGTACCAAAAAATATTGTTTGGCATTCCAAGCGAGAACGGAAACGTGCTGTAAACATTCGAGCCAATCCTCGATGTACGCGGGGTTATCTCGCGACGTCTCAAATCGCAGCGTAGATGTTTATTCTCAGATGTTTAAATAAAAGTTATTTTTTAGCAATATGGATTATGAATGTTAATAATATTTATAACACCGTCGGTAATAGGAGGTAATCTATAGACTGAGGGTTTCCTTCTTACCATCTAAAACTCATATTGACAGTCTTATCGATCCGGCTATTTCTCGCTTGGATTTATTTTTTGAGAAAGAAAAAAAAGTAAGAAGAACGTTACCTTCAGCTATAGCATGCACGCTCTTAGACTAATTTGCATACGATTTCGCGACGGACGTCACACATACATTAATTACTCAAATAAAATCTGTAAATTATGAATAATGGTTGCAAATAAATTTTTATCAATTTTACTTTAATTGAGGTAAAACTTACTTAAATTTTCACTTATAAAAATTTTTAACAGTTTCATGTTAATGAAATGGAGAAAAACACTGTATTCACTTAAATACAGTGTACGATATTTCAATATGGTATTTTTCTTGATTTCTTTTATATGAAACTGTTAAAAATGTTTGCAAATAGAACTTAAAGTGAGTTTTACCTCAATTCGAGTAAAATTATTAGAAAAACTTATTTGTAACCATTATTTATAATTTACAAATTTTATTTGAGTAATTAATATATTTTTGTCGATAAGAAGTATTATATTGGGCAACTGCTGAAGCAGTTGTCACAGGGCCCATTGGACAAAATAAAAAAATAGGGTCTTTGTATTTTCCATAAAGAGTGTTTGTGCGAAGTTTCGAGAAAATTCCTGGAGGTCATAAACTCCCCTTGTCAGTTTTAAGGTCCGTTAAAGGTTGAAAAAATATTACATGTAGGCTTATTCATTTCAACTTTAATTATTTAACATAAAGTTAACACAAAACAATTTGTTCTGGAATTAATATAATATTAAGTTTCTATTTTTTTCAAAGCTCAATTGAAACATTACTGAACCAGTCTAAACCATCAACATTAATAATAGAATTCGAAAATTATAATCTTCAGAGCATATAAATACTAATTATGCTGTAGCTTTCGAAAGAAGAAACCAGTTAAATGCTATGGATTCGGCGAATGAATTAACTGAACATCAACAAAATTCACCATTTTCTGATGAGGAAAACACAGATAATGTAGAGTGTATGTTATAGGTAATATTTTGAATTCTAATTATTTTAGAATTTTCATATAAAAAAGTCAGAGTAACATTCATCAATATGGCAAGTATAAATGTAACACATCGTTCAATAAGTCCCGAGACTAACAACGAGAACAACATTTTTTTTCAAAAATCATTTTTATTCATCAATATAATCTCCTTTTAGAGTGATACAATCTTTCCAAAGCCTTTTCAACATTTCTATACCATGTTTATAGAAGGATTTATCTTTTGCTTCAAAATAGGCTTCGGTTTCGGCAATGACCTCCTCATTCGAGCCAAATTTTTTTCCCTGGAGCATTTTTTTGAGATCAGCAAAGAGCCAGTAGTCGCTGAGGGCTAAATCTGGCGAATACGGGGGATGGGGAAGCAAATCAAAGCCCAATTTGTTCAATTTTGCCATTGTTTTTATGGATTTGTGGCATGGTGCATTGTCTTGGTGAAAAAAGATTTTTTTTCTCCTTTATGTGCGGTCGTTTTGCTGCGATCTCCTCCTTCAAACGTACCAACAAGTCAATATAATAACCACTGTTGATCGATTTACCTTTTTCTAGGTAGTTAATGAAAATCGCGCCATGTGTATCCCAAAAAACAGACACCATGACTTTGCCAGCAGACTGCTGCGTTTTTAGACGCTTTGGGCGGCTTTCGCCAGTCATGCGCCACTCAGATGATTGCCGATTCGACTCCGGAGTGAAATGATGTATCCATGTTTCATCCATGGTCACGTATCGATGCAGAAAATCCTTATTATTGCGAGTTAATAGCGATAAACAGCTCTCTGAATCGTCGACTCGTTGCTGTTTTTGTTCCACTGAAAGCAATCGCGGCACCCACTTGGAAAAAACCTTTTTCATGCTCAATTTTTTATAAAGGATTGTAAATACGCTTCCAGATGATATCTGTGTCATTTCTGCAATCTTACGGACCTTTACTTTGCGATTTTTCACTACAATTTTTAACACTTCACTCACATTTTCCTGTGTAACTGCTTCCAATGGCCTACCCGAACGTTCCGCATCGTTTGTGTCGGTAAAACCACGTTTAAACTCAGCATACCAACGACAAATCGTTGGTTTTTGATGGAGAGGAATCTGGGTAATGTTTTTCAAGCCATTGCTGGGCTTCTACGGTGTTTTTACCCATTAAAAACAATGTTTTATCAACACGCGAAACTCGCTTTTTTCTATTTTTCAAACAAATTACAAAGTGACTTTACTCTAACCTCGATAACTCTGCTGTCTGTGATCCGATCGACGTGAAATTTTTACACGTTTTATGTAAAGGTTCGCACTTTATGGAAACGTGGCCAGTTTGGTACTACTAGCACCATCTCTGGGTTAGTCTCGGGACTTATTGAACGATGTGTTATATAAATGAAAAGGGAAAAAATGGAAAGAATTTGTCATTAAAGCCATCGAATATTATGTCTGGAGGGCCAGGCTACGAAGAAATGCTTAAACGCTACGACTTTTAGGATGATAAGGTTCTTATTTTAAATTGAAATAATATTTATAGATTATATTTAGTATAAGTTTATATTTAAAATAAATACTTTATAATGAAAATATTTTAATTCAAGTTAAACAGATTTATTTTGGAGAAGGAGTTTATATAAAAACTGTTCGATGGGATCTAATTTAGCAGAATACTCCCAGTATATTTTTAAGAGAATGATTCTTTTATGAAAACTATAAGAATTAAGTAAAAGAGCCTTGCAGCCTTCAAGAGTGAAAAGCAATATACGAATGAGACCACCTGATAGAAAGCTAGAAGAAGATAAGTTTAGATTGTTGATAAGTATGTAGTTTTTTATAAATTCAATAAGCGATTTAATACGAACTAGATGTAAACAAAACTTATGTTTTATTTCAGGTTTATATCCTGATTTTTTAGACAGAATAAAAAGTGTGAACTCATCACAAAAGATGAAACTGATTTTTGAAACTAAAGTCGTTGTGCTAAGCAAAATAAGAGATTGAAAGCAAAAGGAGCGTAGAAAAATTCAGAGGGAACAAAGAAAACAAAGAGCAGAAGAACGGTAATTTTTCTACTATGATCTAAAAGCAGATAGTAAAAATAAAAATCATTTAACGTGAATTTTTTTACTTTTATAAACTTATGAAAAATGTTTATGAAATCGCATTAAGCGTTATATTTATTTTAAAAGAGTTACTCCAAGAAAGGAAATGTTTATTTTTATAAATATAATGTATATTAATTACAAAAATTAATATATTACTAGTTACAAGTTAACCTAGTCCACAGAGATATAAATTTCGCGGTTATTTTAATGTCATAAATTTTCATGAAAACACTCTAAAATTTTAACCTAAAGTACATTAAATTTTTTAGCATTTTCATAAAAATTTATCGCATTAAAATCAGGGTAAAATTTATATTTTCATGAGCATTGAAGGGTTCTTAAAATTGAAAAATTTATGCTCATAAGAACAAGTTTATCAAGGTTTTTTTTTTATTTTTATTAGTATTATAGCAAATTGAAGCGAAAATATATATATTTGAAGATATACGAGGGCGGTTCAATAAGTACCCGTGTTAGAAATGAAGACACCATTTTTTCAAAAAATTTTTTTTTCATTTTTCAACATAGTCCCCTTTTAGAAGGATACACTTCTCCCAACGTTCCTGCCATTTTTTTAACCCCTCAAAAAAATAGGATTTGTCGAACTCTCCAAAATATGCCTCTGTCTCGACGATGACTTCCTCGTTTGAGCTAAATTTTTTTCCCGCGAGCCATTTCTTCATGTTAAGGAACAAGAAAAAGTCGCAGGGAGCCAGATCGGGTGAATACGGGGGGTACGGCAGCAATTCATAACGCAATTCATGCAGTTTGGCGGCGACAACTCTGGATAAATGTGCTGGTGCGTTATTATTGTGAAACAGCACCTTCTTTTTCGCCAAATGTAGCCGTGTCTTCAATTTTTTGTCAAAGCGGTCCAATAACTCACTGTAGTATTGTCCCGTGATCGTTCTTCTTTTTTCTAAAAAATCCATGAGAATGACGCCGTTCGCATCCCAAAAAATCGTCGCCATGACCTTCCCGGCCGATGGAACCGTCTTCGCCTTCTTTGGAGCAGATTCACCAGGAAAAATCCATTGTTCTGTTTGTTGCTTAGTTTCTGGTATGTGATGATGAATCCAGATCTCATCAACGGTGTCAACTCGACGCAAAAACTCCTTTGGATCTCGCTTAAATTGCTCCAAACACTGCTTCGAATTTAACAGCCGCATCCGCTTGTTGTCCACCGTGAGCAATCGCGGCACCCATCGGGCCGACAATCTTTTCATCGCCAACTTATCATGTAAAATATTATTTGCTGTGCCGGTCGACACACCTACGGTCTCTGCTACTTCGCGCACTTTCGTTGGTCGATCAGCGAGAATCATGTCGTAGACTTTTTGAATAATTTCCTCGGTAACCACGTCTGCCGGGCGTCCTGGTCGCTCCGCATCAAAAACGGACGTTCGCCCACATTTAAATTCGTTGAACCAATATCTAACTGTAGTCATAGATGGCGAAGTGTCCCCATAAGCAGCATCCAACTTTGCTTTTATCCCCTTGCATTTCTTCCCATCCAAAAACAAAAAGCGAATTACCGAACGATACTGCTCTTTTTCCATCTTAGCGAAAATCACAAAACACGTCTTACTCGAATAGCTGCCAAATCCAAACTAACCTATCAATCAGTCTGAAACTTGTTTTACCGTCGTTCGATAGATTGCAGCACACGATAATAATACCAACTTCCCTCAGGAACGCCATCTGTCGTCCATCACGGGTACTTATTGAACCGCCCTCGTATAATATGTTTTTAAAATTATAATTTTTAAAAATACGAGCTCTGTTTTTTTAACATATTTATGCAATAACTGTTTACTTTTTTAACATTTTTAATATTTTAAATTGATTACAAAATTATTCTTACGATATATCATACTGTTACGTCCTGAACATAATATTTCCTTATTATTTTTTTTTTATATTCGTGTGCTCGTACGACAGCACATTTGTGGCTTCTTTTTAACGAAGGTTCTTAACTTTATAGCCAGGGCGAGCTTTGATAAGTAGAGGTGATTTAATCTTGGTGATTGGTGGGGTATAGTTAGTGTAAGGTGGTTATCCACTACGTTCACCTCTACAAACGGGTAACTTATAGTTCGGCCCTTGAGTTGTGAAACACGACATTGACCTTTAAGTATCTCGTGTATGTTTAACACTAAAGGATAGTCGTTAAATAAACTACCTATAAGATCTGAGAAAATATAGAGGATTTACAGGTATGATTGGGGAATTTTAAACATACGAGGGTGGTCTGAAAAATTTTCCGACCTCAACGTAAAGATAGCAGCACTCGTCAATAAAAGCTAGCGAATTTCGTTGTTTATCTGTTGACAGTTGCTCACTAAAGTTTCAGCCATTTTGTATGCGCAGTTGTTAGTTGAAAGTCGTTTGAGTGAGTCGATATGAGTGTTGTTGTGAAAATGTACAAAATTGAGTATCGAGCTGTCATTAAATTTTGGTTTTTGAAAGGCAATACGACTACTCAAATCAAAAATGAGTTGAACTCTGTGTATGGGGACTCTGCACCATCATTTACCACAATGAAATTTTGGGCAGCTGAATTGTAACGTGGCCGTGAGAGCTTGGGAGACGATGAACGTTTGGGACGTCCAAAAACTGCAACCACTGACGATAACATCGCCAAAGTTCACCAAATGGTGCTAGACGACCGCCGAATTAAAGTAAGAGAGATAGCAGAGGTTATGAACATGTCCAAAGAACGTGTTTGCTACATATTAAATCAAGATTTAGGCATGAGAAAGCTGTCCGCACGTTGGGTGCCGCGTTTGCTCACGTTAGACCAAAAACGTGTTTGAATGAACATTTCCAACGCTATATTGGCGCAGTTTAGGCGCAATAAATCCGGGTTTAGGCGCCGATTAATTACTGTAGATGAAACTTAGATACACCATTATACGCTCCAAACAAAAATACAGTCAAAACAGTGGACTGCAAAGAGGGAACTGGCTCCAAAAAAAGCAAAAACTATTTTATTGGCTGGGAAAGTGATGGCGACTGTTTTTTGGGATAGTCATGGAGTTATTTTAATCGATTATCTTCAAAAAGGAAAAACCATTACAGGAGCATACTACGCATCATTACTTGACAAGCTGAAGGCAGAACTTGCGGAAGAACGTCCACATTTGCAGAAAAAGAAAATTCTGTTTCACCAAGACAACGCGCCGTCTCACACCTCAGCGGTTGCCATGAAGAAAATCCACGAGTTACGGTTTCAGCTGCTTGACCATCCTCGTTACTCACTAGACCTAGCCCCAAGCGACTTCTTTTTGCTCACTTATCTGAAAATTGCACTCGGAGGACAGAGATTTTTGTCAAATGAGGAGGTAATCACCTTCGTGAACAGTCATTTTGCATAGATAAACGCCGAGTACTATTTGGATGGGTTAAAGAGATGAGAGCATCGCTGAGAGAGGTGTGTAGAATTGCAAGGAGACTACGTTGATAAATAAAAAAAAAAAAATTAAGAAAAAATGTCTTATATCTGTGTTAGGTCGGATACTTTTCAGACCACCCTCGTACACATGCATATTTTTATGAAACGTGTAAGCACCCCTTGAGATGATGAGGACGTAGGGGGCCTCCCGGCTTCATTTCTTTGGCCCTAAAAAGGGCCGGTTTGTGGTTGTGTTGCTCTACAAATACGAAGCCAATTAGGATCATGTAGTGACCTAGTCAAGACAAAATCGTGTAGAGACCCAGCCAGTTAAAGCAAGATCGTGTAGAGACCCAGTCAGTTAAGGCAAGAACGTGTAGTGATCTAGCCAGTTAAAGCAAGATCGCATTGTTATGAGCTCTTTTCATATCGAGTAGATGCTCAAAGTGTGTACCATTATTTTCTAAGCACAACAGTAATCGACGGCGAAAGTTACGTTGTACATTTCTAAGCATTTAGGGGGTTATCGCTTCACAAGCTCTTCATATTCTATCCATCATATTGCATCTTGTCGACTTCTACAAAACATCAAAAAAAAAAAACAAAAAAATATAAAAAAAAAAAAAATATGAAATTAAAAAATAATGCATTTTAAAGTCCAAACTCTAATCTTCCCGCAGTATGCGTAAGTAAGCTATTAAAACTGAAACTAATGGAGTAATGGCGGTATAATGATCATGCATATGATACGTAGCCTCAAAATAATCAAAAATATGTAGGAAAAAAACATTTGTGGATATTTTTATCGCTACATTGGTGTTCAGGGTGTTGAAATACATATGTATACCAAGTTTCAAATGAATCGGAGGTATGCGCTTTTCGGAAGTACACCCCAAATTTAAAAACGTACTTCAATATACATAAGTGTACAAAAGGTTACAAAAATGTCCAAAATTGTATGTAAGTGTATAGAAATGTATATAATATGTGTGTTGGAATTAAATTGTGCGAACAGTTTTACAGATTTTTATACAAATATATATATTTATCTACAATTTATTATATTTGGAATAATTTAATACTTATTAAGTGAATTTTGATTTTTTTGAAAATGTTCAAAAGTATTTATAAGTATATGTAAAAAATGCATATATAACTTTGATTTTTTAAAAATGTAAATGTTGATAAATGTTTAAAAATATATATAAATGCATATAAGTATATTGTCATCAGTCCTAATAAAAACCTTTATACACATTTCTGAACACTTCTCTGCACTTTGGTATATACTTCTGCACATTTTTGTATACTTGCTGTTTTTATTACGGTACATCTAATGATAAACAATGACATTTTTTTTCATATTACAAAAGCCTATAAAAGCTTAATATTTCATTTATATTCAGAGACATTAATATATAAACTTAATGTGCGATATTTAGTCATAAAATATTTTTGAAATATTTTTCTGAACAATTTTATAATAACAATTTATTCTGAAGATAAAAATTTTTTTATATAATAAGTCAAAATTCAATATTATAATATTATAGTATGTCTAAAATAAAAACAAGTACTTCAAAAACTTTTAATTTATTATAGTTCACACTTTCAGTAGAACATAAACATTTTTCCGAATTAAAAACAAATTTATTTAAAGAGAAGGAATTTTCTATTATATTGTTTTTAAATTTTTAAATGAAAGTGAGAAGAATATAAATTTATTTTATCATAATTAAAAAATAAACAATTTTTAGTAAATAATTGTTTAGTTTTTAATTTGGATGAAATAAATTTATATTCTGCGAAAATATATTCATAATAATTATTTCATTTTATGTCAAATATATTAAGCGTACATCTGCATAGTACACTCATTTAGATCTCAATTACTTTAGTATACAGTAAATCATATAGGTATTTACTTACCAACCACGATGATTTTGATCTCGATATTCAGATACAGAAAATCCAAACATAGAATTAGTATCGCCCTTATAAGCTGCGTAATGATCAATTTCTACATTAAATCCTTGAACAATACATCGACTGAATTGATTTATAAAAAATAATATTAGATGTTGCTTCCACATAATTAGATTAGAAAAATTATTAATCTAAATTAATTAAAAAAGTTATCAATATCGTTTCGATACTGTATATCGAGTATCTCATGTAGATAAACTTTCTTCTATATAATACAACTTATTATTTCTGAATAAAAATCTTTTACTTTAAAAAGAAAATCAAAAAAATTCATCTAAACATAAATAAATCTACACACTTAATTAATTTAGATTTAAATGATGAATTTTAAACATTGTACTGAAACCAGTGGAATAAATTCTTATTTTGAAATGGACTTGCTTAGGCCTGAGCAGCTGTAGGTGTCATACTACGATTTAAACTGGTTTCTTATATCTACTGTAACTATAATTTACTATGTTAAGATATCATTTATTTAATTAAAAATTGTAATTTCTAAATGATACACAAAACTAAAAATTGTAGAAAATGTCTCTAAATTCACTACTATTATCATATTTTGCAATGTATATTAAAAAAAATTTTGATTCGACAACGAAGAAAAGTAATTATTTTATTTTTTAAAAAATTATAACGATAAAACTAAAATATAAATGTAATGAAAATATAAGCAGAATAAAATAAAACAAAGTTTATTTACATTATTTGTAAAACAGAAAGTTTATTTTTATATTTATTACAATAATAAAGTAACACATTACACTAATAAAATTTAAGATTATATTTATCATTTATAAAATTTATAAATTTTAGAGAATCTGAAGTTGAAGTAATAGCAAGTCTTAAAACACTAAGGAATGAAATTTCATTCAAATTAGTATCACGCGAATCTTAGAAATACAAATATTCAGAAGTGTTCTTTATAGAAAAAATTGCAGTCATTTTCCTAGCAAAAATAATTAATTGATTAATCATGTGATTGAACAAATGAATAATCAAACGATAAGTCAAATGATTAATTATGTGATAATTTTGTGCGATTATCACTTAATAAATCATTCGATAAATCACTTGACTAAAGGTCTAACAAGCTGATCGACGCATGTAAGCAGTTCGCTTGGCTTGATTTTTGCATAGGAGGCACGACCGTGGAGTTCAGACTTCCATTATTATTTTTCAATTAATTTTCTTATTGTGTACAGTTGATTTAATAAAATCTTACAGTATAAATAAATTTATCTTTAATATAATGATTAATATTAATTTTAAACATTTTAAAAATGTCTAAATGTATAATAATTTTGTAATTCGTATACAAATACGGGTAAATACATGTATGCATTTATATATTAGGTGTAGTATAAAGTAACCCATTATTTTGCCAATAGATCGCTTTAGTGGTCTGTATCTCCCGTTGTAAAAGTGTACAGTAATCATTTCTGCCGAATGTTTCGTTGAAAGCATCAATACGTCTCTCTTGTCTTTTCATTTTAAAATTGTTATTCCAGATTTATTTTCGCGAGCAATGAGTTTTCCACGTTTTAATTTTTTGAATACTACTTCTACTGAATTTCCACGTCGATTTTTCCGTAGTGTACCCATTAAATGTGAATTTTTTGCTATTAACTTTTCTGCCAGATCAACACTCGCATACCAGTTGTGTGTGCATACAGTATGCCCTTCACCCAATATATCTTTGCAAAGAGGCATCACGATCTTGGACGATACGGTTCCTGCTGTTTTATCTCTATTTTTTTCTTTTCCGGAGTATATTTAAAAAGAATAAGTATATCCTGCACCACTGCATAATTTAAAAACCTTAATTCCACATCGATGCCGTTTCTATTTCAAATATTGTCGAAATATTATGCGGCCTTGGAAGGGCACCAATGATTCGTCTACGCATAATATTTCATCTGGATTGTAGTATTCTTTAAAATTTCTATTTAATATGTCGATAATGTGAATAATTTTGGATAATCTATTACTAGGATCGTTTCCTTCATAGTTATTAAAATGAATGAACCGTAAAAGTAATTCGAATCGATTCTCGGCATCACTGTACTTGGGAATGTCTGGTGATATTCTATATTTCTACTCCAATATAGGTGACTTTTGGATAATCGCACTAATCCCATCCATATAATTAAACCAAAAAATCTTTTTATTTCATTTGGATTTGTTTCAACCCATCTATCAATACGACGTGATCGCTGTTCTGATACTATTTTCGTAGCATATTTAATTGTTTGGTTTGCAATTATTTCAAATGTCTGATTCGAAACAAAAAGACAATAAAATCTATGCGGTTCAGTAATTAAAAAAATTTCAGAATGATGTGTATTGATTCCCGATGAATTAGAAAATGTAATCTTTGGTTGATTACACGAAGGTCTATGCCAATTTGTATCACGTACCACTTCTTGTGTATTATTTTCGTCATTATTACCGTCGTCTTCAAATTAGCTTTCACTATATGATTCAATTCGACGGCGACGTACTGAAGATGGTATTATCATATCAGACAAACTGCTCAAGGAACTTTCCTTACTATCTGACAACACCCGGCTTCGTTTGGAAGGACTTGGTGAAAATATATCATCAATTGAATTGCTTGACGCATAATCTTCATTTGAAATTATAACTTTATGGGCTACCTAAAAAATTAAATAGGAGATACGAAATGCAAAAATGTTTGTAGTATATAAAAGTATACTAGAGGTTCTTACCTGATTGTTTAACACTCTCGAAAATAATAAAATCGTGACACTATTACTGAACAACGCGAAGAAGCAATATGAGATAATTAACGATCGCGTAAAATCGTACTCCAACACCACGGAGGTCACCGGTGACCCCTGCCGCAATTAACATGCCAAACATGTTTATACGCTGTAAATGATCTATTGCAGATAATATTTCAACATTATATGTATCGCTAAATAGAAAATTCATCGTGGCGCCACGGACAATACCAGTGAAATTGGCGTGGCATTCAACCTGTTAAAAATTATCAAACATGATTAATTTCAATATAAGAACATTGTTTTTTGTTTATAAAACACTAATACTATAAATACATTGCATATAAAAAAATCATTCATATTGATAGCGTACGATGCTGTCTAAATAGCTAAGACAAAAAATAAACGCTGAGTTAATTGTAAATAATGACTGTAAATAAATATTTGAAACGGTGTAGGAGGTTATGTAATTACAGCGGAGAAGATGGTCGTCATGTAGTCTAGTGATGTCAGAGCCCGCAAAAATATTAATACTACACAAATCTTCAACTAACGTGGACTAAAAAAGTACTAGTAGTATATTAACCGTTATAGCGAGACTAAACAAATGACGTCATCAATGTTGAGCTAACCGACCTTGAGGGGGATGGGAAAGTGGACCGTGATCATTAGGTGATAAGATACCGACAAAGGGTTTGTTATATAAACAAGTAATTTGTTTACATGAACAAGTAATAAAGAGGTAGTAAACAAGTAATAATATTATTTTGTTTATATAAACAAACAATAAAAAACCAATTAACCCTTAGAGGACCGGAATGACGCTATATGGCGTATTTTTGGAAAGTTCATTATAAGTATACTTCTATATGTAAAAAATCGCAGAGAATTTAAATTTACGGTCAAAATTAAAGTATCACCTGACCCTCTTTTTCTAACCTTCAAATCAAAGTCACAAATTACCATGTCTACTGTTACGTCGTAAAACACACATTTAGAAATTAAAATTTAAAGTAAATCACAAAAGACGTTCTGTTATAGGAATTATACTATTGTACTTTCAACACGTACGCGACTGAGAACGCATTTACTTTTTACAGCTTCAAAATATAAGACCACAACAAATACATATGCACAACAGCTTCGTTAAATAAGACAAAACAGATTTTATACAGACGTATTTTCCAAATTTTTCCTTTCTACAAGTTTATTAGGGATAACTTGCTATATAACGTGCAAGGACAAAGACATCCGTAAAGACGTTTATCTTTTCCTAAAAACAATTAGACACGTAAAAACACATCTGCAGTCCAATCGCTTAACCTTTTTTTTATGACATTACCTCTATTCTAACTGTTCGAAACTTCTCAAAAACACATCACGCTCAGATGTCCACTTTAGCTACGAGTACATCTCTCATATATAAATGCATCAAGAAGGCAACCAATAAGATTTTTACCTTCAGTTGCCACACCTACACACCCTTCCTTTTGTAAAATCGAGCTAATGAGTAAACTTAAATTCAAACAACAAGACAGATACATTCAGACATTCGAAGTGACATTCATACACTCGTGGAAATACATTTTCACACTCTTGGCATTTACAGTTATCCGCGACGAACACACAAATTTTTATGTTTGACTGCCACGAGAATAACACAATACAAACATAGTCAAACACTTAGTGCACTTAAATTTCTTCACTTTACTACAATCACAAAAAAGACAATTAAACAAACGACAGAAACTAGTCACTCAATATTAAGTTTGCGAGTGACATAAGAGTGAAAATAATAATAATAATAATTAGTAAAAAAAGGTTCTCAAATTATTAAAATTATTACTTAGACCCCTTTTACTCTCAACATCTACAAAAAAAAAGTTGTCTGTACTTTAAATGTTACATGTAGTTTCCGAAGCATGTTTGCCTCATAAATACGAATCCTTGGTCAGTTTTGATCTATCATCCTTCAGTCTTTAGGAAATCGCTAAAAATCTTCAGAAAAATGAAGACTATCACATGTAAAGTACAGACAACTTTCTTTTTGTAGACCTGAGTTACGATTTTCATTTCTGATTTGATTGCCATATACCCTGGTCTACAAGTTTAAAGTTTGATGCTGGTAATCGCCGCTAAGTGGCGATTACCCATTATTTCCTTTTCTACAACTAAAACAGCTAGGAGAACATATATAATTCCAATTGCGTTGCGGGTCAGAATAAAACCTAAATATTCTACTCTTTTCTACCATTAGTACTCAAAAAGGTGTTTTCTAATTGTGCAAGTGGGAGAAAAACATAACATTTATTTATGTTTAAATACTACTTATTAGGCTTCGATTTTTGGGTGTATTTTTGAATATGACCATCAGCAGTGGAGAATCAAAGCCAGAGAAGGACTATGATTCTGACGATAGCTATATTAAAAACGACGATGAGGACATCAAATATATTCCTGGTCCTGAAATGTTTTATGAAAATTCTTTTTTTCTGCACATTAAAACATTTGAATCATGATCTGATATGCGAGACAATATTCCACTAAATGGAAATGATCCAATTCACTATTTTGAATTATTTTTTTGATGATTACCTTCTCAATCTTATTTGTGAGAAAACGAACCGCTATAAACTTCAAAATCCTGTAGTAGAACATGCCAAAATAAGTAAATGGTATGATTTGACGAAAAACGAGCTATTGAAATTTTTAGCCTTATGCATCCTCATAGGACATGTGAGAAAAGGTAATTTGAAGTAGTATTGGACTACTTCTCCCATCTTATGCACTCCCACATTTTCACAAACAATGACTCGCAATCGTTATTGTCAGATTTTACGATTTTTACATTTACAAAATTACGAAATTCTATCTAATCATCCATTAAAAAAATTGAACCCTGTAATCGATCATCTGAAAACGAAGTTTTCTAATGTTATAGATTCAGGACAAAAGTATGTATCGACAAAAGTCTTGTTTTGTGGAAAGGGAGATTAGCTTTCAAGCAATACCTACCTTTGAAGCGCCATTGCTTTGGTATAAAGATATATATGATTGTTGATTGTGAGACTGGATTAATTTTGGATTTCATCATTTATACAGGTACGAGTACTGAATGCGAGAGTTTTGATTTAGGCGTTTAAGGAGATGTTGTTGCTTGTTTGATAAAACCCTATTTTGGAAAAGATCACATAATAACAATTGGCATTTCTCTCCTTCATTGAAAGAATTTTTGCACAAAAACGATACAGGGTTGTGTGGTACTATCCGAAGAAATAGAAGAGGATTACCTTCTTTAGATATGAAGCTCAAGAAAGAAGTACAAAGTGCTCATAATATGATTTGGATGGCTCTAAAGTTGCCAGATAAAAAAGCAGTATGGACGATTACATCAGTACACGAGTTCGATTTAGTGACAACAGGAAAAAAGATTATGTACAAGACTGGAGAGGAAAACATAAAACCATCATGTATACTTGATTACAATCAGAATATGAAAGAAATAGATCTACTTGACAAACAATTATCCTTGAATGAGACGATCAGAAAGTCAATAAAGTAGTATAGGAAATTATTTTTCCATTTACTTGATATGGCTTTTGTGAATGCGCATGCATTGTACAACATGAAAAATGACCGATTGTCATTTCCAGAATTTATGTTACAACTGGTTTTAGATATTCTTAATTTCAATAATAAACCTAATATAAAAAATAATCTGAAACCTAGATGTCTGATAGGAACACATTTACCTGTTCACAAAAGGAAAAAGAAAAGATGCACCTTATGTTACATGCAAAAAATGAGATCAGAATCTAGATTCGAATGCAGTGAATGTTCTGTTTCACTATGTATTACTCCATGTTTTTACGTTTACCATTGCGAAAGTAATCTACCGTAATAAACTATTAGTCATCTTTTGGAAATTATTTTTATAAGAAAATCGAAAAATTCATAGTAAAGGAATCTGAATTTACGTAACACACATACTTACATATACACATAAGAGGTGTAATCAAAAAGTAAGGTGACTTTTTGAATTTCGCGCGCTCCGTACACTTTAATTTCGAGATTTTTTTTTTATGTTGGTACACTTGTCCCGATCATATGTTCACAGTTTCGACTATATAACATGTGTTGTTTTTATGTGAGAGGCCCAAAGGTCGTGTTGCGTGCTTAATGATTTTTTGCTGTTGATAATAATGGAGCAAAGAGTTTGTATTAATTTTTGTGTAAGAAATGGTACTAAGTGCTTAACTCTTGAAATGTTGACAGTATCGTACAGTGAGTTAACTCTGAGCAACAAAAACGTTTATAAGTTGTGTAAGTTATTCCAAGAGGGCCGAGAAAATATTAACGATGAACCTCGCTCCGGACGCCCCAGCACGTCAAAAACCGACGATAATGTTTAGAAAGTGAAAGAAATTGTGTTGAAAAATCGTCGAATCACGATAAGAGAAGTAGCTGATGATCTTAACATATCGTTTGATTCATGCCAATCGATTTTAACGGATGTTTTGGATATAGCACGTGTGTCAGCGAAATTCGTTCCAAAATTGCTTAATTTTGATCAGAAGCAGCATCGCATGAACATCGCTCAAGACATGATGAACAACGTCAATGATGATCCTGATCTGCTCAAAAGGGTTATAACTGGTGACGTATCATCGGTATATGGTTATAACGTCGACACCAAAGCCCAATCATCCCAATGAAAGAGCCCAGGAAAGCCAAGACCAAAAAAAGGCACGCCAAGTTCGTTCGAATGTGAAGGTTTTGCTCACAGTTTTCTTTGACTACCATGGCGTTGTGCATCAAGAATTCCTACCACACGATCGTACAGTAAACAAAAAGTATTACCTTAAGGTTATGCGGCGTTTGCGTGAATCAATAAGAAAAAAACGGTCGAAAGTGTGGGAAGAAAATTCATGGATTTTGCACTATGATAATGCACCTGCGCAAACGTCGTTACTAGTGAGTAATTTTTTAGCGAAAAACAATACTACCATCATGCCTCAGCCACCGTATTCATCAGACTTGGCTCTATACGACTTTTTCCTCTTCCCAAAATTGAATAGGCCCATGAAAGAACAAAGATTTGCGAGGATTAAGGAGATTAAGGCTGCATCGTTGAAGAAGCTCAAGGCAATACCCAAAAGTGCTTTTTAGAAGTGTTTTGACGACTAGAAAAAGCGCTGGCACAAGTGCATTGTATCAGAGGGGAATTATTTTGAAGAAAATAACATAATTTTAGGTGAATAAATAAATATTTTTTATAAAAAATGAAAAGTCACCTTATTTTCTGGTCACACCTCGTACATAACACATCGTTCAATAAGTCCCAAAACTAACCCAGAGATGGCGCTAGTAGTACCAAACTGGCCACGTTTCCATAGAGTGCGAACCTTTACATGAAACGTGTAAAAATTTCACGTCGATCGGATCACAGACAGCAGAGTTATCGAGGTTAGAGTAAAGTCACTTTGTAATTTGTTTGAAAAATGGAAAAAAGCGAGTTTCGCGTGTTGATAAAACATTGTTTTTTAATGAGTAAAAACACCGTAGAAGCCCAGCAATGGCTTGAAAAACATTACCCAGACTCCTCTCGATCGAAACCGACGATTTGTCGTTGGTATGCTGAGTTTAAACGTGGTCGTACGGACACAAACGATGCGGAACGTTCGGGTAGGCCATTGGAAGCCGTTACACAGAAAAATGTGAGTGAAGTGTTAAAAATTGTAATGAAAAATCGCAAAGTGAAGGTCCGTGAGATTGCAGAAATGACACAGATATCATCTGGAAGCGTATTTACAATCCTTCATGAAAAATTGAGCATGAAAAAGGTTTTTTCCAAGTGGGTGCCGCGATTACTTTCAGTGGAACAAAAACAGCAACGAGTCGACGATTCAGAGAGCTGTTTATCGCTATTTACTTGCAATAAAAAGGATTTCCTGCGTCGATACGTGACCATGGATAAAACATGGATACATTATTTCACTCCGTAGTCGAATCGGCAATCATCTGAGTGGCGCATGGCTGGCAAAAGCCGCCCAAAGCGTCCAAAAACGCAGCAGTCTGCTGGCAAAGTCATGGCGTCTGTTTTTTGGGATACACATAGCGTGATTTTCATTGACTACCTGAAAAAAGGTAAATCGATCAACAGTGATTATTATATTGACTTGTTGGTACGTTTGAAGGAGGAGATCGCAGCAAAACAACCGCACATGAAGAAGAAAAAAATCCTTTTTCACCAAGACAATGCACCATGCCACAAGTCCATGAAAAAAATGGCAAAATTAAACGAATTGGGCTTTGATTTGCTTCCGCACCCCCAGTATTAGCCAGATTTAGCACCCAGCGACTACTAGCTCTTTGCTGATCTCAAAAAAATATTCCAGGGAAAAAAATTTGGCTCAAATGAGGAGGTCATTGCCGAAACTGAAGCCTATTTTGAAGCAAAGGATAAATCCTTCTATAAACGAGGTATAGAAATGTTGGAAAGGCGTTGGAAAGATTGTATCATTTTAAAAGGAGATTATATTGATGAATAAAAATGATTTTTGAAAAAAAATGTTGTTTTCGTTGTTAGTCTCGGGACTTATTGAACGATGTGTTACATTAATACATACATACATACAATACTCACATGCATACAAATACACCTACAGATACACTAAAACACATGGAATCAGAAGTTTGCTACGTCCACGTCGTTGATTCTGGGTAATGCCGAAAGCAAGCATTACGCAAAAAAGTCAGGATTTTTTTCATTGATTTTCAAAAATCATAAAGGTTTGCTATATTGTATATATGAATACAACTTCGATATTTTATTACAATATGACCTCAAAATCATGATCAGTGACTCCTAAAATCCCCATATACAAAAATTTATATGCAACAGTCGATTTTCGAAAATTTCTCGCCTGCCATCTTGGATCAGCCATCTTGTATTTTCGGAACACAACCTCAGCTTGGTAATCAGCAACTCGAAAAACTTTCTGGTAATATATTACAGATAAATATTATAATAACATTTTTTGTCAGAATACAGTTCAATTTAACGTATGCATTACTGTGTCGAACCAGCATGACGCCATATGGCGTCATGGGGTGACTCGCCAACGTTTGACCTTGGTTTGGTTCCAACTTGGGGAACTTAGAACACTTTTCTATAGAGATAATAAACTTTCGAATTTTTCAAAATCCCGGCCCTCTAAGGGTTAACAACTAATTAAGATAAAGTAGACAATAATAAGTTCTTAACGACCTTCACAAGGTCTTTTAAAAAATTTAACGACTTTAAAGATGCACAAGTTAATGACCTTCAAAGCCATTTAAAAATGATGGTCGATAATTTTTATAAATAATTAATTTTTTACAAATAAACAATATTATTGATTTATAAATTCTTTAAATAATTTTACAAATAATTAATGTTTATAAATAAACAATATTATTTATAATTTATAAATAAATTTTCATAAACAATATTATTTATAATTTATAAATAAATTTTCATAAACAATATTATTCATAATTTATAAATAAATTTTCATAAACAATATTATTTATAATTTATAAATAAATTTTCATAAACAATATTATTTATAATTACTTTTGTATATTGCATAATTATAAAGGTTAATATATAAGAATGCGTGTAGAGAAATGTTACAGTTAAGAATGTTACAGTTCAACGAATATACGAGTATAAGTCGAGAAGCGATAAGGTAGCTGGGCTATGTTATGGCGGAAATGAGTGCACACATGTACACGTGTACGAGGTGTGGCAGAGAAGTAATAAGACTAATTTATTTACCAAAGTTTTTATTTTTCTCAAAAATCAATGTAATTCACTTTAAAGTAGTTCCCTTGGGCAGCTACACACCAATGAAGACGTTGTTTCCACTTTTGATAGTAGCGCTGGAAGTCTTCAATCGGTATAGTCTTTACCATGTCCGTTACACTATTTTGAATGTTTTCTAAAGTCCCAAAATTACGTCTTTGGAGGACATTTTTTAGTTGAGGAAAAAGGCAAAAGTCACAGGGCGTGAGGTCAGGCGAATAGGGGGGGGGGGGGGCTGGAAAATCACAGGAATGCCTTTTGAGGTCAAAAGTTCTGTGACGGTGAGGGCAGTGTGACATGGAGCATTGTCATGATGGAGCATGTATTTGTCTGCAACGCGTGACGCACAACCAAAACACAACTTTACTAATAGAAGTTACAAAAGGTACTTAACGGAAAGAGTTGAAACTCGCACTGAGCCATGGGAGGGTACTGATACACGTGCAAGCGATCTGCCAACGCTGCGCTGTTGCTTGCAGTGTTGCTAGTCTCATTACTTTTCTGCCACACCTCGTATATGTATGCATATATGTGTGAGATTATATGCGTGCTTTATTATTAAAGAAAAAAATGAAAGATAAAAGTCAGGGACAATGATTTGTATAGACATTATATGTGGTACCAAACAACAATAATAATTTATTGTGATTTTTACGTATTAAGAAATATATGGCCCTTAAAAGAGCCGTTTGTACAAATAATTATTAATTTAATTATTTCATTCTTTTATAACCATTTTCCTCGGGAAATGAGAAAGTGTTGGTAGAAAATTTTTTTAAGAATTGCTTTAACTTCAAGAATTGTAAATTCTTAGGCTTGTCAGTAGTATTACTTAACATATTTTTGCCTCGTGATTGCTCTATGTATGCAAATATTTTAATTTAATTATTTCATTCTTTTATTACAATTTTATTCAAAAAATGAGAAAGTGTTGGTAAAAATTTTTCAAAGAATTGCTCGAACTTCAAAGATTGAGAATTCTGAAACTAGTCAGTAGTATTACCCAACGTATTTTTGCCTCGCGAACGCTCTATATATACAAATGTATCTATCTGTTGTTGATGATAAAAGTAGGATGACACCTAGTTTTGCAATGCTCTGTATTTATATGAGAAAAGCAATTTTCCAGATAGGCAGAATTTTATTAATTATATTATAGATATAAAAAGAGACAGCTCATTCGTTGTAAAATATCATTTTATCGTTGACTTTTGTTTTGTTTTCGTTTACGGTTTACAATGATACAAATTTTACATAGTACAAATCCATGGCTCGAAGCTGTTTATGTATAATATCAAGTACTATGTATAATATTAAGTATTATGTATAATATCAAAACTTATATTTTATATTCTTTTAGAAGTGTAGGAATGGATAAAGCTGTAATGAAATAATGCGTTTTCTTATTATTATTCTTTAAATTTATTTAATTTTAGAAAAATGAATACATACATATTTTAAAAATTTTTACGTTTCAAACATAAGAATAACACATCGTTCAATAAGTCCCGAAACTAACAACGAAAACATTTTTTTTCAAAAATCATTTTTATTTATCAATATAATCTCCTTTCAGAGTGATACAATCTTTCCAACGCCTTTCTAACATTTCTATACCATGTTTATAGAAGGATTTATCCTTGGCTTTAAAATAGGCTTCAGCTTCGGCAATGACCTCCTCATTCGAGCCAAATTTTTTTCCCTGGAGCATTTTTTTGAGATCAGCAAGGAGCCAGTAGTCGCTAGGGGCTAAATCTGGCGAATACGGGGGGTGGGGAAGCAAATCAAAGCCTAATTCGTTTAATTTTGCCATTGTTTTCATGGACTTGTGGCATGGTGCATTGTCTTGGTGAAAAAGGATTTTTTTCTTCTTCATATGCGGTCGTTTTGCTGCGATCTCCTCCTTCAAATGTACCAACAAGTCAATATAATAATCACTGTTGATCGATTTACCTTTTCCAGGTAGTCAATAAAAATCACGCCATGTGTATCCCAAAAAAACAGACGCCATGACTTTGCCAGCAGACTGCTGCGTTTTTGGACGCTTTGGGCGGCTTTCGCCAGCCATGCGCCACTTAGATGATTACCGATTCGACTCCGGAGTGAAATTATGTATCCATGTTTCATCCATGGTCACGTATCGACGCAGGAAATCCTTTTTATTGCGAGTAAATAGCGATAAACATCTCTCTGACTCGTCAACTCGTTGCTGTTTTTGTTCCACTGAAAGCAATCTTGACACCCACTTGGAAAAAACCTTTTTCATGCTCAATTTTTCATAAAGAATTGTAAATACGCTTTCAGATGATATGTGTGTCATTTCTGCAATCTCACAGACCTTCACTTTGCGATTTTTCATTACAATTTTTAACACTTCACTCACATTTTTCTGTGTAACGGTTTCCAATGGCCTACCCGAACGTTCCGCATCGTTTGTGTCGGTAAAACCACGTTTAAACTCAGCATACCAACGACAAATCGTTGGTTTGGATGAAGAGGAGTCCAGGTAATGTTTTTCAAGCCATTGCTAGGCTTCTACGGTGTTTTTACCCATTAAAAAACAATGTTTTATCAACACGCGAAACTTGCTTTTTTCCATTTTTTAAACATATTACAAAGTGACTTTACTCTAACCTCGATAACTCTGCTGTCTGTGATCCGATCGACATGAAATTTTTACACGTTACATGTAAAGGTTTGCACTCTATGGAAACGTGGCCAATTTGGTACTACTAGCACCATCCTTGGGTTAGTCTCGGGACTTATTGAACAATGTGTTATAATTTATTTTACCAAAATACAACAAACTCCTGCTTCTTGTATAATTTACGATTATTTTACATTTTCAATATTCTGAAAGGGTAATTATTTTTAAGGGGTTACCCCCAGTTGTAGCTCAACAAAAATGGCCTTTTTCATGAATTTTTTTAAAGAAAACTGCAAAACTTTTTTAAACAATTATTATATCATCTTAAAGAATACATCTTGAAGAACTTTCAGTAATTTCTTTATTGCAAAATATCACATTGTTAAGTGGCAAATGGCCGCCAATGAAATAGTGTTTTTATTTATACGGTTTGCGGTGACCAACATTGCGGCAAAGTGGATTATTTGAAACTAAAAATGTAGATAGATTTAGTTAAATATAAATATTAACTAGTCTTTAATTAAAGGATTCAGAAAAATATTGACTTTTTACAAAATGGCGGACAGTCAAAGTTAATAGTTTGATTTTAACGAAAAAAAACGGCCGTTTTTTAGCTAGAAAACGGCTATTTTTTTTTAAAACAAAAAATCGAACGATTAAAGACTACATTTTTATGTATTTAATAAGCCTGCAAAATTTTAAGAAAATCGGTTTATTAGTGTTTGAGTAATCTTGGTCAACAATTTCAGAAATGCCATTTTGAGAAAAACGCGTTTAAAGTTTTAATTGCCGGTTGTTTACACAACGGATTCTTCTCTTTCAACGCTAATATCTCAGTCAGTTTTGTTCGGATCGACTTGAAATTTCCAGGTCATATTCTCAGATACTTATACTTCAAAAAAATGCAATTAACAAAAAATCGATTTTTTCAAAGTCGCAAGTGGGGGTAACCCGGTAAATAAAATAGAACATGTATATTAAGAAAAAAAAAACACAATTGCTATCTTCAAATTTAATCGAACTTCACTTTAAAATAATACAGCCGATTTTTCTTTCTAAGTGTATGCATATAAAAATGTATACGTATACTATAAAAAAGAATTATACTGAAAATATCTACAACAATTTTTCACAATAGCAAATTATTACAAACGGCCTGACTATGTTCGTTTTCATTGAACAAAATAACAAGATAACTTTCTATTCTTTCTTTTGAAATAAAAAGATTAAAAAAAACACATGTAATAAATTTTCCTATGCATTAATTTTCTGCAATAAAATTTATAAACGTTTAAGATAATTTGAATTATAAATAAATCGTTTAATCTTTTTATTAGAAGAAACCTATATTTAAGTTTAAGCTAATACGCGCATTAGAATTTAAGTTGATTTTTACATTTAAATAAAAAATTATGCGAAAGAAAACGCGCATGAAATAAAAAATATATGTAATTATACGTTTTATGTAAAACCTAAATCATGAATACAAAAAATATTATTATACATGATAACGATTTATTAAATTTTAAGATTAATATAAAAACAAAATGTTTTGTAAAATTAACATTACTGAAACTCCTAATAAGAATAATATTTTTTTGTTACTCTTAACCCTCAAGAGGAGCACTGGGTTAGCGTAACCCAGGGTAGATCTTTTTTCGTCAATTTTCTTTGCTTTTTTTTTTTATTTTTCATTAATATTATAAAAACTTAAATTTTTATTTATTTGTTCATGAAATGTTCTTATTCTACATCGTCCGACGAATCGAAAAAAAAAAAAAAATTCAAAATTGATCAATTTTATAATAAGATATAAGTGGTCAAAGCTAGCCGGGTAATCCTTACCCATGCGCTCCAGTTATGTTAAGCTGCGATAGTGCTCCACTTGAGGATTAAGCTAAAAGTATATTTAGGTTTAAATTTATATTAGAATTAATTATTTTAAAGTTATTTTAGAATTATATTTTAGAACTTACTAGTTGAAATTATTCTTTTTATATCTTGGCATTAATTGTGTTTAAAAATTATTTTAAATTATATTTTAAAATTAATAATCAAGATCATATTCAGAATTAAGCGATAATATTTAAATTATAAGTCGCCTCTATAATTGTCTAGATTTTATGTAATAATAATGTAAATCCGAAATCAAATAATATCTTAAACGCAAAGTAAAAATTATTCAACTCATCAAATAAACTATCACTATGATATTTTGTTTAAAACTTATTTTGTATTATTTCAA
The DNA here is from genome assembly GCA_949987625.1 of Chalcis sispes. Classification (NCBI taxonomy): domain Eukaryota; kingdom Metazoa; phylum Arthropoda; class Insecta; order Hymenoptera; family Chalcididae; genus Chalcis; species Chalcis sispes. The sequence continues at coordinate 39,538,380 of OX465096.1, read as the reverse complement.
CAAAAAATAACAATTATCACTATTATTCAGTAAAATACGGACAATTATAAAAACATATATTTAAATTAAACTCTTTATAAAAATATATTTGGGGATTATATAATTGCTAACGTAATAGAAAAAAAAAAACTTAAAGATTATAGTACAAATAAAATCCTTTTTATTACAAAACTAAATAATATACTAAAAAACACAATTAACTATTGTTAGAATTAAGCTACGAAATCGATTCTTTTTCGTAGCCTAGTTCAAATTTTACGTAGATTATTATTATAAAATAAATATTTAAAAATCATTAATAATAATATTAGTTTAAAGTTATTATACAATTTTTGTGAAAGTGGATAGTTCCCTCTTAATCTCTCTCTCTCCAACTTCAAGACGACACACCCTCGCAGAGGCTTTCCACGCCCTCTCAGACAGGCCCTCCGAGGAGAAGGGAGCCCGAAAAACTTGCCCTCTCCAGAAATTTTCCGAAAAAAGGATTCGTTCGGCGCTACTTCGGAAAAGCGCATAAATATCGCACAAAATTTTCGACAGCCAGCAGACCTCAGGCAGCACTCGAGGGAAACATTACTACAAGGCAGCACCCGAGGAAAACACGACGATCCAATATCAACAGAATCAGTCAACCACTAGCCTTCGAAAATCGGTCAATCAGCAAGCAGCTAGGAGCTTTCAAGGATTTAAGTCAACACGCAGTTTACAAGCAGAGTCAACTAATTCCAGCTTTACTCCAACTAAACAAAGAGTCAACGAGTCACCAGCAATAGAAGAAAAATATTAAATAAAAAAACACATACATGCATATTTGTTCCAAACCGTTCTTTTAAAAGCGATCTTTCTTAAACGTAACCAGTACAAACAAAAAGAAGAAGACGACGTCGAGGATACCTACAGACTTCGAAAAGAGAGAGAGATAGAAAGAGAGTGAGGACTTCCAGCCAATCTAGACCATTTCTGCAATAAAAAAGTGAGTTTTGAATACAAATTTTTCTTTTTTCTTTTCAACCTCCAAAGAGATAGTATTAGCCAAGATCGGCTAAATATCTCTCTCCAAACATCACTTGTTAGGTCCTTTCCAGAACAATCTGTAGGCCAACGTTGGCCTATATGGTTGTTCAGTCCCGCATCTCACCACCCTTCCTATAAAATCTTACAATTAATACCTCCGCCGTCCCGAGCCCATAAGTTTCAGTACTTAGGCTCGAAAAAGGCACAAGGCAGGTTTGCGTCAATTTCGTACGCAATAGTAACGTCACCCCGACGTTACGTTAGAAATTGAGATCGTATAAATTGCGGAGAAAAGCCAACATCGATTGCAAAATCATTAAATTTAAACAAAGCTACTATTCAAATTATATTAAAAAATGAAAGCGAAATTAGAAAAAATATTGCCTTTGATTGTTCGCAAGGTGCGAAACGTGTATCCCACAAACGGGATATAAATATCGTAAAAATGGAACATGCTCTTGTAACATGGATAGAAGATTGTTTAGATAAACAAATCCCTTTGAGCACAAATATTATTGAACAAAAAGCGCTCAGAATTTACACACATTTAACGAAAGTTGAGCTTCCTTCTAAATAACAACCAAACCTATCATTTTTGGCAAGTAAAGGGTGGTTTGAAAATTAAAGAAAAACATTTTCTTTGCGCAATGTAAAATTTCAAGAAGAACAAGCTTCATCAGATATAGAGGCTGCCAAAAAATTTATCTTGGAAATACCACAAATTATTAAAGAGGGAGAATATTCAGCAGATCAAATTTTCAACGCCGATGAGACAGTTTTATATTGGAAGAGAATGCCGTCTCGAAGTTTTATTTCAAAAAATGAGAAGCAAGCACCAGGTTATAAACCTTGCAAAGATCGTGTCACCCTTCACATATGTAGTAACCTATCGAGAAATTTTCTAGTAAAACCCATGATAATAAATCATTCCTTGAATCCCAGAGCATTGAAAAACGTCGATGAGTCTCATTTACCAGTTTTCTGGCGAGCAAATAAAAAAGGCTGGATGACGCAAAATTTGTTTAAAGACTGGTTTAAAAATTGTTTTATTCTACAAGTAGAAAAGTTTTTGAAAAAACAAATTTGAGCTTTAAAGTTTTATTGCTCATTGATAATGCAAGTAGTCATAGTAGAGAGTTAAATCATCCTAACGTAAAATTATGTTTTTTCCTCCAAATTGTACATCATTGATCCAACCATTAGATAAAGGAATCATTGCAACAACCAAGGCATGCTACATACGACTAGTATTCTAAAAAATTTTCGAAACACTGGAAAACGATAAAAATGTCACGCTTACTCAAGCTTGGAAAAAGTTTTCTATTTTAAATTGTGTCGCAATTATAGCTTTGGCTTGTAAGGAATTAAATCAGTCTACACTTCATACGTGTTGGAAACCTTTGTTACCCCAAATGGTCTAGAGAGGAAACTTTATGCCAATTAAGGAAGCAGAATTTAACAGAATAATATCGGTTTCTTCTAATTTAGAAGGGGACGGACTTTTAAATATGAACATTGCTGATGTTCGGGAACTATTTGATGAACAAACTTTGAATGAGTAAGAACTAATTGAACTTATAAGTACCTTCACTTTTAATTACGCCGATGATTCCGAAAACATTTGTAATACTACAACGGTTCCTCATTTAAATTTAACTGATCTGCAAGAAGGAATAGCTTTAGCTAAAAAATTAGAAAATTTTTTCGTTTGAAAAAGATCCTTCAGCAGTACGTAGTGGAAAATTTAAAAGACAATTGAAAAGTTCTTCAGCTCCTTATAGAGAAATTCTGAAAAAATTGCAAGATCGAAATAGGCAGGTAATTGCAACTACGTCAGATAACTTTTGTAATGATAGAGAAATAACTAGTGAAGAGGAGTTTTAACCAACCTTGAGAAAAATAAATAGAAGAGCTGTAATTTTTGATGAGAGTGATAATGAAAATCAATTTCGTGGTCTTAATAAGCTGTTTCTATTTGTTTTATAATAATTATTATTTTTTGAATATATTTTTGGTTGTATTTTTAACTTTTGTATTTCGTCATAATGTTAAATTTCAATTTTTTTTAATAAAACCTTGAAGTCAACTTACTTTTTCATTGATGTAGTATTTGGAACAAAATTTCAGCTATCATAAAATTTTACATCTTAAGACATGGTTTCGATATAAATCGGTACACGTTGCTTTTATTTATATTATTTTAAGGTTTCTTATAACATGGTTTCGATATAACACAAGACAAGGCCTCGATACTACACGGTATACCTTGTTTCATATAACACGGTTTCGATATAGCACGGTACGAATTAATCGTGTTATACGAGGGACCGGAGTCAAGCACCGCGGCACGGTGGAAAGCAGCCTGGCGTTCAAAATCTAACGGACAAGACACGGAGACATCATCGGTAAGTATCTTCATCTTGTCCAATAGTAATAAGTATGAGAGAGTGAGAGAAAGAGCAAAAATGAGTGGTCGCTAGTTCGCGTTTGGGGGTGGCGTCCGATTACTGCTTCCCTGTCCTGGGGAAGCGAGAGGCCTCCGCCGGCTATAGAAGCAGTTGCGGGCGGCTGTCCTGCATTTTCGGGGAGAATCTCGTGCATATCCGAGTGTGCGGGAGAGAGACGGCACAAGCGTACACGGCCGTGTGAGAGAGTGAGAGAGATAAAGAGAGCGAAGAAGTGTAATAATTAAAATTGTTCATTTAATTTTTTTGTGCGAGGCACACAGGGCGCACATAGTTATTCTGGCTACGACGCGGTGCCTTCGTAACACTCTTTGCTCCATTATTTTCAATAGCAAAAAATCGCCGAGCACGCATACACGAGTCTAACCTTTATGCCTCTCACATAAAAACAACACATGTTATATAGTCGGAACTGTCAACATATGATCGCGACGAGTGTACCAACATAAAAAAAAAAATTTTTGAAACTAGAGTGTACAGAGCGCGCGAAATTCAAAAAGTCATCTTACTTTTTGATCACACCTCGTATGTACAAATTCTTTTTGGAATAAATTTGCTCAGCGTAGTAATTTAAAGGAAACCGGAATTGTCAAATCGTACGAAGAACTTTTAGAGCTCATAAGATATCACGAAGAAGAAGTATTTGATATAGTACCCGCAAATAAAAAAAACATTCTATGTTGATTGGCGTTTTAGAGAGGCAGCTATAGAGCCTGCTCCTCATACTAATGCAGTCATCGCGGCTTACACCACGACACAGCCACGACTTAAACTTTACTCGTATTTAAAAAAACTAGACCAGCGTTTTCTTTATTACGACATTGATTCATCTATTTTTGTATGCAATGAAGCCAATGAAAACGCCAATAGTTTTTTACTTGGTAATATGACCGACAGGTTAAACGTTTACGGAGCTGACGCGTACATAGGAATTTTTCTTTCAGGTGGAATGAAATTTTACAGTTTTAAAGTAGTCATACCTTTAGCAGGTCAGACATACGAATGTTGTAAAGTAAAAGAAATAAGATTAAATTTTTCAAATTTTACAATAATTAATTTTGACAGTATAAAGCGATTTGTAGATTTAATGTTTTGAAAGACACACCTAACGATAATAACGACTACGGCGACGACGATGATAATAATAATGGCGATGACGAATGTTCAAATAAAGTTAAATTAAATTTTAAAGCTATACGGCGTACCAAAACTCACATTGTTATAACGCGTGATCAAACTAAGACCTATAGTGTAATATTTAAAAAAATATATTATCTTACACTTTGAATATCGTTACCTTTTGGTTATAAAAATTGATATTTGTAATAAATAAAAATTATTCGCATTGTATTTTTATTTATTAAGTGCAAAAGTAAGTTCTCGCCATTATTTTCTTTTCTTTCTTTTTTTTTTTTTTTTTTTAAGAAAATGCAGCTTTATTATAAAGAAATGGTTACGAGTGAATCATTTAAAGTATTGCTTATCGCTAGCTACAACTTTTTTTCATCTTTCTGGCAGAGCTCGAATACCGTTACGGTAAAAGTGTTAGTCTTTTGAAGCTATTCACAAATCAAGCTAATTTTTAATATCTTCATATAGCAGAATTGCTGATCAGATGGAATATGTGCCATCAAATGGAGCAAGTTATAATCGGACAGCGCAATATCTCGGGAATATAGTGTGTGTGAGCATTCCCAGGTAGGTTTTAACGGGATCGGCAACGTGAGGCCGAGTGTTGTCATGCAGTAGAATTACGTTTTTGTGCCTCTGCTCATATTGCGGCCGTTTTTCGCGTAGTGCTAGCTCTATCGCATTCATTGAATTCGATACCGTTGCCAATTAATGGTTTCGTTTGGCTTCAACAGCTCATAATAAATAGCATCGACCTGGTCCCACTAAATACACAGTATAACCTTTACAGCATAAACATTAGGCAGGGCCGACGACTTTCAGATCAGGCAGTCCCCATCACTTTCTTCTCTTCTAGTTATTGTAATAAATCCATTTTTTATCACCTGTCACGACGCGATGGAGTAAACCCTTCTTTTTTACCGCTGGAGCAGATGTTCACAAACCAAAAAACAACGCTCTACGACCCTTGGCTTTAAATCATAAAGAACCCAAGTTCCCTGCTTGTGAATCATTCCCAACGCATGCAATCGCTTGGGGATGGCTTGGCGGGTAACTCCAAATACGAAAGCAAGCTTATTTTCCGATTGGCATGGATCCTCGTTGTCCAATGCCTCCAGTTCAGCATCTTTGAAAGTTTTTGGCCTTTCTTCACACGGAAAATCGTCAATATCGAAATCACCGTCTTCAAAGCGACAGAATCACGGCACATTGTCTCACTTAGAGCAGCATCTACGTAAACGTTTTGGAGCTCCCGATGTGCTTCAGCCGCGGTTTTCTTCGAATAAAAAAAGAAAAGCAACGTTCGAAAAACACGTTCCGTAGTCAACAATTATTTGGCTCAAAATAAGACATTTTCACACAACCAAAAGTGTACGACGCCATAAAAAAAAAACACTCACGTATCAAAGCTATTTGTTTACCATAGCTTTGTTGTATTTGTTAACCAGACTTACTATTTGTCATTTTTGGCAACACTGCGAGAACAAGTTCGTAAGAAACGGCCCGAGTTGTGGAAGAACAACTTGTGGATTTTGCACCAGGACAACGCACCTGCCCATAACGCGCTATCTGTGAAGCAGTATCTGGCCGGTAAGCGCACTCCAGTGCTCGAACACGCGCCGTACTCGCCAGATTTGGCACAGTGCGACTTTTTTTTGTTTCCGATGATAAAATCTGCCTTGGAAGGGACCCGATTTGAGTCGATGGAAGCGGTAAAGCAAAAAACGGCAGAGCTCTTAAAGGCCCTCACCAAAGAAGACTTCCAGCACTGCTTTGATCAATGGAAAAAACGTATGGAAAGGTGTGTGGCGAGAGGAGGGGAGTATATTGAAGGGAAGCATTCGAATATAGAATAATTTTTATAATAAAACCCTTTTTTGTAACCAGTCTCGTTATTTAATAGCCAGACCTCGTAAGCAGCAGAAACTTCAATGCGCACTTAATATCATCATCCTTTATTCTGCTGTATATTTATTTTTATTGTATTATTATTATTATTGTTGTTGTTGTTGTTATTGTTGTTGTTGTTGCTGTTTGTGTTGCTGTTGCTGTTGCTGTTGCTATTGCTGTTGGTGTTGCTCTTGATGCTGTTGCTATTGCTCCTGTTGCTGTTGCTGTTGTTGTTGTTGTTGGTGTTGTTGTTGTTGTTTTTGTTGTGGTCGTCGTCGTCGTCGTCGTTGTTATTATTATTATTATTATTGCCAGATGGAACATTGACAAACTTGATAGGGAAGAGCTATCTCTGGCAATTACACGCCCTTTAAGATCCCTTGAAGGAGTCCCAGATTATCTCCCAGCCTCCGAGCGAGTAGAGGCAGTGACGGTTGCCATTATGCGTCTTATCTACCGAGCTTGCTAGAAGGCGATTTCGGAGGAAACTGAAGATCGTGCGACGCCCGGCCCACTGGTAAACCGATGAGATCGCCGACCTCAGACGCAAGTGTCTGAGATCTCAACGATTAGCAACGCGATCCAGAAAACGAAACGGCAATCTAGCTGGAAAAATGGCTGACTAAAAATTGGCCAGCAGAGAGCTTCGACGAGCCATCAGGTCCAGTCAGCGCCAATGCTGGGAAGAGCTTTGCCTGGACTTGACAGGGATCCGTGGAGTCTGGGTTACAAGATCGTTATGCAGAAACTGGGTGCCTTCTCTCAAGGAGCGCCCACGGACGCAGCTATAATCGACAGTATTGTCAGTGCCCTTTTTTCCAACGCATCTATTGCTCGAGGATCAGGCAATAGCGTGTCGACTCGGATTTCTCATTGTTCACCGAACAGCAGCTCAAACGAGCTGTCAGTTCGATGAAGAATCGGAAGGCACCGGGACCCGACGGAATTCTGGCGGAGGTACTTAAGACCGTAGCTGAACTTCATCCGGAGCTCTTGCTCGGTATGATTAACTCGTGCCTAAAGGCAGATACATTCTGTGCCTGGTGGAAGGTTGCGAGACTTGTGCTTATTGGCAAAGGTAAGGCGCCATCAGGTGGGCCATCTTCCTATCGGCCCTTTGTATGCTCGACACCATGGGCAAACTCCTGAAAGGTCTTTTGCGATCCCGACTCTAGCAAGCCGTTCATTGCGCTGGAGGCTAAGCCGAAAGGCAATACGGTTTTCGGAGTGGTAAGTCGACAATCGGCGCTATTCAGGAGGTGGTGGAGGCTGCTAGAGCCGTGGAACGGGGCAACCAACATTCTCGCCTAGTCTACCTGCTGGTCCTTCTAGATGTGAAGAACGCGTTCAACTCGGTCAGGTGGGCCAATTTTCTTAACGCGATGCAGCGTGATTTCCAGGTGCCTGGATACATTCTTCGGATGATTCAGAGATACTTGACGGTTCGTTACATCGTGTACGAAACATCGGATGGACCGAAAAGAAGGAAGCTCATAGCTGGAGCTGCACAAGGCTCCGTGCTGGGTCCCAAATCATGAAATATTTCATATGACGGGATTCTGCGCATGAAGATGCCAGAGCAGACCTTCTTGATTGGGTACGCAGATGACGTTGCTGCCATCATCGTTCGCGATGTGGAGGTAGGATTTATCATTAATAGTTATTCCCTAGCCAGGTTTTGTCACCTTTTGAAAAACGCAATATGTGTCTGTTGAGAATGTTTAATTAAACTAAAACCTTTTTCAAATAAAAATGACCACTTTATTGATCTAATATGTATTATTATTATTTTTTTTCCTGCACTCATCTCAAAATTATGTGATTACTTTAGGCAAGTTCCCATTTGTCACCCTGTGTATATATATATATATATATATATACATATATATATATATATATATATCTATACATATATATATATATAAATACATATAGTAGGACCTTGAATAAGTTCTCGCTGTTTCTTCGAAGATGGCAGTAGCAGTACTCCGTGCATGGAATTTCGAATGGTGACTTACCTGCAAGGAAGTACCGTATCTTACCTTAAATTTTAGTTTACATCAGTGTAAACAAAGTAATTTTGTATTGATTCTAAAAATGTCTACTTTTGTGCCAAATAAAGTATATTTGCGAGAAATTTTATTGCACTATTTAATTCAAAAAACATCTGCAGCTAAAGCACGTAGAATTCTTGTTCAGACTTACGAGGAAAATGCTCTGTCAAGAACGACATGCAAAAACTGGTTTTGATGCTTCAAAAATAATGATTTTGAACTTAAAGATTAAGAAGGTTCTAGCACACCGAAAAAATTTGAAGGCAAAGAATTGGAGGAATCACTTTATCAAGACCGATGTCAGATGCTAAAAGAACTTGAAAAAATATTACAAGTAGATGAGTCAACAGTTCCATATATAATATAGTCAAATAGTTTAAAAGTGATAGGAATGATCCGGAAGTAAACCCTGCTGAAAATGGTCAATTAAAATCAATAGAAATAAATAAAAATTTATTTAATCTTATTTATTTGAATATTCTCAATTGATAATTTTAAATAGATCAATTGAGAAGCTATTAACTTTAATTGGTTTCAATTCTAATTTAATTATATTAAAATTTTTAATATTAATTTCAATTGATTTAAATAAACATAATTAGTATGCTTTTTTGTATTGCACTCTATTGCATCATAAAGGTATGAATAAATTGACTATTATCGACATTCGCGAAAGAAATTGTTTTTAATGAAAATTTTATAATCAATTTGAAATTAATTTTAAATGATTTAAATGGCATTTTTGTGTATTTCATTCTATCGTAGCTTTAAGAATATATGTTAATTTACATTAATTTGTTTTAATGCTCATAATATGAATTCACTTCAATATAAATTGTATACTTGTTTGAATTGCATTCTATTGCACCATAGAAATATGAAATAATTCACTATTATCGATATTCATTCGCAAAACCAAATTGTCTTTAATGCAAATTACTATAATTGATTCGAAATTTATTTTAATTGATTTTAATAGCATTTTTGTGTATCTCATTCTATTGTAGCTTTTAGAATACATGATAGCTTACATTAATTTATTTTTATGACTATAATATAAATTCCTTTTAATATTAATTTGTTTGATCGATTCTTAATTTATTACAATTAAAACAAAGAAAATTAATTAAAACCAATAAGAGTTAATACATTAAAATTGAAATAATTGAATGAAATCAATTAATATTATTGAATAATATTCAGTTTACTATTTTGTTTCCTATTTCTTAAACTGAATTTATCCCTGTTAATTGATTTAAATACGTATTGTAACGTCGGAATGACGTTTCACTGCGTTAATTTGAGTAATGCAAACTCGTCGTTGCCTTTTTGAGTCTAAGCAGTCAAGCTTACGGGCTCGGGATGGCGAAAGAGATTCAGAGCTTTATCTTTTCCTTTCTTTTGAGGATGTGGTGGTGTAGTTCGGGACTGAACGTACGTCTAGGCCAAAACTCATGCCAGCTACGCCGCTCTGGATAAGGGCCTAATCAATGCGATATTAGGTAAAAGGTAGTTAGCCGAAACTTAGGCTTAGTCTACCTTTGGGAGGATATAGGATAGATGAGAATATAGGGAAAAGAAGAAACAAAATATACAATACAAAATTTAAAGGTTAAACTCACTTTTATTGATTTTAAACTTTCGTGAAACTAATTTTCTCTCTCTCTCTCTCTCTCTGCTGACTTCTTGTCGTCTTCTTCTTATTTACTAGGTTGTTCAAAGAATTTTGAAAGCGACATCTATAGAGCAGTAGAAGAACCAAAATTTTTACGCCATTTTAATATTTTATCTTTCATATAAACATACCCAAAGTTTCATTCCACTCTGTCAATTCATTGTTTGTTCACAAGCTATTTGAAGTTGACGTGTCAGTGTATTTTTTTTACCATGGAAAAAACCGAATATTGTGCAGTGATAAAATTCTTTGTTTTGGAAGGTTTATCAGCAACGGAAATTCATACAAAAATAGTGGAAGTGATAAAGGAATCTGCTCTTTCATTTCCAACTGTGCATCGATAAGTTTTAGAGTTATGACGTGGTCGAAAAAGCGTTAAAGACGATCCACGCTCAGGACGTCCAAAAAGTGCATCAACACCAGCATTCATAGCAAAAGTACAGGATATGCCCTAGACATCTCATTAGGCAGTGTAAGTCATATTTTAAATGAAGTTTTGGGTTTCAGAAAGCTCTGTGCACAATGGGTGCCGCATTCGCTCACAATGGAACAAAAACACGTTTGAATGCAACTTTCTGAGCAACATTTGGAGCGTTTTCGAAACGATAAAAAGAATTTTTTGCGTTGATTTATCACTATGGATGAGACTTGGGTCTACCATCATGACCCTGAATCAAAACAAAAGGCTAAAGAGTTGTGTCAACCAGGCACTTCGGCACCGAAGCGAGTTCGTGTCCAGAAATCGGCAAAGAAGGTGTTAGCGTCAGTTTTTTGGAATGCAAAAGGGATTTTGTTAGTGGATTATCTCCAAACTGGCAAAACAATGAATTCTAAATATTATTGTAACCTTTTGGACCAATTGGATGGAAAAATTAGTGAAAAAAGACCCGGTTTGCACAAGAAAAAAATCATTTTTCATCAAGACAATGCACCCACTCACACAGCTCAAAAACCATCACTAAAATAACCGAATTAAAGTACGAATTGTTGCAGCATCCACCTTATTCGCCTCATTTAGCTCCCTCTGACTTCTGGCTGTTTCCACACCTCAAGAAATTCCTTCGTGGGAAGCATTTTTCATCAAACGAAGAGGTTATAGCCGTCGTAGAAGAGTATTTTGTAGGTCTTGCAGAAAGTCACTTCCATGGTGGGATAAACAAGTTGGAAGACCGTTGGACTAAGTGTATTGAACTTATGGGAGATTATACTGAGCAATAAAAGTGATTTCACCAACAAAAAAAAGTATCTTCATTTCCGCTTTCAAAACTTTTTGAGCAACCTAGTATTTGAAAAATTAAATAGTCTGTTTGTCATAGTTGATTGAGGTCTGCTCGTCTATATGATCCGTAGTAATGTTTCCCTCGAGTGCTGCTTGAGGTCTGCCCTTGTAGATGATGCGTAGTAATGTTTCCCTCAAGTGCTGCCTGAGATCTGCACTTTGTGCAAATTTCGCGCCGTATTTAAACACGTGGGAGAAGCTATCCCGCAATTTTCGAAAATTCGGGGAAAGGAGAGTTTTTTAGGTTCCCTATTCCTAGCGGGCTTCTTGGTCCGAGGGAGGGAAAGCAAGAATTGAAGAAAGACGATCTATTTTCGCAGAATTTTTACGAAAGCATATTATTTATTATTTGTAATAGAAACATGTTAATTTAAATTGTTTAATCGTATTGTATTTAAAATTTAACGCATTTTATAAAATGAATCAAGTATTTTGTCGCAATTTAAGCGATTAATTAACATAATGATTTTTAGATAAGAAATGATTATTTAAATAAAAAAGATTGCTACTATGGATACAAACGATATCCTTAGGTTAGAAAAAGTGATTTATAATTACAAAAAAAAAAATAAATGTAGAATAATAGTTTAAATAATCATTCTTTAGAAGTTATAATTTTTAATTAATGGACTGTTGGAGAAGTACTTATTTGATTAACTTTATTTTCAAAGAGTTACTTAATAGATAGACGATACGCTAATGCAATTGTAAAATAATATTGGAATTACCAGCAGTAATATGAAAATAATTATTCTATAGGGAGTTAATAAAAGAATTTATTTTAATTATCAAACGCAACCATTTTTATACAGTGTGTCAAGTAAGAGCGTGGTCGACTTCATCAACAGGCAATAAAAGATTTTGCTCTAATTCTTTAACGAGCCAATAGAAAGAAGCTTTGTCCTTAATGCATTGTTAACAAAGATTTAGTTGTCGTTGATCTTTTGAAAGAGAATCACGTTAAACGCCATAAGTGCTAAGTACGCGTCGCGCTACGAGGCTGTGTTCCTTTGCATCCACCCAAAAGGTCCCAAAATGTCGCAATCAGCGGCTGCTAAATATATACAGTCTGTCAAGTAAGAGCGTGGTCGTGTTAATTTATAAAAAAATTTATTTGATGAAACTTTCATATTCATATATACGTTGTACACATTACAAACAATGATGCAATTCGGTCAATAATGTGTCCAGTCACCACCGGCGTCGATAATTGTCTGGCATCTCCGAGGCATGCTTTCTACTAATTTGACGGCGTATTCTAGTGGCAAGGATCTCCAGATCCGAAGAATTTTGTAAGACAACTGCTTCAAAGTATATGTGCGTCTTTCACGAAGCTTCCGTTTAATATATGCCCACACATTTTCAGTAGGGTTTGCATCGGGCGACTGCGACGGCCAATCCAATGTAACGATGCCAGATTGAGTCTTCCACTGAGTACAGAGCTTGCTGCGGTGTTTAGGATCGTTGTCCTCCTGCAGAATCAAATCTTCATTTTTTGTGATAAATCATCATTTGGCAGATGGCAGTAAAGCCTTTTTGTAGATTTTTATCATTTTCTCGGCATTTAGGTTGTCAGTAAAGAGGTGCAAAGTGCCGAATCCCTGCTTTGAGAAGCAGCCCCAAAGATGCACCTTTATTCCATGTTTTACGGTCCGCTGAACAAGCCTATTGGTGGAAGTTGACCAGGCTCGCGTGAGGACAGAACGTGCCCATATAGAACATTCATCAGTAAAAATGACATTTTCAAAATCTCTATCAATATTCTCATGCGCCCAAGCGAGTCGCTTTGTCACATGTTTTTCAGTTAACAGAGGCTTCTTCATTGTGTTGCGCCATTTCAGATGATAAGTACGAAGATAGGTTCAGATAGTTTCATAGAATATATCTAAACCTTTTGCCATTAATTTTACCTGTCCTTGCCGCAGTGTTAAAGCAGGATTCCGCGAAAACAGATTCACTATTCTTTTTTCATCTTTTTTGTTCACTTTTTCTATCGAGCCACGTTCTGGTAAATAATCGACATTCTCAGCCACTTTATATCGCTGTATCCACTTCTGTACAAATGCCTTCGACTTTCTCATATATTTAGCAGCCGCTGATTGCGACATTTTGGGACCTTTCGGGTGGATGCAAAGGAACGCAGCCTTATAGCGCGACGCGTACTTAGCACTCATGGCGTTTAACGTGATTCTCTTTTAAAAGATCAACGACAACTGAATTTTTGTTGACAATGCATCAAGGACAAAGCTTTCCTCTATCGGCTCGCGAAAGAATTAGAGCAAAATGTTTTATTACCTGTCAGTGAAGTCGACCACGCTCTTACTTGACTGACTGTAAGAAAGTCGAAGGTATTTAAACAGAAGTGGATACAGCGATATAAAGTGGCTAAAAATGTCAATGATTTACCATAACGTGGCTCGATAGGAAAAGTGAACAAAAAAGATGAAAAAAGAGTGAATCTGTTTTCGCAGAATCCTGCTTTAACACTGCGGCAAGGACAAGCAGAATTAATGGCAAAAGGTTTAGATATATCCTACGAAACTATCCGAACCCATCTTCGTACTCATCATCTGAAATGGCGCAACACAATGAAGAAGCCTCTGTTGACTGAAAAACATGTGACAAAGCGACTCGCTTGGGCGCATGAGAATATTGATAGAGATTTTGAAAATGTCATTTTTACTGATGAATGTTCTATATGGGCACGTTCTGTCCTCACGCGAGCCTGGTCAACTTCCACCAATAGGCTTGTTCAGCGGACTGTAAAACATGGAATAAAGGTGCATCTTTGGGGCTGCTTCTCAAAGCAGGGATTCGGCACTTTGCACCTCTTTACTGACAACCTAAATGCCGAGAAAATGATAAAAATCTACAAAAAGGCTTTACTGCCATCTGCCAAACGATGGTTCATTACAAAAAATGAAGATTGGATTCTGCAGGAGGACAACGATCCTAAACACTGCAGCAAGCTCTGTACTCAGTGGAAGACTCAATCTGGCATCGTTTCATTGGATTGGCCGTCGCATTCGCCCGATGCAAACCCTATTGAAAATGTGTGGTCATATATTAAACGGAAGCTTCGTGGAAGACGCACATACACTTTGAAGCAGTTGTCTTACGAAATTCGTCGGATCTGGAGATCCTTGCCACTAGAATACGCCGTCAAATTAGTAGAAAGCATGTTTTGGAGATGCCAGGCAATTATCGACGCCGGTGGTGACTGGACACATTATTGACCGAATTGCATCATTGTTTGTAATGTGTACAATGTATATATAAATATGAAAGTTTTATCAAATAAATTTTTTTATAAATTAACACGACCACGCTCTTACTTGACAGACTGCAAAAACGCATGTTGCAGACAGTTATTAAAGGTATAAGATTTTTACTCTATAAAATAGTGAAATAATAATAACTAGAATAGTTGAACTACCGTCGAATAATAGCCGTATAAGTAAAAACTTAACTAGAGGAATAAATGCACGTAACAGCTGAACACTGGCCTATTAATTTTAATTAATTATTTATTTATTTTAATTTCTTTTCTTTCATTAATTAATTATTTATTTTAAGAAATTATTATGAGAGTATTGCAAAAGTAATCGTGAACATTCCAGGTTATTGCGCGATGTCCCCAATTACGCTATAGATGCTTACTCAAAAGAAAGAACTACCTTGCAAAAGTTTGTGTTACGAATGTCAATAAAATTTTGTATTGATCAACTTAGCGATCTAGCCATTTCCTCACTTAGAAATAAGAACATTATTTTTAGCTGTAGTATGCATAATTTTATGATTACTGGTGTGCGATTACGCGATGGACAATATAATTCGATATTACATAAGTTTGTTTGTAAAAAAATTGCATTGTAATCAAGATGAATTTAACGAGAGCGGCTATTCAACTCTCGGTTCGAGTTTAGGTTAAGTTTCACAACAGGCTATGTCAGTGAAGAGTGCGTCGCGTAAGTTGTGGAGAGGGCTTTATCATGGTAGGAAAGGCAGAGAAGAAACTCATCGACTGACACAAGGAAAATAAACAGAGGTCGTGTACCGACGTTACAGTATCATAGAAGATACATAGGATGAAAGATATGAGTGAAAGATTCAATGTAAGATGTCAGTGAAAACTTGTAGAAAGGTTATATAACCTTGTACATGTCCTTCAAAGAAACGTAATATTAAAACATCGTTTAAATACAGGGTGTCACTAAAGTCCCGAAATGACTGTATATTTCTTCAGGTGGAGTATTTTGGAAAATGGTCAAAGTCAATCCTTAAATAACTCTCAACAAGGAATTTAATGGTAATTTGTATTTTGACCTTGACGATGTTCTTTAAGGTCATTTTAAGGTCAGGTCATGTCTTCTTAATAGAAACTCCCTTTTTTGGCAGTGGCAATCAATATAATGGGAAATTTTACGTTCAAATATGTACTTGACTTATAAGGACACGTTGACCTTAAAAGTCAGCCAAGGCCCCTTAAACATGAACATGTCTGGTTATATTTTGGCATAGGTAACCCCCAATTTTTTTTTAAACCAATGTATTAAAATTTGCAAGGTTTATGAAGTGTTGACTATAGGCGTGATCTTGACGACGACCTTAGAATTCCTTCAAGATTATTTCAAGCTTCACTCATTTTTTAATAGAAATTCCCTTTTTTGATATGAGCAATCAGAAGAGCGGGAAATTTTAAGTTAAAATATATACTTAGGTCATTAGGACACGTTGACCTTGAAGGTCAGCCAAGGCCATTTAAACATGAACAAGGTCTGGTTATCTTCTGGCATAGGAACACCCTAATTTTTTTTAAAACCGATGTATTAAAATAAGCAAAGTTTATGAAGTGTTGACTGTAGACGTGATGTCCTTCAAATTCCTTCAAGGTTATTTTAAGCTCTACTCATTTTTTAATGGAAATTTTCTTTTTTGGTATTAGCAATCAAAAGAGCGGGAAACTTTATGTTTAAATATGTGCTTAGGTCATAAGAACACGCTGACCTTGAATGTCAGGCAAGAGCATTTAACGTAGGATAAGCTTTCTATTTCTTGACTATCTTAGTCATGACCTTTAAAGTCATTTTAAGATTAACTATTTCTTATTTACTTTTAATATTACCCGGGATCAAAAACTTTGACGTAGTAAAATGTGTTTCCTTCGCCTATGCTTAATTTGCGTGAGTCCTTTTGGATTTCGAACTGCTTGATTATCTATTATCGTTAAAATCTGTGTCCTTATTACTTAGTGACTTTATTATTTATTATAATTAAATTTAATTCATCTTTAATTTTTTATTATCGTCATTAAATTTAATGCAGGTCAAATTACCTTTGAGAATAGTAGTATTTTCAATTTTTTTTTAATTTTTATTTTCATTATTAATAAGAATCTACTCTTCTTTTAGATTACCTTGATTAATGTTTGTCAATTTACTTTGGATTGATTAGGAAGTGTTTTATTCGTTAATTACAAATAATTCAATTTAGTTCCTATTTTGCATTATTAATATTTCCTTTTTTAAAAAGTCTTTTGCTTTTCTAACTAATCGTTTTTATATTATAAGTCACTAGCTAATTCAAAACATAATTTTTTTTTCTTTGCACAAATATTACAATTTATGAATAACTTGTTCATTACGATTTACTTTATGGCTACATTCTTATAAAATACTATGGCACATGTTAAACTTTCAGAGCAAGAGAGACAGAGAGAGAGAGAGAGTATCTTTATTACTGATGCGGGGTTGGGGTGATCAAGTGCGATCTTAAGATCAAGTGCGATCTTAAGATCAAGTTCGATATCTATTTCATTTCGCTATCCGTAATAGAGAAGGAGATAGTCATATCTTAAAATCAATTTTCTTAAGGACTGTACAGCGCTTTATGAATCATAGACTTCTTAAAGATCTTGAGAGAACTGGTAGACCAAAGTCTGTAGCCGAAGAGAATCAGATTGTAATACCAGGCTGTTCAATAAGTTTTGCGGTTCGATAAGAAAGGGTGTTGCTACTAGCCTAAATTTTTTTTTGTTATGTTGGTACACTATTTATATGAACGTATGTGAAGTTTTATTCTAATCTGTAAATTCATTCTTTGTTTACAAGCCATTTAGTATCGATGTGTCATAGTATTTTTTTGCAATGGAAAAAATCAAGTATCGTGCAGTGATTAAATTTTTATTTTTGGAAGGTTTAAAACAAAGGAAATTTATGAACGAATGTTGAAAGTGTATAAGGACTCTTTGCCTTTAATTAGTACAGTAGAAAGATGGATTGCTGAATTAAAACGTGGTCGTACAAGCCTTGAAGACAATCCACGTCAAGGACGTCCAAAAACAGCAACAACAGAAATCGTAGAAAAAATACAGGATATCGTATTGGAAAATCGTCAAGTGACCGAAAGAAATTTAGTAAATGCCCTTGGCATCTCATTGGTCAGTGTAAGCAATATTTTGACTGAAGTATTGGGTTTTAGAAGGCTGTGTGCATAATGGGTGCCGCATTCGCTAACAATACAAAAACACATTCGAATGCGACTTTCTCAGCAACATTTAGAGCGTTTTCGAAAGGATAAAGTGGATTTTGTTCGCTGATTCATCACTATGGATGAGACTTGGATCTATCACCATGATCCTAAATCAAAACAAGAGGCTGAAGAGTGGTGTGAACCAGGTTCTTCGGCTCCGAAACGAGTTCGTGTCCAGAAATCGGCCAAGAAGGTGTTAGCATCAGTTTTTTTGGGATGCGAAAGGAATTTTGTTTGTGGATTACTTGCAATCTGGTAAAAAAATAAATTCTGAATATTATTGTCAACTTTTAGATCATCTGAAGGAAAAAATTCGTGAAAAAAGAACCGTTTTTCGTCAGGACAATGCACCGTGTCACAAGAGCATTTTGACAATGGCTAAAATCCATAATTTAAAGTTTGAATTGTTGAAGCATCCACTGTATTAACCAGATTTGGCCTCTAGCGACTTCCATCTGTTTCCAGACCTAAAAAAATTCATGCGTGGAAAGCGTTTTTCATCAAATGATGAGGTCATAACAGATGTGGAAGCGTATTTTGCAGCCCTTCCAGATTCTCACTTCAGGAATGGAATTCATAAATTGGAATCTCGTTGGAACAAGTGTATTGATATTAAGAGAGACTATACTGAATAATAAAGTGTATTTTAAACCATAAAATTGTGTTTTTGTTATCGATCCGCAAAACTCATAGAACAGCCTGGTAGCTCAAGGATTTGTTGAAGATCCGCATCTTTCTTGACGTAGAGCCAGTGATCAGTTTGATGTTTCTCATGAAACAGTAAAATACAGGAGCTTAATGAAAATGATCCTTATTGTCGAATAACGTTTTGTAAAACAATAATAAATCGAATCGATGAAGATCCTCTGTTTTTATACAACATAGTTTCTTCAGATGAAGCAACTTTTACATTAAAGGCTAAGTAAACAGACATAATTGTCAAAATTGGTCCAACACAAATCCTGATTGGATGTTAGAGATTTACACTCAAAATTCACAAAAGGTAAATGTGTGGGCTGACATTTTAAATGATTCTCTTCTAGGCCCTTTTTTTATTAATGGTAATCTCACTGCTGATACATATGAGGAATTGTTTTGAAACAAATTATACAGAGAATAAGAGAGCTGGCAGGTTGACGTGTACGTATGTACAGAGTCTCGACTCTTTCCTAACCCCTCTCTCGCCATTCCTACTTCCTACCGGCTACGGGAGGTAGCGCACACACAGTTGGACGACTGGTGCCGCTGCGTGGGAGATGTTCTTTCTCTCCACCAACACGCTACCTCTCACGACCGCGAAAGGTGCTCTCCCGTAAGGCCTCAGCTCAGACCCGCTTCTCGAGCTCGACGCTTACGCCTCGGCGACTGCCTCGAGTAGTCGCCTCCGCCTCCTGAGAGCGATCGTGCGCCTGCCACACACCCGCTCTAGGTCAATACAAATTTGGCGCCTCGCGCTGTCCCGCAAACCTATTAGACGTTCGTCTAATTCCTCCACGTCCCTCCCTCATATTCCGGCAATCGCTGTGAATACTGTCGGCTCACGAGCGATCTTGCGCCTGGCGCATTTCATGCTCTGCGGTCAGCGATCTCTACGCCTGGCACTGTACGCTAACCGTGGTCGGACGCAAGTTTGACGAGCCACTTCCCTCCAACGGTCAAGGTGCTCTGAGCATCTCGGTTCGGGCTAGCGATTTTGCTTTTATACGCTAAGCGCTGTAGTCCCGGAGATTAGCGAACACCGCGCCTAGCGCGAACCGCTGATCTCGTCCCACGTTGCGGGACTCCTACGGGGCTTTAACGACTCCTTGCCGTTATCCGTTCCCTATCGAACCTTATCGTTTTTTCGTTTTCTCATTCTCTTGATCTCTCTCTCACACTCTATCATAAACTTACTCCAATTCACGCACACTCGGACATCTCACAGACATACACAGCTCCATAGACGTGACATAAATCTAACTCTTTGCGTTGTGTCCGCTTATTTCTCTTTCTTGAATATTTTTTTTCTCTTAACTTCCCCGTCCTTTTACCAGGCAGCTTTGACAAAGCTCTGCACCGTGAGCTCCAGTCAAGGTGATAATTTTGATCAAAAATGGTTCCAGCAACAAGGTTAAGCTTACAATCATCACTTCATAAATCTTGTTAATGTTAATACATTTGTTTAAAAAAAATTTGGGAATTCCTATCCCAAGATGTAAGCAGACCTTGCTTAAGCTTAAATGAGCTTGGCTGACCTTCAAGGTAAACGTGTCCTTCTGACCGGAGCACATATTTAAACGTAAAATTACCCGCTCTTCTGATTGCTAATATCAAAAAAGGGAATTTTCATTAAGAAACGAGTAGAGCTTGAAATAACCTTAAAGGAATTCGAAGGACATCGTCAAGGTCACGCCTACAGTCAACACTTCATAAACCTTGCTAATTTTAATATATCGGCTTAAAAAAAATTGGGGAGTTCCTATGCCGAAAGATAACCAGACCTTGTTCATGTTTAAATGGCCTTGGCTGACCTTCAAGGTCAACGTGTCCATATGACCTGAGTATTAGGTTGCTGCAGATGAAATGGCCAATTTAGTTATAAATTTTTAAACAGTTGTAACTTCTTATAAAGACAATTTATTTAATCAAAATAGGTACCAATAGATGCAACACACTTTTCCAAACCAGACACAAGTACATTTATTCCAGTTTTGTAGAAGTCGGAGTTTCTGGTTCGAAGAAATTCCTCGAAGGCATTTTTGACAGCAGCTTCATTATTAAATATTTTTCACGTCAAAAAGTGATCCAAATGTTTAAAGAAATGGTAATCTGTTGGTGAGAGGTCTGGTGTATATGGAGGGTGAGGAAGAGTCTCATTGCACAACTCGTTTAAGTTTTGGACCTTTGTTGTCGATACACGAGGTCGTGCGTTATCATGAAGCAGTATCACTCCATCCCTGTTGACAAGCTTAGGTCATTGGACTATCAATTTCTGATTCACTTCATCCAGTTGAGCACAGTATTTCTCAGCATTGATGGTTTCGCCAGGTTGCAGGAACGAATAGTGGATAACTCCAGCTACAGACCACTAAACAGTTACCATTATTTTCTTTGGATGAAGGCTTGGTTTCGGCATGTGTCTTGGCGCTTCATCGGCATCTAGCCATTGGGCCGATCGGCGACGATTATCATATAAAATCCACTTTTCATCGCAGGTCACAATTCGGTGCAAGAGCGGTTCCTTTTTGTTGCGGGAGAGAAGAGAACTTGAAATCTCCACTCGACACGTCATGTTTTGCCCGGTAAGATCATGCGGGACCCATTTGTGAAGCTTTTCAACTTTTCCAAGTTGTTGCAAATGGCGGCAAACTGTCGAATTGTGAACGCCTAATTTTTCGTCAAGATCCCTTATGGTTTGGCGGGGGTCAGACTCCACTAATGCACGCAGCTCGTCGTTATCGATCGATGGTCCTGGGTGTCCACGTGGCTTATTTCCAAGGTCCATATCTCCGGATCGAAATTTTTTGAACCACCGCCGAGTGGTTCGTTCGCTTACGGTATTAGGCCCAAATGCGCTGTTGATATTCCTCATTGCTTCCGTTGCGTTGTGCTCTAATTTAAATTCGTATAGTAAAAGTAGCCGTTTTTGATTCAGTTCCATGTTCACTTTCTCTTTTTGTTTTTACGATCACTATGAAGTGCAAAACAGAAATGACTCCGTAAATCAAGGTAGCAGTATTTATACTTCAATATGTCATATCATTTGCACCGCCTTGTGCCAACATAATACACTTGAATTGCAGCCAACTTTATGTCAGTGCTTAATCCGCCATTTCATCTGCAGCAACCTATTAAAAAAACGGCTGTGTACCCGAAATACGGTTAACTGCCTTACCGCTTTCTTCTAACGGTCAACTGCATTATCAGATGTGCATTGTTTTTTTTTTTTTCCTTTCTCTTTGAATTATTTTAAAATCTACAGCGTTTATATTTTTTTGTACTATTAATAATTAAATTTATACAATTATACAAAAATATTTACACTTAAAAATAGTAACCAAAAATATGCAGCACATGATTCTAAAAAAAGGTAATTTATAACAATTTACTCTCCTTTTTGCGACAGTTTTAAGTTATTAATCACACCAGAGGAATAAATAAATCAAATTAAAAACAATCAACGATTAGATTCAAAACTACAAACTAACAGAGATGTCAAAATGATTAAAATAAAATAAATAAAAATTTATGCGATCATACTTTCCTAGTATTTAATAAATATATATTTGCGTTATTTATTGCGAACAAATAACTATATATATATATATATATATATATATATATATATATATATATATAATTCGTCACCTAATATTTTAAAAATACGAATTTTTATTTTAGAAAATAAGATGAATATTTTAAAAATTTAGAAAAGAGATATAATAAATGCAATAGGGCTTAAATTATTTTAAAAATACACGATTATGATTTAAATCTGGTTGCACCTCGCTATTTTAAAGATTATTAAATTAAATGTTACCGATTTAGAATAAAATAAAATAAAAAAAAACACTTGGATAATCGAAACTTGTTAATATTATTTAATTTTGAAGTTGCAAATTCGTATTCTTAAGGGGGGAACCTGGTTTAGAGGGTCAAAAAAATCGATTTTTTGAAACTTATCTCATTCGATTAGAAATATATTCAGAAATATTTCCACAAAATTTCAGAGTCAAATTCCTAATCGTTCCGCAGAAATGGCCTCTGAGAGACAATGCGCTCAGGAGACTGATAAGCGACTGATAAAACTTTGAACGCGATTTTCTCAAAACAGTGTTTTTCTGTTTTGTGCACACGATTAAAAAAGTTGTAATTGTCGCATTTTCATAAGTGATACCTTTTTTTACAGCTAATAGTGTAGGTTTCTATGTGAACCTAAAAAATCACAATAAAGAAAATTTTTTATTAACTTTTTTCAATAAATTATCTTAAAATTTCTTCAGGAAAACGCAAAATTTTTTATAAACAGTCATAAAATAAATAATTTTATATATTTCTTCGAATATCTTAGGTTCACATAGAAGAACAACTCCTAAGCTACAAAAAAAGTATTCGTTTTTATGTTTCAGATGAAAACTACGATCGCTATCGTGTTCACAAAATAGACTCTTCGAGCGAGAAGTGCCACAAACAAATACGAATTGTTATTGCTTAACAGTATCAAATAAAGTGAAAGTGAATTTTTTTTGCAAGATTTGTGTATCTATGACCTATTTCAAAAGTACTTGAAACATTTCATACGTTAGGCAACCTAAAACACTGTGCCGAATATCATGCAATTTTCAGCGTTCTAAACCAGGTTCCCCCCTTAATTTATAGAAACAAAATTCAATTTAATAATTACTGTAAAATACACAGCCGTATTTTATATGCAAATTTTATAGTTTTATAACTTTTTATAAAACAACAATGCGTATAAAAATCTTGCAACGCGTTTGTTTGCTTAAAACCTTTTTTTCTATAGTCCGCTACCTGAGACTTGCATTTTAACCAAATAAATTTTATAATTGTTAAATGAATAAATAATGATTGTATAAGTTATAATTATTTTCGACATCTAAATAAAAATTTTAATTGTGTAGGATAATTACAAATCAAGTATTTTAACAGTAAAAAAAAAGGGGATTATTCTGTACGCTGTAGACTAAACTACAGTAATCCAACAAAGGAAACAGTAGCGTTTGGATAAGGTGTTTTCTTAGTAAAAAGTTCGTACTTTGACGAAAATAATTGAGGCGATATAACAGCGAGTTGGCTTTACGACACACATGTGACGTGTGTACTTTCCAATTTAATTTAGAGTCAAGATGCACTCCAAGATCACGAACAGAGGATTCAAATTTAACAAGTAAACCTTTAACAATAACTCCATGGACGTTCATACGCATGAGTAAGTTAATGTAATAATAAGATCCAATTACTATAGCTTTAGTTTTACGGACATTCAGACTAAGGTTGTTTGCATCGGCCCATTCAGAGACGAGCTGCGCTTGTAGACTCATTAGTTGAATTGCGATAGCAATGTCGGACAGAGGCAACTTAAAATAAATCTGGAAGTCATCCGCATAAACGAGATGACGAATCAAAGAGTCAAAGCCGGCAGTAACATCATTAATGTAAATAAGAAATAGTAGAGGACCGAGTGCAGAACCTTGAGAGACTTCTGTATTGAGTGACAGAAATGCGGAAGGGCAGTCATTGGCGTTCAACACTGCCTGTTTCCTACATGACAGGTAGAAGGCAAACTATCTGATAACATCTGGCGTAACGTCCAGAGCAAGTAGCTTACGCAGCAATTTAACATGGCAGACTTTATCGAAGGCTTTGCTGAAGTCAAACATGAGTAGCAGAGTAACACAGCGCTTATCAATTCCTGCCCTTACATCATCTGTCAATTAAAGAAGTGCCGTCTGAGTGATGTGTCCCTTTCGAAATCCAGTTTGAAAAGGATCAAATAACTTTCTGGTTTTCAAATAGTTGTAGAGCTGTTGGTGGACAACGCGCTCAAGAATTTTCGAGAGAAACGACATCAACGAGATAGGACGAATGTCACTCATATCTTTAGGTGACGCAGTCTTATTTAGCAGAATTATTAGAGAATTTTTCCAGATGGATGGAAAAATCGAGTCCTTGAGTAAATCGTTTATGATACTGCATATAGTAGGTCCAAGTACGGGGAAGGTGTCAATGATGAACGCTTGTGGGATGCCATCAAATCCTCTAGCTTGGGACGCAGAATAAGAGGCTGCGCTGCGTACTTCGACAAGGGTAATAGGGCTGAAACTAAATAGTGGTTTATAGGTTAGTTCGGAGCTAAGAGAAGAAACAAATTCATGAATTGAAAGAGCATTTGGATCATGAGCCACATCCGCAAAGTATTTATTCAATTCAGAAGCAGAAAAAGACTGATGGGACGCTGTAGCTGGCGCACAATTATCAAGATGGTGAAGCTCCTTCCAAAGGGCTCTCAAGTCCGTGATATGAGACAGTCTGTCATAGCAGTAGCGTTGTTGAGCCGATGTAATCAGGCGGAAAACAGCATCACGAGCCATTCTGTATTTATAAAAGTCTGACAATAGTCGAGAGCGTTTAAAACGTCTGTAAAGTCTGTCTCTGTCATCTAGTAGTCTATATATTTCAGGAGTGTACCAGGGCCGGTGGGTGCTCCTCTGACGGACGGTTTTAGTAGGCACGAATAATGCAATTGCGTCATTAAGATGTGAATAAAGGCAGGTCAAGCGATCTTCCGAAGGAGCAGCACCAGCACAAATAGAGCAGACGTTTATGCGTAAGTATGTCAGTAAAGCAGTAGTGTCCGTTGAGACAAAGTCACAAAAGGTAAAATTTTGTAGTTGTGGTTTAGTGAGAGAGGAACGTACAGTTGCAGCAATCAAGTCATGTCCGTCAATGAATGGTGAAACCGTCTTCCAGTAATCAAGGACAACATCGTTGGCATCCACAATGCATAAATCAAGTCAGGTATCTGATGTAGCAGTATGATGTGTATTCCCGTAAGGTACACAGTATAGCGAGTTCTCATTGAATAAGCTCATCAGGAAATTAGCACTACCGCTATGAACAGAGAGATCAGTATTGAAATCGCCAAGCAATATTTTAGTGCTATAATTGTGTATAACAGAGGTGAGTGTGGGAATAAAATCACTATTTGCTAAAAATGGAGCATGTGGTGGTCGATAGACCACTCCCACGAAAATGGCAGGAGCAGTCGACGATCTAGCCTCACAAAAAAGGTATTCAGGTAGTCCAGGCCAAGCAGTCCAGACATGCGTCGAGGAACATAAAAATGTAGATGAAAGTGTATTATGAATATAAAGCGCAACACCACCACCACCAGAGAGAGAGAGAGAGAGAGAGAGAGAGAGAGAGAGAGAGAGTGAAGTGGTCTTTTTCCTCCAAATAAAAAAGTAAGACCAATATTAAATATTTTAATTTCAACCATAAACTCATCTTTTTATTCTTTATCTATTTACCTTAAAAAAGTCGCTGGACTAAATATAGAGCATCCTTCGACTTTTTACCCTTATTGAATATTTTTAGGTCCTATACCGAGAGTAGACAAGCCTGTAGTGGCTTGTCGCATTCTCAATCTCGAACTACAGACATATCATTTATAAAAATTAATTTATTCCCGCTCGGTGATTCCTTCGGCCGCCCCAAGCCCATGAGCTTCAGTGCTCAGGCTTAAAATAGGCTAAAGGCTGCAGAGAAATCAAATACTTCCGACATTACACATAGATAGCAAATGATTTAAAAAAAGTATATGAATCGATTACTTTCTCTTAGCAGAATATTATACATAATTTAATTAAAAAAGTATATGAATCGAATTTTATTTTTGACATGAATTTTAATATAAATTTAATTTCAGCCACAACATATTATAAAACCAAAAAAACACAAAAATTTAAAAAAATGAACAAAAAAAAATGAAAAATACAAAAAAAAAAAAATACAGAAAAATACAAAAAATATAAGAACAAAAAATACAAAAAAAAAACACAAAATACAAAAAATACAAAAAATACAAAAAATACAAAAAGAAACAAAAAATACAAAAACAAAGAACAAAAATTAAAAAAAAAAAAGAATACAAAAAAATGCAAAAACAAAAAACAAAAAATCCAAAAAAATACAAAAACAAAAAATACAAAGAAATGATAGAACAAAAGAAAACAAAGAAAAAGACTAATAGCGTTTACCTCTTCGTGGTGAGAGTTGGGCAATGGCAAAATATTTATTGACGGCTAAAAAACGCAATATTAATGAATGTGAATCAACAAAAGAAACAAAAAATACAACAAAGAACGATAAAAACGATAAATACAAAAAAATTATTTCTTCTATCGTTAATCACGGTAAAATAATCGAGATTTCAGAAAGAAAATGAGAAATCATAACTTTGAGGCGCGATATTGAAGCGCCATTTTGTTCTTCAAAAAAATTCGAACGCAATATGAAAGGGATAATCAAAAATACGCAGTTATTGCTTTTTGGAATAGTCAGTATTGCTTTTTTCATTGTCAAAATATATAATTTTTGCGAAAAAACATGGAAGAAATCAGCTCTTCTTTCGAAAAAATGGTTAAAACTTTTTTTAAAAAAATCGTAGTTTGATTTTGACCACGCTATTCGAAAGAGGAGATCAAAAGCTATCGACCTATTTGTGTATTTTTTTAAGCGAAGTTTTGATCCAAAGTTACATCGCCGAAAGTCGTGTACAAATTTCGGACATTTGGAACGAAATGGGTTAAGCCAGAATCTCCTTTGCTATACTACGTATCATAAATAAAAATATCGATCATCGATAAAAGTATCAATATTTTAATGAAAAGCTATTTTATAGAGATTTTGAATAATATTTTTTTGTAAAATTATTAAAAAAAATTATGATAATATTATTTTCTCGTATTTAAATTATGTGCCCTAGATCACCAATCGCCTTTTGGATCAAGCAATAAAAGCCTAATACGTTTAATATAATAAGTCCTCTATATCTTTTTAACTTCGTCAATTATAAAAAGTCATTAGTGGAACAGTTAAGCTTCAGTTTTGTATATGTAATATATTCATTTTAATATGGATCCAAATATTTAACATAATATGTCAATTTAACTTTATTAATGCAAAGGTAAGATAAAAAATATTTTACGACCACATTGTTTGAAGCTTACATATTATATTATATATTGACAATTATATGTTGATAATATCTTGAATACTTGATTTCTAGATATTTTGAATTTGTTCAAATTATTATAAATGTGTAACGTCGGTACACGACCTCCGTTTTTTTTTTCTGTGTTAGCCGATAAGTTTCCTCTCTGCTTTTTCTGCCCTTGCCGGTTAGCGGAAAGGCGCTTCGTTCTCATCGACCACTTGCATCGAACTATAGTAAATTTTTCTTCCAATGAAAATTTTTCCCTCCAAAACCTATTCAACACGCGGGCTATTGACACAGACCATTGTGAAAGATACCCTAAGCGTGGGCCAAGAGTTTACGAGTTTTCCCCGAACGTTAATAAAAAAGGGACATGCACTTAAGTCTAGCAAAGGAACGCTAAGCTAAACACGTGCACGTCAACTCGGCGCCGAAAACCATAAAACTGTCCCATAAACACTCTTTTTTCTACCCGTAGTTTTCCTATCTAAAATATGTATTTACTTACTCAAACTTTCTTTGCGTAATACACTATAACATTATGTAAAGAATAGCAAATATTCTTTAATTATTTTATTATAACTATTAACGCAATTCATAACTGTAACCTTCGCTTACCGATACACTGTACAGGTAGCGTAAAAAAACCATAAATAGGTCACTAGGAAGACTCCGGTAAATAAATTAAGTAACTCTTTTCAACTAACAAAATATTAAATAACATTCAAACAGAATAAAAAGTACAATGTTTAATGAAAAGTATAAAAACTGCGATTTTCAAAAATACCTCACAAGGTATATTTTATATAAAATAAAATTCAAAAATAATTATTTAAAATCCGAAAGAAGAAAACATACAAATTACATAAAAAATATTAAATAAAATTACTTATTAAAATTGTTTAGCATATACCAATTAAAAATTCAAATTTTATAAATAATTTAAAATTCCAAAAAATAAGTTTCTAACAGTTATATAATTTATTTCCTAAAAATACAACAAACTCCCGCTTCTTATATAATTCACGACAAATTTACATTTTTTATATTATAAAAGGCTAATTATTTTTAGATAAAATTGAACATTTACATCCGAAAAAAAAAACACAACTGCTATCTTCAAATTTCATCGAATTATACTTCAAAATAATGCAGCCGATTTTTCTTTCAAAGTATATACATATGAAAATATATATTAGGTGTCGTAAAAAGTAATCCATTATTTTGCCAATAGATGGCTTTAGTAGTCTGTATCTCCCGCTGTAAAAGTGCGATCGGGTTACACTAGATGGCGTTAGAAAGATAAGATTTCGTAATAAAAAAGCTTTTAATACAGTTTTATGATTGCTTGACTCAGTATTTTTTTAGCACGCGTCAAAGATGGACACCAACAAAGAGAAAATACGCCATATTTTATTGGGTGTACAACTTTGCTTTCGCCTTATTGTATGACATCTATGATCTATTTATTTTAAATAAATAGATCATAGATGTCATACGATAAGCTTAGGTATTTGTAAACATAACGCCATCGAAATATTAGTCGATTTGTGTCTGCATCATAAAGTTATTCTCGATTAAACATGTCAGCTTACGAGCCAAATTCTCGTCATTTGCGGGAGGTTTTGATTTTCTGCTTTAATATGAAGAAATCTGCGACTGAGGCTTATCGAATGCTCTCAAATGTCTATGGTGAGGCCGCTATTAGTGAAAGAACGTGCCGAGAGCGGTTTTAACGCTTCAAGAACGGCGATTTTAACGTCGAAGACCAGCATGGCAGTAAAAGAAAGAAGATTTTTGAAGATGCAGAATTGGAGGCATTACTTGATCAAGACTTGTCTTAAACACAACAAGAATTAGCAGGATCATTGGGTATGACGCAACAAGCCATTTCAAAACGCCTGAGAGTCATGGGACTGATTCAGAAACAAGGAAATTGGGTGCCGTACGAGTTGAAGCCGAGAGGTGTTGAACGGCGTTTGTGTGTTTGTGAACAGCTGCTTGCAAGGCAAAGACGGAAGGGATTTCTGCATCGCATTGTGACTGGGGACGAAAAATGGGTTCACTACGATAATCCCAAGCGCAGAAAATCATGGGGATATCCCGGCCATGCTTCCACGTCGACGGCCAAACCGAATATTCACGGTTCCAAGGTCATGCTCAGTATTGGGTAGAACCAGCTCGGCGTAGTGTATTATAAGTTGTTAAAACCGACTGAAACAACCACAGGCGATCGTTATCGAACGCAAATAATGCGTTTGAGCCGAGCATTAAAAGACAAACGGCCGCAATACAACGAGAGACATGATAAAGTGATTTTACAGCATGACAATGCTTGACCCCATGTTGCGAAAGTGGTCAAGACATACTTGGAAACTTTGAAATGGGAAGTCCTACCCGACCCGCCGTATTCTCTAGACGCTGCTCCCTCGGACTATCACTTGTTTCGATCAATGGCACATGGCCTGGCTG
This sequence comes from Chalcis sispes, assembly GCA_949987625.1. Classification (NCBI taxonomy): domain Eukaryota; kingdom Metazoa; phylum Arthropoda; class Insecta; order Hymenoptera; family Chalcididae; genus Chalcis; species Chalcis sispes. The sequence continues at coordinate 39,508,151 of OX465096.1, read as the reverse complement.
ACCAGCACTTCCGGTCTTATGAAGAAGTAGAAAATTAAACCGATTCGTGGATCGATTCAAAAGATGACCAGTTTTTTTAACGCGGGATTTGTATGCTGCCCGAAAGATGGGAGAAAGTAGTGGCCAGCGATGGACGATACTTTGAATCATAAATGTATAACCAGTTCTTTACAACAAAGCCTGGAATTTCGGAAAAAAACGACGGAAGCGAAGTTGTACACCCAATACAGTTTTTCTTCGATAAAGGCGAAAACGCAAGCCAGGCAGCTAAAAATGTGAATATTGTTTATGGTCCTGATACTGTAACAGCCAATCACGCACAATTTTGGTTTCGTCGATTCCGTTCCGGTAATTTTGACGTCAAAGATGCACCACGCTCTGAAAGGCCAATTGTCGAAAATGTCGATAAAATAATGGAAATCGTTGAGTCCGACCGTCACGTAAGCACTGTTTCGATTGCCCAGGAGCTAAACATTGCACGAAAAACCGTTTGGAACCACTTAAATAAGGCTGGATACAAAAAGAAGTTCGATGTATGGGTGCCACACGAGTTATCGCAAAGAAACCTCATGGACCGAATTTCCATCTGCGAATCGCTGCTGAATCGCAACAATATCGATCCATTTCTGAAGCGGATGGTTACTGGTGATGAAAAGTGGGTCACTTACGACAACGTCAAGTGACAACGGTCATGGTCAAATCGCGGTGAGCCGGCGCAAACGGTGGCCAAGCCAGGATTGACAGTCAGGAAGGTTTTGCTGTGTGTTTGGTGGGACTGGCAGGAAATCATCTACTATGAGCTGCTCCCGTACGGCCGAACTCTCAATTCGAACCTGTACTGTCAACAATTGGACCGTCTGAAAGAAGCAATCGCCCAGAAGCGGCCAGCTTTGGCCAATAGGAGAGGAATTGTGTTCCATCAGGACAACGCCAGGCCGCATACATCGATAGTGACTCGCCAGAAGCTCCGGGAGCTTAGTTGGGAAGTTCTTATGCATCCACCTTATAGTCCGGACCTGGCACCAAGTGATTACTACCTGTTCCTGTCTATGACGAATGATTTTGCAGGTGAAAAATTCGCCTCAAGAGAAGATTGTGAAAATCAACTGTCCCAGTTTTTTGACAATAGGGACAAGGGTTTCTACGAGACAGGCATTATGAAATTACCTCCAAAATAGCAACAAGTTATTGAACAAAACGGTGCATATTTGACCTAAATCGTATCATTCTATCTATGCTAAATAAATGCTTCAATTTAATGCAAAAATAATGGATTTCTTTTTACTACACCTAATATATATATATTATAAAAAAGAATTATACTAAAAATATCTACAATAATCTTTCACGATAACTAATTATTACAAATGGCCTGACTATGTTCGTTTTTAATTAAAATATTGAACAAAATAACAAGATAATTTTTCTATTCTTTCTTTCGAAATAAAAAGATTAAAAAAACACATGTAATAAATTTTCTTATGTATTAATTTTGCTTATTGGTGAATAATAAAATCTGAATACAACTTTATTAATAAAAAGAAAATTATGGTAAGTATTGGTTGTCGTTTAAACATATTTTTCTGCTCTTTCTTCATGTATTATCAATTTATCGAATATTAGTATGGCACCTGTGAGTAACTTATCAAAAAGAATATTTAAAGTCAGCATTTTTGACTCTCGAAAGTTGTAAAATCAAATAATATTGCTAAGTATCTTCTTTTTTATAAACACATTTTTTTTTAACGATAGCTGATCATTAATGTTGTTATATTGCAACGGTACGTTTCATGACACCTCGATTTTGTTTGAATTAATCGTCATTTCGCGCCAGTCAGGAGCGGCTACACCTCGCTGACTGCCCTAGCTTTAGCAGGGCCGTACAATCAACGGATCGACATAAACCGTGCTCAACTTTTATACAAATGTAAATTAACAAATCACGATTATATTCGCTGCCCTTTTATAATCAAAATTAAATATAAAAAATAATAAGAAAAATTTATTTTTGTTAAATAAAATATAAGACTTGATAAATTAAAATAAATATCAAAGATAATTTAAATATAAAAGTATGTAATAGAAAAGGATAGATTATGCCCTGCGCAATCAGCCATGTACACAATAGCTAAATAGATCAACGCGCACGAGCCGCCTAAATTACAATTAAAGGTGGGAAATCCTCGATCGGCCTATATAACGCGCTGCCAAGCTAGAGCAGGCACTCAGTTCTTCGCCGAGGTCTCCCAAGGAGCAGGCCAGGGTGAGTCTAAAGTGGAATAGCTTTTTGTTCAGTCCCGATTTGGGTTGATCGGAGCTTGTTTCCCGCAATCTACCTTAGTTTGCAGAGCGTGCAGCTCTTCTTCAATCTTTCTACGGGTTGATTCGAGTTGCATTTCTGTAGGCTATATCCTGGGTTACAAATTTGGTCTTAGTAGTCTAGACGACGACTCTGTTTTTTATCAATCCCGAGTTGGGTTGATTTGAGCTGTCTTCTACAACTATTTTCTAAAAACTTCTTAAATTATTAATCCCTAACTGGGTTGATTAAAGTCGTTTTCTCTCAGGGAATTTTTTGGAACTCCTCATTTTTCAATCCCTCGTTAGGTTGATTGAAGCTGTTTCCTACAGGGTAGTTTAGAAGCGCGACGCGCGGGCTTAATATTCCGTCTCCGAGATAGGAAAAGTTTTTTGTGTCGCATCAAAGATAGATAGGTCTGCCTACCTCCGTGGATACTAGGCGCACCTAATGTGTAAATCTCGGTAGAATATAGGATAGCGATTTATTGCGTATAGTTGTATATACACCGTGTTATGAATATGTATCTAGCACTAAGTAATTCATATTGAATTTTCTTTATTTTTATATATATTCGACTATTTTATTTATTTCTCCTTTCCACGTCCACTTATGTCCACACAAAGAACAAAGTCAAAGTCCCTCATAAAACGTACGTTGCAATATATAATATGCTAATGAATATCTACATGTAAATACAACAATCTTTTAAATACAAAAAAATTATCGTTTTCGTTGTTATTAAAAAATATGGAAAAATATAATTAATAATTAATTTTCATAAACATACTTTCAAATTTTCTTTAATTTTAAAATAATTTAGACTAAAGAAAGCAATAAAATATAATAATATTTCTAAATATCATCTTTCTTTTTATTAATGTATTTTTTGACCGCTACCTGGTCATCATTTACTTATCGGATTACTAAGAAGTCATTACACAAATTTCTACGCACAAAAGTTGTGAAATCTATTTAATGTTGTTAAGTATTTCAATATTTGTGTCGAACACATTTATTTTATAATTTTAGTTAATACTAAAAAATATTATTTTATATTTTATACAATTTTCTTTTGAAATGTTACTTTGAATTAAAATATCTAAGTATACAAAATATCAACGATGTGAAATGATTCTTTTTACTCTCACATTTATTTAGTTTTTATTTTAATTCAATTCAATAATTTACATATAATTTCATATTGTTTTCGTTCGATAGTAGGTAGTTGCTTCGAATGAAACCACTGAAATCAAATAATTCATTTAACTATATTTTTTTATATCTTTTATGCTATATTCTTTTACAACTTATATATTTCATAAAAAGTTACTTGTGACAGTAATTAAAACCATACTTACCGGACACTTGTAGAGTATATAGTAATGCTCGCAGTAATTTATGTGATCAACATACGAGGTCTGGCTATTAAATAACGAGACTGGTTACGAAAAAGGGTTTTATTATAAAACTTATTCTACATTCGAATGCTGCTCTTCAATATACTCCCCTCCCCTCGCCCCACACCTTTCCATACGTTTTTTTCATTGATCGAAGCAGTGCTGGAAGTCTTCTTTGGTGAGGGCCTTTAGGAGCTCTGCCGTTTTTTGCTTTACCGCTTCCATCGACTCAGATCGGGTCCCTTTTAAAGTAGATTTTATCTTCGGAAACAAAAAAAAGTCGCACGATGCCAAATCTGGCGAGTACGGCGCGTGTTCAAGCACTGGAGTGCGCTTACCGGCCAAATACTGCTTCACAGATAGCGCGTTACGGGCAGGTGCGTTGTCCTGGTGCAAAATCCACGAGTTGTACTTCCACAACTCGGGCCGTTTCTTACGAACTGGTTCTCGCAGTGTTGCCAAAACTGACGAATAGTAAGTCTGGTTGACAGTCTGACCCTCTGGAACCCATTTAGTCATCACGATACCGTTAATGTCGAAAAAAAACGATCAACATTGCCTTGAATTTTGATTTGGACATCCTTGCTTTTTTGATTCTGGGCGATTCAGGCGTCTTCCAATGCATCGATTGCCGCTTTGTTTCAACATCGTATTGAAAAATCCACGTTTCGTCGCAAGTAATAATGTTTTTCATCAGCCCGGAATCTTTTTTTAACCTTTCAAGAAAATCTGAGCAGACCTGTTGACGCAAGAGCTTTTAGTCAGGAGTAAGGTTTTTTGGCACCAACTTCGCACAGACTTTTGTCATGTGTAATTCCTCGTGTAAAATTTGTCTAACCGTTTCTTTATCGGCGTTTACAGCCTCGGCAATCATCCGGATGCTCATTCGACGATCTGCACGCACAATTTGATTGATTTTGGTCACTGTTTCCAGAGTTGATTGATTTTGGTCACTGTTCCAGGGCGACCTGGACGTTGGTCATCTTCAGTGCTCACTCGGCCCTCACTGAAGCGCTTACACCACTCAAAAACACGCGCACGAGATAGAGAATGGTCCCCATAGGCCTCTTGCAACAATTTACAGCACTCAGTCGGAGTTTTTTTCAATTTAACGAGAAATTTGAGATTGATACATTGCTCCTGTTTTTCGTCACACATGGTTTTCGGCACGAGAAAAAAACACGTTCGTTTCAAACCGCTACTGCACAAATACAATAATAGTGACGAGAATGTGTTTTGGTAGGTGCATAGACAAGATATCTAGATACCCAACGCACTACTCGTTTTTTTCCCCACCCCTCTACGGCGCCCTCTAGGCGCGCAGTCTCGTTATTTAATAGCCAGACCAAGTATATTTTTAGATACTGTAATAGTTTGTCTACGTTTGAAATAAAACAAGTATATGGTAAAGCTCGTGGTAATTTATATAATCAAGATATATTTTTAGATACTGAAATAGTTTTTTTATGTTATAACTGAAACATGATTGGGTACGAATTACGAATAATAAGATTCCAAACTTTCAGCTATACTTTCTATGTATACAAGTACATTTACAATATACAAAAATGACATAGCATATGCTAATTTTTTCCTTAATAAATATTAAAGAAAAAATAAAAAATTAACATGATTTTATGTCTTGCTGTATATTTGTATGATTTTAAATATATATATGTAATAAAAAATTATTGAAGTTTGTCAATATCAATTTTTTAACATTTGATAATTTTTTATTAAAAAAATTAAGCACTTCATAATTTAAATAGAAATATAAAAATATAATTATTAAATCAGATGTTCATTTATTTTTTATATTCTATATATTTTATTATTTATATTCTCCACCATTATACTCTACAAGTGTCCGGCAAGTATGGTTTTAATTACATGTTACAAGTAACTATTTATAAAATATAAAAGTTGTAAAAGAATATAGCATAAAAGATATAGAAAAATATAGTTAAAAGAATTATTTGATTTCAGTTGTTTTATTCGAAGCAACTTCCTACTATCGTACGAAAACAATATAAAATTACATGTAAATTATTGAATTGAATTAAAATAAAAACTAAATCAATGTAAGAGTAAAAAGAATCATTTCACATCATTGATATTTTGTATACTTTGATATTTCAATTCAAAGTAACATTTCAAAAGAAAATTGTATAAAATATAAAATAATATTTTTTAGTATTAACTAAAATTATAAAATAAATGTGTTCGACACAAATATTGAAATACTTAACAACATTAAATAGATTTCACAACTTTTGTGCGTAGAAATTTGTGTAACAACTTTTTATTAATCCGATAAGTGAATGATGACCAGGTAGCGGTCAAAAAATACATTAATAAAAAGAAAGATGATATTCAGAAATATTATTATATTTTATTGTTTTCTTTAGTCTAAAATATTTTAAAATAAAAGAAAATTTGAGAGTATGTATATGAAAACTAATTATTAATTATACTTTTTCATATTTTTTAATAACAACGAAAACGATAATTTTTTTGTATTTAAAAGATTGTTGTATTTACATGTAGATATTCATTAGCATATCATAACACATCGTTCGATAAGTCCCGAGACTAACAACAAAAACAACATTTTTTTTCAAAAATCATTTTTATTCATCAATATAATCTCCTTTTAGAGTGATACAATCTTTTCAACGCCTTTCCAACATTTCTATACCATGTTTATAGAATGATTTATCCTTTGCTTCAAAATAGGCTTCAGTTTCGGCAATGACCTCCTCATTCGAGCCAAATTTTTTTCCCTGGAGCATTTTTTTGAGATCAGCAAAGAGTTAGTAGTCACTGGGGGCTAATTTTGGCGAATACGGGGAGTGGGGAGGCAAATCAAAGCCCAATTCGTTCAATTTTGCCATTGTTTTCATGGGCTTGTGGCATAGTACATTGGTACAATCGCGGCACCCACTTGGAAAAAACCTTTTTCATGCTCAATTTTTATGAAGGATTGTAAATACCCTTCCAGATGATATCTGTGTCATTTCTGCAATCTCACGGACCTTTACTTTGCGATTTTTCATTACAATTTTTAACACTTCACTCACATTTTCCTGTGTAACGGCTTCCAATGGCCTACCCGAACGTTCCGCATCGTTTGTGTTCGTACGACCACGTTTAAACTCAGCATACCAACGACAAATCGTTGGTTTGGATGAAGAGGAGTCCGGGTAATGTTTTTTAAGCCATTGCTGGGCTTCTACGGTGTTTTTGCCCATTATAAAACAATGTTTTATCAACACGCGAAACTCGCTTTTTTCCATTTTTCAAACAAATTACAAAGTGACTTTACTCCAACCTCGATAACTCTGCTGTCTGTGATCCGATCGACGTGAAATTTTCACACGTTTCATATAAAGGTTCGCACTTTATGGAAACATGGCCAGTTTGGTACTACCAGCACCATCTCTGGGTTAGTCTCGGGACTTATTGAACGATGTGTTATATTACAACATTGATGATCAGCTATCGTTAAAAAAAAATGTGTTAATAAAAAAGAAAATACTTAGCAATATTATTTGATTTTACAACTTCCGAGAGTCAAAAATGCTGATTTTAAATATTCTTTTTGATAAGTTACTTACAGGTGCCATACTAATATTCGATAAATTGATAATACATGAAGAGAGCACAGACAAATATGTTTAAACGACAACCAATACTTACCATAATTTTTTTTTTATTAAAAAGGTTGTATTTAGATTTCATAAATTGGGTGGAATTGTGTATATCAAATTATAAAATATTATATTAGATTTATTATGAAAGTAATCTGTGAAGAATGATTGCGCTATATGATGCATTAGTTGTATAGATAAAAGAAAGTAAAATTTTAAAAAGTTGTTAAATTTTGTAGAATGTTATAAAATTAACGTTTGTTCTAAGAAAAGAATGTAAATATTTCGAGAAACTTTTGGCCATTGTTTTTTTTATAATTTTATCATTTTTATATTTTACAAAATGTTTGTGTAAAAACTTTATAAAAATAAGTTGAATTTAAAGTAATAGATAATAATCATGTACAAATTGTTTTGTAATTTCATGTACAAAATAAAATTATATTAATTTATAATAAAAATATTGATAAAATTGAATTTATATTTGTGTTGTTGATAAAAAAATTTAATTTATATTTGTGTTGATACAAATTTATAAATATAAAAGAAATATAATTTTTGTAAATTAAATACATGCAAATACTTGCAATATATTTTATATTAAAAATTTATTTCCAAATTTTATTATATAATAAAATCAATTAATTATTTAATATAATACATAAATTATTTAATTAAAAAAAATAAACTGTTTTGATCATATTGTTTTACAAATTTGAGTAAAAATAAAAATTTAATTTGAAAAATAATTTTAATTTATTGGTATTTAAAAATAAAATAATGATATTTGTTAACGATAGAAAGATATATGAAAAAGTTTTAAAATAAAATAAAATAAAAATAATATTTTACAATTTTATGTATAAAGTTAGTAAATGACGGGGATGAAATCATTGCCTTATATGGCAAAAAACCGTTGAAACGCGGAAGTACATGCGGAAGTAAAACGCGGAAGTGCAAACGCGGAAATACAAGTCTTAGCCGAGGAATGCGGAAGTAGGCATAAGCTAAGCATAGATAAAATGTGAATAATATTTTTTGTATTTAATAAAATAAAATATTTATTTTTTAAAATAAATGAAAATTGAGAAAATTTGATTATATTATGATGTAAGAATTTGTATAAAATTATGATTTTAATTGTAATCGGCCAAGGGAAAGAAGAAAAGGCAAATACGCACTTAAATTTGAATGTTTTCTTATACATATAATATGATTTATTGCTCCTTGGGGGCGTTAAAGTAACACACATATTGTTTATTGTTTGCAAATTATTCATGTAAAATTTTCATTAGAAAATATGGCAGTAAGATCTAGGATCTTGCGTTTAATTGTTATGATTGTAGTTGAGTCAGGATAGGGGTGATTCTCGGATTGTCGAGACGGGTGCTTTCGGGCGACTAGAGTCGGCGTCGAATTATCCGCCATCGCCCTCAGCTCGGGGTAACTCTGTGTTCCCCGAGGCTGTTTGACCAGCCGCGAGGCTTGGCCTCGAGTTATATGGGTCCAGCGGTAAGGGGAAACCGTAAGGTGGAACCGAGTCCGTCAGGGAGCTAGGTATGCAGTGAGCACCCACCCTTCCACAGAAAACTATTGAAATTTGGAAAGAAAATGGTAAATTATATAATAATAGTAAATTATATAATCGTATGATAAAATGTTATGTATTGCGGTGCCTTGCTTTTAGCCCTTGGTCGAAGCTAATTGGCCGCGAGAACGATAGAGGGGGAAGCTTCGACTTAGCTCCCCGCGAAGTTATAAAAAGCGCGCGCTTGAGTCGCGCAGCAGCATAACATATCGAAGCATAGCAGAAAACGCATAGCATATCGAAGCATAGCAGAAAAAACATAGCATATCGAAGCATTTCGGAATTTAGTATTTTTGCATTTTATATTATTCATTTGCTGCAGTTTATATTTTTAAAGTTTTGTAACAAAAATAAATTATATACATATATATACGAAAGAAATAAAGTGTGTTTAAATTATTCGCCTAACTACTTGCCCCGATTATTTCATATTTGTGTTTATCTTATACAATATTCTAATGAAATAAACATTAATTTACTTTTAGTAAGAACATAGAGAATTGGAAATGAATAGGCACAAAATTGTAAATTTAGCGGCAAATAAGAAACAAGTGATTAAATATTTTATAAAATATATCTTTATAGCCAAGTATTTACATTAATTATTTATCACCATAACGAATCTTCATATAACATGAATAAGTTAGAATTTGTAGGAGTCAAATCGATTTATGTTCCAGTTTCCATAAAATTTATCAAAATATCCAATTTATATATCTGACTATTTTCTTTTTTATTTTTATTTTTGAGTACAAAAGTTTGTTTTACATTATCCCATGTGAATTCTAAAAAATATATTTATAAATAATCAAAAGAAATTAATTATTGAATTTAGAAAAATTTTTTCTTACCATTAGTCATTTTAAGTTTTAAATCTTTTTGATTACTTAAATAATCACACTTTTGTTAAACAAATAATTAATTGTATTTGATAAATTCTGAAACACCTCCAATCGTGATAAGGCTGAAAAAAATACAATAATACATGTTCGTATACCATGCCATAGATAGAGATCATACAGTGCAAAAGTAAATGAAACAATATTTTGAAACTTCAAACTATTATGTATGATCATTAGCAAAAAATATGTAGCAGAGAATAAAAAAAAATGATTGCAAAGCAAATACAGAGGAACCTAGTAAGGTGTAATAAGACTTGCAATTGATTGTGTTATTAATATATTATTGATTAAGGGGACATTCGCCTTTGAAATTGAAAAAGAAAACACTTTTTAAAAATTTTATTATGAAAAAACTATTATATTTATTGACAAAATTTCTTTTGGACATTGTTAAACAGTCTCTAAGGAATATAAAAAAAATTTTTTTTTCATTTTCAGTTTCCCTCGGCTGCTGTAGAGGGCGTCATCCAAAAGTTACTTTTCAAACGGTAGGACATATTGTGGACCTCCTGTAACAGATTTTTGAAAAATTCAAAATAGATTCTATTCTTGAGACTCAAAACTATACAATAAACCTCTAAAACTCATACTTTTTAATATTTTAAAGTTTTTGTATGTATATTACTGAAAACTGCGAAGAAACGGCATTTTTTGGGGGTAAGTCACCTCCGTAAAAAAAAGGAAGGGGTATTTTTTTAAACTTTTAGAGGCTTATTGTTTATTATTTTCAATACGTAATCGAATGCTTTTCGGTTTTTTAAAATTGGTCGAGTAGATTCGGAGAAAAATGTCCTACCAGTTTGAAAAAGGTAGTTTCAAGAAAAACGCGTTTAAGGGGAGGTTCTCATCTAGCGACCCAAAAATTACGTGATTTTCGCGATTTTTTTTCTCATGAAAGGAAATAAATAAAGTAGTCAAGTTTTTTGGTACTTATTAAGTATGTTATTAACTACTTTTACAAATTTTTTTAAACAAAAATACTGAATAGCTTATTAGTTATATGCATTGAAAAATAGTCATCGACAAAAAAAGACACCTCCACGGGCGGCAAGGTAACTCATCCAATTTTAGTCTTAAATCAAAAAATCGAAGTTTGTTATAAACTAGAAAATATTTGCTAAATCTTAAACTAAAATCACAAAGAAAAGTTAAAAATTAACAAAATGGCGAAATTGCAAAAAAAAATATTTTTTTGCACTTTTTTTGCTCTAAAAAGTGCAATAAGAATAAAAATAATCATCGTAAAATTATGATTTTTAGTCAAAATCCAGCAAATTTAATTACCTTTAAAATAAAAAAAAATTCATCTCGATATCTATAATAGTTTTTAAGATATCTTGACGCCCGTCTCAAAAAACATGGTTTCGAGAAAAACGCGTTTAAAGTTTTAGTACGCGATTTAGTACGTAAAAAGACAACTTCGGTTTTTTTACTATAACATTAAAAATAAATTGAATTCGGCAAAACGGGTTTTACAAGCGTATTCTACGAGACATTGGCCAACTTTTTAAGCAAAAAAAAAAAAATCGATTTTTCGATCGTGCTTGATGAGAACCTCCCCTTAAAGTTTTTTTACCATAATTACTTATGGGCATACGCTGTTACAAATATAGCTGTAACTTTTTTCCTATTACGAATTTCTTGATGAAATTTTAGGAGGCAACTTTTGAACGTATATAGAATCGAAATATGTAAAAATTTGTGTAATTTTAATTAAAAAAAATGTGTCCCCTTAAAAACCCAAAAAAAAATTTTATTATTACTTTTTAGACGAATAATAAAAATAATACAATAAAATAATAAAAATTTATTAATATTATAGGTACAAACTATTAATAAAATTAGAAAAATATATAAAATTACTTTAATAACTTTTTGGACAAATAATAAAATTAATACAATAAAATAATATAAATTTATTAATATTGTAGATATAAACTTTTAATTAAATTAGAAAAGTATATAAAATTACTTGAATTTTTTTCAAAGTGAATATTCAATAAATAAGCAGACTAATGAGTGAATTTTATAACTTTAATAAACTAAATTTTATTATTATAAATAAAGATAAATTTATAGTTATCTTTATTATTGAAAAAAAGTGCACTTATCCGATAACCATTGCTGTACATTTAAATAAAGCTAAATTAAGTTAACCACATCGTCCTTTTCTCTCTTTTGTAACACTAAATTCGACTCCCATCTTTTGTAATAATTAACTTATTTCATCTAATAATTCAGTAGGAAAAGCACCATCAGCAACTCGACTTTTGTAGGCTTTAAATACTGCAACAATTTTTCCAACAACTGTAGGTGGAAATCCAAGTCCAGTACAAACTCCATTAATACAATCAAATACTTTACAATCAAATATAGTATAATATTATCAGCACTAGCACTGACAACAGAACGACCAATTTCTAAAGATTGTTCTAAAGAAATGTTCTTTTATGAAACCCAAGCGGAAATAATCACGTGTATATAAATGTTATTAACAAAAAGTAATTCTTCATAATGATTATTAGCTTTTATTAGGTAATATTAAAATCTTATAATGTGTGGATTTTAGACTCTAATAATAGTCAATAATGTATATTAATGTTTCGAAGTTTTTATCGTTATTTTATAAATTTAATTAATGTTTATAAGATTTTATTAGATCTTAATTTTTAGGAAATATCCTTACAAACAAAGATGTAATAAAAGCTAGAATATAAATAGTTATTAGCTTTTAGAACGGTTACATATTTCTCTTTTGTGTAAAAACCAAAACGCTAATCATTATAATGATTGTAAGTAGTTGATGAAACCTTCTAAAATACTTTTATAAAACCTTAATAAAAATTCTAGTTAAGTATTTTATATATTTTAGAATTTTATTTTTTATTATGATTATACATATTTTTAACATACGCATTATATTTAATCGTTTATTCGCATTGTCGCACATGTTATTTTACACATTATTTTACGGAAAAAAACGCAGAAAAATGTTTGACCTACGGTGGGATCGAACCCGGGTCCCTTTGCATTATAAAGCAGATGCCCTAACAATTACGCTATGCAACGCTTGTAGAACTAAGATTTAAATTTGAATCATAAGTTGCATGGCAATCCATATACACTTGTATTAACTTTACATTTAAAATTTCTTTTAAAGTGTAAAGTATTTTTTTAAATTAAGAAATAATTAAAAATTCAATATATTTAAATTGTAATTATATCTTAATTTAAAAAATTACTTTACACTATAGAAGAAATAGTAAACATAATTAATAACCCCTTGATTGTTTTCGTTTTAAGCACAATTATTTGTGCTTAAAATATATGTTTTAACACATTTGAAAATTTCCAATTAACAAATTTTTGTATATTTTTTTATTTAGTAAAATATTTTAAAAAATATAAAATTGATTTATTGCTATAAGCAAGAGAAAGAATAAATTAAAAACGCAATGAAACAAGAGTAATACAGGCCTGTTCCGGTTTTACTTTCTAGTGCTTCCGGTAAATCGGTAACAATGAAAGGTTTATTCCATTTCATCAAGAAATTTTATTCTTTTTATAAGTTTTTAATTATGTAAAAAATAGTTTTGGAACGAACTTCTTTTTTTAATTAAAAAATAAAATGTTTAAATTTGAGAATACATTAACACGTTGAGCCCGGCGCCGAATTTGCTGTCCTTTTCGTTCAGCTGGCAGCGAGCAATCAAGCGGTGCAATGTATTCCAGTGCCGGTCCCCAGGGACCGACGGCGGCCACAACGGAAAATTTACGGTCCCCAGGGACCGGCGCCGGGCTCAGAGAGTTAAAAGTTGAGTTCGTTGATTTATTATTTTATCTGATAACTACTTACGGGACCTTATATGATCAAACAGCCTGAACAAAACCTTTTCCACGCCGAGACGTGCACTCATCCACTTACACTCAATCGCACATGTGGCCGCCGTATTCAGAAAGTGCGACTCTTTTGTATCTCTTCTCTTATTGGTTTGAATAGGCTACAGAAAAGCATTGTCTCTCTCTCTTCCATTTCGATTATCGATATCATTGTGCCTGCTAGGGGTTGTCCTCGTGTATTCAAATTCTTAATTTGTCACTTTATGCACGCCTTAATATATGAACGTTTTCAACTATGCGATAAATTAAATTTAAATATTGTAAAGGTAAACTGCGGTTTTTTAATTTTTTGCCGGAATATTCAAAATATTGGATGTACTATATGTAGTATATGCGATCGGATAGTCATGACATAATTTTTCCATAAATATTGTCTCCCTCAACGATAATTTAATTAAATGAATTTCAGACTTCCACCGCAATATCGCTCAAGTGCTTGAACCATGCACAATATCAATAGAATAATTCATATATTTAACATAGTACCGCATTAATTCTAACTTTATTATTCCTTAATTCATTTCCAGAGAAACAAATACAATTAAATAATTTAATACGTATTATCAATAATGATTACCAAACGGTAATTTATAGTCGTAAAATCGTCAAGATAGCTATAAAAATAGCATTGTATACATGAATGGCGATATTCATAAGAACAAAAAAATTATTATAGTGGTGGATTTCAGTATTAATTACCGGGGTACATCAAAAATGAAATATCAAAACACCGTCTATCAGTCCTTCATCTTAGTGCATTCATTCTAGAATATACAAGACAGAATTCAACACCCCTTCTTTATAATTATAATTATAATTATAATTTAATATTATAAATGCGAAAGTAACTGTGTCTGTCTCTACGCTTTCACCTCCAAACCACTGAACCGATTTTGATAAAATTTAGTACAGAGATAGATTGGACCTGGTGAAAGGACATAGGCTATCTATTATATTTTCTAACTATAATAATAATAATTATATTATAATATTTATATTTTATATATAATATATAATATACATATATATTTATATTTTTATATTTTACAGATAATATACCAGGTGTACAAGTATGAAATGCAGATTTTAGACAATAGATGGTGTACCAATGCAGTTTAAGCTGTTATGATTTGCCTCTGCGCCATTTTGTTGTATCATCAACAAGTTTAGACGCGCATTAGTGATAGACTAAAAAAATGTGTGCATCGTGTTGTATTGTTGTATTTAATATGTCAAAATTTATACCGAACAAAGAGCATTCGTGGACAGCATTAATTTTTTGTTTTCATTTGAAGACAACTGCTGCTGAATCCTTTCGGTTATTACGAGAAGCTTATGGTGAACATGCTCCATCGCAAGATACGTGTAAACGATAGTTCCAGCGTTTCAAAAAAGGTTACTTCGACGTTGCAGACAAGAAACATGGAAAACCGCCAGAAAAATTCGAAGATATGGGTTTGCAAGCATTGTTAGACGAAGATGATTCGCAAATACAAAAACAACTCGCACAGCAATTAGGAGTTTCCCAACAAGTTTTTTCCAATCACCTACGAGCGATGAGGAAAATTCAGAAGAGCGGTAGATGGGTACCACATGAGTTAAATGACAGACAACTAGAAAATCGCAAAATCACATGTGAAATTTTGCTCGCTCGGTACAGAAGGAAGTCGTTTTTGCATCGAATAGTAACAGTGGATAAAAAGTGGATTTATCTTAATAATCCTAAACGCAAGAAATCATGGATAGACCCATGAGCAGCATCCACATCGACCGCAAGACAAAATCGTTTTAACAGAAAGACGATGCTCTGTGTTTGGTGGTACCAGTGGGGCACGGTCTATTATGAGCTATTGAAACCTGGGAAAACGGTTAATACTACCAGACTATTCAATAAGTTTTGCGGTTCGATAAAAAAAACACAATTTAATGGTTTGAAATACACTTTATTATTCAGTATAGTCTTCCTAAACGTCAATACACTTGTTCCAATCAGACTCCAATTTATGAATTCCATCTCCGAAGTAAGAATCTGGAAGGGCTGCAAAATATGCTTCCACATCTGTTATGACCTCATCATTTGATGAAAAACGCTTCCCACGCATGAATTCTTTTAGGTCTGAAAACAGATGAAAGTCGCTAGGGGCCAAATTTGGTGAATACGGTGTATGCTCCAACAATTTGAACTTCAATTCATGGATTTGAGCCATTGTCAAAATGCGCTTTTGACACGGTGCATCGTCCTGATGAAAAAGGATTTTTTGCTTCTGCAAACCGGGTCTTTTTTCACAAATTTTTTCCTTCAGCAGGTCTAAAAGCTTACAATAATATTCAGAATTTATTGTTTTACCAGTTTGCAAGTAATCCGCAAACAAAATTCTTTTTGCATCCCAAAAAACTGATGCTAACACCTTCTTGGTCAATTTCTGGACACGAACTCGTTTCGGAGCCGAAGAACCAGGTTCACACCACTCTTTAGCCTCTTGTTTTGATTCAGGATCATGGTGATGGACCCAAGTTTGATCCATAGTGATGAATCGACGCACAAAATCCTCTTTATCTTTTCGAAAATGCTCTAAATGTTGCTGAGAAAGTCGCATTCAAATGTGTTTTTGTTCCATTGTTAGCGAATGAGGTACCCATTGTGCACACAGCTTTTTGAAACCCAATACTTTAGTCAAAATATTGCTTACACTACCCAATGGGATGCATAGGGCTTCTACTCAATCTCTCTCAGTCACTCGACGATTTTTCAATACAATATCCTGTATTTTTTCTACGATTTCTGGTGTTGTTGCTGTTTTTGGACGCCCTTGACGTAGATCGTCTTCAAGGCTTGTACGACCACGTTTAAATTCAGCAACTCATCTTTCTACAGTACTGATTAAAGGCGAGGAGTCTCTATACACTTTCAACATTCATTCATAAATTTCCTTTGCTTTTAAGCCTTCCAAAAATAAAAATTCAATCACTGCACGATACTTGATTTTTTCCATTGTAAAAAAAATACTGTGACATTTCGACACTAAATGGCTTGCAAATAAAGAATAAATTAACAGATTGGAATAAAACTTCACATGCGTTTGTATAAACAGCGTACTAACATCACAAAAAAAAATTTAGGCTAGTAGCAACACCCTCTCTTATGGAACCGCAAAACTTACTGAACAGCCTGGTACACGTTACCAATAACAATTAACCGATTTAAACCGTTTGCTGCTTGAAAAAAGGCCAGAATACCGAAAGAGGCAACACAAGATAATTTTTCTTCATAACAATGCTCCAACACATACGGCAAAGCCGGTTCACGACACATTGGAAGCACTCAACTGGGAAGTTATGCCTCATGCGGCTTACTCACCCGATTCGGCTCCTTCTGATTACCACTTGTTTGCATCGATGGGTCACGCACTTACTAAGCAGCGCTTTAATTCCTATCAAGATTTAAAAAAATGGCTCGTTAAATGGTTCGCGGCAAAAGGGGAAGATTTCTACTAACGTCGTGTTCACAAATTGCCTGAAAGATGTAAAAAATGTACATTAAATAAAGCACTTCTTATTATTCTACCAAATTTAACGTGTTATTTCTTCTTTAAAAATCCACATTTTATACTTGTATTTTATATATAATATACATGTACGTGACTCGAATAGGATAATGATTTTAAAAAGTACATCAAGCTGATTTTATAATACTTCCTTAAAGAATAAAGAATACTTTAATTTACTTTTTTACTTATAAAATATAAGTTTAAAATAATTTTATCTCAAATATTCGAAAATACCATCAATGTTACTTTTTGTAAGAAATTGTAACTAGAGACATTATGAAAATAAAATATTTTCAAAAACTTTCAATCTCATTTAATAGATAGCAGGAATTTTTATACTAATTTATTTACATTATTACATCATTCGAAAATCATGAGCAATATTACAATTTATGATGCCAAACTTAAAACATTTATTCACTTATCTGTTTTTTTTTAATTAAATTCGAAATATTTTTATAATTCACTCATAAAGCACTTTTATGAAAGTTATTATTTAAAAAAAAATTAAAATAATAGATTCCCTATAAACATTTTTTACGTTATAATATGACATTTGAATTTCAATAAGTGTTCTTACATTCATAAAATCATTTATCATTTGAATAAATAAGATATCATGAATAATAGGACATAAGAAGATCAGGATTAAAATTCGCGGCGGAGTGGGAAAAAACAAGCGTAGGAATGCGACGTTTACATCGCCGCATATCGATGTATAGTTGAAAATCGAAAGCCCCGCCCATTTTTGTTTATTTTTGTTTTTTTTTCTCTCAAAGCCTGCCTAGTTAATCACGAAAAAATGTGATTGGCTGTTAATCTATTGTTAATTAAATAGTAACTATTAGGTTGCTGCAGATGAAATAGCCGATTTAGTAATAAATTTTTAAACAGCTGTAACTTTTTATGAAGACAATTTATTTAATCAAAATAGGTACCAATAGATGCAACATACTTTTCCCAACGAGATACAAGTACATTTATTCCAGTTTTGTAGATGCCCGAGTTTCTGGTTCGAAGAAACTCCTCGAAGGCATTTTTGACAGCAGCTTCATTATTGAATCTTTTTCCTGCCAAAAAGTGATCCAAATGTTAAAAAAATGGTAATCTATTGGTGAGAGGTTTGATGAATATGGAGGGTGAGGAAGAGTCTCATAGCACAACTCGTTTAATTTTTGGACCGTTGTTCTCGATACATGAGGTCGTGCGTTATCATGAAGCAGTATCACTTAATCCCTGTTGACAAGCCTAGGTCGTTGGACTATCAATTTTTGATGCATTTCATCTAGTTGAGCACAGTATTTCTCAGCATTGATGGTTTCTTCAGGTTGCAGGAACGAATAGTGGATAACTCCAGCTACAGACCACCAAACAGTTACTATTATTTTATTTGGATGAAGGCTTGGTTTCGGCATGTATCTTGGCGCTTCATCGGCATCTAGCCATTGGGCCGATCAGCGACGATTATCGTATGAAATTCACTTCTCATCGCAGGTCACAATCCGGTGCAAGAACGATTCCTTTTTGTTGCGGGAGAGAAGAGAACTTGAAATCTTCATTCGACACGTCATATTTTGCTCGGTAAGATCATGCGGCACCCATTTGTCAAGCTTTTTCACTTTTCCAACTTGTTGCAAGTAGCGGCGAACTATCGAATTGTGAACGCCTAATAACTTGACAAGATCCCTTATGGTTTGGCGGGGGTCAGACTCTACTAATGCACGCAGCTCGTCGTTATCGATCGATAGTCTTGGGTGTCCACGTGGCTCATTTCCAAGGTTCATATCTCCGGATCGAAATTTTTTGAACCACCACCGAGTGGTTCGTTCGCTAACTGTATCAGGCCCAAATGCGCTGTTGATATTCCTCGTTGCTACCGTTGCGTTGTGCTCTAATTTAAATTCGTATAGTAAAAGTAGCCGTTTTTGATTCATTTCCATGTTTATTTTCTCTTTTTGTTTTTACGATCACTATGAAGTGCAAAACAGAAATGACTCCATAAACCAAGGTAGCAGTATTTATACTTTAATATGTTATATTATTTGCGCTGCCTTGTGCCAACATAATATACTAAAATTACAGCCAACTTTATGTCATTGCTAAATCGGCCATTTCATCTGCAGCAACCTAATACAATGATTTAATTTACAATGACGCCTCACAAAGGTTGAAGACCAAGTAATAACTATTACTAGTAAAGATTTATCTGATTTTGGTCTAAGCAGACCACTAAGAATTGGGGAAGTTAGCAATGATTTAATGCGAGAACTAGATTACGATACTGTTTCTTTAAAGTGACAAATAACCGAGGCCCTTCCATTTTTGGATCCAGAACAACGATTAGTCTTTGACACAGTTATTCAAAAACTTACTAGTGGCGATAGTGCTTTGTTCTTTTTGGATGCTCCAGGAGGCACTGGCAAAATCTTTTTTTTAAACTTATTATTAGCTCAAATCCGGAAAGATAAAGGAGTTGCTGTTTCAGTAGCTTCTTCTAGAATAGCTGCTACGATAATTAGTGGGAGACGAACAGCGCCCTCGTTGCTTAAACTGCTATTGAATTTAGCTTATGAGGAAATTACAGTTTTTAACATTAGCAAAAGCAGTGAGCGCGGAAGAATGTTGCAGCAGTGTAAGCTGTTGGGTTAGGATGAATGTACAATGTCCCACAAAAGAGCAATCGAAGCACTAGATCGCACGATGGAAGATATCAAAAGCAGCCAGGGTATCATGGTAGGGATGGTGGTACTTCAAGCTGGTGACTTTAGAGAGACCCTGCCGGCTATTACTAGGGGTACACCGGCAGATGAAATAAATGCCTGTTTGAAAGCGTAGGTATTATGGGTACAGGTAAAAAGTTATGTATGACTACAAATATGCGAGTACAACTATACAATAATTTTCAAGCAGGGCAGTATGCGGCTGATCTTCTAAATTTCGGAGAAGATTGTATGCCAGCAGACAGTAACGGCATGATTACACTGAGACGTGTGTTCTGTTGAATTTTCGATAATACAAATGATTTAGAAAATAACGTCTATCCTGATCTACAAATAAATATGGGCAATCAAGAATGGTTGTGTAAAAGGGCTATGTTGGCGCCGACAAATGAAACAGTATGTCAGATAAACAAACAATTATCAGACGTTGAGAAGGATGTTGTCGAGTACCTCTTACTAGACAATATTATGAACACTAAACAAGTGACATCGTATCCTGTAGAGATTCTCAACTCTTTACAATTATACACGGCTACAAATTTCTCATCTGGGATGCAACATTATAAAAGCTATAATTATGACTGGAATGGCAAAAGAAGAAAATGTTTTAATTCCCCGTATTCCGATAATTCCGACCGATTTGCCAGTTCAGTTTAAAAGTGTGCAGTTTCCCCTGAAAGCAGCATTTCCAATGACAATTAACAAAGCTCAAGGACAGATGCTTAAAGTTGCAGATGTATATTTAGAAGAAAACTGTTTTTTGCACGGGCAACTCTATGTGGCGTGCTCAGGAGTAACAAACCCGCAAAGTCTTTATGTCTAAAAAATAAAAAACGTACTTCATAAAAATGTTTTAAAATAAACTTTTTTTAGAAATACACTGCAGTTTATATGTGTATTATTTGCAAAATAATTATCCTCAAATATTAAAAATGCAGCCCAAAGCGTCCCTTCCTAAGACAATATTCATAAGACTTAGAAGTTTTATTTGAGTATAGTCTTATACCCAACTTTATGCACGGAAGATAAAGTGATGGAGACGAAGATAAACATAGAATACCAAAAACAATAATTTTCCATTAAAAACAAAATAATATATATAATATATATTATACATATTATTGTGACGCATAAGACTATACTTAAATTAAACTACTAAGTTTTATAAATATTGTCACACTAATGCTAACGTAAGATTCATAAATTACTCTTGATTTTGTCATATTATGATAAATTCTACACGCATATCGCGGGCGAAGCCACGACGGCTCTTACTTGACCGATGTTTGAAGTAAAACTTCAGCTGGCTCATTTTTTAAGTCGAACCTTGTACAAAGCGGGTTAACTTTGTATTACGCAAAGTACTATTTAGTCTAGGAAAATTAGTCGATAAAAGATTTTAAAACTTAATGGCAAGCAGACATCGTGCATAAGTGAATGAGTAATCTAATTTTAAATCAATCGATAAAGCATGTGAATATTTTATCCGTCATACATAGAATAATTCGGGAAACACCTCGAAAATAGTTTCTTGCTTCCAATTCTAAATATACCAGGTGTAAAAGTATGAAATGCGGATTTTGAAAGAAAAAATAACACGTTAAATTTGGTAGAATAGTGAAAAGTGCTTTATTCAAAGTATGCCTTATCGCTTTTTATACATTTTTCCCATCTTTTGGGCAATTTGTGAACACCACGTCAGTAGAAATCTTTCCCTTTTGCCGCGAACCATTTATTAAGCCATTTTTTGACATCTTGATAGGAATCAAAGCGCTGCTCAGTAAATGCGTGACCCATAGATGCAAATAAGCGGTAATCAGAAAGAGCCGAATCTGGTGAGAAAGCCGCATGAGGCATAATTTCCGAGTTAAGTGCTTCCAATGTGTCGCGAACCAGTTTTGTCGTATGTAATGGAGCATTGTCATGGAGAAAAATTACTTTGTGTTGCCTCTTTCGGTATTCTGGCCTTTTTTCAAGCAGCAAACGGTTTGAATCGGTTAATTATTGTTGGTAACGTGTAGTATTAACCGTTTTCCCAGGTTTCAATAGCTCATAATAGACCACGCCCCTTTGGTCCTACCAAACACAGAGCATCGTCTTTCTGCCAAAACGATTTCGTCTTGCGGTCGATGTGGATGCTGCTCAAGGGTCCACCCATGATTTCTTGCGTTTGGAATTTTCAAAATAAATCCACTTTTCATCCGCTGTTACTATTCGATGCAAAAACGACTTCCTTCTGTACCAAGCAAGCAAAATTTCACATGTGATTTTGCGATTTTCCAGTTCCTTGTCATTCAACTCATCCGGTACTCATCTACCGCTCTTCTGAATTTTTTCCATCGCTTGTAGGTAATTAGAAACAGCTTGTTGGGAAACTTCTAATTGCTGTGCGAGTTGTTTTTGTGTTTACGAATCATCTTCATCTAACAATGCTTGCAAACCCATATCTTTGAATTTTTTGACGGTGTTTCATGTTCCTTGTCTGCAATGTCGAAGTCACCTTTTTTGAAACGCTGTAACTATCGTTCACACGTATCTTGCGATGGAGCATGTTCACCATAAGCTTCTCGTAGTAACCGAAAGTATTCAACAGCAGTTTTCTTCAAATAAAAACAAAAAATTAATTCTGTCCGCGAATGCTCTTTGTTCGGTATAAATTTTGACATATTGAACACAACAATACAAAATGATGCACACACTTTTTCAGTCTATCACTAATCTGAACTTGTTGATGGCATAACAAAATGGTGCAGTGTCAAATCATATCAACTTTAATTGCATTGGTACACCATCTGTTGTTTCAAATCTGCATTTCATACTTGTACACCTGGTATATAGTATGTCGGATCAAAAACAAGTTAAATTTAAGATTGGGGATTGATCGAAACCCAACGAAATATATATTTTCAGTTGTGGATAAATGTCATATTTTAGTATAATTATAAACGTAAATTGAGTTTGAATTAAGAAACATTTAAGTAGATAGAAAGATTGTTTACATTATGTACTCGAATCCCATAAATTTTTGTGAAAAAATATTAATTGGATAGTCTATAATATTACTACATCGGCTAAAAAGTCCTGGAATTTTTAATGAAAACGAGAGTTTTGTTGGGCAATGTTGTATTTACTCGTCCATATAGTTGTCTTTGAGGGCGACACACTTAGTATAGCGATTTTTTTACATTCCGATGCCCTTTCTGTAGTACGAAACCTCAAAGCCTTTGAAATACGCCTCGGTTTCTGCGATGACTTCCTCACTAGATGTTAACCTCTTTCCCTGGAGCCACCGCTTAAGGTTTGAGGACAGATAATAATCGCTGGGGGCCAAATCTGGAGAATACGGTAAGTCAGTAACCAATTCGAATCGTAATTGGTCCAATTTGGCCTTCCCTTTTAAGGACGTGTGGGATGATGCATTATAGTGATGGTACAGAACTTTTTTCTTTGCCATGTAGGGTCGTTTTTTCTTTATTTCGTCGTTCAGTTTGTTCAATAACGCTGCATAATACTATCTGGTAACTATTCTTCCCTTTTGCTGGTAATGGATGAAGATTATGCCACGCACATCCCAAAAAACGAAGGCCAAAACCTTCCCGGCCAAACGCTGGTCTTTTGGCCGCTTTGGTCGTCTTTCGTGGCTTTTCAGCCACTCTACAGACTACCTCTTGGACTCAGGCGTATGGTAATGGATCCACGTTTCATCCATCGTCACAAAACGTCGAAAAAAATCTGCTCTATTATGCTGCAACAACGTCAAACCGGCCGTTGAATCATAAACGCACTGCTGTTTTTGGTCGACGGTCAGCAAACGTGGCACCCATCGCGTGGATAGCTTTTTCATGTCCAAAACATCCTAAAAAATATATCCCATTCGTTCTTTTGAGATGCCAACGGCCACAGCTATCACGCGCGACTCCACTTCACGATCATTCAAAACGAATCGATGCTTTTGCTTTACGATTTTTGCATTCGTAGCCTCTTTTGGTCTTCCAGAGTAAGGTGCATCTTTGGTGCTTGTACGACCCATTTTAAATTCACTCAACCACCAGTAAACTGTTTTTCTCGAAGGAGCAGATGTAGGATAACATTTCTTCAACCATTTCATTGATTGCTCAGGAGTTTTTCCCATCAAAAAACAATGTTTGATCAAGATGCGATGTTCCTGTTTTTCCATTTCCTTCACGAAAGCGAAGATAGCGAAATTTAAACGACTGTAGCTTGTAAACAAATGAACAAAATGTCATAAAACTTCACACATAAACTAGTGACAGATGAACCTCTCGAAATGTATCATGTCACCTATTGAAAAATCCCTAGACTTCTCAGCCCATATTGTAAGTTTTAGTAAATAAGATGTTTTACGACAATTTTGATTATACCTCTTCTACGAGGGTAGTCCCAAAAGTACCCAACCGGACTTATGAATACAGGTAGTTTTAAAAAAACAATTACTGCGATTGACAATACCACCTTTTAACAACTTAATGTAAAAAATTCATAACGGTACGTTTATTATTATTTTTTTTACAGACATCCAAAGTGAACGCTCTCAGTGAATTTGTAAATATGGAAAAAATCGGGCATCGTTATGTGATACAATACTTTCATTTGAAAGGTCTAAGTCCAACCGATATCAAAGCCGAGTTGGATGCTACTCTAGGGAAGTCTGCTCCTTCGTTTACAACGGTCAAATATGGGAAAGCTGAGTTTAAGTGAGGTCGTACGAGCTGCCAAGATGAACACCGCAGTGGTCGACCAAGTGAGGTCACTACGTCAGAAAATGTGAAGAAAATCCACAAAATGGTTTAGGATGACCGTCGACTAAAAGTGCGCGAGATAGCAGACATGGCAGGCATTTCAAAAAGTGCTGGGCACCGCATTTTGACCGAAAATTTGGACATGAGAAAGCTGTGCGCAAGATGGGTGCCGCGTTTGCTCACAATAGAGCACAAACAGCAACGTGAGGATGCTTCTATCGAGTGTTTGACAATGTTTCGCAGCAATAAAGCCGAGTTTTTGCGTCGATTCATAACCATGGACGAAACATGGGTCCATCATCTTACACCTGAGACCAAGGAGCAGTCAAAGCAGTGGACTAAAAAAAGGGAGAACCGGCTCCAAAGAAAGCAAAGACAGTTCAGTCAGCTGGCAAGGTCATGGCATCTGTTTTCTGGGATGCGCGTGGAATAATATTTATTGATTATCTCGAAAAAGGAAAAACAATCAACGGCGCATGTTATGCAGCCTTATTGCAGCGTTTGAGTAATGAAATTAAGAAAAAACGGCCCCATCTGACGAAAAGAAACGTGTTGTCTCATCACGACAACGCACCAGTCCACACGTGCGTCATTGCGATAGCTAAAATCAATGAGCTGGAGTTTGAATTGCTTCCTCACGCACCCTATTCGCCAGATCTGGCTCCCTCGGATTATTTTCTTTTTTCGAATTTGAAAAAATGGCTCGGCGGCAAAAGATTTGCCAACAATGAAGAGGTAGAGTCTGCGGTTAATAGGTATTTTGAGGAGCTTGACGGTTCCTACTATAAAGTGGGTATCGAAGCTATTAAACATCGCTGGGAAAAGTGTACCGAACTGAAAGGAGAATATGTTGAGAAATAAACATTTTCGCAATTTTTTTACTGTTTTCTTTGTCGGGTCGGGTACTTTTGGGACTGCCCTTGTATCATATAACAACATTCGTGGTGATTATTAATTCTTAAAAAGTTATTTTGCAATCTAGTAAACTAAAATTTCAGATGAGAAGCTAAAAAAATTAGTAGTCAAACAAAGGCATTCATAAAAATTAACATTTTCATAACATGCCACGGTTTCAAAAATTAAGTAGCTAAAAAGCTAACATTTCGTACTGAGTATTTAATATGGAGTAATTTCATAAGACTCATTAAAAATAATTATCTCTAGTAAAATTTAAAAAATGTTTTATATAATTACCTCTGATGGAATTCTCTGTATTGAAGTGCAAACACAAATGAAAAAACTAAGAAAATACAGCACCGAGGTGGCGGTAGTTCTCAGCGGTACGTAGCGGTTCGGAGAAAGAAGTGGACGGACGACTTTTTCTTTCTCAAAAATTTTAAAACTACCATACCTAAAATTATTGATTATATTTTTTTTTGTTTTATAAATACGCATCTTTTTTAACGCTTTAAATAACTACTATCGTGGGTAGCGTTAAATTAAACTATGAGTGCCGATATAAGGGTTTACTTTTTCTTAAAAAATTCCTAAATGAATATTTTTTTCGATTTCTTAATTTTTATAACTTTTTATAATTAAAGAGCCAGATATAATAAAGGCTCGAAAATGTGTCAAAGTATTGTCCAAATGACGAAATTTTCAAAATGGACGAATCAAGTTTTAAAAAATATGGATTTGTAGGGAATAAGAAGACGAATTTTTTTTTAAAGAATTATGATCATCTTACTGTTTTCTTAAAAAAAAAAGATTAAGAACCAAAAATCTTTATCAAAAATTTTGTCGATTTCAAGTAGTTTTTAAAAACATGAACTAATCAAACTTTGTCAGATACCATTAAAATGTTTTGAAACTTGGCAGGAACACACAGAATACGTTTGTGTTGAAGATAGATTAATTAAAAATTTGATAAATAATTTTTTTTAATAAATTTTTAAATTCAAAGAAAAAACTTCCAGCGAGACATTTATTCCTCTATATTTGAAAAAGTTTTTAACAAAATTTGAGATATATTTGATAATAAATGGCTAAAATAGAGCGTTAAGGGGACTTTTCTTTTTATAATTGGAGAAAAAAACTTTTAAATTTCTTTTTTCTGAAAAGATAATTATATTCATGAAACTGATTTATTTTGGGCATTTTTATAAAATACTAGCGTTCTCCATCGCGGCTTCGCCTCCGATTCATAATTTTACTGACAGCTGTTGAAGTATCTAAACTCGGTAGTATAATTCTATTCATTGTCTTTTTTTTATTAAATTATTTTGGATTATTATTTTGAATTCAAATTATAAGATAAGAAAAAAGATTGGTTATGATTGGTTATTTCAATAACACAATCAAATGATTTGAATTCGACAACTTGTTCTTCAAAAGCGTTTAAAAGTAGCTCATTAAGACCTTAGGCCACTCTAGAGGCGGAAAAAATAGGCTTTTTTGTGATTTTTTTTAGGAAAAATATAAATCGAGATTACAAAAGCAAAAGTTTATTATTACATATTAGTTTATTAGTACATCAACTATTAGTACATATAATTAACTAGAAAGAATAATTTTTATAGAATAAATAATCTGAAAATGGCGGCTACGCAGCGTTTTTCAGATGACCTCTCTATTTTGGAAGAGTCCATGGTCGTACCAAAAGTTCCTGTAAATTTTGAATTATGATAAGTCATTAATTTTTTTTTTTTATTATACATAACAACAGCTAGAGAAGTACGTAGAATTTTTTTTTTCATGTATTGATTTTTGACCAAAAGGCGCACTTCCAGTCAAACTTGCAAAATTCGCAGGAAAAATCGCCAGAGAATTGTTAACAATAAAAGAACGACTCACAAATTTTCAAGCATATAATAAACTTAAATCTATATACATTCTGTCAAAAAAGTACCGGGAATTGTCGATTTAAATCAGGCGGAGCAATTTAGGCAGGTAAAATTTTTTTTTCTAGGTAAGTACAACTGTCCTTAATGACTATGCCAAGTTTGAGCGGAATCTGTTTACGAGTGTGTTTACAGTAGCTGGTTAAGTCAGTGGCCTTCAGCTCGCGCGCCGAATTTTGTTTTATGGCTTCAATTGACTGAAAACGGGTGCCACGGAGCGGCAATTTAAGTTTTGGGAAGAGAAAGAAGTCACAGGGAGCCAAATCCGGCGAATGCGGTCGTTGTTCAAGCGTGTTCGTTGAGTTTTTGGCGAGAAAGTCGGTCACAATCGTAGCTCGGTGAGACGGCGCGTTATCGTGTCTTGCGGCCACCGTTCTCATGCTCAAAATATCAATTAAAATCGTACGTGTGGCCTTCTGGGATGTCTCAAGTTCATGTGCTATCTCTCTCAAGCTGGTATGACGGTTTTCAAGCACCATTTCCTTAATTTTATTGACGTTATCTGCGGTCGAAGCCGTCGACGGGCGTCTGGAACGAGGCTAGTCTTCGACGACTTCACGACCCTCCTTGAAGGCTTTGTACTACTCATACGCACGGGTTTTCGATAGTGATTTATCACCAAAAGCCTTTTGCAACATTTTCAATGCATCGGCACACGAAATTTCATTCGGAACACAAAATTTTAGACAAATTCTTTGTTCAACGTAATCGCCGATTGTAAAAAATCGGCACTGTTGACATCGACTGACTTAACCAGCTACTGTAAACACACTCGTTGACAGATTCCGCTCAAACTTGGCATAGTAATTAAGGACAGTTGTACCAACAAAAAAAATTTACCTGCCTAAATTGCCCCGCCAGATTTAAATCGACAATTCCCGGTACTTTTTTGACAGAATGTATGCATACAGATTTTGAGAATATTAAATGTTTTTTTTTGGCATTTTCAATACATCTTGACCACGCAGAGGGCATTTTTCAAAGATAATTTTTAAACGTCTTCACATGTTTTAGTCTTCCTGTAATGAATAGAGTAAAAATTCTAACAGAATGATGTTCGTAAGATTAAATACTAGTAACTAAACCTAATAAAACATTTTATTTTTAATATTCTTAACATTCTTTAAACATTTTTTCTGAAAAATCAAACATTTTATACTTTAGAGGACAAACTACCTCTGTATAAAAAATAGGAGTATGTAACATAATTTTTCTAAAGGTTTAGTTACCAGTATTTAGTCTTATGTGCAGTATCCCGTTAGAATTTTTACTCTATCTGTTACGAGAAGCCTAAAAAATGTTAAGCCGTTTAAAAAGAATCTTTTGGAAGATGCCCTCTGCAGTCAAGATGTATTAATACAAAAAAAAAAATTAATATTCTATACATGTTTTATAAAAATGCCCAAAACGAATCAGTTCGGTAAATATAATAGTCTTTTTAGAAAAAAAGAAATTAAAAAATATATTTTTTTTTCAATTGAAGGGTTGTAAGTCCAAAGGGTCTAAGTGCCAATTTTATTATTTAAAGATATAAAAAAAACATTATAAAATAAACAACTCAATGAAATAATTATTTATTTTTACTTAATTCAATTGAACACATATCCAAATTTCAAAACAAAAATGCACTTGGATACATTTGGATATTATTAGCCTTGGCACTTAGATCGTATTTTCGTAAAAATATTAACTTTGGATTTTTTGGCACTAAGACCCTTTAGACTTACAACCCTTCAATTATGGAACAAAAAGTCCCCGTAAAAAGAAAATTGCATAATACTTGATAACGTTGATGTAGCATGAATCGATCTTAAATTTTGTCGAAAACTTTTTCAAATATCGAGAAATAAATGTTTCGCTGAAAATCTTCTGTAGCTTAAACTTTTCTGGATAATTTTTCTTGTTGTAACAAAAAAAAAAAAATAAATAACCTGACTACTGACTTTCATGAGTTTAAATTTAAATAATTATCAAGAAAAATTATCAACCAAATATTGAATTAATCCATCGTCATTGCTAAAGTATTCTGTGTATTTTTTAAAATTTGATTTATTTGTTTTGAAAATTTCATCATCGGGAATATTTTTTTACGCTTTTTTGAGTAAAAATCCCCTTATTGTATCCGACCCTTCAATTGTAAAAAAACTATAATTCATATATGTATTTTTTTCTATTCTACTTCAATTTCACTAATGTTATTTCTTTATTTTAAAACTTTGAAATTTATTTCTTAAAGAAAAAATAAATTTTGCAGTTAGTTGATTTCGAACCTTCGCCTTAGCAATAGAAGGAAAAATTCTCACTCTTGAAAAAGAACTTATAACGGCTTAAGCAGTTAAGATCTTCTTCTCTTAGAGATTTTCTTTTAATGCAGTTAAAAAATTAACCAAACTAATTTCCAATTAAGGGGTTAGGCCACTCTAGAGGCCGAATAGATAGGCTTTTTTGGGATCTTTTTTCAGAAATACTACAAAATAAATCGAGATTTCAAAAAAGAGTATTTATTATACATATCAGTGACTGTATATGAAAATTTTTTTGAAGTAATTAATTTCAAAATGGCGGCTGTGCAGCGTTTTTCCGATGACGTCTCCGTTTTTTCAGGGTCCACGGCCGGAGACACAGCTCCTATAATTTTTGAATTATAATAAGAAAATTTTTTTTTTAATTTTATATAATAACTGCTATAGAAGTGCAAAGATTTTTTCAATATATTAATTTTTGGCCAAATGGCGCACTTCCAAAGTGAAAAGGGAAAAATTTGCCTAAAAAATCATCAGTAACAGATGAACTATGTAATTAATATAAAAAAAAAATCCCACGTACTTCTATAGACAATGTATTTTTCAAGATATATTCAATATTTCAAGTAAATCGGTTGAAAATTGTCTGAGTTATCTTTCCGGCCAACTTAAATGCAGTTTTGAGATATACACTGCATAGCCGCCATTTTACAATTAATCGCTTCAAAAAAATTTTTGTATGCAGTCACTGATATGTATAATGAATACTCTTTACTGGAATCTCGATTTATTTTGTAGTATTTCTGAAAAAAGAATCCTAAAAAAGTCTATTTTTTCTAGAGTGGCCTAACTCCTTAAAAAAATCCGCAATAAAATTGGTTCATCCTTTTTAGCTACAATACTAGTAACAGAGACACAGATAGACACGTATGCGTTAAAAGTCGGAGGTTAAAAATGACATACATTGGCTACTTAATTATTTAGTTTCAATTTTTGGATTAAGACGCATGCGTCTCCATGGTCGATGAAGATTTAAAAATATAATATTTAGATATCTCGAAGAAAAAAATATATTTTGATAGTTAAACATAATATAAAGAAAATAAAAATTACTTGAAAGTAAGTAATATTTCTCATTTAAAATAAATTCATTTAAAGTTCTCGAACATGTTTAACAATTTGAATTTTGTGCTAATATTTGTTAAAAGGCTAATATTTGGTGTAACTTTTTAAGCTTTAAAAAGATTTAATACTGCTGATATACGAGGTCTGGCTATTAAATAACGAGACTGGTTATAAAAAAGAGGTTTATTATAAAAATTATTCTACGTTTGAATGCTCCCCTTCAATATACTCCCCATCCCTTGCCACACACCTTTACCTTTTTTGCCACATACGTTTTTTCCATTGATCGAAGCAGTGCTGGAAGTCTTCTTTGGTGAGGGCCTTTAGGAGCTCTGCCGTTTTTTGCTTTACCGCTTCCATCGACACAAATCGGGTCCCTTTCAAAGCAGATTTTATCTTCGGAAATAAAAAAAAGTCGCACGGTGCCAAATCTGGCGAGTACGGCGCGTGTTCGAGCACTGGAGTGCGCTTACCAGCCAAATACTGCTTCACAGATAGCGCGTTATGGGCAGGTGCGTTGTCCTGGTGCAAAATCCACGAGTTGTTCTTCCACAACTCGGGCCGTTTCTTACGAACTCGTTTTCGCAGTGTTGCCAAAACTGGCAAATAGTAAGTCTGGTTGACAGTCTGACCCTCTGGAACCCATTCAGTCATCACGATACCGTTGATGTCGAAAAAAATGATCAACATTGCCTTGAATTTGGTTGGTCATCTTCAGTGCTCACTCGGCCCTCACTGAAGCGCTTACACCACTCAAAAACACGCGCACGGGATAGAGAATTGTCCCCATAGGCCTCTTGCAACAATTTACAGCACTCAGTCGGAGTTTTTTTCAATTTAACGAGAAATTTGAGATTGAGACGTTGCTCCTGTTTTTTGTCACATATGGTTTTCGGCACGAGAAAAAGACACGTTCGTTTCAAACCGCTATTGCACAAATACAATAATAGTGACGAGAACATGTTTTGGTACGTGCATAGACAAGATATTTAGATACCCAACGCACTACTCGTTTTTTTCCCCACCCCTCTACGGCGCCCTCCAAGCGCGCAGTCACGTTATTTAATAGCGAGACCTTGTATATAAATGAGCTAATATTTAGAAAAATGTTTTTTATTGAATTAGCAAAAAATCATGCAATTTCGATATTCAAATTCTAAAAAAAGCTCAAAGTTAATCTACTAGAAATGAGCACTAATTTCTGTATGAATGTATAGTGTAGATTTTAGTACAATTTTTGAATTTGTCTTCAAAAAAAACTTTGATACGATTTACATTTATTAGATATATACAAGCAATTTTATTGCTAATGTATATTCTTATGCATTGAATATTTGTGAATTGTATATTTTAAATACTTATGCAATTATTTAAGAAGTTCTGACATAAATTTGAAAAAAATTAAGTAATATTTACCCAAATTTTTATTTGATGAACTTAAATGAGAAGTCATACGTATTGCATATATTTACAAGATTACCAATTACTCTCCTTAATATACTCGGTGGAATATGCAATCAAAAACATAAGCGAAATTTAAATAATTGATTTAGAATATTTAAATTTATCTTCTTTAAGTTATGTAGCTTAGTGTCCAAATAATTTCCAAAAATTATAGTCTAAATAATTTGCTAATCACGTCTGATTTGGCAGCCCAATATTATTTTAAAAATTTTTTTTTATTTTTTACTAATTCTTATAAAATTCTTAATAAAAAGCTTTCAAAAAAATGAATTGATTCTAAATATCACTGATCAAAACAAAAACAAATAATTATTGAAATTTTTGTAAGCTATTAAATATATTAAATAAAAAAAAAAAAATTAATATAAAGATATAAATGAATTATTTCTTAAAAACAATATCTCACTGACAATTGCAAGCTTTATTTTCCTAAAATTTTCAACATTAAGAATTGTTGAAACAAAAACTGTAGTTGCTGCA
The DNA here is from genome assembly GCA_949987625.1 of Chalcis sispes. Classification (NCBI taxonomy): domain Eukaryota; kingdom Metazoa; phylum Arthropoda; class Insecta; order Hymenoptera; family Chalcididae; genus Chalcis; species Chalcis sispes. The sequence goes on along the minus strand of OX465096.1, from coordinate 39,475,232 downwards.
ACTCAAGAACGTATGTTTATTTTAGTGTTCAAGAAATTTGAAAATTTTAAATTTTATTTGATGAATTACATTTTAAGTATAAATTGTAAAAGAAAGATACAATATTGCCGATTTTTAATAAACGTGTAATAACGTTTCGCAAACAAAAAATATTAGATTTCAATGATTTTAAATACTATTTTATGTATTATTTATTTTAAACAGTAATAGATCTGACTTTCTCAAAATTTGACTTCCATCAAATAGTTTATATATTATTCAATAAACTAAAATTTATATTTTTATAATATTAAATAATGATAAAGAATAATTCTTATAAAATTATATACAAATGTATTAATTTATAGACGAAAAATTATGGAAAAAAAATAATAGAGAAAATTAATCTTTTATAAAGTTATTTTTATTTCTTGCTGAATATTCAGATTGAAAGAAATATAAGCGATAAACAAGTTTAGAATAATAAACTAGTTAATAAAGTTTGGAATGGTAAACCAGATATCAAACAACAAATTTTTGATAGTTTTCTCCGAAGTCTTAAATATTTTTTTGAGAAATTGTACAATAATTTGTTGATTAGATAACTTTAACCATAATTTTGCATACTTTTAAAAGATTTAAAAAGAATAAAATTATAATATGTATTCGAGTAAACGTATAAAAGTTGACTACTAATCTGTATTTACTTAATAAATTGATATTAATTATATTTTTATACATTTAACATTGTATTGAAAACAAATAATAATGATAACAATGTATTATTATTAAACCCAATTTTAAAATAATTTACTGTTTTGAAGTATAATAGAAATGTAAATATAAAAGAAAAATTTAAGTATAGTGCTCGCGTGCGCGCGTATGTTTGAGAGCCTGTGCGTGCGTACGGGGGTGTGTGTGCGTATGTGTGCGTGCATGCGTGCGTGTGTGTATATGAAAATATTATTAAATGAATGCAGGCGTAATCTAATTTTTAAATAATTTATATTTTTAACGATGTATATATATTAAGTTTTAGAAAATATTTAAAAAAAAATATGTCAACAAAATCGGAGACTAAAAGAAAATTCATGAAACTGTGGTAAATGAGGAAGAAAAGAGGCAAAGAGAGCGGTGCCCGGGAATCAAGGCACACAGCGTTTGCGCAAGCGCGACTTACGTCGTTTGTGCACGGCTCCACGAGGCTGAAAGACAGAGATAGCTCGGCTGATCAACAGTAAAGGAGGCATACCGATAAAGAGAGATAGACCGATCTATGCTAAGTATAAGAAAGAGAAGCTGAGAGAATGTAGAGAAAGATAGTAGTAGAAAGGAAATGATACAAACAAAGAGAGAAGTATGAGCGACGGATGCTTAACAAAGATTGAGGAGTGAGTGAGATAGAATAATAGTATCCATCTGTAGGCGCCGAAGCTGTCCTGGCAAAGCAGTCTGCGTCCCGGGACAGCAGAATCACGATCAGCTTTCACCAAACCTTACAATTTTTGAATTTTACTTTTATTAATTAGTTTTTTATAATATATTAAAAGATTTAAAATCATAATTCTTTTTACAAAATATGATAATTAAAATTATAAGTGATAGAATATTTAATGTTATATTTATATTAAAATTCTCAATGAAATTAAAATAAATGCTTTTTAAAAAATGAAATTTATACTTAATATCACTGGTCAAAACGAAAAAAAATTAATTATTGAAATTTTTGTAAGCTATTGAGTATATTAAATAAAAAAAAAAAAAAAAAAATCATTATAAAGACATGAATAGATTATTTTTTAAAAACAATATCTCACTGACAATTGTAAGCTTTTTCATTTTCCTAAAATTTTCAACATTAAGAATTGTTGAAACAAAAACTGTACTTGCTGCAACTCGAGAAGGTATGTTTATTTAAGTGTTCAAGAAATTTAAAAATTTTAATTTTATTTGATGAATTACATTTTAAGTATATGTTATTGTAAAAGAAAGATAAATTACTGCTAATTTTTAATACACGTGTAATAACGTTTCGCAAACAAAAAATATTAAATTTCAATGATTTCAAATACTATCCTATGTATTATTTATTTTAAACAATAATAGATCTGACTTTCTCAAAATTTGACTTCTACCTAATAGTTTATATATTATTCAATAAACTAAAATTTATATATTTATAATATTAAATAATAATAAGGAATAAAAAAATTTTGTTAAATAAAGTTTTACTCTTTCTATTATTTTTTATTAACAATTTTAAATATTATATGAAGAAATTAACACGATGATTGAATTTTTATGTTCAGCTACATAGATTTTAACTAGCATATTTAAAATATTTAATTAATTTCTATTAAATTAATCATTTACATAAAATTTTTATTATTGACTTTTTATTTCAAAATATTTAATTCATGAATTAGATACTTTTATTAAAAAAATTCAATTGTATATAGTTACAGTAAATTAAAAATTTAATTAATTTGCGAAAAGCGCGTTTTAGCAACAAACCTTTATGGATACCAAACACGTGGTTATATGTACTTTAGTTCAAAAGAAAAGGCGCAAGCGCACTGTAATTGTTATAAGTAACTTTTGAAAATAAAGCTTATAACGTATGCAAGTATTTTAGTAAATCACATAGTTTAAAAGAAAGTATATTTATAATTTGATATATGTGTAAAGAAAATAAATAATAAGTATAAAAAGAATAATTTTTATAAATGTAATAATGAATATTATAATACAAGTTTAATTCAGAATTAGATCTTAAATTATTTATTTTATATATATATATAATAAAACCATAATGTTTACTATTTAATATACTATAAATTTCATAAAACTTAATTTTAATTTACCTTATATCTAGAATTATTTTACTATAATTATTTGAAAATGTTTACACTTTAGAATATTCATCTTTCGATCTACAAATTTAGATGCATTCAGACAGTGATTCTTATAAGTATAAATTTAAAAAAAGAATTTTATATGTAACTTCGAATTCCAATATTTGTAAACATCAATTGAATATTACCATTTAAAGTAAAATTTAATTAATTATTATTCCAACAAATGCATAATAGTAAATTATTAACTAATAATAATATTCTTATGTAAGTATATATATACACTTAAGAAAGAAATAATTTTAATAAAAATAAACAATTTTTTTTTTTAACAATTAGTAGCTTCTATAATTTTAATAATGAAGTAAAATAATTATAGTAATACATTTTTAAGTAGTTCAAAAACTATTGATTAGTTGATAAATAGGGTTATTTTATGAATTTGGCGTTATTGTGGCAATAAATATTTTCTGTTTATCTCTACAACTTTAATTTCATAATTTAAAAAATTTTTTCTATAAATATACTTTAAATGTTTTTGTGCTAAATATAAGATTAATGAATAACTGTATAATAATATTTATTATTGAAATTTATTATTGAAATTATATAATTATCATTAACATTTAGAAAAAGACAGAAAAAAGTTGCCGGGTAAAAACGAGGGAAGATGCCAGTGTAAAACATCACTTTGCTATACTTTCATTGTACGAATATATGCGTATATATTGCTTTTTGGATATTGTTGAAAAAATTGTAGACTAATAATCTAAATTTTTCCATAACTTTGACATGCTTTTCTTTATTTATTCTTTATTTTTATTTAAAACCATTCATATAGACAATAATTAATATAAACACGCCTATAATAGAATAGTTTAAAAAAAAGAAATTACATTTTTTTAGTTGCAACTTTTTTATTATATAATAAAAAATTCAAAAGTAAAATGCTAGTAAAAACCTTGAGATTTTCAACCTTTGAAGAAAAAAAGAAAATTTTGTAGACATATGTCCTAGTTGCAAATTAAAATATTAGAATCAGAAGGGGCTAAAATGTGATTTGGTTTAATGTGGACATTGTATAAAGTGGATGTTGTTAAAATGGAATTTCTCCCGTATGCGAGCGTTAATAATTATTATTTTTTTTGTACGAAAAATTTTGTAGCAATGTTGAATATTTTTAATTTAAATAGTACGATATTGTAGATTGTTTTTTTTTAAGTTATTAAAGTTCAATTGAAGCGGCATCTTACTCGCACATATGGGTAAGATTTGCCAGTTTTGCATTAATTTGTTTAATCGCAGTAATCTATTAAATAAATGAAGTGTAAGAATATTTTTGTTATTTATTTCTTAGATTTTTGTAAACCATACACGATTAGGAAGTAAAAATTTAGTTTCACTCATATGCGTATTTTTTTTTAAACGTTTTCCTTAATTGCAGAGTTTTTCCTGGACTTGCTATACTATATACGTGGAAATAGTAATATAACGGTTATAGAGAGACTAAACAAATGACGTCATTGTATGTCTCGTTTTGCACAATTCCAGAAATTGATAAGATAAGAGAAAACCTTGGAAAGAGATTGAACTTCCTTTCTTTTTTCACTATTTACAATTAAACCAGTAAATTTTTAGCAACAATAATATGCAAAAGTCAAATTTTTCAAAAAGATAATCGATTTTTTTTACATAAATATCTATTATTAGCGTCAATTACAACAGTTTTTTTTATTTAAAACCTCTTCCTTTTCAAATATTTAAAAATTTTTCTTTAAGTTTATTATTTACCTTTAATTATCTTTTGTATACGGTAACTAAATATTTTACAAATACATTATTGGAAAATAAAATAAGAAATATATTTGTATTGAAAATTTGTAAAAAAATTATTTTTTTGCATTTTATATCGTGTCAAATAGCCAATAAATAATGTTTAAATTGTATCAATTTTTGAAGTGCCATTATGATTACTATTTTGCTATTTCATATATGTATTTAGTATTTAATTTATATCATAAAAAAATACGTCGTAAAATTCAATTTGTTGTATACAGTGTCGCCCCGTGAGAGTTGCTCACCTTAAACAAAACTTGGTCAAACCATAAAGTTTTATATCTCCGAGGAAAATAAATATAATTGAATTAATCAAATGTCATATTTAAATTTAGTTTGCAATTTTTTAAGGAGTAATCAAATTTCAATAATTCATAATTATTAAGAAAATTATTTGTTTCTTTTTTTTAAAATGAATGCAAAAACCAATTTTTTTAAAAGTAGTAGTAATACACCGGTTATAGCGAGACTAAATAAATGACGTCATCGCATGGACCGTTCTATGCAATTCTAAGAACTGTGTCACGTCGTGCTATGACGCGACGCTGTATTTTTCTTTTTTTATTTTGTTTTTCTACCACCCGCTGCGACGCCACACCGCGAGCTCGGACGGTACCATCTGTGCATCTTTTACCTTTTTTTTTCCTTCTTATTTTACATTTTACCTTCTTTTTTATTTCCTTCCTTTTTCCCTATGAAAAGCGCTACTGCTAGAGCGATAACATCAAGGTACGGAAGTACTGATGCGGAAAGAGTATCACAGTATGCGTGTATGAATCATGACTAAGAACACTTGTGTCCTACTTTATGACTATCCCTTTTTTGATAAGGAACGAAGGTGCACGTCTAGTTTTTGGCCTATATAAAGGGGTTGGACGATGCACCGAGAGGACCAGTCTTTTTCCGAAAACGTTGTCGTGCGCGGAGGCTCTGCCGGTTGGCTACACAGGACCAGTCTTTTCCCGAAAACGTTGTCGTGCGTGGAGGCTCTGCCAGTTGGCTACACAAGGAGTAGTTTTTTCTTACATTATTCTCGTACGCGGAAACTCTGCCAGTTTTATTATATACCAACGCGAATTAATAAGTATAAAGTACGAAGTGTGTGAGTGAGTTTGGCAAACGCATAAATTGTAACTGGATTAAGCCACTCGCCAGTTCGAAGTATAATAAATAAAACAGACATTTTTACGAAATTCTTGGAGTCAACCATTTAAATTTCTTCCCCTTTCCCGCCAAGCAGCAGCCGCGCCAGCCAGCTAGCCAGCCTCCAGCCAGCGACACCAGCGCACTCAAAACAACGTAAGGACATCTCTCTCTCTCTCTCTACATCTTTTAACTCCTCTCGCCTAAACTGCATTACTCGTGCGATACGTCTCTCTGGTCCTCGTAGAGTGTACGTAGACCAATCAGGCATACATATAGAATATATATATACATATCTCTCTCTCTCTTTCTCTCGCTCTCGCACGCTGACTTCAGTTCTTTGTCTCTCTCCTTCTACCTGCGCTAGTATATATATTTATTGCCTCCCGTCCTTGGGAGCTACAGTTGTCCGAAATAGGGAATCAAACCTTTTTTAATTATTTAATTTAAAACTTAGTAAAATAAGTTTTTCGGTCGTTGCGTCATCCCCTAGGATGCAACAACTGATAAGAGATGACCTAGGGAGGGGGAGGGAGAAGAGGATAAATAGTATGCAGCGGTGGCATACAGACAAAGGTAATATTTACATAAACAAGTGATTCTTTCATATAAACAAACAATAATAAAAATTCTTAAACGACATTCACAAGTCCGCTTAAAAAATTTAAACGTTCTTAAGGTGCACAGGTCAATGACCATCACAAAGCTATTTAAACAATTTAAACGGTCTTAAAGGTTAATAGTTTTGATAAATAATTAATTTTTATGAATAAACAATTTTATTTATAACTTAATTAAAAAATTTTTACCAATAATTACTTTTTATAAATAAACAATATTACTTATAAATTTTTATAAACTATTAAGTTATGAGTATTTTGGCATATTGCATAATTACGTAGGTTCATATATAAAAATGCGTATACATTGCAAGAGAGAGAGAGAGAGCGAAAGAGAGCGAGAGAGAGCGAAAGAGAGCGAGAGAGAGCGAGAAAAGCTAAGTGGGAGGGGGAAAAAGGAGAGAAGCGTTGTGTGAGTTGTGACTTTTTACGGTGCAATGTAACTACTCGTTTAAGTCAAGAAACGATAATGTGGATGGGCTGGGCAACAATTATCTGCCGTATTTTTGCCTCGTGACTGCTTCAATAAAATACAGAGTTTTTGAAGATCGTGGCTTGAGTATATGATAGCTGGGTCCCTTACGAACAGTGTGGCATAGTTTTCGTCGGGAGTGCATGTTTCACGCGCGTGCTACGACCATGAGTGAACGTCAAGTGCCGACCGCCGTTGCGCAACGTATTGTCATTCGTTTTTTAGTGTGGGAAGGCGTTAACACGGAAATTTTTCTGCATTTGCAAAATTAGTTCGGTAGTAAGTGCCTGAGTAGGGCTGCTGTGTTTAAATGGGCCAAAGCATTCAAGGATGGTCGCGAAACCATCGAGAATGAGCCGCATGATCGTCGACAGCGAACCAGCATCACACCAGACAACATTTGCCGTGTAGAACAACTCATTTTGGAAGACCGTAGGATGAATGTTCGAGACATTTCGGTTGAACTCGGCATCAGTATTGGTAGTGTAGAGTCTATCATCCACGAACACTTTCAATATCGCAAAATAACGGCGCGATGGGTTTCTAAACTGTTGAACTTCGAGCTAAAATTCACGCGGTTGGAAGTTTGTCGCCGCTTGCTGACGCGATACAAGGTGGAGGGGGACGGTTTTTTAACGCGAATCTTCACTGCAGACGAGACATGGGTACACTATTACACTGCCGAAAGCAAGGTGTCATCTAAAGAGTGGAGGAAGAAGAAGGAAGGGGCGCCAGTCAAAGCGAAGACAACCAGGTCCGCGGGTAAGGTTATGTGTACTGTGTTCTGGGACCAGTGGGGCGTGCTGTACGTCAATTTGCTGCGCACACAACGTTCCATCAATGCTGCATACTACTCTAACCTTCTAAAAACACACATGAAACCCGCTTATCGCTCGAAACGGAGAAGCATTCCAGCACGAAGTGCGATTCTTCTCCAGGATAACGCGTATCCTCATACCGCGCGTCTCACGCTCGATACAATATCGAAATTGGGGTGGGAGGTACTGGAACATCCCCTCCCCTACAGTCCGGATTTATCACCCTGTGACTACCACATGCTTGGACCACTGAAAGAAGCCCTCGGAGGTCAAAGATTCAACACCGACGACGAGGTAGAGGAGTTTGTGCGCACATGGCTGTCCGAGTTGCCCAAGGAATTCTTCGATACCGGCATCAAAAAGCTTCCGGAAAGGTGGGCAAAATGCGTAACTTGTAAGAGGAAGTACCTAGAAATACTGTAAATTTTTGTAAATTTTTTCGATAGTAAATAAACGTGTCAGATCATTTAGCTCGATCATATTCGAACCGCCCTTGTATTGCCTTCAAATTAGGCCCCTTTTAAACTAATTCACTTACGCTAACGAATCACCCAATCATTAAAACATTTTTCAGATGCATTTTTTGGAATCGAGTTGAGTACTCGCCGCGTAATCTCTTTTATGTTATCTATTGACTGAAAACGGGTGCCTCAAAGTGGTAACTTGAGTTTTGGAAAAAGAAAAAAGTCGGCCGGAGCCATATCAATAGAATACGGTGGTTGCTTGATAAGATTTGTTGAGTTTTCAGCCAGAAATTTGCTCACAGTGATAGCCTTGTGAGATAGTGCGAGCTGCACTAGTCGAGCGGCAACGTGTTTCATGCCCAAACAATCGTTGAAAAAGTCACAAACTGATTTGTGAGACACAAAAATTTCAGCGGCTATCTCTCTCAGGCTTAAAAGTCGATTTTCAGTCACTATTTTCTTTACTACAGCGACGTTTAGTACACTTGACGACGTTGATAGCTGATCAGAGTAAGCCTTGCGTAAAACTTTCAGCGCTTTGGCACAAGAAATTCCATTTGCAATGCAAACTTTAAGACAGATTCTTTGTTCAAAATTTTTATCTATTTTAAAAATCGCAAAACGCACTTGAGATGAAATAATAAAATATCACATTGTAAACAAACTAAATTATAAATGTTGATCAAATTTCGCTGGAGTATAGAGGAGAGTTGTGCCAACTTAGCAACATAAAGGATTTCGACAATCCCTATATGCGGGTTTCTTAAATTATCGATTTCTGGTACTCTCTTGATAAAATGTATGAGCTCAATTATGTAGCCTACATTTATTTTATATCTTCAAAAATTTCATTTTTATATTGGAAGTATGAATAAGTTCTCACCGTTTTTTGTGAAAATAAATCCTTTATTTGAAAAAAATAATTAAAAAACAAGTCAATTACAGTATTGTCCATCGCTGGAGATAACTTTTTCCCATCTTTCTGACAGCATTTGAATTTCACGTCGAAAAAACGACACTTTTTTTGCGGCTATCCATGAATCGATCCATTTTTTCGTTTCTTCATACGAAGTGAAATGCTGTTAAGCCAGGCCGTTAGTCATCGATCGAAATAAATAGCAATCAAAAGGCGCAATGTCTGGAGAGTACGGCGGGTGGGGTAGGATTTCCCATTTCAGCGTTTCCCGGTATGTTTTGATCGGTGACGCGACATGCGGCCGAACGTTATCATGCAGCAAAATCACCTTTTCATGTCTTTGCTTATATAGCGGCCATTTTTCTTTTAATGTTCGGCTCAAACGCATCAATTTTTGTCGTTAGAGATCTTCTGTGATGATTTGATTGGGTTGGAGCAGCTCGTAATACACTACCCCCAGCTGATCCCACCAAATGCACAGCATGAGCTTGGAACCGTGGATATTCCACTTTGGCGTTGATGCTACTGCTTCGCCGGGATCAACCCACAATTTTTTACGCTTTGAATTACTGTAGGATATCTACTTTCCATCACTAGTCACAATACGATGTGAAAAACCTTTTCTTTTTTGTCGTTGAAGCAGCTGTCCACACGTGACAAGACGCTATTTAACGTCTCTCGGCTTCACTTCGTACGGCACCTAAGTTCTTTTCTTTTTCATCATTCCTAATATTGTCAGACGTTACGAAACTATTGTTCGATCAACTCCTAATGATTTTGCAACATCGGATTGCGTCTGACATGGATCTTCAGCAAGTAGTACTTCCAATTCTTCGTCTTGAAACTTATTTGGTGCACCACTGCGTTCTCTATCTTGAACATCAAAATCACCATTTTTAAATCGGTTAAATCAATCTCTGCATGTTTTTTCCGACAGAGCATGATTATCATAGGTTTCTATAAGAATTCTGTGTGCTTCATCTGCAGATTTCTTCTGAATAAAATAGTGCTGTAAAAGTCCCTGCAAAAACGGTTTATTTGGCACGAAATTCGACATGTTTTACGCTACAAAAAGAAAATGTTCTTTATAGGCTAATAAAAAGACATCCACTGATTTTAAACATAAGTTATAGAACTTCAATATAGATGTATCATTATCTTGAATTATACACACAACATTTTTGTACCGCCATCTGTCGGTGAAACGGTGAGAACTTATTCACACTCCCAATAATTAGCATAAAATTGCTTTAAAGCTATCAAGTCTTTAAGAATTATTTTTCCTTTTTTAGTAGTTTCTCTGCTGATTTTATTCTTCACAAAATCGATTGTACATCTACAATACGATTTACAAAGTCCGCATACTTGTGAAGACGTTTCATTCGCATAGTAATACACTTACGCACTTTTTAAAGCCCATTAAAGTTGTATCCTCCTGTATTATGCTAGATAATAGATTGTCGACTTTTCGCCTCTTTAAAATGGCTGTGCAATACTTGAATAATTATCACTTGGTCCCTTTCTTTCGATGTCTTCATTTCAACGGCTGAATAAGCGTTGTTTAGCGGTGAAACAAGCTTCTGATTGAGTAAAACGTCGAGAATATTCACATCAGCTTATACAGCCTCTTTTCCCACTCGTTACGTAAGAAAAAATTTTTGAATAGTATCCACCCAAAAACGCTGCAATGCCTCAACTTCGCTGAGACGTTGAGCACGCGAAAATGCGTCGCGCTATAGCTCCGCCTACTTGCTCATCATAGTATCGCGTACAATAGCTAAATTTTGAAGATTACGTTTAAAATGAAGAGAAGCCACATACCACGAGTAGAAGTATCAAATCGGAATTTTTTTGTAAAAATTACCCCTTTGTTTGAAAATAATAAAAAATATTTTATTTAAAATAATCTCCATTGCTACTTATACATTTTTCCTACCTCTTCGACAGTTTATCTATGCCATGCCAAAAAAAAAACAGTCCTTTTTTTAAGCAAATCAGTTATTCAGCCATTTTCGTAAATTTTCATACGAATTAGAGCGTTGTTCAGCGACAGCGTCTCCCATTAATGCGAATAGATGATAATCGGAGACAAATCTAGAGAATAAGCCGCATGTGCTAGTATTTCCCAACTGAATACCTTGATCGTCTTCCTGACTCGTTTTGATGCGTGCGTGCGTGTGCGTGCGTGTGCCTGCGTGCGTGCGTACATGTGTGTGTATGTTTGTGTGTGTTTATGTGTGTTTGTGTGTGTGTTTGTGTGTATTTGTGTGTGTTTGTGTGTGTTTGTGCGTGCGTGCGTGCGTGCGTGTGTGTGCGTGTGTGTGTGTGTGTGATGATAGGGCATCGTTATGGAGCAACGTTCCAGACGTTTTTTACGCAATACTCGATTAAAGTCGATTATTTGCTGTTGGTGGCGATAAGTGTTAACGGTTTTAACAGGTTTAAGCAGCTTATAATAGATTACATCTTTTTGATCTTATAAAACACAAAACATTGTTTCTTTCCAAAGGATTTGGACTTGCAATGGATGTCGATGGTTTGCTTAAATTTAATCATAATTTCTGACGCTCAGGATTCTTAAAATATATCGATTTTTCATCACCTGTCACGATCCGATTGAGAAATGACTTTCTTTTGTATCTGTCGAGCAGGATTTCACTAGTGTTTTTTAATTTTCTTATTGTCTTTTATTCAGTTCAGGCGGAACCCATTTTTCCACTTTTAGAATCTCTTCCAAAGCTTTCAAACGAATGGAGTCGGCTTCCTGCATCTTTTCAAGCTGTTGTTTTTCTCGTCAAAATCATCACTTCTGAATTTTTTGAACCACTCAAAATACTCTATTTTTCCAAGAGCATGTTCATCGTAAGCTTCGACAAACATCCGATGCGATTCTGCAGCAGTTTTTTTCAAATGACAACCAATAACTAATGCGGCCCGCAAATCGTAGTTCGTTGATACAAAACTCGACATGTTTAAAATTATAGAAAAATATACTGGCGTATGGAACTTGAATTGTTGTGTGTAGAAAATCTTCGTCAGCTATCAGAAGGAAATAATAGGGCTACAGAAGCGGTCTTACGATCCCTACACTGATGGCTAGCATCATTTATAGGGAAATCCCGGTTTCATACTTCTACACCTGGTATGCAGTAGGTGAACGGATGTTTCCGCCGCGAATACATACTGTATTTCGACAACTACTCAACAAATTCATGATTTTTCCGAATTGTGAAACAATTCTCCTTAACGTTAATGTTTAACGAAGAATTTCTGCATTTAATTATTTAATTAAGAATCGGAGGTTCAGTTTCCGTACAAAAGAAAATAAAATATTAATATTTTTCAAACACGATTTCTAAAGCGTAATGAATTAATTAGAACAAGTAAAATCAATTTAATGAATCTACCAGTCATGCTGCTGATCACACCGCTGAACAATCCGTTGGACCGGGCAAATTCACTGCGAACTACTTGCACACCTTCAAACGCGTCAAGCACCTACGACTCTGAAATTCTTCATAAAATAAAAGAAACGGATGAGCGGGAACGCGAAAGAAATAATATTCGCACGTTTACTCTCAAAGAATTTATTAAAAAAAAAATCATAATACATGAGAGACAACCCGATACTGGCACTCGTTGACTTTCTTCTTTTCCTCGCAACGAATCCTTTACTCTCGTACTCTACCTTCTTAATTTTCACCGCTCAAACGAAAACTCAACTTAAAACTCCACGCCATCAGAACACAACTTAACTAATTAAAAAAAAAACAACTTAATAATAACCCACCAACTTAAACCAACAACACAACCGCGCGATCAGATCGTCCTAATAGTTAAAATCAAACTTAACTCTTCTCTAAAATATTCTAACAATCGGTAAAATTGAATAAATTTATCAAATCTTATTAAATAGCACTTTTAAATAATAATTAAGAATTAATTACTGTCTGACAAGTGCTGCTCTTACTCTATCTGAATTTCTCTCAAATAATATTATTCAATTTATATCACTTATATTGTTTCATGCTAAACGTTGCACGTAAGATTTTTTCATGCGCAGAGCCTCAGTTCAATTTCGCTCGCCGATTGAGCTTGATCTCCCCCCTTTTTCCGCACCACGCAGATACTCCTGTAACCGCTTTCTCCAGCTCTCTCCGTCGGCTGCTGTAATAGTCGGCTGCGAGGCTGGCACAGCATCACATACTTCTCCCCGAAACCGGTGTACCCCTTGAAACCTAGCGAAAAAAATTCTTCTTATTCTGGTCAATCGTTCTGATCTTAATTCTCTGATCTGACGTCAACGGAATGTTCCCTGTACACCTCAGAGTTTGAGTTTTTCTTAAAATCGCAAGCTTACGCTCGCCCTCCTTTCTCTCTCTCTCTCTCTCTCTCTATGTCTCTCTGTCTCTCTCTCTCTCTCTCTTTCTTGCAATGTATACGCATTTTTATACATGAACCTGTGTAATTATGCAATATGCCAAAAATACTCATAAATGAATAATTTATAAAAATTTATAAATAATATTGTTTATATATAAAAAGTAAGTATTGGTAAAAATTATTCGATTAATTTATAAATAAAATTGTTTATTTGTCAAATAATGCAAGCTTACGCTCTCTCTCTCTCTCTCTCTCTACGTCAGTAGTACCTGTCACCTCTCACCATCTCTACGTATAAGAAGTATTCTTCTGCCACTTTTTGCCTTTAGACTTTTCTTACAGGTACTGCTTGCATGCCTTTTTATGCAGATTCACGCTAAAATAATGAACTCTTTTTTTACTCAATGCCGGATTATGCAATTGCGCTTGATATTTTAGCGCTGAACTGCACGAGAGAGGATAGAATTGGAGAAAAAATTATCGTCGCAGGGAATATTAATTTAAGAATGTGACTGTCTTGATGATTAAATCTTCATATACGCACCATCTATCTCTTTGGCAGAGTTTCATCAGCGCGTGAAATTTAAATTGGAGTGGAGGAGAAAAATTTAATTTTATTATATTTCATGCATTTCTTCAGTCGGACTATTAATTTTTTTTTATTATTTAAAAACTAATTTTTATTTATTAACAATTTTATTTAATTTTATTAACTTTTTATTTTAATATTAGTGGTCTGACCTGTCATAGGGTTAAACCACTGATTTTTGTGGAGTTATACTACTGTCATACGAGAGCGGTTCAATAAGTACCCGTGCTTGACGACAGAGGGCGTTCTTGAGAAAAGTTGGTATTATCATCGTGTGCTGACATCTATCAAACAGCGGTAAAATAAAATTCAGACTGATTAATGGGTAAGTTTGGATTTGGCAGCCATTCGAGTAAGACGTGTTTCGTGATTTTCGCTAAGATGAAAAAAGAGCAGTATCGTTCGGTAATTCGCTTTTTGTTTTTGGATGGAAAAAAATGCGAGGAGATAAAAGCAAAGTTGGATGCTGTTTATGGGGACACTTCGCCATCTATGACCACAGTTAGATATTGGTTCAACGAATTTAAACGTGGGCGAACGTCCGTTTTTAATGAGCAGCGACCAGAACGCCCGGCAGTTGTGGTTACCGAGGAAATCATTCAAAATTTCTACAACACGATTCTCGCTGATCGACGAACGAAAGTGCGCGAAGTAGCAGAGGCCGTAAGTGTGTCGGCTGGAACGGCAATTAATATTTTACGTGATAAGTTGGCGATGAAAAAATTGTCGGTCCGATAGGTACCGCGATTGCTCACGGTGGACAACAAGCAGATGTGGCTGTTAACTTCAAAGCAGTGTTTGGAGCAATTTAAGCGAGAAACTAAGCAACAATCAAAACAATGGATTTCTTTCGGTGAATCTGCTCCAAAGACGGCTAAGACGGTCCCATCGGCCGGAAAGGTCATGGCGACGATTTTTTGGGATGCGAACGGCGTCATCCTTATGGATTTTTAGAAAAAGGAAGAACGATCACTGGACAATACTACAGTGAGTTATTAGACCGCTTTGACAAAAAATTGAAGGAGACACGGCCGCATTTGGCAAAAAAGAAGGTGCTGTTTCACCATGATAACGCACCAGCACATTCATCTGGAGTTGTCGCCGCCAAACTGCATGAATTGCGTTATGAATTGCTGCCGCACCCCCCGTACTCACCTGATCTGGCTCCCTGCGACTTTTTCTTGTTCCCTAACATGGAGAAATGGCTCGCGGGAAAAAAATTTAGCTCAAACGAGGAAGTCATCGCCGAAGCAGAGGCGTATTTTGGAGAGTTCGACAAATCCTATTTTTTTGAGGGGTTAAAAAAATGGCAGGAACGTTGAGAGAAGTGTACCTTTCTAAAAGGGGACTATGTTGAGAAATAAAAAAAATTTTTTGAAAAAATCGTCTTTATTTCTAACACGGGTACTTATTGAACCGCCCTCGTACAATATGCTGACTTGCCTGACCTAATATTGACTACGGCTTCTTTAGCCTGTATAAAATGTAAAAGAATAAGCAGGAAAAATGGCAATTTAATTACTTGTACTAAGTGCAATAAAAAATATCACGATATATGTCACAATTTCACTGCTCGTAGCACTGATACTAATAAAAGTAAACTTTTATTTTGCGAGAATTGTTTTATCTTTAAAGTCGTAAGAGTGGCTACTTAGCGACAGACAGTAGTAATTTCAGCACTTGGCGATAGTTTACCGGTGACAGTTTCAATGCCTATTACTGAAGAAAACGCCAACGACAATGTAATTATAAAAACTTCACGGATGACAAACTCTACCTCATTTATGCAAAGAAAGAGTATCACCACGATTGTCGCATTGTCGGATTCAACAAATGATCCTTTTATGCAATTAAGCACAACTCTGGCTGACTCTGGAGCTGCAATACTTAATAAAAT
Source organism: Chalcis sispes (assembly GCA_949987625.1). NCBI lineage: Eukaryota > Metazoa > Arthropoda > Insecta > Hymenoptera > Chalcididae > Chalcis > Chalcis sispes. Next base: position 39,459,260 of record OX465096.1, on the reverse strand, counting down.
GGAGAATTTAACAGAGCTTATTAATAAGCTCAGTAATTTTAAAAATCAATTAGAAATAATGGCAACTGGTCTCAATAATATTACAATTCGGATTCAAAGCCAAAACACTCTCCTAACTGAGGTTCGTGAGTGTCAGTCGGAGCCACTGAAAATGAATTGCAACCTGCATGTAAGAATCAATAAACTTGAAAATATTACTGATATTAAACTTTCTAAATTCAAAAAGAATATAACAAATAATATTAACGTATTACAAAATAATTTGATGCAACAAATAAATACTGAATTTGAATTAATTCAAAGAAATTTTGGTGAATTAACCGTTGGTGTAACGACCGTGGTGCAGACTGCCTCCGATTTAACGCAATTAGACGCCGGTATGGACACCGAATACGATTTCAATGTTGAAGGTATTGTAAAAGATAGTATTTCTATAAAAGCGACTATTAATATAAAATCTGACTTAAATGATTGGGGTTTCACTGCTACCGAGTGAAACTGAAGAATAGTGCTACGGCACGAGACTTCTGTTGGCCGCGCGTGCGTAGTGGGGGGCTCCCTTTCTATCCACTGCCACTGTGCTGGTGTGTATCCGTGAGCGCGCGCTTGGAGGGGCTTACACTTAGCGCTATCGAGCTCATGCTCGGCTCTCTTATTATGTCTATCTGTGCGCTCGCATGTTTGTTGCGCACTGGACGAGATGCTCGTCACAAATGAATACCTGAACAAAATAAAATACATTAATTTTTGACAAATAAAGATTTTCGCTAAAAAACTAGGTTTTAAATTTGTTTGACACCGTCGGGGCAGATTTCTTAAGAAGGTTCGAGAAAGCATGGACATAGGGCTTATTGTGATTCGTCTGTACCTGAATTACAAAATTTATATTCAACACTATCAAGTTCAATTGAAACAAATGAAGATCAAAATACAAATATAATTACGCCGGAATGTAATGCAGTTGAAAACGGTCAAGAAAATACCGATGAGTTTAATGAAATTAAAAATAACAATTCTCAAAGTAAAATTAGCGAAAATCAACCTGTTAAAACAAAAGCTCCCAAGAAATAAACTAATAAAGTAGAAAATAAAGATATAGATTGACTCGACAATGATGCTGATGGAGAGCGACAGGGAGCCAAAGGGAAATTGTGTGCGGACATTTCAATGTAAAATCTTTAGAGCACACATTGAGCAGATCCATCAACTTCTTAATGATAATAACTTCTATGACCTTTTTGGTGTGACTGAGACCTAACTGGATTCAGATGTACCAGATGATGTCATTCAGATCAAGGAATTCAAGCTATTCAAACAAGATAATAATATTAATGATGGATTAATAATATTAATAAGGAGTTACAATTTACGTTAGAAATTATCTTAAACGTAAGATTATTTCTTATTCTCAAACTGTACAAAAGGAGAAACCTGGCACTCCAGCATACATTTTTTGCGATATTCAGTATAATAACTCACCGTCAATATTTGTAGCCGTTATATGTAGACGACCAAAAATTGCGTTTCAAAAGCTCAAAATTTCTTGAATGACTTGCGCACATCTGTTTTTAATTATAGTCAAAAAACCATTATGGGCGATTTGAATGCCGACCTTATTCAAGAGAGTGATGACGCAAAATTTGTTCGCATGTTACCTGTTGAGCTTTCTCTACAGCTGGTACAACAGGCCCCACGTATTTCACATCCTCGCCTTACTCATGGATTGACTTAATATACGTAGACGACAACGACATTGTTACTGATAACCTTAAATATTCTGATTCTATTTCATTGCAAGTACAATATTATTACTGTAACCATTTCTTACAATTATTTTATACTGATTCATAGCTCATTCACAAACCGAGATTTTAAGAATATTCCATCTGATGCTTCAACCTTATTCTTAGCTGGCTGTGATTGATCGCCTTCTGTGAATGAGTACAGTGACTTGGACAGAAATCTGAGTCTTCTCTACAGTAACTTAATAGCAGCAGTAGATGAATTTGTTACTATGAAATCAATTAAACCAAGAAAAGGTCGACCGCCGAGGGAAGATGTAGAGTTAGCTCTGATGTGTAAATAACGTGACGCAATTTACCGTCAATTAAAACGCACAAATAATCTGACACTGCTATAAGAATTTCAAGATATCCGAAGACTTTCAGACAAACGAACAGAGAATGCGAGGACAACTTACTATCACAACAGGCTATTTGATGCTCTTTCAAACAATAATGCATGAAAAGAGCTACGTAGTCTGGGGCTCTTACTTAAGCATGAAGAGGGTTTGAATGGTTTTCTTCCAAATGATCCTAACCCATTAAAGCCCTTGGCTACAGCTGTGAACATAAGACTAGACTATCGATCGGATGTTTGCCATGGACAAAAACTAAGACACACGTGTTTTGTCTTTTAGTTTTCTAATTGTTAATTTATATATTGTTTAAACAAATCATCGCAAAAGTAAATTTTTGCAAAATCTGATGGCGGCAATCGATTCTAGGAAAAAATTACATAGAAAACATATCGTAAGTTATAAAAATGTTAATTGTTTATTAGTAAAATTTCAATAAATAATTTATTGCAACTGTACCCTGTCTCTGCCCATAAAGACACTGAGATATCGTAAAACTAACTATGGGATGTTTGGCATGGATAAAAATAAAAGTTTTTCATGAAAATAAATTTTTTGAATAAATTGTTTATAAACAAATTGTTTCAACAAATTATTACAAAATTGAATTTTAGCAAAATCTGAAAGCGGTAATAGTCCTCCGGGAAAATTTACATAAAAAACATGTATAGTAAATCATGAAAATGATAATTGGTTATTAGTAAAACTTGAATAATTAAATAATTTTCATTTGGTACCCTAGCTTTTCCAATGCTATCATTGTAAATTATTTATTCTGTAATTATTAATAAAGAAAGTAACCAAAATAAAAAAAGCTTATTCAAAGTAATCTAAGTTACCTTGATAAGATTGAAAAAAATATTTAGCACTTCGAAGTAGTATACGAGGTCTGGCTATTAAATAACGAGACTGGTTACGAAAAAGGGTTTTATTATAAAAATTATTCTACATTCGAATGCTCCCCTTCAATATACTCCCCTTCCCTCGCCACACACCTTTCCATACGTTTTTTCCATTGATCGAAGCAGTGCTGGAAGTCTTCTTTGGTGAGGGCCTTTAGGAGCTCTGCCATTTTTTGCTTTACCGCTTCCATCGACTCAAATCGGGTCCCTTTCAAAGCAGATTTTATCTTTGGAAACAAAAAAAACTCGCACGGTGCCAAATCTGGCGAGTACGGCGCGTGTTCGAGCACTGGAGTGCGCTTACCGGCCAAATACTGCTTCACAGATAGCGCGTTATGGGCAGGTGCGTCGTCCTGGTGCAAAATCCACAAGTTGTTCTTCCACAACTCGGGCCGTTTCTTACAAACTCGTTCTCGCAGTGTTGCCAAAACTGACAAATAGTAAGTCTTATTGACAGTCTGACCCTTTGGAACCCATTCAGTCATCACGATATCGTTAATGTCGAAAAAAACGATTATCATTGCCTTGAATTTTGATTTGGTCATCCTTGCTTTTTGGATTCTGGGCGATTCAGGCGTCTTCCAATGCATCGATTGCCGCTTTGTTTCAACATCGTATTGAAAAATCCACGTTTCGTCGCAAGTCATAATGTTTTTTATCAGTCCGGAATTTTTTTTTAACCTTTTAAGGAAATCTGAGCAGACCTGTTGACGCAAGAGCTTTTGGTCAGGAGTCAGGTTTTTTGGCATTAACTTCGCACAGACTTTTGTCACGTGTGATTCATCGTGTAAAATTTGTCTAACCGTTTCTTTATCGGCGTTTACAGCCTCGGCAATCATCCGGATGATCATTAGACGATCTGCACGCACAATTTGGTTGATTTTGGTCACTGTTTCCGGAGTTGAAACAGTGACAGGGTGACCTGGGCGTTAGTCATCTTCAGTGCTCACTCGGCCCTCACTGAAGCGCTTACACCACTTAAAAACACGCGCACGAGATAGAGAATTGTCCCCATAGGCCTCTTGCAACAATTTACAGCACTCAGTCGGAGTTTTTTTCAATTTAACGAGAAATTTGAGATTGATACGTTGCTCCTGTTTTTCGTTACACATGGTTTTTGGCACGAGAGAAAAACACGTTCGTTTCAAATCGCTACTGCACAAATACAATAATAGTGACCAGAACGTGTTTTGGTACGTGCATAGACAAGATATCTAGATACCCAACGTACTACTCGTTTTTTTCCCCACCCCTCTACGGCGCCCTCTGGGCGCGCAGTCTCGTTATTTAATAGTCAGACCTCGTAGATTATGAAAATCCAACTTGTTAAGAATACATTATTCTTGATTATTTCAAATACTGTAACTATTTTTTGTAGTTACTGAATGAAGAATATTTTTGAGATTACTCTTTTATATTGAAAAGGTTTGCAAATTTTTTTACGTTCACTCGCAAAATATAATTTTTAAGCAAGAAATAGTGTAGAGGATTAAATAAAGTTTTTTTTTTTTCTTTTTAAATGTCTTTATTGCTTACGTTGATCTGTTTCGGAGCTTTCAAGCGCTGTCCTGCTGCTCCTCTCTTCCTTGTTGTTACTGCTTTCTTCTTTTCATCCTTCTCCTTCTGCTTCTTTTCTGCAGGATTCGCTCTCTTTGGCGGCAATTTTTTTTCCAAATTTATGTTTATAACAAATTCAAATAAAAAAATTAATACTCGTATATTTTCAGCATTTATTCATTAATTTAATCCTCTTTTATTATACTCCCGGCAAATTTCCCAGGTTTCGGCACTAATTTTATTTTGTAGAGAATTAAATTAAAAGTTTTTTTTTTTTTTTTAATATATTTATTGCTTAGGTTGATCTATTTCGGAGCTTTCAAGGTCTGGCCTGCAGCGCTGTACACACGCCCTTTAATAGAACTCCGCGGTCCTTCCCCTACTGCTCTGACGCCTCGCGCGCCGATTTAATAGCCGTACGTCTATTTACGCGACTTTTCTCTTTTCTAATTCAATTTTATATTTCTCGCGTTTTTCTGTTTCGCGACTTCCTGGCTCGAATTGCTTTGCTCAATAGCCTGACGGCCACAGGAGTAATCTCACTGTATACGTAAACCTTCGAGGAAGCTGAGCTGCTGAGGTTGATCATGGCTCCGTGCTCCTTTGCACGAACACGTAGCGCTTCTAGGCCACGGGCGAACCCGTGCACAAGAAGGTCATTAGCCAAACGAGCCGGTAGTTTTAACATAGTAAGAGTTTTTTCAAACAATTTTTCGATTAATATGTTACGCGATTCCTTGAAAACTCCTTGTGTTTACATTTTCTATGTCACAATCGCTTTTCTTATAATAAACGAATAGCCGAAACGAAAGTTTATCGATTTTAAACACAAAGCCTCGTATTGTTTACATTTTACGCTTCGAGACTTAACAATACAAATAAATTTAATTTTACATCATACATGAAATTTTACAAAATTATTATTTAATTACACGAAAAATCTTATTAACGCATAAAATTTTATTGTCCTGAAGATAAAAGAGATGATGACAAGGTTCGAAAAGTACGAAAACTGTATTATTTATTTGGAAAAAATATAAAACGTTTTGGTTGGTTTAGTAACAAATTATCCATTGATAAAATTATGGTAAAATATTTTGAAAGATTTTCAATAAAACAATGCATAAGAAACAAACTTGTTCGTTTTGAATAAAAGAATTTTTCATTTGTTAACCTCAAGGATGTATTTTTAATATAGATATTTACATAGGAAAAGCAGGAAATGAACATGAACATCACTAGGAAATGTTGCTTTAGGCCCGAGAGTCGTTATAAAAATGTTAGATGGACTTCTAAGTAGTATATCAACAGAAACTTTAAGTGATTATGAGATATTCTCGGACATTTTCTATGCTTCTCCAGATTTATATGTACACTTAAAAAAATTGGCATAAATGAAACTAGTAGTGTCGAACAAAACAGACTAGAAGGTCTCAATTGAAATGCTAAAACCATGATCGAGGAACGAGCGTAAATTATTTTGATAACGATGCAAATATTAATTGCATTAAAGTTCAAGATTCTAAACCAGTTTCTATTTTATTTTCTTATGGTATTAAACCAACTGTAGAAATACAAAGGTGTGCTGAGAAAGCAAAAAGAAAGATTGAATTTCCTTTTTTATTTTCTAAATATAATAAATATATAGAAGTAGAATTACATGACCAACGTTGTAATGCTTTTTTGCCATTAATGAGTGGAAAAAGATTGACATGGTGTTTATTTTTAGAACTTATTCAAGCCTTTTTAACAAAAACAACAGTTTTGTACAACATCGTAAATCCTGATAAAATAAAAGGTTCAAAAGATATAGTTAAAGAAATTTGTGAGTATTATTTGCTCAAAAGAAACAGAGCTACCCCTAAACGTAAATCTACAGATCCTTTAAAAGATAAAACTCACAAAGTAATCATTGGCCAACGTAAATCATGCAACTATAAACTGTCTCCTGAAGAAACTTGCAAAAGTCGAACCGACAAATTGTATTCTACTTGCAAAATATACTATTGCCCTATTCACATCTCTCAAAATATTCTAGATGTAAACACGTAAAACATTAAATATGCTTTTATCCTATTCATAGCATAGTGCTAGCAAGAAGCAAATTTTGTAAAATAATGAACCATAACAAACATTTCGTAATTACTTTTTCGATATTTCATATATTACTTCCATTCGTTTATTTAAATTTTACTAATAAACAATTAACATTTTCATAATTGACTATATTTGTTTTCTACGTAACTTTTCCCGCAGAATCGATAGCCGCTATCAGATTTTACAAAAATTTACAATTTTGAGCCAATGTGGGAATCACTGTTATTGGCTCGGGGAAAAATGCACGGTGGCATAAAAAATCCCACGATGACAATACAACCTCGTTTATTGTATACACAGTATGTCGGAAAAGTTCCCGAACTTATTTTGTAGCGCTTGTACGAGTGGCGCCACCTCTTGGACGACACTGGTACTATGTTGCTACATCCCTCTGGAGTGTCTGAGAATTTTTTCACTAGTATCCGTTCATTAGTTGCCGAGATAGACGTGCTTAAGTGAACGTGTGTTTAGTACCCTGGTGCAAGCTCAACGATGGATGAGAAATTTGAACATCGTGGGGCAATTAAATTCTGCTATAAACTTAAAAAAACTTTCGCGGAAACGAAAAAAATGATCATTTTGGCTTATGGTGAAGGTGTAGTGTCGCGTACAACTGTTTACACGTGGTTCAGTCGGTTCAAGAAGGGTAGAGAGTCGTTAGAAGATGACGAGAGAAGCGGCCGGCCGTCAACAGCTGTTACCGTCGAAAACGAGGCTCGCGTGCGCGCGCTACTAAAGCAGGATTGCCACATGTCTCTCAGAATGTTGGCAGATAAACTGAACATGAGCAAGGATAGCGTCACGTTGATTTTGAAAGAAAAAATGAACCGCAGGAAGGTCTGCTCTCGATTTGTTCCGCACTTTCTCACACCAGAGCAGAAAGAAACTCGCATCCAATGTTTTCAAGATTTTATCGAGACTTGCGACACCACTCCAGGCTTTCTAACCTCAATTGTGACTGGAGACGAGACTTGGTGCTTTCAATACGATCCTTCCACGAAGCGCCAGTCATTCGCTTGGCTCAGTCCGGGCCGTGCGAGGCCTCAAAAAGTGCGCCAACAAAAATCACGGGTAAAGACGATGCTCATCGCTTACTTAGACTCCAAAGGCCTGATACACAAAGAATTTGTGCCCCTAAACACGACCGTGAATGCTGCGTATTACGTAGAGGTGTTAAAACGTCTGAAGCGCCGGATTAATCGCATCAGGCCCGAGTACAAGGAACCGGGATCGTAGAGTTTGCTGGATGACAATGCGCCTGCTCATTCTTCGAGCATTGTGAAGCGTTATCTTGCCGAAAATTAGATCCCACGCATCAATCACGCCCCATACTCGCCAGATCTTGCTCTAGCCGACTTTTTCCTACTTCCCAAGCTAAAAATGGCCTTGAAAGGACGATTTTTTGAAGATGTACCGAGCATTCAAGCGGCTTACACCGAGCGTCTCACAGCGATAACTTCAGAGGAGTACCAGAGAGCCTTCGAATCACTCATGGAGCGCTCAAATAAGTGTACGAGTATATCTAGAGAAGGGGACTATGTCGAAAGTTAACAGGAATAAATTTCTGTAGATGTAATTTACGATTTTTTATTTTAAAAGTTTGGGAACTTTTCCGACATACTGTATATGTAATTATGTATGTAGACGTGGTATGAGACGATATTTTATGTGTAACAACGTTATTCGACCGAAGCTTCCAGATTTTGTGTGTATAAGACAAGAAAAGAAATAGTAAAAGTAGGTTTTATCTGCGTGACTATATCTCGACCGTGGTCCGCAAGATACTGACACGTCTGAGCGAATTTTTCTCATCGACGAATTTCCCCACCGCTTGCGTCTTGCGTCCCTCCTTGCCCCCCGCGACGATCGGTTTTTGTTTTACGGAAATTTCCGCGGTAAACGCGTGAGACTCGCTGCAGCGTGTACGATCAAGATCGCGGCGCTCCCCCTGTTTCCACCTTTTTACGCGCGAACGTAAACACGACGAAATTTCGCGTTCTTGAATATTCGCGCGCGGCAACAAAAATTATCTTCGGTTGACCGAACATACTTCCCCCGCTGAGAGCAACGCAATCAATAGAAAGAAATAGTAAGAAAGAGTGTGTGTTGAATGAACGATGTTGAACAAACGAATTTAGATGCATCTGGCTTGAGACAATTAAGTTGAATCAAGACGGTCTATTGCGTGATGGTATCATTGTACCACAACGACGCTCACCGTAATTGCGAATTGATTGAAGCTTCGGGAACGTGTATATGTATTTTTTGTTTTACAATAAATTTTTACGTATAATTAAATTATAATTCAATTTAAGTAATTAATTTGATGATCGTGTATTATTCGACTGGTAATGGACATATGGTTGTCGCGTTTCTCTTCAGGATTCCTCGTGTTGTTTCGACGGTGACCACCCTTGTGATGCCGTCATCGCCAGGATGTACGTCGATAATCCTCCCCAACTGCCATTGCATATAGGGTTGGTTTTTGTCAATAAGTATTATGATGGAATCCTTATGTACTTCGTGATTGGACGTAGACCATTTTTGTCGTTTTTGTAACTCGTTTAAGTACTCGAATTGCCATCGCTTCCAGAAATGCTGTCGTGCCTTGGTGATCAGGTGCCACGACTTCAAACAGTTTTCTGGAACAGATAGTAAATTATTCTCCGGCAGCATATTAAACGGTCTGCCAACAAGGAAGTGTGCAGGTGTTAGTGCTAATGGATCGTTCGTATCTGAGGAGAAGGGGAACAAAGGCCACGAATTTAATATTCCTTTAACTCCGATTGCGAACGTATTTAATTCTTCGAATGTGAATAGTCGATCGCCTACCACGCGTCTTAAATGGTGTTTAAACGACTTCACTGCGGCTTCCCATATACCACCGAAATGAGGTGAAAGAGGCGGATTGAAATACCACGTTATGTTATCAACTATCGCAAATGTATTCACGTCTCCTTTAAATTTGTCGGATTCTATTAATGCGTAGAGGTCTTCAAGCTGATTATTTGCCCCTACGAAATTGGTTCCGTTATCGGGATAGATGTGAGCGAAAAAACCCCTACGACTGATAAATCGACGTAAAGCTGCAAGAAACCCCTCAGTTGTGAGGTCGCTGACTATCTCGTTATGAACGGCCTTAACCACTATACAAATAAAGCTACAACCATAAACCTTGATACTATTTTGATTGCGATATTTTTTCTCCTTAATAAACATCGTGCTGAAAAAATCCGCACCCGTATGATAAAAAGGAGTTGTTTGTTCGACTCTAAGTTTAGGTAGATTGCCCATTTTAAATTGTGCCGGTGACGACTTCAATCTTATGCAACGTACGCAATGACGTACGATTTTTCACACTTGATTCTTGCCATCTAAAAGCCATAAACGATGTCGAATTTTATATAACGTCGATTGAATCCCGGAATGATAACTTTCTTCGTGGAATTTACGTATAAGCAGATTGGTGACGTGTTGGTAAGATGGCAATAGACTCAGATGTTTCTGTCCGTAAAAAAGAAGTGAATTTTGAAGTCGACCGCCGACGCGTATCAAACCGTTCTTATCGAGGATTGGATTTAAAGATAAAATTTCACTCCCCTTTATTCCCCCCGATTCAGAGAGCTGCTTGATTTCAAGTTTAAATTGAGTTTGTTGAACGCGTTTTTATATTCGAATTTCTGTTTCTGTGAATTCGCGTGCCTAAATTTTGCCTCGAAATGGATTAGATTTAAAAAACGCAAGCAATAAGCAATTATCCGAATTAACGAATTGTAAGATGAGAAATTATTGAAAATTTCTGTCGATTCTATCTTTGAAATAAGACAAGAGGTCTTCCTTAAACCGGGCACATATTGGAGAGGTAATTCATATGAAATTGGCCACGTATGTTCAGACTGACTCAATCACGATGGACCTTTAAACCATGTTTTATTTTTAATGAATTCTCGCGGTAATTGACCTCGTGAAAGTGCGTCAGCTGGATTGTATTCGGTTTGTACGTGTCGCCACTCGCACGCGCCCGTAATTTTCTAAATTTCGCCCACGCGATTTGATTCAAAAACTTTCAACATGTTGGGAGATTTTCTGAGCCAATGTAATACGATTGTAGAATCACACCAAAAAATGGTTTTACTTGACATGAAGTGTAAAGTCGATTGTATATCGCGATTTAGACGTGCGAGTGTTAAAGCCCCGCATAATTCTAGCCGCGGTATTGTAGTCTCTTTTAACGGAGCTATTCGCGATTAAGTGCACAGCAGTTAGACGGTAACATCTCCTTGACCGTTGCGCGACCGAATATACAAACAAGCACCAAAGCCTAACTTGCCAGCATCGCAGAACCTATGCACTTGGATCTCCTTGTTATCATCGATAAATAGCCGTCGAACGATCGAAAGATTATTTGCTAGTTCGATTTGATTCGCGAACGTCGACCATAATGTGTATATAGCCGCCGGCACAAATTCATCTCATTTTAACTTCGATTTACAACACTGCTGCACAATTAGTTTAGCTATAAAAATGACCAGTCCTAACAATTCTAATGGATCGAAAATTTTTTGCATTTCAGAAAATATGATTCGTTCTGTTACGTTACTTAAGCTGATTAAACGCGTAGTATGGAGTAATTGATCGCGGCGTGCGTTCCAAGATATACCTAACATACGTAGAATCGGATCACGATCAAATTTATACTTCAATCGCGCTTTCGGATAAATCGGCGAAAATTTGCTCATTGCTCGATGCCCATTTTCTTATATTAAAACCGCCGAGTTTTAGTAATGCTGCCACTTGATCACGAATCTCGACAAGTTTGTCGTAGGTGTCGGCACCGGTAAGTAAATCGTCAACGTACAAATCTCTCTTTAACACGCGTTTGCCGATCGGATATCTCGCCCCCTCGTTGTTCGCGAGTTGATGTATGGTGCGAATTGCCAAATAAGGCGAAGAGGATATTCCAAACGTAACTATATTTAATTGAAAGGTAGAAATTTGATTATTATCATACCAGAAAATTTTTTGATATTTCCTATCGTCGGGATGCATCATGATTTGCCAATACATTTTCTCAATGTCAGCGGTAAGAACGAATTTATGCATGCGAAATTTTAATAAATGACCGAAAGTTTATCTTGAATAGTGGGGCCTACCAATAGATAATCATTTAATGATTTATTCTTATTTACTTTGGCCGAAGCGTCGAAAACGAGGTGCACCTTAGTTGTAGTGCTTGGAGATTTTACGACCGCGTGAGGAAGGAAATAGCTGTCGTCATTTTTGTCCGTAACTAGTGACACATGTCTCATATCGATATATTCCTGCAGCACGCGCTCGTATTCTACTTTAAGCGCCGGATCTGCCTCGAGCTTTTTACATAAATTATCAAATCTTCGTGAAGCGATTGATTTTATATTGCCGAAATTACATGCGACAGGGCGAAATGGTAGGCGAACTATATACCGCCCTTCTATATTCCGAGTAGTATTGATGTTACAATGCTCCTCACAATCTAATTTTAATTTACTTAATTTGCATATGACATGCTTCTTTCGTCTACTGTTGGATATACCGCCTACAACAACCCAACCTAATTGCGTTTTTTGAATGAAAAGGTCACAATCGCCTTGTAAAAGATTAATTTGTCCTATTGAAAATAAAGATAAAGTAGCTTCTGAACCTATGAGCATATCTACAGGGCGAGGTAAATGAAACGACGGATCGGCCAATTTGAGATTCGCTGGAATCTCGACGAATTCGTGGGAAACAACTCCATTTGGAATGGAATCAGAATTCGACGGGAAGATTAAAAAAGATAAACATTTTTTGAACTCGTTATGGATTGAATAAATAGATGTTGTAATCATTTCCTTTGAAAACGTGTTCATGCCATTAATTGCACCGATAGGCACCGTGCACGATTGGATAGGAAGTTTAAGTCGATGTGCTAAATTTTCTGTGATGAAATGTGCTGTTGCATATGTATCTAATACGGTACGGCATTCTAGAAAATTACCATAGACATCTTTGAGTCGAACTAACGCGCTCATTATTAATTGACAATGAAGAGTCTCAGAAATGGTTTTAAACGACTGTATTTTCAGTCAAACCTGTTTATCTTCAACCTTCGTAGTCGAGTGTCTTCGTTGCGCGTTTTGATTTGTATTTGAATTGACCCCGTCATCCCTATGTAGCGTGTTATGATATCGCGAACATTATGGCAATGCGAACGCGTGCACGTGCCGCCGTGTGACTGTAAGCAATTTTTACATAATTTAAATTTTTTAACTATCTCCCATCTCTCTGCTATCGACGCCTTAATGAGACCCGGACATTTGAATAATGAATGCTCCTTGCTTTTACACACAGGACAATTTGACGATTTTTCCTAGGTCAAGAATACTCGAGCGGATGTATTATCCTTTCTTAGTTTAAAACGATTTGCGTTAACGTTCAAAAGTTTCCGTTTGTAACCGGATGGTCGACATGTCCGTGACATGTTATGTTCTAATGCTTGTGAGCGATGCGTTAATTGAGAAACGAATGTATAAAATTGCGCGAGAGTGAGTAAATGGTCTGAATCAAGCGTTCTTTCCCATTCGGTACGCATGTCTCGCGGTAATGTTCTCTCCAATAAACGTCTGATCATTAATTCGTGATTATTCACGTCCAATGAAGTTAGGATGTTTACGTATTGACGTACGCTATCGCTGACTTGTTGCACTTCCTTCGATGAAAGTTTTGATTGCGGAGTTATTTCAATGATCGCGTCGAGATGCCGATCTATTAGGAATCGCTTCTTTTCGTATGTATCTACTAAAAATTTCCATGCCCTTGCGTAGCTTTCCTCACTTAAGTCGAATACTTATATTTTCGTTAACGCGTTTCCTTTCAAAGAATCTTCTAAATAGATAAATTTTTGCAAGTCGGTTATATCATTGCGCGCGTCAATCAGTGATTTGAATGCATTTTTATATGATAAACAGTTGTCTAACGAGCCGTTCAACTCTGGAAGTTCCGCGACCGGAAGTTTCATGGGTTGCAAATTATTGTTTTGTTTGCGGGTTGTATTTAATGTTTCATTTCGCGTATTATTCATGTTGGATAATGCGTCAATTTACGCAGCAAGTGAGTAGTAACGATCTTCAATATCCGTAATCTTGTCTTGATTTTCGTCGTCGCTGTTTAAAAGGTTTAATTCGTCGTCATACTCTATATACGCGGTGATTAATTCTTTTGTACCCTTCAATCGAAATTTTAAATTTGAAACATCTTGACTATTTTCATTTACAAGTCTTTGTAAATTGGTTAATCGCGATTTAAGGGTCATACGTTTTCGTGCGATATACTACTGTGATCAAAAAGTAAGGTGAAATTGTCATTTAAAGCTCCCGGGCATTAGAAAGGCAGGTAAATTTTTTTCTTAGATTGGTAGGACTGTCTATAACATATGCCAAGTGTCTGTTTGTTAAGAGGTTTAATTATCTCCGAGTTACACGTGTTTTTGTAAACAACCAGAAGTGAATTTTTCGATTCTTACAATGGGTAATTTTGTTGAGCAAAGAACTTACATCAAATTTTGTTTGCGAAACGAATATTCTTGTGTGGATACGTTGAAAATGTTGCGGAAGGCCTTTGATGATCAAACTATGGCACGAAAAAACGTTTATCAGTGGTAAAACGAGTTCAAAGCGGGCCAAGAACGCGTTGAAGACGAACCGCGCTCTGGACGACCATCAACGTCTACCGACGAGGGCCACGTCCAAAAAATCAAAGATTTGGTGCTTGAAAATCGTCGATTGATAATTAGAAACCTCGCTGATAGTGTTGGAATATCATTTGGCTCAGCCCAAACCATTTTGAAGGATGTTTTGTGTCTCAAACGCGTCAAGTCTCGATTGGTGCCAAAATCGCTCAATTTTTTGGAAAAAAAGCGTCGCGTTGATGTGTGTAAAACTTTGCTTTCTGATTATCAGGACCACTTGAAATGCATCATTACTGTAGACGAGACTTGGATCTATGCATACGACCCTGAAACCACCGACCAATCCAGCGATTATCGTGCAAAAGGTGAAGCAAGACCGAAAAGACCACGGCAAAGTCGATGAAAAATCAAGGTCATGTTGACAGTTTTCTTTGATTATCGTGGTGTGGTTCACTAGGAATTCCTGCCGCCGGGCCAAACTATCAACAAAAAATATTATTTGAGCGTTATGCGTCGTTTGCGTGAAGCTATTCGTCTGAAACGGCCGGAATTATGGGCGAACAACTCTTGGTTCCTTCATCACGATAATGCACCATGTCATACTGCATTGGTTCTTCGCGACTTTTTTGCCAAAAACTCGACTCATATCGTTCCGCAATCACCGTATTCGCCTGATTTGGCTCAGTGCGACTTCTGGCTATTCAGCAAACTCAAAAGGCCAATGTGGGGACGCCGTTTGGACACGATTGAGGAGATAACCGAGTCGAAGAAGGTCTTGATGGCTATACTGGAAAAAGACTATTCCGACTGTTTCGAGGACTGGAAAAAGCGTTGGCAAAAGTGCGTTTTATCGGACGGGGATTACTTTGAAGGGGATGAAATTGATTTGGAAGAATAAATAAAGAATTTACATTTTATAAACAAATTCACCTTACTTTTTGATCACAGTAGTATTTTACGCGATCCATAATGAACATAAAATGAAAAGAGTAAAATGAAATAAAAATAAAAAAGAATCACGCAAATCTTGAAATAATAAGTTAAACGAGATCAAAATGAAAATTAAATGTCAAAAATTAATTATGTCGCAGTATTCGTAAATTCAAAAACTATCCAAAAAGGTGATATAGATTTATTAAATGAAATAAGAAAAATCAATTAATTGCGATCAATCCCGATAGAATATTGAATTGTTAACATGAAGTATCGGAAATGTATGAATACACGTTTTCAATATTCACTAAATAATTTGAATAAATTAATTAATAACCGATATTTTGTTATAAATGACGAATAAATATCGTTGCTGATCAAACGAATTTGTTAAACAATGTTATTAAAACAATGAGGAGTTATTGAATTGTTGATAAATAATTTGATTTAATTGAAATAAATTATGATTAAATTATTATTTATTAAACACGAAATTAGATGTTTGAGGTTATGTAATTAATCCTTAAAACTGTCACGAAATATAAACGGAATAAATATCATATACGTGTTGTTAATAATTTAATTAAATAAAATAATTTATGATCAAAATTATTATTTGTTAAACACGAAATTAAATGTTATTATTATATATTAAATTCTTTGATTGAATTTGAAATATAAATTGATTGATTTTGGAATATAAATTGTAACAACTACTATGTACGTTAATATTAACAAATAAATTTAATTAATGTAAAATGAATTATTATTAACTTATTATTTAATGAACACTAAATTAAATAATTAATATTAGTTAATTAATCTTTCAATTTATTCGAAGTATAAAACGAATCAATTATTATATTAATGAAATAATTCGTCACGTAATTCGGCTTCGCGTGGACCAATGCACAATCCTTTTGAAACTCGCAGAAAATTGTATTTTCGACAATTTGTCGAATTAAGAAAAAATATATATGAGTATGGAATAATATGTAAAATGGTTTCGACGCTTTGTCGAAACGCGAAATATATATTTATAATAAATATGTATTGAATTAGTTACATATGTTGGTATGTGTATATAATAAATTAAACATATGAATAATTAATAATTAATCATAATACGCTTAAGCGATTAAATAATTGATCTTTGCACAAATAACTTTAAGCGAGAAAATAATTTACTGAATTTAATTAGCCGTCATTAATTAATTAATTATTGTTTTAAATTATAAAAAAAAACGATTAAATTAAATTGAAATTGAAACTTAATATTACAAGTTTGCTGTTAATATGAAATTATAAAAGAGGATAGAACGAAGAATCAATTATATAAAGTAATTTGATTTGAGTATTTTTTTTTTTTTAATTTTAGTTAAAAATTTGCGAAAATTAAATTGAAAATATACTTAAAAATACTTAGATTGTTCTATTGTTGTTCTATTGCCGTCGCTTTGCGGAATTCGCGATCTCCAGGTTACCGCCAAGACCCAATGCGTTGCTTCTTCTTCCAACCTCACAGGAGGCACCAAATGTTACGTCGGAAAACAGTGAATTATTCGCTCTTTTCCTAGTTTATTTTTCTTATCAAATAACCAGCTCTTCTCGCGTTCTTCTGGACGTTGAGATTAATTGTTGCGATGAGGATAATACTGTGGTGTTAAATAATTGAAACACAATTTTGAGCCAATGTGGGAATTCCCTTTATTGGCTCGAAGAAAAATGCACGATGCCATAAAGGACCCCACAATGACAATACAACTTTGTTTATTGAATATATAATTATGTATATAGACGTGGTATGCGACGATATTCTATGTGTAACAACGTTATTCGACCGAAGCTTCCAGATCTTGTGTGTGTAAGACAAGAAAAGAAATAGTGCAAGTAGGTTTTATCTGCGTGACTACGAGGTCTGGTTATTAAATAACGAGACTGGTTACGAAAAAGGGTTTTATTATAAAAATTATTCTACATTCGAATGCTCCCCTTCAATATATTCCCCTTCCCTTGCCACACACCTTTCCATACGTTTTTTCCATTGATCGAAGCAGTGCTGGAAGTTTTCTTTGGTGAGGGCCTTTAGGAGCTCTGCCGTTTTTTGCTTTACCGCTTCCATCGACTCAAATCGGGTCCCTTTCAAAGTAGATTTTATCTTCGGATACAAAAAAAAGTCGCACGGTGCCAAATCTGGCGAGTACGGCGCGTGTTTGAGCACTGGAGTGTGCTTACTGGCCGAATACTGCTTCACAGATAGCGCGTTATGGGCAGGTGCGTTGTCCTGGTGCAAAATCCACGAGTTGTTCTTCCACAACTCGGGCCCTTTCTTACAAACTCGTTCTCGCGGTGTTGCCAAAACTGACAAATAATAAGTCTGGTTGACAGTCTGACCCTCTGGAACCCATTCAGTCATCATGATACCGTTAATATCGAAAAAAACGATCAACATTGCCTTGAATTTTGCTTTGGACATCCTTGCTTTTTTGATTCTGGACGATTCAGGCGTCTTCCAATGCATCAATTGCCGCTTTGTTTCAACATCGTATTGAAAAATCCACGTTTCGTCGCAAGTAATAATGTTTTTCATCAGTCCAGAATCTTTTTTTAACCTTTCAAGGAAATCTGAGCAGACCTGTTGACGCAAGAGCTTTTGGTCAGGAGTCAGGTTTTTTGGCACCAACTTCGCACTGACTTTTGTCATGTGTAATTCTTTGTGTAAAATTTGTCTAACCATTTCTTTATCAGCGCTTACAGCCTCGGCAATCATTCGGATGCTCATCCGACGATCTGCACGCACAATTCGGCTGATTTTGGTCACTGTTTCCGGAGTTAAAACAGTGACAGGGCGACCTGGGCGTTGGTCATCTTCAGTGCTCACTCGGCTCTCACTGAAGCGCTTACACCACTCAAAAACACGCGCACGAGATAGAGAATTGTCCCCATAGACCTCTTGCAACAATTTACAGCACTCAGTCGGAGTTTTTTTTAATTTAACGAGAAATTTGAGATTGAGACGTTGCTCCTGTTTTTTGTCACATATGGTTTTCGGCACGAGAAAAAAACACGTTCGTTTCAAACTGCTACTGCACAAATACAATAATAGTGAGGAGAACGTGTTTTGGTACGTGCATAGACAAGATATCTAGATACCTAACGCACTACTCGTTTTTTTCCCCACCTCTTTACGGCGCCCTCTAGGCGCGCAGTCTCGTTATATAATAGCCAGACCTTGTATATCTCGACCGTGGTCCGCAAGATATTGACGCGTCTAAGCGAATTTTTCTCATCGACGAATTTCCCCACCGCTTGCGTCTTGCGTCCCTCCTTGCCCCCCGCGACGATCGGTTTTTGTTTAACGGAAATTTCCGCGGTAAATGCGTGAGACTCGCTGCAGCGTGTACGATCAAGATCGCGGCGCTCCCCCTGTTTCCACCTTTTTACGCGCGAACGTAAACACGTCAAAATTTCGCGTTCTTGAATATTCGCGCGCGGCAACAAAAATTATCTTCGGTTGACCGAAAATCATTTAAGGCCCATAAACACGTTTTTCGCCATTTATAGTTTGAAACATCAA
This sequence comes from Chalcis sispes, assembly GCA_949987625.1. NCBI lineage: Eukaryota > Metazoa > Arthropoda > Insecta > Hymenoptera > Chalcididae > Chalcis > Chalcis sispes. The sequence goes on along the minus strand of OX465096.1, from coordinate 39,440,352 downwards.
ATTCATCTTATTTCGAATACGGATAAATTTAAAAGTTAAAAGTCCTTTAGGTACCCTTCTGAACTTAAAGTCATGTTAGGTATAACTGACAAAGTTATTTCATTTAAATAAATAAAATTCACGATTAAAAATAAGTTTAACACAAATGCGTGAAAAAGATGATAACGAATTTCTCTTGATTAAAATTTGCATAATATTTATATATAACACATCTTTCAATAAGTCCCGAGACTAACAACGAAAACACCATTTTTTTTTCAAAAAGTATTTTTATTTATCAATATAATCTCCTTTTAGAGCGATACAATCTTTCCAACGCCTTTCCAACATTTCCATACCATGTTTATAGAAGGATTTATCCTTTGCTTTAAAATAGGCTTCAGTTTCGGCAATGACCTCCTCATTCGAGCCAAATTTTTTTCCCTAGAGCATTTTTTTGAAATCAGCATAGAGCCAGTAGTCGCTGGGGGCTAAATCTGGCGAATACGGGGGGTGAGGAAGCAAATAAAAGCCCAATTCGTTCAATTTTGCCGTTGTTTTCATGGACTTGTGGCATGGTGCATTGTCTTGGTGAAAAAGGATTTTTTTCTTCTTTATGTGCGGTCGTTTTGCTGCGATCTCCTCCTTTCAACGTACCAACAAGTCAATATGATAATCACTGTTTATCGATTTACCTTTTTCCGGGTAGTCAATGAAAATCACGCCATGTGTATTCCAAAAAACAGACGCCATGACTTTGCCAGCAGACTGCTGCGTTTTTGGACGCTTTAGGCGGCTTTCGCCAGCCATGCGCCACTCAGATGATTGCCGATTCGACTCTTGAGTAAAATGATGTATTCATGTTTCATCCACGGTCACGTATCGACGCAGGAAATCATTTTTATTGCGAGTAAATAGCGATAAACAGCTCTCTGAATCGTCGACTCGCTGCTATTTTTGTTCCACTGAAAGCAATCGCGGCACCCACTTGGAAAAAACCTTTTTCATGCTCAATTTTTCATGAAGGATTGCAAATACGCTTCCAGATGATATCTGTGTTATTTCTGCAATCTCACGGACCTTCACTTTGCGATTTTTCATTACAATTTTTAACACTTCACTCACATTTTCCTGTGTAACGGCTTCCAATGGCCTACTCGAACGGTCGGCATCGTTTGTGTCTGTACGACCACGTTTAAACTCAGCATACCAACGATTTGTCGTTGGTTTGGATGGAGAAGGGTCCGAGTAATGTTTTTCAAGCTATTGCTGGGCTTCTATGGTGTTTTTACCCATTAAAAAACAATGTTTTATCAACACGCGAAACTCGCTTTTTTCCATTTTTCAAATAAATTACAAAGTGACTTTACTCTAACTTCGATAACTCTGCTGTCTGTAATCTGATCAAAATGAAATTTTCACTAGTTCTATGTAAAGGTTTGCACTCTATGGAAACGTGGCCAGTTTGGTACTACTAGCACCATCTCTGGGTTAGTCTCGGGACTTATTGAACGATGTGTTAAAAGAAAAGTTTTAGTACTAAATCATAAGACATGTAAACTTCGATATTCTATTTCGTCGTTACAAAACAATTTTTAATTCCATTAAGCTTATTAAAAAATTTTTAGTGTTAAATTTTAATTTAACCTTATCGTCACGAGTGTATAGAATAATTTTAAAAAATTTAGCTCGAAAAACTTAAGAAAAAACCAGGTGTACCCTTATAAAAAATAGGGGATGCTACTCTTGAGTACAGAAGCAATGCTCACTGAAGCGTCTTTTTAAAAAAATTAAATGACGTTCGTTTTATTAAAAATTCTAACTCGCTCTTGAGATAATAAAAAAAAGGAATTTATTTTTGAGAGTGAACCACAAGGGTGGCTTATAAATTCAATGGGTTTAAGGTTTGTAGATTAAGATTTTAAAAATTTTTAATAACATAAAAGTGAAAAAACAGTTGGCATGTAAATAAAAAGAAAAATAAAAAAAATTCACTGTTAATCTTATAACGATCAAGTACTAGGGTGTAGTAAACTCCGGTATACAAGGGTAGTCCCAAAAGTACCCGACCTGACTTATGAATACAGGTAGTTTTAAAAAAACAATTACTGCGATTGACAATACCACCTTTTAACAACTTAATGTAAAAAATTCATAACGGTACGTTTATTATTATTTTTTTTACAGACATCCAAAGTGAACGCTCTCAGTGAATTTGTAAATATGGAAAAAATCGGGCATCGTTATGTGATACAATACTTTCATTTGAAAGGTCTAAGTCCAACCGATATCAAAGCCGAGTTGGATTCTACTCTGGGGAAGTCTGCTCCTTCGTTTACAACGGTCAAATATTGGGTAGCTGAGTTTAAGCGAGGTCGTACGAGCTGCCAAGATGAACACCGCAGTGGTCGACCAAGTGAGGTCACTGCGTCAGAAAATGTGAAGAAAATCCACAAAATGGTATTGGATGACCGTCGACTAAAAGTGCGCGAGATAGCAGACATGGCAGGCATTTCAAAAAGTGCTGTGCATCGCATTTTGACCGGAAATTTGGACATGAGAAGGCTTTGCGCAAGATGGGTGCCGCATTTGCTCACAATGGAGCACAAACAGCAACGTGAGGATGTTTCCATCGAGTGTTTGACAATGTTTCGCAGCAGTAAAGCCGAGTTTTTGCGTCGATTCATAACCATGGACGAAACATGGATCCATCATTTTACACCTGAGACCAAGGAGCAGTCAAAGCAGTGGACTAAAAAGGAAGAACCGGCTCCAAAGAAAGCAAAGACAGTTCAGTCAGCTGGCAAGGTCATGGCATCCGTTTTCTGGGATGCGCGTGGAATAATATTTATTGATTATCTCGAAAAAGGAAAAACAATCAACGGTGCATATTATGCAGCCTTATTGCAGCGTTTGAGTGATGAAATCAAGAAAAAACGGCCCCATCTGACGAAAAAAAAAGTGTTGTTTCATCACGACAACGCACCAGTCCACACGCGCGTCATTGCGATGGCTAAAATCAATAAGTTGAAGTTCGAATTGCTTTCTTACGCACCCTATTCGCCAGATCTGGCTCCCTCGGATTATTTTCTTTTTCCGAATTTGAAAAAATGGCTCAGTGGCAAAACATTTGCCAACAATGAAGAGGTAGAGTCTGCGGTTAATAGGTATTTTGAGGAGCTTGACGGTTCCTACTATAAAGCGGGTATCGAAGCTATTGAACATCGTTGGGAAAAGTGTATTGAACTGAAAGGAGAATATGTTGAAAAATAAAAAACATTTTCGCAATTTTTTTACTGTTTTCTTTGTCGGGTCGGGTACTTTTGGGACTGCCCTCGTATAAGAATGCTATATCTTCGTTTTTCATTTATTTTTTAGATGAAATTTTTTTTCAATAAAAGCATTAAGATGAATTCAAAAGTTAATTAGTAAATAATCATCTATATCACAGTACAATAATAAAATTACTTCAAAGGTAACATACCTCCAGAAAAAACTTTTTTTACAAAAATTCCGGAACCTGTCAACAACAGCGCCGCACTTCTTATCTTACTTAGCCTTTAATACTGTGTTCATAAGAACGATTTCTAGTGGTTGAACTTGCAGCTGGTCGCAGACCAATAGCGTTGTTATGATTACACCACGTGAATGTTGTCTGCTTGGTATTCCTTGCATGCGTGTGTGCACCTCTGTGTGTGTATGTGTGTAGATATAAGGTCTCTGCAGATCGTCACTTCTGCAATAGTTTGTTATTACAAACCCTCTTTACTTTAGACATGTTTTTTTTTTTAAGGAACTGATCCCAGTCGTCATCCAGATCTTCACCAGAAGTCTTGCCTTAGGACAAGTCCTCCAACTCTTCCTCGATGGATTGCATTTTCGCCGTTTTGTGAAAACTGCATCCTCTAACCTTTCGGATTCTATGGTTGATGAATGGATAATTATAACATTGTAAATAATTGTAATCTATCTTTAGTTTCTATTTTGTTTATTTTCTATTTATATGGAAAGTAGAAGAAACGACAGAGGCCCGCATGATGGAGAAAACACGCTTAACTGTTTGCTTCTGTCAATGTATTTTGAATCAACAATTTTTTATATTTTTGCTACCATGAGCGCCTTTTTTGTACTTTTTTTATTAAATTTTGTATGAAGTCATTATTTAAAATTTATTTCTCATAATAATTAGCACAATTAATAATTACTATGAGTTAGAAAAAATATATATATGTTCTGATACTTCCCTCTCTCTCTCTCCCTCTCTGGTGAGTAGATCTTACACTTGAATTTTCGCTCCATTTTACGCACTCTTTTCTGCTGTTTTCTGCCTTCGGGCGTTTTTCTGTTGTAGACTATGGCATGCTTCACACTGCAATCTACTGTTTTATTTATTATTGTACTGCTGATTGCTGTCTACAGACTGCTTATTCTAATTCTTTCTACTGCCGTGGTTTTGAGGTTAGCTTGATAGCAACAAATTTTTGGCGTGCATATAAGGAACAACTCCATACCAGTCCTACCATCTATTATTTTAATTTGGACATCTTACCTATACATTTAGCTGATAAGAAAGCTGCCTGTCTTACACCTTGGATAACACTGCTTTATTTATTTTCTCTATAACTATAGTTAATTAGCGACACTTAGCTCATTTACCGACTATTGTATTTCTGCGGTAATTCTTGTTTTTTTTTTATTTTCATCTCTTACAGTGCCTTGCTATAAATTACTTTTGTTATCGCTTGTTAATCTATAATTGCTTTATTTTAGTTGTTATTAGTTTGCGTTTTTAATCGAATTAATTACATTTAATTAATTAATTTAATTAAATTATATCAACTTATCAATTTTATTTTATCTTTATATATATATTTACCTTTATTTTTATATTTATTTTATATTTTTTATTTTATTTTAATATTTATTTTATATTTTTTATTTTATTTTTATATTTATTTTATATTTTTTATTTTATTTTTATATTTACTTTATATTTTTGTTTATTTATTGTTTATTTTTTGTTTATATATTTTTAAGTCAAAACTACGTTTTATCTTATATTTATACTTCGCAATGCCGTCGAAATGCGCAACATGTCTTAGGGATTTTACGGCCGCATCTAAACCTCAGCAATGTTCTAAATGTGGAAACCTCTTCCATTCTACTTGTGTAAAATTACTAAAAATAAGAGATGATACCGTCGCTGTCATTAAGGTTTGTAACCCTTGTCTAGCGGATGCAAACTCTATGAGTGAGCGATCTAGGACTAGTTCTTTTGGCTCTACTTCCAGCACCACCAATCCTGGAACTCCAATAGATACATTCTCTCGTCCTTCTACTCTCTCTACTGCAACTACTGCAACGCAGCAAACACAAGATCTACTCTCAGTTTTAGTATCCAAGATGGACAAACTTGATTAGCTTGACACTATGGCTTCATAGATAAACTCGATGGCTTTGACTGTTGCAACTCTAGAATCGAAGATGGGGAACATCACTTCCACCCTTTCTCAGCGTATTGATTCTAACGACCTCAGGATTATAATACTACAATATCTACTTCTGTCCCTCCCTCTCTTCATACTTTATCTCCTCTCTCTATTCCTCCTTATGGTTCGAGGCATTGTCCCGATGAGGATGCTCTTTCAGGCTGCCATTTCAATGCCAACTCGATTCGAGCGCACATTGAGCTGGTCAGGCTCTTCTTGGCTTCTCGCCCTTATTTTCACGTAATTGCTGTAACTGAGACTAAACTTGGTTCCATTGTTGATGACTTTGGTATTACTTGAGGATTTCATGTTGTACCGTTGTGATCGTAACACTAGAGGTGGCGGTGTTGCGCTTTATATACATAATTCACTTTCATCTACATTTTTATGTTCCTCGACGCTTGTCTGGATCACTCGGCCTGGCCCACATGCTCCATTTTTAGCAAATAGTGATTTTATTCCCTCACTTACCTCTGTTATACACAAAAATAGCACTAAAATATTGCTTGGCGATTTCAACACTGATCTCTCTGTTCATAGCGATGATGCTAATTTCCTGATGAGCATATTCAATGAGAACTCGCTATACTGTGTACCTTACGAGAATACACATCATACTGCTACATCAGATACCTGGCTTGATTTATGCATTGTGGATGCCAACAATGTTGTCCTTGATTACTGGAAGACGGTTTCACCATTTATTGACGGACATGACTTGATTGCTGCAACTGTACGTTCCTCTCTCACTAAACCACAACTACAAAATTTTACATTTCGTGACTTTAACTCAACGGACACAACTGCTTTACTGACATACTTACGTACAAACGTCTGCTCTATTTGTGCTGGTGCTACTCCTTTGGAAGATCGCTTTACCTGCCTTTATTCACATCTTAATGACGCAATTGCATTATTCGTGCCTACTAAAACCGTCCGTCAGAGGAGCACCCACCGGCCCTGGTACAATCCTGAAATATATAGACTACTAGATGACAGAGACAGACTTTACAGACGTTTCAAACGCTCTCGACTATTGTCAGACCTTTACAAATACAGGACGGCTCGTGATGCTGTTTTCCGCCTTATCACATCGGCTAAACAACGCTACTATAACGACAGACTGTCTCATATCTCAGACTCGAGAGCCCTGTGGAAGGAGCTTCGCCATCTTGGTATTTGTGCGCCGGCTACAGCATCGCATCAGACTTTTTCTGCTTCTAAACTGAATAAATACTTTGCGGATGTGGCCCATGATCCAAATGCTCTTTCAATTAATGAATTTGTTTCTTCTCTCAGCTCCGAACTTACCTATAAACCACTATATAGTTTCAGCCCTGTTACCCTTGCCGAAGTACGCAGCGCAGCCTCTTATTCTGCGTCCCAAGCTAGAGGATTTGATGGCATCCCACAAGCGTTCATCATTGACACCTTTCCCGTATTTGGATCTACTATATGCAGTATTATAAATGATTCACTCAAGGACTCTATTTTTCCATCCATCTGGAAAAATTCTCTTATAATTCCGCTGAACAAGACTCCGTCGCCTAAAAATATGAGTGACGTTCGTCCTATCTCGTTGCTGTCGTTTCTCTTGAAAATTTTTGAGCGCGTTGTCCACCAACAGCTCTACAACTATTTGGAGACCAGAAAGTTGTTTGATCCTTTTCAAACTGGTTTTCGAAAGGGACACAGCACTCAGACGGCACTTCTTAAATTGACAGATGATATAAGGGCAGGAATGTATAAGCGCTGTGTTACTTTGCTACTCATGTTTGATTTCAGCAAAGCCTTCGATAAAGTCTGCCATGTTACATTGCTGCGTAAGCTACTTACTCTGGACGTTTTGCCAGATGTTGTCAGATGATTTGCCTCCTACCTGTCAGGTAGGAAACAGTCAGTATTGGACGCCAATGACTGCCCTTCCGCATTACTGCCACTCAACACAGGAGTCCCTGAAGGTTCTGTACTCGGTCCTCTACTATTTCTTATTTACATCAATGATGTTGCTGTCGGCTTTGACTCCTTGATTAGTCATCTCGTTTATGCGGATGACCTTCAGATTTATTTGACGTTTCCTCTGTCTGACATTACTACTGCGATTCAACTAATGAGTTGACAAGCGCAGCTCGTCTCTAAGTGGGCCGATGCAAACAACCTTAGTCTGAATGTCCGTAAAACTAAAGCTATAGTATTCGGATCTTATTATTACATTAACTTACTCATGCGTATGAACGTCCATGGAGTTATTGTTAAAGGTTCACTTGTTAAATTTGAATCCTCTGTTTGTAATCTTGGAGTGCATATTGACTCTAAATTAAATTGGAAAGTACACACGTCACATGTGTGTCGTAAAGCCATTTCGCTGTTATATCGCCTCAATTATTTTCGTCGTAGTACGAACTTTTTATTAAGGAAACACCTCATCTAAGCTACTGTTTCCTTTGTTGGATTACTGTAGTTTAGTCTACAGCGATATTTCTCAGGAACAAGATTTGAAACTTCAAAGGGTTATCAACTCTGGTATACGTTATATCTATGGTTTAAATAGGCGTGAGCACATCTCCTCGTATAGAGTCTCCCTTGCTTGGCTGACCACTGGAGCTCGAAGACAATTTTTCAGCTTCTGCTCTCTTTTAAATGTTCATAGACTCGGCCCCCTCTTATCTTTTTGAGAAATATCAGTGGTCCCAGGTGGGGAGGCCTTCACGGAGGGATGTGAGACCGTTGATTATTCCTCCCTCGGCTACACTGTTCTACGACAAGTCATTTACTGTTTCCTCCTCTCGACTCTGGAACAGCCTCCCTTCTACCTTTTATTCCATCTCTTCCTACTCTTCCTGCAAATCTTCAGTCTTTGCTTTCCTTCTTTCTTTTGAGAGAGAGCATCCACTTGCGCCTCAAGCCAGTATGTAATATTAATATTTTTATTTTATTATATTCGTTCTAAAATTAAAAAATTTAAAATTTAAAATTTAATTTATTATATTTCGATTTCTGGCTTGAGCCTTTTATAGTTTTTAAAATTTTTGTTATTAGTGTTACTATTAGCTCTATATTTACATATTTTGCTTTGTTTTTAATAGAGTTTAATTTTAAGTTCTAGTTTTAGTTTGGTTATTATTTTTAATTGTTATATTGCTTATTGTTATATAGTTTCTGTTTAGTTTTTTAGTTATATTATTTTTTATTATTTTAATTGTTATTTTGTTCTTTATTATTTCTGTTATACCACGTACAACAAAATGTACACAAATTAACTATTATCTATCTATCTATCTATCTCTCTCTCTCTTTCGATGCCATCGACGAACTCTTCTTTGCAGGACTTTTCCATGTCTTCACCTTCTCCTGAGCAGTATGTCCGACGTAGACAAGGGGCCTGAAAAACTTGCACTTTCCCAAATTTTCTGATTAATTAGAAAAATTTTGGACAGCTCTACGAAAGTGCATAAATATAGCGTGAATTTATTTCAAGTAACATAACTTATTCAAATCTCAACAAAATATAAATTTATCCACCGGATCTTTACGAGCCAGGAAGCCCTACGTCCCGGTCTACTTCAAGGAACCAACAGCTAATATAAAGGACTATAAGAGAATGAGAGACAGGGAGAAAGGAAAGGATCTAATAATATAAGAATAAGCAGTGAATATATATTATATATATATATATATATATATATATATATATATATATATATATATATATATATATGTATAATCTAATAATAATAATATTAAAAGTATTCAATTATTTCAATATGTTTTACTTCCAGCGCACGTTATAACATCGTGAGTTTTAGTGCGCCTTATCGCTCTACAATTTAACTTGATCTCATCAAAACCTTGTTCGTCGTCATCACCATCATCGTTAGTTTCATTACAAAATTATGAATCTATAAGTCTTTTTATGTTATCAAAATTAATTTTTGTTCAATTTAGAGAGTTTAATGTTATCCCCTTTACTTTGCAGTACTCGAGAAATTTCCACGTCGAAAATGCTACTAATTTATAAGAGTAAAATTTGGGTCCACCCGAAAGAAAGATTTCGATGTATGCGTTGAGACTGCATGTGCCGAGTTCGTCTGCCATGTCGCCGAGTAAGAAGCCATTCGGGGGAACATATTTGTTTTTATTTATCTCATTACATACAGAAATACACGAGTCTCTATCGTAATAAAGAACTCGTCGTCCTAGTTTTTCTAAATATGTATAGAATTTCAGTCGTGCTTATGTCGTTGTGGAAGCAACGATCACAACATTAGTACGGTGCTCTGGTTCTACAGCTACTTCTCTACAACGCGAGTTAACATATAATACTTGTTTATTTGCGGGCATTATATAAAATACTTCTTTCTCATGATCTGTTATAAGTTTTAAAAAAATTGTTTGTGTTTTTACAATTTCTGTTTGTTTTAAATTGCTAAACTGTGCAAATTTTCCCCAAAATGAATATCAACGTAATTTCGCCACTACTCGCAAACCGGCAAATTTTTCAATTTTTTCGGTGTCAATTGATATATCCTCGTCTTTCCCGTATTCGCGTATGTATTTTTGTTTAGCTACTTCATCGATACACCATAAAGGCCAACAACTTGCTTGTATTTCTTTTTTTTTTTTTCAATATACTTAAATACTCGGCAAAAAAACTACCTTTATCTGTGATTAAATCGAAACTTGTTACCATATAACGCCAAATAATAAATATTTCAATTATGCAATTACTAAGTTTGACGGCTTTACAAAGTTCATCGGATACCTAAGTCCCTAAAAGTTCGCATTTACTAACGTGTTTGTAATTAGAATATTCTTGTCGCATTTTTTCATAATAAGAACGACGCAGTGAAAAATAAAGCGGATTGTGAATTTTGTCGGGCAAAAGCGGCAAGAACAAATCACACGGGAGCAAAACTTTACATCTTACTAGATTCTCTACGCACGGCAGATCATTATTATTTCCGCATGTTAACTTGTTGCATTGCGCGCCCACAAGTATACGCGAATGCCCGAGAGGATATTTTTCTCATTTAAAATACATACGAATATAACGAACAAATTTCAGTGTATTTTATTTTATCATTAGTCAACTTTATAGTACGTAACGATATTCTCGTAACGCTGATTTAACGTTATCTTATTATTTAAAGAATGCCTTGATAAATAATTAACAATTTTAAATTTTTCTTGTTTTGTCTGATCAAATTCTTACTCCCAAATTTCACGCAACTCATATGCGAACGATTTTTTTTTTTTTTTCTTTGCTTGTATATTCTCGTAAGCCTTGGCGCAAGAGTAAGAATACAAAATTTTTTTATCACACTTATTTTTAAAGCACTTTGGACAGCCATGCATGTACACACTTTGATATTCAGACACAGTGCCTGTTTGATATTTTGCGTGAATATCTGTTTGGTTGATTTATGTCTATGCTACACTGTTTTAAAAAATGTGTCCAGAAAACATATAAGCAAGCGGAAGTGATCGTACACGGAATACAAAAGGATCTGTATTTCCAAAGGAATACAAACATTTTTTTAAAAGCTATGCATGCATGTCGCCAAATTTCCACATCCATTCGACAATACTCCATGATTTCTTTTTTAAAATCACACCCCCACTGCGATTTTTTGTCACTATTATATCAATCGAAAATACGAGTATTTTTCTCTCGCTACGCGACATAGAATCAAGTACGTAAAATCTTGCTTTAGGAAGTGGCCCGACATATTTTTAATTTTCGAATATGTTAAATATATGTGGAAAATAACTTCTTTCATTTTCGTTTTGTAAATTAAAATTTTTGGGTAAATGTCTCAATTTCATATGAAAATAATTAAGGCCTTTGCCACTCTAGGATTTTCAAAAAATCGTGTTGTTTTTTTTTTTTTTTGTCTTAAATTGTCTTTTAGAACCTCAAAAACGGTATGCCAAAAGAATATGGACGGGAAATATCTCTAAGTACTTATTTTTTAAAGTATAGTGCAAGGCTGGCAGGTAAGCAGGGAGTCTCTAATGACCAGAACGAATGGTGTTTATGGCAAAAAGCTGAAGCTACGAATAGTTTGGCTGAGTATAAATATAAGCCAGCTTTTTCAATTGAAATTTATAAAGCTATCAAGCCAGTCTACGAAGAATTGACCTAAGACGATTTTCTTACTTAATGCATCGGCGGTTATACTCAAAACTGTAATGAAAATTGTAATTCAACTGTGTGGACATTGGTCCCAAAATTTACTTCTAGTGGTAAAACTGCATTGGATATAGCTGTGGATTTGCGTGTACAATGACGGCTTTGCTTTCATTTTGCACATAATGAGAGCGATGAATTTAGAAATTGGCCTGAACAGTTAGAAAATGTACTTGGAGATTAACAAATAGCGCATAAAGCTTTCAGAGAGATCGCTGTCTGAAGCTGCAAAAAAGTGGAGAATTGCTTTAAAATCCAATAGAAAAGAAATGGTAAAGCAGGACACTAATCGAGAAGGTTAATTATATGAATCAGGCACTGCGGATCAAAGGTATTGCAAAATTTTTTATGACTTTCTATAACTTAAAGCTTTAAACGTGTTTATTTCAAAACTACATATTTTAAATTGGCCGCACCAATAACGAACGATTTTTATTTAATTCCCTTCAAATTTTAACAAAATCTTTAAAAATATATTGTCTAAATAAGTACGTAGAATTTTTTTGTTATACGACGTAGTTCTTTTGTTATTAACCCCTTACCTTACGATTTAATTTCTACAGTCTGTCAAGTAAGAGCGTGGTTGACTTCACTGACAGGTAATAAAAGATTTTGCTCTAATTCTTTCGCGAGCCGATAGAAGAAAGCTTTGCCCTTGATGCATTGTTAACAAAGATTCAGTTGTTGTTGATCTTTTAAAAGAGAATCACGTTAAACGCCATGAGTGCTAAGTACGCGTCGCGCTACGAGGCTGTGTTCCTTTGCATCCACCCGAAAGGTCCCAAAATGTCGCAATCAGCGGCTGCTAAATATATAAGAAAGTCGAAGGCATTTATACAAAAGTGGATACAGCGATATAAAGTGGCTAAAAATGTCGATGATTTACCAGAACGTGGCTCGATAGGAAAAGTGAACAAAAAAGATGAAAAAAGAATAGTGAATCTGTTTTCGCGGAATCCTGCTTCAACACTGCGGCAAGGACAAGCAAAATTATTGGCAAAAGGCTAAGATATATCCTACGAAAGTATCCGAACCCATCTTTGTACTCATCATCTGAAATGGCGCAAGACAATGAAGAAGCCTCTGTTGACTGAAAAACATGTGACAAAGCGACTCGCTTGGGCGCATGAGAATATTGATAGAGATTTTGAAAATATCATTTTTAATGATCAATGTTCTATATGGGCACGTTCTGTCCTCACGCGAGCCTGGTCAACTTCCACCAATAGGCTTGTTCAGCGGACCGTAAAACATGGAATAAAGGTGCATCTTTGGGGCTGCTTCTCAAAGCAGGGATTCGGCACTTTGCACCTCTTTACTGACAACCTAAATGCCGAGAAAATAATAAAAATCTACAAAAAGGCTTTACTGCTATCTGCCAAACGATGGTTCATCACAAAAAATGAAGATTGGATTCTGCAGGAGGACAACGATCCTAAACACCGCAGCAAGCTCTGTACTCAGTGGAAGACTCAATCTGGCATCGTTACATTGGATTGGCCGTCGCAGTCGCCCGATGCAAACCCTATTGAAAATGTGTGGGCATATATTAAACGGAAGCTTCGTGGAAGACGCACATACACTTTGAAGCAGTTGTCTTACGAAATTCGTCAGATCTGGAGATCCTTGCCACTAGAATACGCCGTCAAATTAGTAGAAAGCATGCCTCGGAGATGCCAGGCAATTATCGACGCCGGTGGTGACTAGACACATTATTGATCGAATTGCATCATTGTTTGTAATGTGTACAATGTATATATAAATATGAAAGTTTCATCAAATAAATTCTTTTATAAATTAACACGACCACGCTCTTACTTGACAGACTGTAACTGTGCGTGCCAAAAGCGACACCAAGGTCGGTCACGCGTAGGGACACAAACAACTTGGCTAAGCGTTCGAAATTGTACAAATCGCAAACGTCCTATAATTTGTATATACACGTGCACAGTACAATTAACTTTGCAAGATGGTTGATAAATAATTACTCATCACGTCTCTGAGACATTTTGTTTATGTTTGGCCCAGTAGACTTACCACGTCTCTGAGACGTCCTGTTCATGTTTGGCCTGGTAGACCTATTACGTCTCTGAGACGTCATTGTAAGCTAAGGGGTTAACAATTTTCTGGCGATTTTTTCTGCAAATTTTGCAAGTTTGACTGGAAGTGCGGCCAAAAATCAATATATCAAAAAAATCCTTCGTACTTTTCTAGCTGTTATTATGTACAATAAAAAAAAAATGTAATGTCTCATCATAATGCAAAATTTACAGAAGCTGTGGGTAAGGCCATGGACCCTTTCAAAATAGAGAGGTCATCTGAGAAACGCTGCACAGCCGCCATTTCAAAACTTTAACTTCTGCCTTTGTAATCACGATTTACTTTATATTTATTCTAAAAAGAGAAATCACAGAAAAGACTATTTGTTCAGCCTCTAGAGGAGCCTAAGGCCATAATGCTATCTATAAATCTTGTTCAATCAATTTCTAGCATAATTATCTTACGAACAACCTGTTTAGAATATTCAGTCAATTCTTATAACAAAAACTGTGCATCGAAGGCTCGAGTATTATGTGCTATACAAATGATTTGGCTTAAAACAGATTTCTTGCAAATACTTATTTCGATTAAACGTTTAACAAGCTGGCTGTGAAAAACGTGCTCACTAACTCCACATGAGCTGCAACATTCTGTGATATCGTCAGTGTGTAAACAATCGCTACATATTTGTTGCGTTACACAAGAATTCGTTATATAAATTGTTGTAGTTTAATGATTTTGATATCCAACATCTTTTAGGGTTTCGAGATCATAAAATATAAATAAAAATTTTGGATTTATACCAAATTTGGTATTGTCTCGTATAGGTTGCATATGACATCGGTCATTGAAGTTATATTACGTTCAACATACTTTACAATGATAAGTATCACATTCGTGTTTTCTTTCACGAAATTTGTTTAGATCAATTCACGCACATCTTCAGAACATCGCATACACTGTTTTTACGCAACTTTTTATTAGTTCCTCGCGACGCCGTTTTTGTTCGATTGTGAGCAAACGCGGTACCCATTTTGCGCACAGCTTTATCATTCCTAAATTTTCAGTTAATATGCGATGCACAGCGCTTTTTGAAATGCCTATGTCTGCTAACTTGCATACGGTCATCTTATACTGTTTTGTAGATTCTTTTCACCATTTCTGGCATGGTCACCTTATTTAGTCGACCACTGCAAAGTTCATCTTGACAGCTCGTACGGCCTTTGCCATCCAATATTCTATTCTTGTAAATAAAGGAGCAGACTCTTTAGAGTTGAATCTGGCTCAACTTTAATATTGGATGGACTGAGACACTTGAAATGAAAGTACTATATCACATAACGATGACCGATTTCTTTCATCTTTACTAATTCACTAAAAGCGTTCACTGTTGATATCTATTAAATAAACACTACACAACATAGCGTTGTTTAACTATTTATCTTATAAACCCAAGCTTTATATCAACAACAGCCACTTACACGTCAGGTCGGGTAGTTTTTGGATCACCCTCGTATTTCACGATGTGTCGTCACTAGTTTTAAATAGTATCAATTATTTTATAATTAATTCCGCGTAGTATTATTATTATCCCTAGGTTAAATTATAAAATTAGCGTCGTTTATCTAAACTTCAATTAATCGAAATAATCTAATTTAAATAATAATAAATTTAAATTTACTCCGTGGAAAATAATATTTTAGTTAAATATAATGTTATGAACAGGAATACATGCATGGCGCCCGATAGACGATGCACCCTGCATTAAACGCCTACAAAAGACAACCTTGGTTGTTACTGTTCTTGACTTAAAGCTTAAGGCTGTTCTGTAATGTAAAGATGTTTTTGTAATATGCCTGGATATCAAAAAAGAATCATAAGGGAAAGAGCAAGACTGCATGCCTAGTAACAACCACATCTTACAGTCTGTATTAACTGCTTCTAAAAGACGACCATGGCCAAGTTCTTGAACGTTACCTAATTTAAATTAAAGCCAAAAGGCTAAAAATAATTATAAGGAAAACGGCGGGACTGTGTTTCAAGCAACCGCCAGATCTTGTAGCGTGCGTCTTGTATCAGATCTTGCTATAAAAGT
The DNA here is from genome assembly GCA_949987625.1 of Chalcis sispes. NCBI lineage: Eukaryota > Metazoa > Arthropoda > Insecta > Hymenoptera > Chalcididae > Chalcis > Chalcis sispes. The sequence goes on along the minus strand of OX465096.1, from coordinate 39,424,559 downwards.
TTCTAAAAGAAGATCATGGCCTAATTTTTTAACGCTACTAGCCTCAAAATAAAGCTATTAGGTTGCTGCAGATGAAATGGCCGATTAAGTAATAAATTTTTAAACAGCTGTAACTTTTTATAAAGACAATTTATTAAATCAAAATAAGTACCAATAGATGCAACACACTTTTCCCAACGAGATACAAGTACATTTATTCCAGTTTTGTAGAAGTCCGAGTTTCTGGTTCGAAAAAACTCCTTGAAGGCATTTTTGACAGCAGCTTCATTATTAAATCTTTTTCTGGTCAAAAAGTGATCCAAATGTTTAAAGAAATGGTAATCTGTTGGTGAGAGGTCTGGTGAATATGGAGGGTAAGGAAGAGTCTTATAGCACAACTCGTTTAATTTTTGGACCGTTGTTCTCGATACATGAGGTCGTGCGTTATCATGAAGCAGTATCACTCCATTCCTGTTGACAAGCCTAGGTCGTTGGACTATCAATTTCTGATACATTTAATCCAGTTGAGCACAGTATTTCTCAGCATTGATGGTTTCACCAGGTTGCAGAAACGAATAGTGGATATCGTTGGTTGAAGAGGTCGACGGTCGTCCTGAACGAGGCAAATCTTCGACGATCTCCCGACCGTTTTTAAAGGCTTTGTACCATTCGTACACTTGGGTTTTCGATAAAATAGAGTCTCCATAAGCCTTTTCCAGCATTCGCAACGAGTCAGCACACGAAATTTCGTTCAAAACACAAAATTCGAGACAAACTCTTTGTTCAATATTTTTTTCCATTGTAACATTCGCAGACTACCACTGAGGTCAACTGGTTTCAACAGCTGTCGTAAACAAACTAATTGACAGATAGCACTCATGTTTAGCATAGTAATTACGGACAGTCCTACCAACATACAGAAACTTCAAATACTTAAAAATACTTAACGCGGGCAATTTGAATTAGAATTTCCGGATACTTTCTTGTCAGAGTGTACATAATAATTTTCCGATCCCTTTTGACGGAGTATTAGGAGGGAATTTTTTCGAAACCATTAAAGCAAAATAAGACTTTAAAGACGATACAGTACTAGTAAACGATAAACGCATTTGAACGAACATTTCTTTAGAACAATCTTTAAAAATTGGTCGCTCTATTATCAGTGCTAGATCTGATAATATGATGCTATATTTGATTATAAAGTATTTGATTGTACGAGAGTGGTCTGAAAAGTTTCCGACCTAACACAGATACAAGACATTTTTTCTTAATTTTGTTTTTTTTTTTCTCAACATAGTCTCCTTGCAATTTTACACACTTCTTCCAGCGATGCTCTCATCTCTTTAACCCATCAAAATAGTACTCAGCGTTTTTCTCTGCAAAATGACTGTTTACGAAGGTGATTACCTCCTCATTTGACGAAAATCTCTGTCCTCCGTGTGCAATTTCCAGATAAGGGAACAAAAAGAAGTCGCTTGGGGCTAGGTCTGGTAAGCAAGGCGGATGGTCAAGCAGCTGAAACCGTAATTCGTGGATTTTTGCCATGGCAACCGCTGAGGTGTGAGACGGCGCGTTGTCTTGGTGGAACAGGATTTTTTTTCTGCAAATGTGGACATTTTTCCGCAAGTTCTGCCTTCATCTTGTCAAGTGATAATGCGTAGTATGCTCTTGTGATGGTTTTTCCTTTTAGAAGATAATCGATTAAAATAACTCAATGACTATCCCGAAAAACAGTCGCCATCACTTTCCCAGCAAAAAAAACAGGTTTTGCTTTTTTTGGAGCAGGTTCCCCCTTTGCAGTCCACTGTTTTAACTGTATTTTTGTTTTAGGCGTATAATGATGTATCCAAGTTTCATCTACAGTAATTAATCGGCGCCAAAACTCGGATTTATTGCGCCTAAACTGCGCCAATAGAGCGTCGGAAATGTTCATTTGAACACGTTTTTGGTCTAACTTGAGCAAACGCAGCACCCAGCGTGCGGGCAGCTTTCTCATGCCTAAATCTTGATTTAATATGTAGCAAATACGTTCTTTGGACATGTTCATAACCTCTGCTATCTCTCTCACTTTAATTCGGCGGTCGTCTAGCACCATTTGGTGAACTTTGGCGATGTTATCGTCAGTGGCTGCAGTTTTTTGACGTCCCGAACGTTCATCTTTTCCCAAGCTCTCACAGCCACGTTTTAATTCAGCTGCCCAAAATTTCACTGTGGTAAGTGATGGTGCAGAGTCCTCATACACAGAGTTTAACTCATTTTTGATTTGCGTAGGCGTATTGCCTTTCAAAAACAAGAATTTAATGACAGCTCGATACTCAATTTTGTCCATTTTCACAACAACACTCACATCGACTCACACAAACGACTGTCAACTAACAACTGCGCATCCAAAATTCGCAAAATCGCAATCATTTTTTTTTTTTATTTTCTGCTACCTATTTTTTGCTCATGATCATACATAATAGTTTAAAGTCTAATAAATCAAAATAAGTTTAACAATCTAAATATTGTTTCATTTACTTTTGCACTGTATGATCTCTATCTATGGCATTGTATACGAACATTTATTATTGTACTTTTTTCAGCCTTTTCTGGATTGGAGGTGTTTCAGAATTTCTCAAATACAATTCATTATTTGTTTAACAAAAGTGTGATTATTGTAAAAAATTTTTCTAAAATTTAATAACTAATTTCTTTTCATTATTTATAAATATATTTTTTAGAATTTACATTGGATATAGTTAAACAAACTTTTGTACTCAAAAATAAAAATAAAAAAGAAAATAGTCAGATATAAAAATTAGATATTTTGATAAATTTCATGAAAACTGAAACATGGATCGATTTGACTCCTACAAATTCAAACTTATTAATGTTATATAAAGATTCGTTGAGATAATAAATAATTAATGCAAACATTTGGCTATAAAAATATATTTTATTAAATGCTTAATCACTTGTTTCTTATTTGCCGCTAAATTTACAATTCTGTGCCTATTCATTTCCAACTCTCTATGTTCTTGCTAAAAGTAAATTAATGTTTATCTTATTAGAATATCATTATTTTATTTTTAAATACCAATAAATTAAAATTATTTTTTAAATTAAATTTTTATTTTTACTCAAATTTGTAAAACAATATGATTAAAACAGTTTATTTTTTTTAATTAAATAATTTATGTATTATATTAAATAATTAATTGATTATATTATATAATAAAATTTGAAAATAAATTTGTAATATAAAATATATTGCAAGTATTTGCATGTATTTAATTTATAAAAATTATATTTCTTTTATATTCATAAATTTGTATCAACACAAATATAAATTAAACTTTTTTATTAACAACACAAAGATAAATCAAATCTTTCAATTAACAACACGAATATAAATTCAATTTTATCAATATTTTTATTATTAATTAATATAATGTTATTTTTATTGAAGTGTGTTTAAATCTACCTACATGTAGATATACATATGTAAACTATACTATATTCTGTTTGGTCTCCTTTTGCATACCGACAGATTCTGCCGTCTGTTATTCGTTTTCATGTACTAATATATATGTATAATATGAGCGGCCTAAGTTAATCGGTTCCTTCTTTGAGTTAGAGCGTGCCGCATGTGTTTTTCGTATATAATATAGTATTATCGTTTATTATTAAAGTATCATTTTGTGTTTGTTGCTAAATTCCTTCAACAACTTCAGGTTCTGGGCTCACGTATGCATTAATTGCTCAAGTACATGTGTACAATTGTGAATTCTATTTCTCGGCAGTGAAACAAAAAGTTTTGGTTATGCGCGAGAATGGTGGCAAGTGCTCAAAATAACGATGAGTACAATCGCTTGTTTCAAGTTCGCAAGTTAAGAAACAAAGAACAATGGGAAACGTGGAAGTGGCAAATTAAACTTTGTTTACAGTTTATCAAGTAAGAGCGTGGTTGACTTCACTGACAGGTAATAAAAGATTTTGCTCTAATTCTTTCGCAAGCCAATAGAAGAAAGCTTTGTCCTTGATGCATTGTCAACAAAGATTTAGTTGTTGTTGATCTTTTAAAAGAGAATCACGTTAAGCGCCATGAGTGCTAAGTACGCGTCGCGCTACGAGGCTGTATTCCTTTGCATCCACCCGAAAGGTCCCAAAATGTCGCAATCAGCGGCTGCTAAATATATGAGAAAGTCGAAGGCATTTGTACAGAAGTGGATACAGCGATATAAAGTGGCTAAAAATGTCGATGATTTACCAGAACGTGGCTCGATAGGAAAAGTGAACAAAAAAGATGAAAAAAGAATAGTGAATCTGTTTTCGCGGAATCCTGCTTTAACACTGCGGCAAGGACAAGCAAAATTATTGGCAAAAGGTTTAGATATATCCTAAGAAACTATTCGAACCCATCTTCGTACTCATCATCTGAAATGGCGCAACACAATAAAGGAGCCTTTGTTGACTGAAAAACATGTGACAAAGCGACTCGCTTGGGCGCATGAGAATATTGATAGAGATTTTGAAAATGTCATTTTTACTGATCAATGTTCTATATGGGCACGTTCTGTCCTCACGCGAGCCTGGTCAACTTCTACCAATAAGCTTGTTCAGCGGACCGTAAAACATAGAATAAAGGTGCATCTTTGGAGCTGCTTCTCAAAGCAGGGATTCGGCACTTTGCACCTATTTACTGACAACCTAAATGCCGAGAAAATGATAAAAATCTACAAAAAGGCTTTACTGCTATCTGCCAAACGATGGTTAATCACAAAAAATGAAGATTGGATTCTGCAGTAGGACAACGATCCTAAACATTGCAGCAAGCTCTGTACTCAGTGGAAGACTCAATCTGGCATCGTTACATTGGATTGGCTGTCGCAGTCACCGGATGCAAACCCTATTGAAAATGTATGGGCATATATCAAATGGAAGCTTCGTGGAAGACGCACATACACTTTGAAGCAGTTGTCTTACGAAATTCGTCGGATCTGGAGATCCTCGCCACTAGAATACGCCGTCAAATTAGTAGAAAGCATGCCTCGGAGATGCCAGGCAATTATCGACGCCGGTGGTGACTGGACACATTATTGACCAAATTGCATCATTGTTTGTAATGTGTACAATGTATATATAAATATGAAAGTTCCATCAAATAAATTTTTCTATAAATTAACACGACCACGCTCTCACTTGACAGACTGTAAATGAACAGTGCCTTTATTCTATTGTCAATGGAACCCGAGAGTGTCCTGCGGGCCCAACAGGCTTAGACGAACCTTCAGATAAATATAAAACTTGGCAACGTGATAATGCAAAAACAGCTCGCATTATCGGCACTTCTGTCGAAGAAGACGCCGTTATGCATGTCCGAAAGAAAACCAATGCTAAAGAAATATGGGACATATTGGTTTAAGTATATGAACAATCATCCATGCAGAGGTTATATACACTGTTCGACAGTTTTTATGAGATTACAAAGGATGATGCAACCTCCATTAGAAAATACACGTCAAGGTTATCAAACATGTTCGACGATATTCTCGAAGAGCTAAGGAAAAAGGATCTAAATGCCACTGCTCCTCTTTCTTTGTTACAAGTTGGTGAATTCATCAATTCAGACGTCAATGGGCCTATGCCCATTAATTCTGTGAATGGCTTCTGATATTACGTGATTTTTAAAGACGATTTTTCACGTTATGTGCGTATATTTTTCATGAAAAAGAAATCGGAAGTTACTACCCATTTAGACACGTTTTTGAATGAGTGTGATACTGCTGCTCATAAAGTGAAAGTTTTTCGTGCAGACGGTGGCGGTGAATTTGACTGTGATGCCGTTCGTGAACAACTACGCAAACGTGGTATTGAGTTAAATCTGACGTGCCCATATACACCTGAGCAAAACGGTGTTTCATAAGAGTCAAATCGACACGTGGTAAAGCTGGCACGTTCGATGTTTTTAGTTAGTGAGCTATCAAAAGGCTTTTGGGCTCATGCTTGTGATACAGCTGTGTACCTGATAAATCATACAGGGAAATCAAGCAACCCTGATAAAATACCAATTGAACTATGGACAGGAAAATCCTTTAAGTGTTCCAACTACCTACGCATTTTTGGGTCTGAATGTTACGTACATATCCCAAAGCAGTTCTGTACCAAGTTTAATGACAAAGCTGTTTTTGGTTATCTGGTTGGATATGTTAACGAAAAAGATGGTTATAGGATCTGGGTACCATCAAAGCACTGGGTAGTCAAATCACGCAATGTAGATTTTAGTCCTGAAAAATTATGTACTACCGACAAAGTAGCTGAACTCAGCTTGCCTCCTTTAGATGAAGACACCCATGATGAAGAAGAACAAGAAGATAATAACTATGAAGAAGTTTTCTTCTCTCCAGAAAGCAGTCTCATTCACGAGGATGTAAAGTTTGGAGTTGGTAAACAGATAAATGAGCTTCCAACTCAAAACCAACGTCCTGTACGAAATGTTCGTGAGCCAGCTAAGTTTAGTGATTACGAAGTAGGCTATAGGCCTCACAGGTCGTCAAATAATCAAGCAAATATTGCCCAGACATACTTGACTAAAGCTCCACAGGAGTATCTTGAACCAAAAAATTTTCACGAAGCAATGAAGAGCGATGAATCCGATAAGTGGCTTGCAGCCATAAAAGAAGAAATGGACGCATTCAAAGAAAATGAGACCCGGGATTTGGTACATTTACCTGTAGGAAAGCGTGCTGTCGACAATCGTTGGGTTTTACGTGTAAAATACAATCCAGATGGTTCAGTTTATCGATATCGTGCACGTCTTGTCGCTCGTGGATTGTTTCAGAAAGCTGAGCTTGATTACGACACAACCTTCAGCCCTGTTGCTCGTTATGACTCCATTCGTGCGTTAGTCGCTACCGCTGCTTGAGAAAATTTACGTTTGGTACAGTTTGATGTCAAATCTGCTTTTCTGTATGGCAACATTGATACAGAAATTTATAGGATGCAACCACAAGGTTTCGACGATGGATCAGGCAGAGTTTGTCGATTGAAAAGGTCAATATACGGCCTAAAACAATCGCTTAGATGTTGGAACAGAAAGCTGATAGTTGCAATAAACTTCGATGATGGTCTCATTGCTGGATCAAATCAAGAAATAATTTACTCATTCTTAAAGTTAATGACTTTGGAATTCAAGATAACTATGGGTTCTTTGGACTCTTTTTTGGGCATGCGAATTCAACAACGTAGTTCTGGTTTCTTTGTGTCTCAACGTGCGTACAGTGAGAAAATTCTACAACAGTTTGGCATGGCCCAACGTAATCCAGTGAAAACACCATCTGAAAATCAGAAGAAGGAAACCGAGAACGATACTCTCGATTCTTCAATACCGTATCGGTCTGCAGTAGGCTGCTTAATGTATCTGGCATGCGCCACTCGCCCCGATATAGCCTATTCGGTCTCTAAAGCTGCAAGGTCAATGGCAAATCCAACAACAGCTGATTAGTTATCAGTTAAGCGCATTTTTCGATGTATAAAGGGTACTATTTATTTTGGTTTAAATTGAACATCAAATGGTGACTCTCTATGTGGCTATTCTGACGCTAATTATGCTGGCGATCTGAGTACTCGACGGTCAACAAGTGGCTTTGTCTCTGTCATCGGTGGTACAGCTATCTCTTGGTCATCTCAGCTTCAGAGGTCAGTCGCTCTTTCAACAACGGAAACAGAGTTCGTCGCAGCTAGTGAGGGTGCAAAAGAACTTGTTTGACTTAAGAGACTGTTAAGTGAAATTAAGAGTGATCATACAGACATTCCTGTATTATTTATTGATAATGTTAGTGCAATTAAATTGACTAAGAACAATGAATTTCACAAACGGTCTAAACATATTGAAGTTTGATATTATTACATTGGTGAATTGTTTAGTAAAGGTGATATCGATATTGAACATGTTTCTTCAGATGAGCAATTAGGTGACATGTTCACAAAACCTCTAAGTTTAGTTAAATTTAAAGATATGTGTATTAAAATTGGGACACATAAATGATTTATCTATATATAGTAAAGTTTAAGGGGTAGTGTTGAAGTGCATTAAAATCTACCTACGTGTAGATATACATATGTGAACTATACTATATTCTGTTTGGTCTCCTTTTGCATACCGACAGATGCTGCCGTCTATTATTCGTTTTCATGTACTAATATATAAATCGGTTCCTTCTTTGAGTTAGAGCGTGCCGCATGTATTTTTCGTTTATATAAAAGTATTATCGTTTATTATTAAAGTATCATTTTGCGTTCGTTGCTAAATTCCTTTAACAACTTCAATTTTGTACATGAAACTACAAAACAATTTGTACATGATTATTATCTATTACTTTAAATTTAACTTATTTTTATAATAAAATTTATATCAAAATTATATTTATTAAAATTTAACTTATTTTTATAAAGTTTCTACACAAACATTTTGTAAAATATAAAAATGATAAAATTATAAAAAAAACAATGGCCAAAAATTTCTCAAAATATTCACATTCTTTTCTTAGAACAGACATTAATTTTATAACATTCTACAAAATTTTACAACTTCTTAAAATTTCATTTTCTTTTATCTATACAACTAATGCATCATATAGTGCAATCATTCTTCAGAGATTACTTTTATAATAAATCTACTATAATATTTTATAATTTTATGTATAAATTCTACCCAATTTATAAAATCTAAATACAACCTTTTTAATAAAAAGAAAATTATGGTAAGTATTGGTTGTCGTTTAAACATATTTTTCTATGCTCTCTTCATGTATTATCAATTTATCGAATATTAGTATGGCACCAGTGAGTAACTTATCAAAAAGAATATTTAAAATCAGCATTTTTGTCTCTCGAAAGATGTGAAATTAAATAATATTTCTAAGTACTTTCTTTTTTATTAACACTTTTTTTTTTAACGATAGCTGATCATCAATGTTGTTATATTTAATATGTTAATAAATATCTACATGTACATAAATACAACAATCTTTTAAATACAAAAAAATTATCGTTTTCGTTATTATTAAAAAATATGAAAAAATATAATGAATAATTAATTTTCATAAACATACTTTCAAATTTTCTTTGATTTTAAAATATTTTAGACTAAAGAAAGCAATAAAATATAAAAATATCGCTAAATTTAATCTTTCAATTTATTAATGTATTATTTGATCGCTACCTGGTCATCATTTACTTATCGGATAATTAAAAGGTCATAACACAAATTTCTACGCACGTAAGTTGTGAAATCTATTTAATGTTGTTAAGTATTTCAATATTTGTGTCGAACACATTTATTTTATAATTTTAGTTGATACTAAAAAATATTATTTTATATTTTTTACAATTTTCTTTTGAAATGTTACTTCCCAAGCGGAAATGAACTGAATGAAAAAAGAGCTAATAAAATCTAATAACTATTATTATTAGTTTATGAAGTGTTGTATTTGGACTCTAGTAACAGTTATTTATAGTTACTAACTTTTACTAACATTTCTTAGTCTTTATTATGTTTTATTAGCTTTTACTAGCTTTTCAACTTTTGATCAAAAGAAATTTGTGACTCTTCAGAAAAGCTAATAACTGCTAATAATATTTTAAAAATAATAAATACCCTCATGAAGTATTTATAATCATGATTATTGGTTAAAAATAGTAATTAGTACCCAGTTGCAAGAATCCACGTGAAAATCCACATAGGAATCCGCGTGGAATTTTTCATGGAAATCTACACTGTAATCAGTTCAATAATACACTGTATGTGGATTTCCACGCAGATTTCCGCGTAGATTTTTACGTGGATTTCAGCGTAGATAACCACATGGGTTATAACGTGAAATTAGTGTAGAAATCTACGTGGAAATCAGTGTCGATATCTATGTGAAAATCAGTGTAGAAATGTACGTAGAAATAAGTGTAGAAACTCACACAGATCGAAAGGTTTTTTAAATGTTTTTAAAACGTTTCATGAAAGGATAAAAACCTTTTTAAAAGCTTACAAAAAATGTTTTTTAAATGAGTTTATGTCCGTTTTTAAACCCTTCAGCAACGTTTTCTAGCTCTTTTTTAAACCTTTCGGTACAAGTTTTAAAAACATTTCTATAAAAGTTATAGAATATTAAAAAAAAACGTTTGTGAAAGTAGTTGATGAAACCTTTTAAAATACTTTTTCAAAACCTTTATAAAAACTTTAGTTAAGTATTTTATATATAATAGAAATTTATTTTTTATTATGATTATACATATTTTTAACATCTGCGTTATATTTAATCGTTTATTCGCATTGTCGCACATGTTATTTTACACATTATTTTATGGAAAAAAACGCAGAAAAATGTTTGACCTACGGTGGGATCGAACCCGGGTCCTTCGCATTATAAAGCAGACGCCCTAATCATTACGCTATGCAATGTTTGTAGAACTAAGATTTAAAATTGAATAATAAGTTGCATAGCAATCCATATACACTTGTATTAATTTTACATTTAAAATTTCTTCTATAGTGTAAAGTATCTTTTTAAATTAGGAAATAATTAAAAATTCAATATATTTAAATACATAATTTTGCTCTTGTGATTTTACTACATATGTAGTCTAATCTTAAGAGCGAAATTATGTATTTAAATATATTAAAATTGTAATTACATTCTGTTAAAAAAGTACCGGGAATTGTCGATTTAAATCTGGCGGGGCAATTTAGGTAGTTAAAATTTTTTTTTCTTGCTTGGTACAACTGTCCTTAATGTCTATGCCAAGTTTGAGCGGAATCTGTCAACGAGTGTGTTTACAGTAGCTGGTTAAGTCAGTCGATGTTAACAGTGCCGATTTTTTACAATCGGCGATTACGTTGAACAAAGAATTTGTCTAAAATTTTGTGTTCCGAATGAAATTTCGTGTGCCGATGCATTGAAAATGTTGCAAAAGGCTTTTGGTGATAAAGCACTATCGAAAACCCGTGCGTATGCGTGGTACAAAGCCTTCGAGGAGGGTCGTGAAGTCGTCGAAGACTTGCCTCGTTCCGGACGCCCATCGACGGCTTCGACCGCAGATAACGTCGATAAAATTAAGGAAATGGTGCTTGAAAACCGTCATACCAGCTTGAGAGAGATAGCACATGAACTTGAGATATCCCATGAGTCCACGCGTACGATTTTAATTTATATTTTGGGCATGAGAAAGGTGGCCGCAAGACACGATAACGCGCCGTCTCACCGAGCTACGATTGTGACCGACTTTCTCGCCAAAAAACTCAACGAGCACGCTTGAACAACGACCGTTTTTGCCGGATTTGGCTTCCTATGACTTCTTCCTCTTCCCAAAACTTAAATTGTCGCTCCGTGGCACCCGTTTTCAGTCGATTGAAGCCATAAAACAAAATTCGGCGCACGAGCTGAACGCCACTGACTTAACCAGCTACTGTAAACACACTCATTGACAGATTCCACTCGAACTTGGCATAGTCATTAAGGACAGTTGTATCAACCTAGAAAAAAAAATTTATCTGCCTAAATTGCCCCGCCAGATTTAAATCGACAATTCCTGGTACTTTTTTGACAAAATGTATATCTTAATTTTGAAAAATATTCTACATTATAGAAGAAATTTTAAATGTGAAATTAATACAAGTGTATATGGATTGCTATGCAACTTATGATTTAAATTTAAATCTTCGTTCTACAAGCATTACATAGCGTAATGGTTAGGGCGTCTGCTTTATAATGCGAAGGACCCAAGTTCGATCCCACGGTAGATCAAACATTATTCTGCGTTTTTTTCCGTAAAATAATGTGTAAAATAACATATGCGAGAATGTAAATAAAAACGATTAAATATAATGCGCATGTTAAAAATATGTATAATCATAATAAAAAATAAAATTCTAAAATATGTAAAATACTAAATTAAAGTTTTTATAAAGGTATTAAAAAAGTATTTCAAAAGGTTTCATCAACTACTTACAATCTTTATAATGATAAGCTTTTTGGTTTTTACACGAAAAAGAAATATGTAACCGTTCTGAAAGCTAATAACTATTTATATTTTAGCTTTTATGGCATCTTTGTTTGTAAGGGCATTCCTTAAAAATAAAAATCTATAAAAATCTAATAAAATCTTATAAACATTTATTAAATTTATAAAATAACGATAAAAAATTCGAAACATTAAAATACATTATTGAGTATTATTAGAGTCCGAAATCCACACATTATAAGATTTTAATATTACCTAATAAAAGCTAATAATCATTATAAAGAATTACTTTTTGTTAATAACATTTATATACACGTAATTATTTCCGCTTGAGTTTGAATTTAAATATCAAAGTTTACAAAATATCAATCATGTAAAATGATTCTTTTTACTCTTACATTTATTTAGTTTTTATTTTAATTCAATTCAATAATTCACATATAATTTCATATTGTTTTCGTACGATAGTAGGAAGTTGCTTCGAATGAAACCACTGTAATCAAAGAATTCTTTTAATTATATTTTTCTATATCTTTTATGCTATATTCTTTTACAATTTATATATTTCATAAAAAGTTACTTCTGACATGTAATTAAAACCATACTTGCCGGACACTTGTAGAGTATATGGTGATGCTCGCAGTAATTTATGTGATCCACATATATTTTTAGATACTGTAATATTGGGTTGTTCGATAATTAATGTCGTTTTTTTTTACGTTTTTGAAAGTGAATTTATTCATAATAACAACAAACATTAATCACTGATATATTGACCGTTTTGTTGAATGACCTTTTGCCATCTTGCAGTAAGTTGCAAAATTCTATGTTCGAAGAAGCTTTGGTTTTTAGAAGCGAAGAACTGGTCCAACTCATTTTTAACAGCCTGATCGGAATCGAAAGCTTAACATTCAAATGGTTTTTAAGGGAGCGAAACAAATGATAGTCTGATAGTGCTAAGTCAGGGCTATAGGATGGATGCGGCATCAGTTTTCAATTGAGCTCTATTAATTTTTGACGGGTTATCAAAGAGGTGTGAGGTCTGGCGTTATCATGATGGAACATCACACCTTTGCGATTGGCTAGTTCAAGGCGTTTTTTCTTGATTGCTTTGTTCAGGTTCGATAGTTGATGGCAGTAGACATTCGTATTAATAGTTTGGTTTCTTGGAAGCAGCTTAAAGTAGACCATACCCTCGTAATTCCACCACATGGAAAGCATAATCTTCTTTTGGTGAATATTGGCTTTGGATGTCGATCGTGAGGGCTTATCTTGCTTGATCCATGATCGTTTTCGGACTACATTACTGTACATAATCAAAGTTTTATCACACATTATGATTCTTTTTGGAAATGGGTCGTTTTCGTTACGATTCAGCTAAGAGTCGCATATGTTAATGCGTTTGGTGAGCTGGATTTCCTTTAATACGTGAGAAACCCAAACATCCAGTTTGTTTACTCAACCAAGCTGTTGTAAGTGCAAGTAAACGTTTCGAATCGAAACAGTTAGTTTCGATTAACGCCTTTATTTTGTCGTCATCAGTAGTGGTTGGACGACCAGTATGTGGTGGGTTTTGCACATTAAAATTTCCTGAACGAAAGCGAGCAAACCAACGCTGACACTAGCGTTTTGTAAGGCAGTTCTCACTATAAACTTCACACAATTTCTTCCAAGCTTGCACGGCATTTTTGCCCTTTCGGAAGTAAAACAATAGAATATGCAAATAATGCTCACTTTGATGGTCCATTTTCAACTTAATTTTTAATCAACTTGTTATTTACTAATGACGCTCAGTTTTTAAGAGAAGATAGTGTACAGTCTAACCTTTATAATAGTATATAATAATATACGCCACGCAACTGCTACTACATGAAATATGCTGTTCACGCCATCTATGAGAAAAAAGCGACATTAATTATCATACAACCCAATAGTTTGTCTATGTTGGAAATTAAACAAGTAGATGGTAATGCTTGTGGTAATTTATATAATCAATATATATTTTTTGATACTGAAATAGTTTTTTATGTTATTAGGTTGCTGCAGATGAAATGGCCGATTTAGCAATGACATAAAGTTGGCTACAATTTTAGTGTATTATGTTGGCACAAGGCGGCGCTAATAATATGAAGTATTGAAGTATAAATACTGCTACCTTGGTTTATGGAGTCATTTCTGTCTTGAACTTCATAGTGATCGTAAAAACAAAAAGAGAAAGTGAACATGGAACTGAATCAAAAACGGCTACTTATACGAATTTAAATTAGAGCACAACGCAACGGAAGCAACAAGGAATATCAACAGTGCATTTGGACCTGATACAGTTAGCGAACGAACCACTCGGCGGTGGTTCGAAAAATTTCGATCCGGAGATATGGACCTTGGAAATGAGCCACGTGGACACCCAGGACAATCGATCGATAACGACGAGCTGCGTGCATTAGTGGAGTCTGACCCCCGCCAAACCATAAGGGATCTTGCCGAGAAATTAGGCGTTCACAATTCGACAGTTTGCCGCCACTTGCAACAACTTGGAAAAGTGAAGAAGCTTGACAAATAGGTTCCGCATGATCTTACCAGGCAAAACATGACGTGCCGAATGGAGATTTCAAGTTCTCTTCTCTCCCGCAACAAAGAGGAACCGTTCTTGCACCGAATTGTGAACTGCGATGAAAAGTGGATTTTATACGATAATCGTCGCCGATCGGCCCAATGGCTAGATGCCGATGAAGTGCCAAGACACATGCCAAAACCAAGGCTTCATCCAAAGAAAATAATGGTAACTGTTTGGTGGTCTGTAGCTGGAGTTATCCACTATTCGTTCCTGCAACCTGGCGAAACCATCAATGCTGAGAAATACTGTGCTCAATTGGATGAAATGCATCAGAAATGGATAGTCCAACGACCTAGGCTTATCAACAGGGATGAAGTGATACTGCTTCATGATAACGCACGACCTCATGTATCGAGAACAACGGTCCAAAAATTAAACGAGTTGTGCTATGAGACTCTTCCTCACCCTCCATATTTACCAGACCTCTCACCAGCAGATTACCATTTCTTTAAACATTTGGATCACTTTTTGACAGGAAAAAGATTTAATAATGAAGCTGTTGTCAAAAATGCCTTCGAGGAGTTTCTTCGAACCAGAAACTCAGACTTCTACAAAACTGGAATAAATGTACTTGTATCTCGTTGGGAAAAGTGTGTTGCATCTATTGGTACCTATTTTGATTAAATAAATTGTTTTTATAAAAAGTTACAGCTGTTTAAAAATTTATTACTAAATCGGCCATTTCATCTGCAGCAACTTAATAAAAGGCTGGTTCCAGATTTAAAAATCTTTTTATTATTTACTTTACTATTTAACAAGAATTATAGGGAAGAAGACAAAACTATATGCCAAGCAACCGCCAGATCTTGCAGCCAGCTATAAAAACTTCTAAAAATAGATCATGGCCTCATTTTGTAACGCCACAAGCCTTAAAGTAAAGCTAAAAGGCTGTTTTAAGATGTAAAAATCTTTATATTATTTGCTTTACTATCAACAAAGAATTATAGGGAAAAAGGCAAGACTGTATGCCAAGTAACTGTCACATCTTGCAGCCTACACTAAACGCTTCTGAGAAACGACTATAGCAAAATTATTTAACGTTACCTAACTTAAATTAAAACTAAAAGAATGTTAAGTGATAAAACATTTTTTTGTAATTTGCCCTCGAAACAGAAAAAAAATTACAGAGCAAAGGGCAAAATTGTAAGCCAGGCAACCTCTTGATCTTGCAGCCTGCATGGAATGCCTATAAATAATAGCTTTGGTTAAATTTTTTCTAACGTTACTGTTCATGAATTAAAGCTAAAAAGCTGTTTCGTAATTAAAGAAGGTTTTTGTAATTTGCTTCGCTATCAAAAAAGAATTACAGGGAAATGGGTCAGACTATATGCCAGGCAAACGCTATATCTTGCACCGTGCATTCAACTCTTAAAAGAGATGACTATGGCATAATTTTTTTAACGTAACATAACTAGAATCAAAGCTAAAAAGCTGTTTTGCGATGAAAATTTAGTAATTTGCCTCGCTATCAAAGAATGTTCCTTAAAATCAATTACAGCTAAAAGATTGTTTTGGAATCAAAAAATATTTTTATATTTATCCAGGCAACCACAAGACAATGCAACCTACATTAAACGCTTATAAAAGTCGACCATTGCCTAATTTTTTAACGCTACTAATCTAAAATTGAAGCTCAAAGGCTATTTTAGGATAAAAAAATATTTTTCTAATTTTTCCATGTACAAAAAAAAATTGTAGGGGAAAGGGCAAGACTGTTTTCCTGGTAACCGCTAGATCTTGCTGTTTGCATTAAACGCTTCTAAAAGATGACCATGACCAAAATTTTAAACGTTATAAAACTTTAATTAAAGCTCAAAGGTTGTTTTGTGATCGTAAAATGTTTTTGTAATTTGCTCCGCTATATAAAAGAAAAAGAATTATAAGGGAATGAGTAAGACTGTATAATAAGCAACCATCAGGTTTTGAAGCCTGCCTTCAACGCCTATAAACCTTGGTTAAATTTTTTAATGTTACTTTTTTTAACGTAGAGCTAATGAGCTTTATTGTGATTAAAAAATGTTTTGGTAATTTGCCCCGCTATAAAAAAAAAATAACTGGGGAAAGGGCAAAACTGTATGCCAGGCAACAGCCATATCTTGCAACCGGCATTCGACGCTTATAAAAGACGTCCATGGCTAGATTTTTTAACGTTACTGTTCTTAACTTTAAGCTAATTAGCTGTTTCGTGATTAAATATGTTTTTGTAATTTGCCCCGCTATTGAAAAAAAATCATATTATCAATAGATGAAAGGGTAATACTGTATGTCAGATCTTGCAGCCGGTATTAAACGCTTTTAAAGCCCGCAAAAGCTAAATTTTTCAACATTATCTAACTAAAATTAAAACTGAAGCTGCCTTGTGATTAAAGTAAGGTTTTTACAAGTTGATCTACAATCAATAAATAATTATAGAGAATGCGCAAGACTGTATGATAGATAACTACCAGATCTTTCAGCCTGCATTGAACGCCTATAAAAAAGACCCTTGGTTAAATTCTTTATCGTTATTGTTTTTAAATAAAATCTTAGAGGCTGTTTAATGATTAAAAGATATTTTGTGACTTTCCCCGTTATCAAAAAAGTTTTATAGCAGAAAGGGCACGATTGTATGCAAGCCAACCGCCATATCTTGAAGCCGGCATTCAACGCTTATATAAGACAACTTAGTCAAAATTTTTAACATTACTGTTCTTAAATTGAAACTGAATGGCTGTATTAAGATTAAAAAGTGTTTCAATAATTTGCCACGCTATCAAAATATTCACAGAGGAAGGGGAAAAAGTGTATGCCAGGCAGCCGCCATAGCTTATATTGTCTATTTAACGCTTCCAATAGACAACCATTTCTAAATTTTTTAATGATACCTCACTTAAATTAAAACTGAAAAGCTGAGCTGTAATGAAAAGTTGCTATTGTAATTTTCTTCTTATATCAAAAGAAAATTACAGGAGAAATGGCGAAGATGTATGCCAGGCAATCGTTAGATCTTGCAGCCTGCATGCATGCCTGCCTTTTTTTCTGTAACTGTTTTGATATATCAAGCAAATCACAAAACATCTATTAATTACAAAATAGTCTTTTAGCTTAAATTTCAGATCTGAAACGTACGTAAATGTGGCCCTAGTTGTCTTTTATAAACTGATAATTTGAGTAGAAATAAACTGGTTTTATTAGAAATAAAACAGTTTTTATTTAACAATTTAATTAATCTCTCTGATTAGATACACTCGCGTTTAGATGTCACAGAGTAGAGAGAGAAGGCAGTTGAATAAATAAAAAAAAACATCAAGAGTGAGTTGGTATTATAAGGCGCGAAATTTGAATTTAACACTCCCTCTAAATTTAAGCCTTCCAATATTTAATACAGACAAAAATGAACTTAATTAAACAATATAACCATTTCATACAAGATATATAGGTAAAAGAAATATAATGACATATCATTGCGTTAAAGAGCTTTGATAACATTCCAAGTTTAGATCTTAAAAATTGAAACTTATTTTTTTGCAATGCTTTGGTAAATATGTCTGCATATTGATTATCACTGCTCACAAATTTGAGATCAATAATTTTTTGGTAATATTTTTCTTTACCAAAGTGATACTTAACATCAATATGATTGCAACGCTTATGGAAGTTTATGTTTTTAAAAACATTGATAGCACTTTGATTGTCCAAATGTAAACACATTGTGTCTTGTTTATATTCACTAATATCACACAATAATTGCTTTATCCACATAGCCTCTTTGGTTGCTGCACAGGCTGCCATAAATTCTGCTTCTGTTGTTGATAAAGCGACAGTTTGCTGTCTCTGACTGAACCATGTTACAGCTGCCCCGTTCTTAATAAAAACATAGCCTGTGACAGAACGTCTAGTATCGAGATCATTGGCGTAGTCAGCATCACTGTAACCAGTCACCACAGATGGTTGTGACGTACATGAGTAATACAGCTCATAGTGTTTGGTGTCTTTCAGGTATTTGAAAATCTTCATGATAGCATTTCAGTGTGTTTTGTTGTGACAAGTTAAGAATCTGCTTACCAAGCTGACAGCAAACATAATTTCTGGTCGACTCTCTGTAGCCAGGTGCATGAGAGAGCCCACGGCTTCTCTATATGGTATGTTCTTCTCTGGTCCTCCTTCTTTCTTTTGTAGCTTTACATGAGGGTCTACTGGAAGACTGTAAAGATTAGCATTAGTCATGTTAAACTTGTTAAACATTTGTTCTACATACTTGGTTTGGTGTATAAAAATACCGTTGTTGAGCATCTCGATTTGCATGCCTATAAAGTTATTTGGTGTGTTTAATATTTTTACTTTAAACACAGATCTTAATTCTTAAGTTATTTCTTTTAGTGCTGTTTCATCTTTAGAAAACAATAGACCATCATCAACATACAGGCAAAGGAAGCATTTCACGTTGTTAACTTTGCCAACATAAACACATTGATCAGCTTTGCTGTTGATGAAACCAAATTTCTTAAGAGTCAAGTCGAATTTCTTTTTCCAGCATCTGGGAGCTTGCTTTAAGCCATACAGTGACTTGTTGAGCTCACACACCATGTTATTTTCACAAGCCAGTCCTTCGGGAGGAGACATAAATATGGTCTCGTCAAGTTCACCATACAAGAATGCAGTTTTCACGTCAAGTTGAATGATTTTTAGATTATGCTAGACAGCGATAGATAATAATAGACGAATCAAATCATACCTTACAGTTGGAGCAAAGGTTTCCTTGTAGTCGATACCTGGTGTTTGTGCAAATCCCTTTGCACAAAGTCTTAATTTGAACCTTGGACCAGTTGACTCCTCCTTTATTCGGAACACCCATTTGCATCCTATTACTTTGACATTTGGAGGTTTTTCTATCAATATCCAGGTTTGATTCCTTTTATGAGCATCGAGTTCTTCATCTATTGACTTTATCCACTGTTCTTTGTTTAATGAGCTGACTGCTTCTTCATATGTTTCAGGAGTATCTATTATGAGTGAGCACAGGTAAGTATTTTCTTCAGAATAAGGTAAGTTTAAGTTTTTATTTTTGTTTCTAGGTCTCAGCTTGATATTACTAACTACAGGAGAATCAATACTAGTATCAGTTATGTATTCACTGTCTGAGGGTGAACCTCTAGGTAATAAAGAATCTTGTTCTGTCATTGTATCATGTGAGCTTTCTGAAGCAGAGTCTTCGTATATTGAACTCTTCTTTTTCAGATTTCTGCATAGATAATTCTACAGGAGCAAAGTCTCTCTTCACAGAAGATTCAAGAAATATAGCATCTCTGCTTTTTATTACCTTTCTGAAATTTGGTAATATGAATCTGTAACCTTTTGTGTTTTCACAATATCCGATGAAGATCATTTTATGTGCTTTTGGATCCCACTTCTTTCTTTTTTCCTTAGGCAGATAAACCATAGCTTCACATCCAAATATACGCATGTTATTCACATTTGGTTTCAGGCCTGACCACAGTTCCATTGGAGTTTTGAAAGACAAAGACTTCGTTGGGGAACGATTGATTATGTAAGCAGCAGTGTATATTGCATCGGCCCAATATAATTTTGACAAGTCAGCATTGAGTAGCATACATTTTGCTCGTTCCACTAGTGTCCTATTCATTCGTTCCGCTGTCCCGTTCTGTTCAGGTGTATATGGTGTGGTTGTCTGATGTATGATTCCTGCACTTTTCAGGAAGTCTGAGAAATTTTTATTATCATATTCAAGGCCGCTGTCTGTTCTCAAAATCTTTATTCGAGTTTCAAGTTGATTCTCGACTTCTTGTTTGAATTCTGTAAACTTTTGAAGAGCTTCTGACTTGTTGCGGTAAAAGTATACAAATGCTTGTAGAACGAAGATTTAAATTTAAATCATAAGTTGCATAGCAATCCATATACACTTGTATTAATTTTACATTTAAAATTTCTTCTATAGTGTAAAGTATCTTTTTAAATTAGGAAATAATTAAAAATTCAATATATTTAAATACATAATTTTGCTCTTGTGATTTTACTACATATGTAGTCTAATCTTAAGAGCGAAATTATGTATTTAAATATATTAAAATTGTAATTACATTCTGTTAAAAAAGTACCGGGAATTGTCGATTTAAATCTGGCGGGGCAATTTAGGTAGTTAAAATTTTTTTTTCTTGCTTGGTACAACTGTCCTTAATGTCTATGCCAAGTTTGAGCGGAATCTGTCAACGAGTGTGTTTACAGTAGCTGGTTAAGTCAGTCGATGTTAACAGTGCCGATTTTTTACAATCGGCGATTACGTTGAACAAAGAATTTGTCTAAAATTTTGTGTTCCGAATGAAATTTCGTGTGCCGATGCATTGAAAATGTTGCAAAAGGCTTTTGGTGATAAAGCACTATCGAAAACCCGTGCGTATGCGTGGTACAAAGCCTTCGAGGAGGGTCGTGAAGTCGTCGAAGACTTGCCTCGTTCCGGACGCCCATCGACGGCTTCGACCGCAGATAACGTCGATAAAATTAAGGAAATGGTGCTTGAAAACCGTCATACCAGCTTGAGAGAGATAGCACATGAACTTGAGATATCCCATGAGTCCACGCGTACGATTTTAATTTATATTTTGGGCATGAGAAAGGTGGCCGCAAGACACGATAACGCGCCGTCTCACCGAGCTACGATTGTGACCGACTTTCTCGCCAAAAAACTCAACGAGCACGCTTGAACAACGACCGTTTTTGCCGGATTTGGCTTCCTATGACTTCTTCCTCTTCCCAAAACTTAAATTGTCGCTCCGTGGCACCCGTTTTCAGTCGATTGAAGCCATAAAACAAAATTCGGCGCACGAGCTGAACGCCACTGACTTAACCAGCTACTGTAAACACACTCATTGACAGATTCCACTCGAACTTGGCATAGTCATTAAGGACAGTTGTATCAACCTAGAAAAAAAAATTTATCTGCCTAAATTGCCCCGCCAGATTTAAATCGACAATTCCTGGTACTTTTTTGACAAAATGTATATCTTAATTTTGAAAAATATTCTACATTATAGAAGAAATTTTAAATGTGAAATTAATACAAGTGTATATGGATTGCTATGCAACTTATGATTTAAATTTAAATCTTCGTTCTACAAGCATTACATAGCGTAATGGTTAGGGCGTCTGCTTTATAATGCGAAGGACCCAAGTTCGATCCCACGGTAGATCAAACATTATTCTGCGTTTTTTTCCGTAAAATAATGTGTAAAATAACATATGCGAGAATGTAAATAAAAACGATTAAATATAATGCGCATGTTAAAAATATGTATAATCATAATAAAAAATAAAATTCTAAAATATGTAAAATACTAAATTAAAGTTTTTATAAAGGTATTAAAAAAGTATTTCAAAAGGTTTCATCAACTACTTACAATCTTTATAATGATAAGCTTTTTGGTTTTTACACGAAAAAGAAATATGTAACCGTTCTGAAAGCTAATAACTATTTATATTTTAGCTTTTATGGCATCTTTGTTTGTAAGGGCATTCCTTAAAAATAAAAATCTATAAAAATCTAATAAAATCTTATAAACATTTATTAAATTTATAAAATAACGATAAAAAATTCGAAACATTAAAATACATTATTGAGTATTATTAGAGTCCGAAATCCACACATTATAAGATTTTAATATTACCTAATAAAAGCTAATAATCATTATAAAGAATTACTTTTTGTTAATAACATTTATATACACGTAATTATTTCCGCTTGAGTTTGAATTTAAATATCAAAGTTTACAAAATATCAATCATGTAAAATGATTCTTTTTACTCTTACATTTATTTAGTTTTTATTTTAATTCAATTCAATAATTCACATATAATTTCATATTGTTTTCGTACGATAGTAGGAAGTTGCTTCGAATGAAACCACTGTAATCAAAGAATTCTTTTAATTATATTTTTCTATATCTTTTATGCTATATTCTTTTACAATTTATATATTTCATAAAAAGTTACTTCTGACATGTAATTAAAACCATACTTGCCGGACACTTGTAGAGTATATGGTGATGCTCGCAGTAATTTATGTGATCCACATATATTTTTAGATACTGTAATATTGGGTTGTTCGATAATTAATGTCGTTTTTTTTTACGTTTTTGAAAGTGAATTTATTCATAATAACAACAAACATTAATCACTGATATATTGACCGTTTTGTTGAATGACCTTTTGCCATCTTGCAGTAAGTTGCAAAATTCTATGTTCGAAGAAGCTTTGGTTTTTAGAAGCGAAGAACTGGTCCAACTCATTTTTAACAGCCTGATCGGAATCGAAAGCTTAACATTCAAATGGTTTTTAAGGGAGCGAAACAAATGATAGTCTGATAGTGCTAAGTCAGGGCTATAGGATGGATGCGGCATCAGTTTTCAATTGAGCTCTATTAATTTTTGACGGGTTATCAAAGAGGTGTGAGGTCTGGCGTTATCATGATGGAACATCACACCTTTGCGATTGGCTAGTTCAAGGCGTTTTTTCTTGATTGCTTTGTTCAGGTTCGATAGTTGATGGCAGTAGACATTCGTATTAATAGTTTGGTTTCTTGGAAGCAGCTTAAAGTAGACCATACCCTCGTAATTCCACCACATGGAAAGCATAATCTTCTTTTGGTGAATATTGGCTTTGGATGTCGATCGTGAGGGCTTATCTTGCTTGATCCATGATCGTTTTCGGACTACATTACTGTACATAATCAAAGTTTTATCACACATTATGATTCTTTTTGGAAATGGGTCGTTTTCGTTACGATTCAGCTAAGAGTCGCATATGTTAATGCGTTTGGTGAGCTGGATTTCCTTTAATACGTGAGAAACCCAAACATCCAGTTTGTTTACTCAACCAAGCTGTTGTAAGTGCAAGTAAACGTTTCGAATCGAAACAGTTAGTTTCGATTAACGCCTTTATTTTGTCGTCATCAGTAGTGGTTGGACGACCAGTATGTGGTGGGTTTTGCACATTAAAATTTCCTGAACGAAAGCGAGCAAACCAACGCTGACACTAGCGTTTTGTAAGGCAGTTCTCACTATAAACTTCACACAATTTCTTCCAAGCTTGCACGGCATTTTTGCCCTTTCGGAAGTAAAACAATAGAATATGCAAATAATGCTCACTTTGATGGTCCATTTTCAACTTAATTTTTAATCAACTTGTTATTTACTAATGACGCTCAGTTTTTAAGAGAAGATAGTGTACAGTCTAACCTTTATAATAGTATATAATAATATACGCCACGCAACTGCTACTACATGAAATATGCTGTTCACGCCATCTATGAGAAAAAAGCGACATTAATTATCATACAACCCAATAGTTTGTCTATGTTGTAAATTAAACAAGTAGATGGTAGTTGCTACAATTTGATGCTTGCTGTTCATGATAACGCAGCGAGAGCTATCAAATTTTACTTGGCCACCATGTTGAATAATCTGACTCACAGATAGCAAGTTGGTTGCTAATTCAGGGACATATAGCACATTTGTAAACAGAATCTTATTTTCTTGGCTTTTATCATCATAGATGTCTAGGCTTACTTGTCCCGAGCTTTGCACAGATAACACTTTATTGTCAGCGATTCTAATATTCTTTATTGCAGGAGATGTTTCATTGTGAAGAGCACTCTTGTTCTTTGTCATATGAGCTGAGGCACCTGAATCAATGTACCAGGCTTCATTACAGTGAGGCGATGCTACAAACACAGCAGTATAGGATGAGGTAGTTTTCTGTTCCTTGTTTTTGTTAATTTTTGTCTTACATTCTGGGCTTTTGTGGCCATATTTATTGCAGAAATAGCATCTCGGACCCTTGGAGTGCTTCTTGTTGTTGTTATAGAACTTTTTATTTGCTGCAAATGCTGTTGTGTTGCTATCACAGTTTCTGATGTCTTGTAATAATTTTGCTTTAACTGAATCTGCTGTTATTCTTGTGCCAGAGCTTTCCATAGCTATTGGGTGTACAACTTTGCTTCCACCGTTTTTTTCCAATATTCGAGGCTTCATTGTAAAAAACTGGTTATACATTTATGATTTAAAGTATTGTCCATCGCTGGCCACTACTTTCTCCCATCTTTCGGGCAGCATACGAATACCGCGTTAAAAAAACCGGTCATCTTTTAAATCGATCTACGAATCGATCCAATTTTTTACTTCTTCATAAGACCAAAAGTGCTGGTCAGCCAGTCCATGTGCCATTGATCAAAACAAGTGATAGTCCGAGGGAGCAACGTCTGAAGAATACGGCGGGTGGGGTAGGACTTCCCATTTCAAAGTTTCCAAGAATGTCTTGACCACTTTTGCGACATTTTTCGAGCATTGTCATGCTGTAAAATCACTTTATCATGTCTCTCGTTGTATTGCGGCCGTTTGTCTTTCAGTGCTCGGCTCAAACGCATTAATTGCGTTCGATAACGATCGCCTGTGATTGTTTTAGTCGGTTTTAACAACTCATAATACACTACGCCGAGCTGGTCCCACCAAATATTGAACATGACCTTCGAACCGTGAATATTTGGTCTGGCCGTCGACGTGGAAGTATGACCAGGATATCCCCATGATTTTCTGCGCTTGGGATTATCGTATTGAACCCATTTTTCGTCCCCAGTCACAATGCGATGCAGAAATCCCTTCCATCTTTGCCTTGCAAGCAGCTGTTCACAAACACACAAACGCCGTTCAAAATCTCTTGGCTTCAACTCGTACGGCACCCAATTTCCTTGTTTCTGAATCATTCTCATGACTCTCAGGCGTTTTGAAATGGCTTGTTGCGTCACTCCCAATGATCCTGCCAATTCTTGTTGCATTTGACACGAGTCTTGATCAAGTAATGCCTCCAATTCTGCATCTTCGAAAACCTTCTTTCTTCCACCGCCATGTTGGTCTTCGACGTTAAAATCGCCGTTCTTGAAGCGTTGAAACCACTTTCGGCACGTTCTTTCACTAATAATGGCCTCACCATATGTATTTGAGAGCATTCGATGAGCCTCAGTTGCAGATTTCTTCATATTAAAGCAGAAAATTAAAACCTACTGCAAATGACGAGAATTTAGCTGGTAAGCTGACATGTTTAATCGAGAATAACTTTATGATGCAGACACAAATCGACTTATATTTTAATGGCGTTATGTTTACAAATACCTTAGCTTATTGTATGACATCTATGATCTATTTATTTCAACTACCACTTACCGCTACAGCCATCTATTGCAAAACGGTGGAAGCAAAGTTGTACACCCAATATAATCATTGGCTGATACGACTTGGGCAGACCAGAGAGCAGTAAGGTTCCCAACCACTTGTCGTCTACTTTAAAGCCAATGTCTCGGAGCTTATGAGCTGTCGACATGATTTTGCTCACATATTCTTCTATGTTTTGACATCCACTAAGCGAGGTGTTGCATAGATCACGCAGTAAGCTAACTCAGCGTGTTAGCCCGGTGTCGCTAAAAGCCGTAGCTAATTTGTCCCAAACTCCCTTTGCAGTAGTTTCCTCTTGTATGTGTACGTAATAAATTGAATCAACCAGAAGAATCGTCTTTGTTTTCGCTTCTGTATCACGTTTCATATCTGGCTGTGCAGATGGTTCCGAGCTTTCGATACAATCCCATAGGTTTTCATGTTGCAAGTGAATTTTTACTGCAAACTGCCAAGTCGCGTAGTTTTCACAGCTAGTTAGTTTTTCGATTAATGCCAATGTGTTGTTCGAAGCCATTTTTATGCACAAGTGGGTATTGGACATACAATTAGAACTTAACAAATTTTGAATGAAAGTCACTTTGTGGAAGTTGAGGTTATGTTCACTTTTATTGTCTTTTTCACTTATAAATTATAAAAATTAATTATTGAACATCTCAGGGCTTTACTGGGCCCATAACCTGATAATTAGAGTAGAAATAAACTGGTTTTATTAGAAATAAAACAGTTTTTATTTAACAATTTACTTAATTTCTCTGATTAGATACACTCGCGTTTAGATGTCACAGAGTAGAGAGAGAGGGCAGTTTAATAGATATAAAAAAACATCAAGAGTGAGTTGGTATTATAAGGCGCGAAATTTGAATTTAACATAAACATCTAATGCAGGCTGCAACATCTGTCGGGCGTCGTGCATGCATGGTCGCCTTTTCTACTGTAATTCTTTTTTGATGTAAAAGGCAATTAAAAAAACAGCTTATATTACACAATATTTTAGTTTAAAGTTAAGCTAGATATCCTTAAAAAATTTGGTCATGTTCGTTTTTATAAGCGTTTCAAGGAGGTTGCGAGGTCTCGCGGTTGCTTGTCATAGAAAGGCTTGCCAGCCTTTTTTTCTTAAATTCTTTTTTGATATGAGGGGCAAATAACAAAAACATTTTTTACTTAACGAAAAGTCCTTAATATTTAATTTAATGTGAGTAATGTTGAAGAATTTGGCCTTGATCGGCTATTTTATCTGTTTAACACGCTCACGCCGGCGCGTACCACTGGTGGCCCGTACTAGACTGTCTCATCCGGCGGCGTGTACCACCAGTGGCCCGCACTAGACTGTCTCATTCGAGCGCCGCCTTACAGCAAATATCATGAAAATCGGCGCTGGCGTGAACGTGTTAATTTAGGCTGCAAGATCTGACGGTTACCTAGTATACACTGTTGCCCTATTCCTTATAATTCTTTTTGAATAGCAGAGCTAATTCCAAAAATATTTTTTATTTATAAAGCAGCCTTTTAGCATTAATTTAAGAATAGTAGCGTTACAAAATTTAACCATGATTATCTTCTATAGCCGTTGAATGCAGGCTGCAACGTCTGTCGCGCGCCATGTCACACGTCTGTCTATGCATGCATGCCCGCCTTTTCTTCTGAAATTCTTTTTTTGATTGAGGGTAGATTACTAAAATATTTTTAAATTACAAAACAGCTCTTCAGCTTTAATTTAAGTTAAGTCGAGCTTTCGGATAAGGCAAGAAAGTGATTAGACCTCTTAGTGGAAGGTCTGATAAGGAGGAGTCTGATAAGAAAAAATCAGTATGTATGAAAAAAAATATAAAAATAGATAAAATAAAAAACAAGAAAATAATTGTAATTCAAATATAAACATATATACAGGTTGAGCCATTTTTAGTGACCCACCCTAATTTCTCCGTTGCTAAGCCAGATACAGAAAAATGTTTGAAACAAAAGTTGTATACTGTTGAGAGGGACATAAGAGGGTATCATTAATTTGACCTTGAAGAGTAATTTGAAGGTCATATGAAGGTTATTCTGAATTTCTTAAACAGAACCTACTATTTCTTGTTACATATTCTTGTAGGTTATCTTAAGAGCTTTCCAAAACATTGTAATAAAATATTTTTTCATCAAGTAATTTTCGAATTATAAGGCTCTAAAGCAGTACTTGGCAGTACTTTGACACAAAGTACAAAATGTTTTGTACAATGTCATGTTATGGGTTAAGTTGATTCTTAGGTATCATTCGAAAGTCAAATCAACTTTTCACCCAAATCTCTGTAGTTATGTCTGTTATGCATCAGAAAAACGAATCACCCTACTTCTAAAGCTATCCAGGAACAACGACCTGGACGTAGTAGAATTCTGTTCCCCTTGGGGTACTTGATTAACGTGAGTCTCCTTGCCTCTTACTATTATAACAATTATAATTATTAACCACGAAGCAAATGTTCAAAGTTGCCTCTATTGGCTTTAAGACATAAATTTAATTACCTCTGGAAACGTTGTACTGTTCTTAGCAAAGTTTCCCTTGGAATCGCTGTGCAAGCTCGACGAATCTTGTTTATCTCTTGTATAGCCAAATTGTGTCATGCGCTTTTTGGACGAACGCGCGCGATCAAACAAAGAGCCAAAACGCACCGTGCGTGAGGGGTCGACTAGCTCAACCACCGGATACTGGGAGGGCGCTCGCGTTAACACTAGATGCGCCGCGTAGCGGCTAATAATTGCACTAGCTCCGCATATGTTATGAGCAATTGTTAGTAAGAGAGAATTCCCGAGCGGCTCCGTTCGGATCGATCTCCGCCGATAACAGGCTAGGAGAGTCCGTATGTAAACATTTGTATGTAAACAAACTTTTTTTTGTAAAATTCGATCTTTATCCGTATGTAAACATGCCTGACTATCCGCCTAATAAAATTGTTGATATTATAACAGTTTTAGGGGAGTGTCATAACAATTTTCGTGCAGCGGCAAGACGGTACGCCAAACGCTTTTCAATTAAGAGACACTCAAGTCATAGGACAATATGTACAGTAACCGAAAGAGCTTGCTGCGGACATCTTGTTCGCCAACGCAAGCGCCACGAATACGACGAAAATGATGCTCGCGCTGTGACTATCCTAGCAGTTATTCATCTTGACCCTCATATTAGCAGTCGCCAAATTGAAAGAGAAATCGGTATACCATAAAGAACAGTTTCAAGAATTCTAAATGTTCTTAGATATCATGCCTACCACGTAACTTTGGTTCAAGAGTTAAGGCCACATCATATTCAAATGCGTATTGAATTTTGCCAATGGGCTTTAAGAATGATAGCAAATGATCCAAATTTATTTAGATTTGTACTTTTTTCTGATGAGGCTAAATTTTGCAGTGATGGACAACTTAATAGGCACAATTCTCATTATAGGTCAAATCAAAATCCCCAGTGGCAAATACCTGTAGATCATCAAAATCGATGAAGCCTTATGGTATAGTGTGGCATAGTCAAAGGTTATTTTCTTGGTCCTTATTTTTTTGAGAGAAATGTTGATAAAGATAACTATTTGAAGTTGCCAAGAGATCGGTTGCCAGAATTATTAGAAGATGTTCCTTTAGCTACAAGACAAAGAATGTGGCTCCAGCAAGATGGTGTAGCACCACATTTTGCACGAATAGTACGTGACTTCTTAAATTTAAACTACAATGAAAAGTGGATCGGACGAAGAGGTCCAGTTAACTGGCCTCCTCGCTCACCAGATCTCACATCTCCAGATTTTTATTTATAGGGCTACTTAAAAAATGTTGTTTTTGCAGAACGGCTAACAACTAAAGCAAACATGAAAGACCTTATTCGTCAAGCTTGCGCAGCGATTCCAAGAGAAACTTCTCTAAGAACAGTAAAACATTTCCGGAGGCAATTACATTTAGGCCTTAAAGCCAATATAGGTAACTTCAAACATTTGCTTCATGGTTAATAATTATAATTGTTATAATAGTGAGAGGCAAGGAGACTCACGGTCAACAAACACCTTCAACGTGAGAGGCAAGAGGACTCACGGTAAACCAGCACCCCAAATGTGAGAGGCAAGGAAACTCACGGTAAATAAGCACCCCAAATGTAAGAGGAAAGGGGACTCTCTGTGAACAAGCACCCCAAAGGGAACGGAACTTACTACATCCACGGCGTTGTTTCTGGGTAATGTTAAAAGTAAGATAAACGCATTTAAACAAACAGTACGACAAAGAACTGCTTTAAAGCCTCATAAATCAAAAGTCACTGAATAAAAAAATATTTTATTATAGTGTTTTGAAAAGCTCTTGAAATAATCTACAAGAACATGTGATAAAAAATAGTAGGTTCTATTTAAGAAATTTAGAATAACCTTCATATGACCTTCAAATTACTCTTCAAGATCAAACTAATGGTATCATCTTATGTCCTCTTCTAAACTATACAACTTTGGTACGAAACATTTTTCTTTATATGGCTTACTAACGGAGAAATTTGGGTGGGTCACTTAAAATGGTTCACCCTGTATATACGCGGGTGGTTCAATAAGTACCTGTGTTAGAAATGAAGACACCATTTTTTCAAAAAACTTTTTTTTATTTTTCAACATAGTCCTCTTTTAGAAAGATACACTTCTCCCAAGATTCCTGCCATTTTTTTAATCCCTCTAAAATATAGGATTTGTTGAACTCTCCAAAATACGCCTCTGTCTCAGCGATGACTTCCCCGTTTGAGCTAAATTTTTTTTCCGCGAGCCATTTCTTCATGTTAGGGAACAAGAAAAAGTCGCAAGGAGCCAGATCAGGTGAATACGGGGATACAGCAGCAATTCATAACGCAATTCATGCAGTTTGGCAGCGACAACTCCAGATGAATGTGCTGGTGCGTTATCATGGTAAAACACCACCTTCTTTTTCGCCAAATGCGGCCGTGTCTCCTTCAATTTTTTGTCGAAGTGGTCCAATAACTCACTGTAGTATTGTCCAGTGATCGTTCTTCCTTTTTCTAAAAAACCCATGAGAATGACGCCGTTCGCATCCCAAAAAATCGTCGCCATGACCTTTCCGGCCGATGGGACTGTCTTCGCTATCTTTGGAGCAGATTCACCGTAATGATGAATCCAGGTTTCATCAACGGTGACAGCTCGACGCAAAAACTCCTTCGGATCTTGCGTAAATTGCTCCAAACACGGCTTCGAAGTTAACAACCGCATCCGCTTGTTGTCCACCATAAGCGATCGTAGTACCCATCGGGCAGACAATTTTTTCATCGCCAGCTTATCATGTAAAATATTAATTGCTGTTCCGGTCGTCACACCTACGGCCTCTGCTACTTCGCGCACTTCGTTCGTCGATCAGCGAGAATCATGTCGTAGACTTTTTGAATGATTTCCTCGGTAACCACGTCTGCCAGGCGTCCTGGTCGCTCCTCATCAAAAACGGATGTTCGCCCACGTTTGAATTCGTTGAACCAATATCTAGCTGTGGTCATAGGTGGCGAAGTGTCCCTATAAACAGCATCGAACTTTGCTTTTATCTTTGATTTTTAAATAAAGAATGATTTAAAAAAAGGGATTTTAATTATAAAAAAGAAATAAATGTAGAATAATAGTTTAAATAATCATTCGTTAGAAGTTATAATTTTTAACTAGTGGACTGTTCGAGAAGTACTTATTTAATTAACATTATTTTCAAAGAGTTATTTAATAGATATACGATACGCTAATGCAATTGTAAATTAATATTGGAAGTACCAGTAATAACATGGAAATAATTATTCTATAGGGCGTTGATTGAAGAATCAATTTTAATTTCAAAACGCAACTGTTTTTATAAAAACGCATGTTGCAGATAGTTATTTAAGATATAAGATGTTCACTCCATAAAATAGTGAAATAATAATAATTAGGATAGTTGAATTACGGCCAAATAATAGCCGTATAAGTTTAAACTTAACTAGAGGAATAGATGCATGTAACACATCGTTCAATAAGTCCCGAAACTAACCCAAAGATGGTGCTAGTAGTACCAAACTGGCCACGTTTCCATAGAGTGCAAATCTTTATATGGAACGTGTAAAAATTTCACGTCGATCGGATCACAGACAGCAGAGTTATCGAGGTTAGAGTAAAGTCACTTTGTAATTTGTTTAAAAAATGGAAAAAAGCGAGTTTTGCGTGTTGATAAAACATTGTTTTTAATGGGTAAAAACACCGTAGAAGCCCAGCAATGGCTTAAAAAACATTACCCGGACTCCTCTCCATTCAAAGCAACGATTTGTCGTTGGTATGCTGAGTTTAAACGAGGTCGTACGGACACAAACGATGCGAAACGTTCGGGTAGGCCATTGGAAGCCGTTACACAGGAAAATGTGAGTGAAGTGTTAAAAATTGTAATGAAAAATCGCAAAGTGAAGGTCCGTGAGATTACAGAAATGACACAGATATCATCTGGAAGCGTATTTACAATCCTTCATGAAAAATTGAGCATGAAAAAGGTTTTTTCTAAGTGGGTGCCGCGTTTGCTTTCAGTGGAACAAAAACAGCAACGAGTCGACGATTCAGAGAGCTGTTTATCGCTATTTACTGGCAATAAAAAGGATTTTCTGCGTCGATACGTGACCATGGATGAAACATGGATATATTATTTCCCTCTGGAGTCGAATCGGCAATCATCTGAGTGGTGCATGGCTGGCGAAAGCCGCCCAAAGCGTCCAAAAACGCAGCAGTCTGCTAGCAAAGTCATGGCGTCTGTTTTTTGAGATACACATAGCGTGATTTTCATTGACTACATAGAAAAAGGTAAATCGATCAACAGTGATTATTATATTGACTTGTTGGTACGTTTGAAGGAGGAAATCGCAGCAAAACGACCGCACATGAAGAAGAAAAAAATCCTTTTTACCAAGACAATGCACCATGCCACAAGTCAATGAAAACAATGGCAAAATTGAACGAATTAGGCTTTGATTTGCTTTCCCGCCTCCCGTATTTGCCAGATTTAGCCCCCAGCGACTACTGGCTCTTTGCTGATCTCAAAAAAATGCTCCAGGGAAAAAAATTTGGCTCGAATGAGGAGGTCATTGCTGAAATTGAAGCCTATTTTGAAGCAAAGGATAAATCCTTCTATAAACATGGTATAGAAATGTTGGAAAGGCGTTGGAAAGATTGTATCACTCTAAAAGGAGATTATATTGATAAATAAAAATGATTTTTGAAAAAAAATGTTGTTTTCGTTGTTAGTCTCGGGACTTATTGAACGATGTGTTAACAGCTGAACATTGGCCTATTATTTTAAATTAATTATTTATTTATTTTGAGTTTTTAATTTAATTAATTAATTATTTATTTTAAAAAATTATTATAAGGGAATTGCAAGAGGAATTTGTGACATTCCAGGTTATTGCGCGATGTCCCAAATTACGCTATAAACGCTTACTCAAAAAAAAGAACTATCTTGCAAAAATTTGCGGTACAAATGTCAATAAAATTTGTATTGTCTGACTTAGCGATCTAGCCATTCCTCACTTAGAAAGGAGAACATTATTCTCATCTGTGGTATGCATGATTTTGATTACTGATGTGCGATTACGCGATGGACAATATAATTCGATGTTACATAGTTTTGTTTGTAAAAAATTGCATTTTAATCAAGTTAAATTTAACGAGAGCAGCTATTTAACTCTCGGTTTGAGTTTAGGTTAAGTTTCACAACGGTCTATGTCAGTGGAGAGTGCGTCGCGTAGGTTGTGGAGGGGGCTTTATCGTGGTGGGAAAGGCAGAGAAGAAATTTATTGGCTGACACAAGAAGAAAAAAGATAGGTCGTGTACCGACGTTACGAAACCATAACTTCATAATCATATAACCCCATCACATCATATAGCCCTATCTTATAAGACCTTTTATGAAATGATTAGAATAAAAAACGAATAACTACAATGCATAAATATAAAATATATCAAAAATACTAATAAGTATCTAAATATCTGGGTAAAAATGTAAAAATTAAATATAAAATATATCACTCTTTTTTGCTACTGCAGCGGGTTCTTTTTTCATCAAATGATCTATGTAATGCTTTTCGCTTTCGATCATTGTTTGGCATATCTCGTTTCATAGTCCAAAAAAAGTCTGCCATCATATTAACAGCCCACCGTCCCTGATAACGAGTTTCCATATATCTTATATTTTGGTCAAAACGTTCTCCCTGCTCTTCACTGGAATGTCCAAGATTCTCTGGAAATTTATCAAGATGTGCATCCAAGAAGTGTTATTTTACATTCATCAAACATCCTAATTTTCTAAAGTCTTCACTCATCTTGGCAACAATCTATTGATACTTGGGGCTCTTGCTATTACCTAAAAAGTTGTAACACACATCTTGAAAACTCAACCAAGTTGCTCTCTCAAGATTATTCATTTTATTTAACAGCATCTTTGCCCTTGAACATTTTACGAATCTGTCATCTATCAAGCACTCCTTCTTTCAACTTAGCCTCTGAAAGTTTAGGGGATTCAGAAGATAATTATTTGAATGTCTCCCCTGTTTTGTTCAGAGCTTTCACAAATTGCTTCATAAGACCAAGTTTTATATGTAAAGAAGGAATGAGAATCTTTGATGGATCCACAAGAGAGTCACTGATAATATTGTTTGAACCAGGGATAAAGGATGATCTCACGGGCCACTGTTTTGATTGAATGTAATGATTTTATCTGTCTCTGCTATCTCGCAAACACAAATAGCAAGGATATTTTGTGAAGTCCGACTATTGTCCAAGAAGCAACGTTATTATTTTCAAATCACCACAAATCAGCCATAAGTGTTCGTAGTACTGAATCCTTTGTAGCAAGTATTTCCATATTCTCGTACTTTTCGTTCATAACGGTTAAGTAAGCTATTGATATCGGAGCATAAACATTTGTATTATGCAGCAGAACAGCTTTAAGGGGTTACCCCCACTTGTAGCTCAACAAGAAGGCCTTTTTTCATGAATTTTTTTAAAGAAAACTACAAAACTTTTTTAAACGATTATTATATTATCTTAAAGAATATATCTTGAAGAACTTTCAGTAATTTTTATATTGCAAAATATTACATTGTTAAGTGGCAAATGGCCGCCAATGAAATAGTGTTTTTATTTATACGGTTTGCGGTGACCAACATTGCGGCGAAGTAGATCATTTGAAACAAAAAATGTGGATAGATTTAGTTAAATATAAGTATAAACTAGTCTCTTATTAAAGGATTTAAAAAAATATTCATTTTTCACAAAATGGCGGGCAGTCAAAGTTAATGGTTTGATTTTAAGAAAAAAAAACGGCCATTTTTTTTTTAAACAAAAAATCGAACGATTAAAGACTACATTTTCATGTATTTAATGAGCCTGCAAAATTTTAAGAAGATCGGTTTATTAGTGTTTAAGTAATCTTGGTCACCGACTTCAGAAATGCCATTTCGAGAAAAACGCGTTTAAAGTTTTAATTTCAGTTTACACGAAGAAAATAATTTATTTTGTAAACTTACATAGAGTCATCTATTCCGGGTCTGGGATAGAAAATTCGTTTCTACAAATTTTAGTCTATTATATAAACGTTGTAAATGCCAGGTATATGACCATTGTCATCGAACAATCGACTGAAACCGTCGAGAGGGTCGAGCGTGCCAGATGTCAGACTAGCCGGTTGTTTACACAACGGATTCTTCTCTTTCAACGCTCATATCTCAGTCAATTTTGTTCGGATCGACTTGAAATTTTCAGGTCATATTCTCAGATACTTATACTTCAAAAAAAATGCAATTAACAAAAAATCGATTTTTTCAAAGTCGTTAATGGGGGTAACCCCTTAATACTTCGTTTTCAAGAGTCTATGAAAAGTCGCTTATCTGAAGCTTGGTAAGAATTTGATTGGAACACATTATTTAAACCTTCAACATCCTTACAAAACACTAAAGATGATTTTTAATCTTGGACGAAATACTTTCGGAATACAAAATCACGATTGCGATAAAATGAAACTTTTATTTTAGGTTCCAAAAAATTCTTATTTTCTAAAAATGAAGCCAAAAACTTAGAACCGTCTTTTGGTAAACCCAGATCTCAAACTAAATCGTTCAACTTCGTTTGCGACACTAATGAAGGAATCTTTGATTTCTTCTCATCTGGTGCGTACTCTGAT
This sequence comes from Chalcis sispes, assembly GCA_949987625.1. Lineage (NCBI taxonomy): Eukaryota > Metazoa > Arthropoda > Insecta > Hymenoptera > Chalcididae > Chalcis > Chalcis sispes. Next base: position 39,388,574 of record OX465096.1, on the reverse strand, counting down.
TCGCTATTGCTGTTGTCTTCATTAGTGTCGCTTGAAGTTTCTCATTCTTTAAATTCCATAGTATTTTCACCACCTTTAATATCAGAGTCAGTTTATTGGTACGGTACAGGAGCTGGAACTGATTTAACAGCATTATATACAATTTTACTCTCAGTTTTTATGGTAAAACCTTTAACGTCATTCGTCTAGAAGTAGTCTTCTTTCGAGGTACAAGGATATCTTTGAATTGTTGAAGTGAAGAATTTTACAACATCTCTAATTTTTTGCACCTTCTATTTTAACATCTTCTTACAACCATTGCAAATGACAGATTAAAGCAAACTGTTATCCTTATCGATTCGCAAATTGAAAACTTCTTCATACAAATTACAAATAGACTTGTCAATTCGTCTTTGCAAAGATGTAACTTTGAATTATGAGCAAGTATAACAAAATTGATGATAATCTACATTACAACCATGAGATTGCACGATCTTTCCGGGTTGTTTTCTTATAGCACGATGTTCCACATTAGCCAAGTCACCAACCAATATGGAACTGCGGTCGCTTGATGACGACGCTTGGGGGCCCGCTTTCACAACCTCACCAACCGCCGATACTGAGGTTCCGAGATTCCTCTGCATTGTAAGACACTTGCGTGCGCCTGTCATAACGGCATCTAAGCCGCAATCCAGGAACTCAGCCGAATAATGGGCTTACTCGGTTGCCCGCCGTCACTGCGAGGAGGTGCCCTGAATGCAGACGCACGCAATTTTATGAATCCCTTTTGTAGTGGTGTTATGGGGTTATTACGTTTTATTTCACTGATTGGACGCATCCTGAGTGTCCATAAAAATATGCATTAATACAAATTGCCTGAGATAAACTGTTTTCGTTTGATTTGGGGGCAATGGGGTTATGGAGTTATAATGTTATGCGGTTATTGTGTTATGGTTTCAAGAGGTTAAGGGGTTTTATGTAAAGGGTTTATCGTTATATGGCTTAATAAAGAGATTTTTTGAGGTAATGGAAAACCGCGTCTCGATGAAGTTATTTTGACCCCAGATTCGGATTCAGCGACCCCAAAAACATGTAGTAAATATGGTGTGACCGAACCCGAAAATATTTTTTTTTTTTCTTTGGCTGTATAATTTATGTTACCTACACAGTATGTCGGAAAAGTTCCCGAACTTTTGAAATAAATCGAAAATTACATCTAAAGAAATTTATTCCAGTTAACTTTCAACGTAGTCCCCTTCCCTAGATATACACTCATTTGAGCGCTCCATGAGTGATTCAAAGGCTCTCTGGTACTCCTCTGAAGTTATCGCTGTGAGACGCTCGGTGCAAGCCGCTTGAATGCTCGGTACATCTTTAAAAAATCGTCCTTTCCAGGCCATTTTTAGCTTGGGAAATAGGAAAAAGTCGGCTGGAGCCAGATCTGGCAAGTATGGGGCGTGATTGATGCGCGGGATCTGATTTTTTGCGAGATAACGCTTCACAATGTTTGAAGAATGAGCAGGCGCATTGTCATCCAGCAAACTCCACGATCCCGGTTCCTTGTACTCGGGCCTGATGCAATTAATCCGGCGCTTCAGACGTTTTAACACCTCTGCGTAATACGCAGCATTCACGGTGTTGTTGAGGGGCACAAATTCTTTGTGTATCAGGCCCTTGGAGTCGAAGTAAGCGATGAACATCGTCTTTACCCGTGATTTTTGTTGGCGCACTTTTTGTAGCCTCGCACGACCCGGACTGAGCCAAGCGGATGACTGGCGCTTCGTGGAAGAATCGTATTAAAAGCACCAAGTCTCGTCTCCAGTCACAATTGAGGCTAGAAAGCGCGGAGTGGTGTCGCAAGTCTCGATAAGATCTCGACAACATTGGATGCGAGTTTCTTTCTGCTCTGGTGTGAGAAAGTGCAGAACAAATCGAGAGCAGACCTTCCTGCGGTTCATTTTTTCTTTCAAAATCAACGCGACGCTATCCTTGCTCATGTTCAGTTCGTCTGCCAACATTCTGAGAGACATGTGGCAATCCTGCTTCAGTAGCGCGCGCACGCAAGCCTCGTTTTCGTCCGTAACAGCTGTTGACGGCCGGCCGCTTCTCTCGTCATCTTCTAACGACTCTCTACCCTTCTTGAACCGACTGAACTACGTGTAAACAGTTGTACGCGACAGTACACCTTCACCGTAAGCCAAATCGATAATTTATTTCGTTTCCGCGAAAGTTTTTTCAAGTTTATAGCAGAATTTATTTGCGCCACGATGTTCAAATTTCTCATCCATCGTAGAGCTTGCACCAGGGTACTAAACACACGTTCACTCAAGCACGTCTATCTCGGCAACTAATAAACGGATACTGGTGAAAAAATTCTCAGACACTCCAGAAAGATGTAGCAACATAGTACCGGTGTCGTTTAAGAGGTGGCGCCACTCGTACAAGCGCTACAAAATAAGTACGGGAACTTTTCCGACATACTGTGTATACGTAACCTGTAGTTAATTTTCCAGATTTTGAAGCCATAACGTAGATATTATCAGGTCTAAATAGCTTTTGTTTTACAACTGGTCTAATTTTGCCACTTCTTTTTTAAAAACTAAAAAAAGAGGCGATAGATGTCTTCCATCGCCTGTCATCGTAGGTTGAATCGTATGACTATGACTTGTAGAAGTTACAGATTGCACTAGGTATTGTAATTAGATCTCTCTTTTAACAGCCAATGATCTTACAGAATGTATTACCAATTGTAATCCACTTTAATCTGAATTTTTAACATTTTCTATGCCTTTTTCTTACATTAATGTTTTAATTTCAATGACATATTCCTCAGCTTTTCTTTGTAAATAATCTGTTTCTTCGAGTTTTTTTAGTCACAAACTTACCAATTATTCTACTAACAATCCTGTGGGTTTCTTTTAAATTATTTACCCAACGATTCGAAGCTTTGAATCTAAAATCCTCGTGCCTTATATCCTTTTGAGCTTGTGAAGACCATTTCTGCAAATCTCTATCATAAACAATATAACCGGCATCGATTGCAGTTTAAAAATTGTCCTATATAAATTAAAAAATCCTTCCTTTTTTTTCTATAAGTTCCTACCTTATTTAAAGTTTTTGCTAAACGTTTTAGTTGCGTAATTGATTGCACTTTTCGGAATCGATTATGAACAGTTTTATATGTAAAATTTTTATCCCACTTCTCCAGAATATCACGGCACGTGCTTTATAGTCATGATTTAATTCTTTTGCATCTGTTGTGCATTCTTGTATATCTTTATCTGTAGATTAGATTTCGTCATTATCTTCTACGGTTTTCATTCCGACATCTTTATATGGTTCTTGAAAAGCAGGGGATGTTGAAAAGTAGTAGGATGTTCTAATGTTACAATTATAAAATGTGCTTGGTGTAAGAAAACGTTATGCTTGAAATATTTTTTCCATGATTATTATAAATATTTATCTTGCAAACTCTAATAATAAATTAATATTCCTCATGGTGACTTATAAAGGGTGATTCATTATGAGGTTTGATTTTTAATAGGCTTTTTTACAGATCACGCGTGAATCCTGTCAAACTGTAATGTAATTTTTATTCAGTATTGTTTGACAAATCATCATGGAAAAACTTACACCGCAACAACGTATCCAAATTGTTTAGCGGTATTACGAAAATCACCGTTCTGTAAGAAATGTTTTTCGTGCTCTTAGAGCAACTTATGGTGTGCATCGTTGACCTACCGGAGCAACTATAGCCAATACCATCCGCAAATTTAAAACCCAGCATACATTATTGGATGATACTCGACCGATTAGACCACATCCAGCACGTAGTGAAGAGAATATAGCGGCTGTAGCTGAGAGTGTGGCTGAAGACCGTGACGAATGGATTCGGCGTCGTTCTCAACAGCTTGGTTTGTCGTACGTAACAACTTGGCGTATTTTACGTAAAGATCTTGGTTTTGAGGCATACAAACTTCAACTCGTGCAAGAATTGAAGCCGGGCGACCTAGGTTTGCGTCGTATTTTTGGTAAATGGGCTCTGAATCAGCTCAATGAAAATCCGCTGTTTTATTGCGAAATTTTGTTTAGTGATGAGGTGCATTTTTGGCTCAATGGATACGTCAATAAGCAGAATTCCCGTATTTGGGCTGATGAACAACCTAAAGAACTTCAACAGCTACCACTAAAGCCACATAAATGCACAGTTTGGTGTGGTTTATAGGCCGGTAGAATCATCGGTCCATATTTCTTTCAAAATGAGTCCGGTCAGAACGTAACCGTCAATGGCGACCGCTATCGCGCTATGATAACGGATTTTTTGCTACCTGAAATTGAAGCCCGTGGTATTGGTGAACTTTGGTTTCAACAAGACGGCGCTACTTCGCATACAGCGAGAGAAACAATGGACTTATTGAGACATCATTTTGGTGAGAACCCGATTTCACGTTTTAAACCGGTAAATTGGCCGCCTAGATCGAGTGATATCACACCTTTAGATTATTTTCTTCGGGGTAACATAGAGTGTCTGGTCTTCAGGGATAAGCCAGCTTCAATCGACGCTTTGCAAGTCAACATTACTCGTGTCATTCGCGAGATACCGGTCGCTATGCTGGAACGCGTCGTCCAAAATTGAACCCTCAGGATGGACCATTTACGGCGTAGTCGCGGTCAACATTTAAATGAGATAATCTTTAAAAAGTAAATGTCATAGATTGTTCCTTAGACTCACAATAAAGTTTTTACTATAGAATTCAACTTTATGCCTTTTATTTGAGATTAAAAACCAAACCTCATAATGAATCACCCTTTATATAAAATAAAATGAATATAGCATTTGTTATACAATATAAATTGATAAGATGTAAATAAAATATCTTAAAATATATAAAATAATTAAACTTTTTATTTATCTTTTAATTTCTCAAACTTAAGATTAAGGATTTCCTGGTATAACATACTTCGTAAAAAAAAATTGTCAAGTTGAGTAAAATAACGACCGATATTCTATAATTGTACCTAAATGTTGAGCCGTCATTCCGCCTATATTTTAAAAATAATTTAAGGCCCAAAAACATGTTTGTTGCTATTTCTAGCTCCAAACCCCGGCACATAAGAATGTTATATCTTCGTTTTTCATTTATTTTATAAATGAGATTTTTTTTTAATAAAAGTATTTATGTCAAATTCGTAAGTTATGTAATGTCGGAGTGTTAACTTGTACACGCAGCTTTAGCCTTTTTTTTTCAAGCCTAAGCACTGAAGTCCATGGGCTTGGGGTGGCCGGAGGAATAACAGAGTAGGAAGAAAATTAAATTTTTTTTTAGGATAGGTGTGAGTTCCGGGATTGAGAAGGCGGCAAGCCACTACAGGCTTGTCTACCCTCTGTAGAGGACCTAATAAATATTGTATTGAGGTAAAAGTCGAAGGACACTTTGCCTTTAGTCCAGCGACTTTTCGGAGGAAATAGATGATAGACAGAGAAAAAAAGAACGAATTTATATTGGAATTAACTTTATTTTTTTTCACTCACTTTTAAGGAAAAAAAAGAAAAGAAACTCCTCATTCTCTCTTTCTTGCTTTTTTCTTCTCGATGAGTGGGTGAAACGATGTTGTGCTGGGGCGCGGTTGGCTCGTAGTGATCCGGATCGGGCTCAGCCTGCTGGGGTATTACGGTGTTCTTCGGTCCAGGGTGCAGATGGTTCGTTGAAATCCAGCAACGTCTCGTTGGTAATCCGTGCGAAGGGTGGTCTAGGCTAATGGTGGTGGCCTGTCTTGAAAAATCACGGGGAGTGCGTCTCCGCATGTCAAGCTTGCCTTTTTATGCATTCATACAAAGACGGTTCTACACCAATCAGATTGCTCGAGATTAGCGCGTGATGGGCGCTAATGCTTATCTCGAAAGCATTCCTCTTGGGAGGGAGAGCGAGAATTAGAGAGAGAGAGAGAGAGAAGATTGCTTTTTTGCATAATTTCTATGCATGTGCATTATTTATCATTCATAATAAACAAACGTTAAATTAAATTACATGTTTGTATTATATTTAAAATTTAGCATATTACAAAAAAGAACGAAGTTTTTCGTCGCACTTTACGCAATTTGCGATACATCAATTTACGCGATGATATTTTAAATAAAGAATAATTATTTAAATTAAAAATGATTGCCACTAAGAACAAGAACGTTAACCTTAGGTTAACAAAAGTAATTTATTATTATTAGATTGTTAAAAGGAAAGGAAATAAGTGCAAAATAATAGTTTAAATAATCATCCTTTGAAAATTACAATTTTCAAATAATTCTTAGGTAATTATTATAAACTGTCGGAGAAGTAATTATTATGAACTGTCGGAGAAGTAATTAATTTATTGACGTTATTCTTAGGTAAAATCAAAGAGTTCTTAATTAATATTCCTGGAGATTTTTGCGTCGCTTGTACTTTACGCTGTGTTACTTTAATTGAATTTAAAATAATTATTTTAATAAATTTAATATTGGGATTAACTATTGTTTTAAGGAAATAGTAATAATTATTACCTTATAGAAATAAGGACATTTGTTAGGAATTAATTAAGGGATTTTAAAACAATTAATTCAATTAACTGTCGCACGTTAACAATTATCATAGACTGAGATTAAAACATTGCAAAATATAAATAATAGTATAGTAATGACTAACGCAATTATTTTTGTACAATTTATTTATAAAAAATAAAAAAAATAATGCAACATATCGTAAAAAAAAAATTATCAGGTGCATAGTTATGGAAAATTGCAATCTTTAGTACTATAATTTTGACTTTGCGAAGAAAGATAAGTACGACCGCAAAATAAAAAATTTCCTGGATATAAAATATAGTGAAGAGAAATAATAAAAATGTTAACTTCATAGAATATAAGAGTGGTAAATATTATAACGTTTGGTTTTGGCAACAATAACTAAACGGACAATGCCTTTTCAACATTTCGTTTGGTTCGCTTCTAGCATTAACTATTAATAAAATATTGAGGAATTTAAATAATAACTATAATTATTATTGGAGGAAAAATTATAAAGTAAAATTGATACGATACATCGCTAAATTATTACGAGTAGTTAAATAAGAAACTAATTATGCTGTACTATATGTTATATATGTATAAGTACGGTATGTATGTTATGATATATGATGTAGTATATATATAAGTACGGTATTATTATTAATAATTTTAGTATATGTCGCAGACTTAAAATAATACCTGTTTTAAGGAAAACGCTGATATTACAATGGTTTTGCAGATAAGAATAATAATGAAATGCGTTATATAATAATGCTCGGTCATTAGGTTCGGAATTGAGTAGTTAAAAATTATTACAATGACCGATAAGTGATTATCTTATTTGCTTAATTACTTTTTAATGATAAATAAAGATTAAACATCCATTTGTTACTTTGTAAGGGATGAGTAAGCTTACAGAGTAAGTTTTTTCATCAGAAGTGACATACAATAATAATAATAATTTGAGAATTAGAATAGTTGAATCATAAAATAAAAGTTTTAAGCAAACAAATGTAGCACAAGATTTTGTACATACGGTTAATTTATGAGAAAATATAAAACTCATTACTATTAAAAATAGACTAATTTTAAGTCTTGAGATTCATAATCTAAAGATACATATATTAAACAAATATTTTTAAATTAAAATTTTAATCGTGGTCGAAATACATTAGCGTATTTTACAATAATTAGTGATTATGTTTCGCAATATCCATAAATTTTGTGAATGACTAAATGGATATAAAGCAAAAATAATAAAATTGTAACGTCGGTTGCGACGCCACCATGCGTTGATTTGAGTAACGCAAACTCGTAGTTGCCTTTTTGAGCCTAAGCAGACAAGCTTACGGGCTCAGGATGGCGGAGGAGATTCGAAGCTTTATCTTTTCTTTCTTTTGAGGATGCGGTGGTGTAGTTTGGGACTGAACGCACGTCTAGGCCAAAACTCAGACCAGCTACGCTCTGGATAAGGACCTAATCGATGTGATATTAGGTAAAAGGTAGTTAGCCGAAACTCAGGCTAAGTCTACCTTTGGGAGGATATAGAATAGATAAGAGTATAGAGAAAACAAAATGTACCATACAAAATTCAAATTTAAACTCACTTTTTATTGATTTTGTATTTTGCTGTGATAAATTCTCTTTCTCTCTCTCTCTTTCTGTCTTCCTGATGCTGTGGCAGACTTCTCGTCGTCTTCTTCTTCTCACTTATTTGAAAAATTGAATAGTCTTCTTGCCGTAGTTGCTCCCTTGTAATTGTGTAGATGATTCCTTAAAATGTTTCCCTCAAGTGCTGCCGGAGGTCTGCTCGTGTATCTGATCCGTAGTAATGTTTTCTTTGGGTGCTGCCTGAGGTCTGCCCGTGTAGATGATGCGTGGTAACGTTTCCCTCGAGTGCTGCCTGAGGTCTGCACTTGGTGAAAATCTTGCGCCATATTTAAACACGTAGGAGAAGCTATCTCGCAATTTTTTGAAAATTCGGGGGGGGGGGGGCAAGTTTTTCTGTCCCCCTCTTCCTGGCGAGCTTCTTGGTCCGAGGGGGGGAAGAGCGAGAGTTAGAGAGAGAGAGAGAGAGAGATGATCCATTTTTGGGCAATTTTTACATAGGTTTATTATTTGCCATTTACAATAGAATTATGTTAATTTAAATTGTATGATCGTGTGCCATTTAAAATTTATCGCATATTACAAAACAAAGTTTTTTGTCGCATTTAAGTGATTAATTTACATAATGATTTTTAGATGAAGAATGATTATTTAAATAATAAAGAAAGATTGCTACTATGAACACGAGTGATTTATAATTACAAAAAAAAAAAGAAATAATTGTAGAATAATAGTTTAAATAATCATTTTTTAGAAGTTATAATTTTTAATCAATAGACTGTTGGAGAAGTACTTATTTGGTTTACTTTATTTTCAAAGAGTTATTCAATAGATATACGAAACGCTAATGCAATTGTAAATTAATATTGGAATTAACAGTAATAATATGGAAATAATTGTCCTGTAGGGAGTTAATCGAAGAATTAATTTTAATTACAAAACGCAACTATTTTTATAAAAATGCATGTCACAGACAGTTATTAAAGATATATAAAATAGTATAATAATAATAAATATTTACTATAAAATAGTGAAATAATAATGAATACGATAGTTAAATTACCGCCGAATAATAGCCGTATAAATTAAAATTTAACGAGAGGAATGTTTTTAAAATAGATGTATGTAACAGATAAAAATTGGCCTACTAATTTAAATTAATTATTTATTTTAAAAATTTTTATATAACTAATTAATTATATAAAAAAAATTATTATGAGGGTTTTGCAAGAGGGATTCGTGACATTCCAGGTTATTGTGCGATGTCCCAAATTACGCTATAGATGTTTATTCAAGAAAAAATTACTTTGCAAAAATTTGTACGTCAAATGTCAATGAAATTCGTATTGACCGACTTAGAAAGAAGAACATTATTTTCAGCTGTAGTATGCATGATTTTGCATCGTAGTCAAATTGAGTCTAACGAGAGCGGCTATTCAACTCTCGGTTAGAGCTTAGGTTAATTGTCACAAGGGTCTATGTCAGTGGAGAGTGCGTCGCGTAGGTTGTGGAGGGGGCTGTATCGTAGTAGGAAAGGCAGAGAAGAAACTTATCGGCTGACACGAGAAAAAAACGGAGGTCGTGTACCGACGTTACAAAATCATGCGCATGAGGCAACAGAAAATCTGCTCGCTTCCGCCCTTATGACATAAATTCGATAATTAATTTAAATTAATGATTAAATTTATTTACGGAGAAAAAAAGAATTTTTACCAAGAGTGTACAACAAAAGAATAATACTTGGCATTCCAAATTGGAACAGAAACGCTGCTATCTCGCGACGTCTCGAATCACGCTGTAGATGCATTTTTTCCGATGTCTTAAAGCTATGAATTCTGGAACATTGAAACTGAAAACTGGACATTGAGTTTAAAAAAAATTATATTATTGTTTTCTTTTTTTTTTTAGAATTTAAATCAAATAAAAGTAAGAAAAAAGGAAAGGTCTCCGTGGAAAATCCATCATTCCTTTCTCGGACTCTCTTGAAATAAAAAAAAAGGCCGATCTTCCTTACCCGCACCTCCAAAGCGAGTGTAGGTAAAGGAAATGGAGATCGGTAAGGTGATGTTACCGATCGGTCATTAGGCATGTGTTTTAAAAACGTCGAAGCGCTGTACCGACGTTACAGTCAATTAGTGAATAATTATCTATAACAAAGTATAATAAAAACACTTTAAAGGTAAAACACCCCAGGAAAAAAATTTTTTGTAATAACTCTGGAACAAGCCAACTTAATTTTTTTATTTTCTACGTGACAGTGCAATTTTTAACCTAATCTAGCTAATTTAATAAATTTTACATAAAAAAAGTATAAAAATTGCACATTTGCCCCTAAAAAAAATAGGGATTGCAAATATTTGGCATAAAAGTTATGCTTATTAAAGCGCCTTTTTATAAGAAACAATTTGTCGTTGGTTTTATTAAAAAACTTCTGAGACTTTTTGATAGATTAAAGAAAAACTGTTGTTGGAGGTAAACATTAAGGATGATTCTCACTTCTTAAATGTCGACTTAAGTACACCTGGGGTAGCTTACTTGTAAGAAAAAGTGAAACAAAGCGCTTAAAAAGAACATTTGATTATAGTCTCATATTAAAAAATATGGTCCATAAAAATGCTTCATGAAATCGAGTTTCTCCGTTTACAGGTTCAGAAGTTTGGATTTGCTTGGTTCAAAACCAAGACTTTTGACCTGTCTAAAATTTTAGACGTGTTGTTACAAAGGTTGAAAACTGGATTGGGGGGAGCGGGGAGGTTAAGGGATTATAATCGTGTGTTTAAAATTTTTTGAAAAGAGTAAGACCTGTCTGTGGTTTAGGATGTGTTGAGTTAGGGGCTTATGAGTTTGTGCCTAAAATTTTGACAAAAGTCAGACCTTCGGCCTGTTTGCAATTTAAGATTTGTTGAATGAGTAGGTTAAGAGCTAGTGTTTTAATTTTTCCAAAAGAGTGAGGCCTTCAGTCTGTATTTGACTTCTTAATCAATTTTATGAGATAAATTTTTTCGTTCTTGTTTCATCCAAAAATATTGAATAGAACCGAAGATATTCAAGAAAAAGTGATTGGAGGGGGAGTGAGCTTCAGAAGAAGTTTCGACTCCTTTAACATTTTTCATTGCAGAATACAATACAACGTGCCTCGTAATTTTCGATAAGTCATGAAATATGAAAAAATTAGCCATTTTATCAATCGAAAAATCTTCATGTGGTTCGAATGTGATTCAGGGGTAGTTTACCCCCAAAATAAAATTAGGCAAAAATACCGAAACATGTTTACTGATCTTTGTTATTTTATAGTGAAATAAATATATTTTATATTTTTTTGACATTTTCTTAAATTTTTCCAAGAAAAATATTCTTAAAAATTACAGTTTTACTCCTATAAAATTAAGGGGTTGCAACTTTTAAAAATAAGACGTACGGGATTTTGTTGCGTTTTTTTAGACGAATATTTTTTATTTTGTTTTGTTGAAAAATATTGAATTAAACTGGAGATTTTTAAAGAAATGTGATTTTGGGGGTGAACTTCAGGTGTGGTTTTCACCCCCTTAAAATGAATATTAACAGATAAAAATATTTGTCTCTTATTTTTTAATGCTCTACAAAATATCAATGTTTCAAGAAAATCGAAGAGTTCGGGTTGAGGGTGTTTCCTTGTAAGTGTGGCGCGGTGCGCCAGGAAGCGCGTAGCGTCAACTTAAAATGGCTCTAATTTTTTTTTTTTTTTAACTGCTTGATGAGTTTTTTTTACAGAATTAAAGAGGTGATGTTAAGATTTACTTTGACATCAAAAAATCAAAAATCGTATGTGCCCCTCGATTAAAAAACCTAAATTATTTATAAAAAATTGTTGTAATTTTTTTTATAAAAAATTTTTCATTAAATTATATATATTTTTTAGAAGTTCAATATTATTTGCATAATTGAAAAAAAAAAAATTATATGATTCCGATAATTAGTATTTAATACATAACGGTTTAAAAATTATACTTTCTTCTTCTTAGGTGCGCATAAATATTTTTAATGTTAATATTTTGAGCTGATACTTGGCATGAAATCTTATTTTGATATAATTTATAAGCTAACAAATTTTCAAAAAAAAAATAAAACTCTAAACCGAGATGTGCTAAGAATTCATTGAAACGTGTATGTATATACGAGTATATATATTGTAACACGGTGACGGTTCTAGAAGTTGACCACTACAGGAGATATACGGGTGAGTGGCGAGGAAATAGCTAGAAGCGCTAAATAACTCGTGGAGCCCTAAGCGCGTAGGCTTTGTGCACTAATTGCAATTCTGTTTTAGAACTAGAGTTTGAAAAGCTTGTCGGGAGGCCTAATTTACCAGTGACAACCCCGCACGATTACTGTTATGCAGCACTTGCATCGTCCTCGCTCGCTAGCTGGAACTTAAAGAAGGTGATCATCGGGAAAGCTATACTACTATGATCAAAAAATACGATCAATTTTTTTTTTTCAAACTCTTAATTAATTCTTTTCAATCTATATCATTGCCTTCAAAGTAGTCCCCGCCCGACACAATACACTTATCCCAATATTTTTTCCAATTCTCGAAACAGTCAGAAAAGTCCTTTTCCGGAATTGCCTTCAATTGACGCAGCGATTCACGTTTAATCTCCTCAATCGAGTCAAAACGATGTCCCCGGAGTGGTCTTCTGAGTTTATTGAACATCCAGGAGTCACACGGCACTAAATCAGGCGATTACGATGGTTGTGGAACGATAAGAGTTGAATTTTTGGCCAAGAAGTCGCGAATAATCAATGCGGTGTGATGGTGCATTATCGTAACGCAAAAACCATGAGTTGTCTTGCCACAATTCCGGCCTCTTTTTGCGAATAGCTTCACGCAAACGACGCATAACACTCTAATAATATTCCTTGTTAACAGTTAGGCCCGGCGGAAGAAATTCTGAATGAACAACACCACGATAATCGAAGAAAACTGTCAACATGACCTTGATTTTTGAACGACTTTGACGTGATCTTTTTGGTCTTGCTTCACCTTTGGCACGATATTCGCTCGATTGATCGGTTGTCTCTAGATTATAGGCATAGATCCATGGCTCATCTCCTGTAATAATGCGTTTCATGACGTTCTGGTAGTCAGAAAGTATCTCTTCGCACACATTAACTCGACGCGCCTTTTAAAAAAAATTGAATGTTCAATCGAGATATGACGCGTTTGAGACCCAAATGATTTTTCAAAATTACTTGAACCGATCCAAATAAAATTCCAACAGTATCAACAAGGTCTCTAATTGTTAACCGATGATCTTTGAGCACAAGGATTTAATTTCTTTGATGTGTTTCTCATAAGTTGATGTCGATAGTCGTCCTTGACGCTTTTTGTCTTCGACGCTGTCTCTGCCTTCTTTGATCTATTTGTGCCACTTATAAACACTTTTTTCCGACAAAGTCTGCTCACCGAAGGCTTTCTGCAACATTCTGAACGTTTCTGCACAATAAATTTCATTCCGAAGATAAAATTTAAGGGTACAGTCTGGGTCTTTTGGACCAAATTTAAATAATTTTTTTTCAATATAAATAATTATTTAAATAGTATAAAACTTCTGTACATCAAGAAGCATTTATTGTACTTCGAGAAAAAAAATTTTTTTTTTTTCACTTTTATTTACAAAATAGCGCCTATCACGGAGGCAACCAAAAAACTGGTTGACATAATATCTTCTCACTGGAGCATCTGAAACAAAAAATCCGAATGGCATGTTGAAATATGATTGATTGTGTAACGTCGGGGTGACGTCACTATTGCGTGCGAATTTGACGCAAACCTGCCTTGTGCCTTTTTCGAGCCTAAGTACTGAAACTTATAGGCTCGGGACGGCAGAGGTATTAATTGTAAGATTTTATAGGAAGGGTGGTGAGATGTGGGACTGAACAACCATATAGGCCGACGTTGGCCTACAGATTGTTCTGGAAAGGACCTAACAAGTGATGTTTGGAGAGAGATATTTAGCCGATCTTGGCTAATACTATCTCTTTGGAGGTTGAAAAGAAAAAAGAAAAATTTGTATTAAAAACTCACTTTTTTTATTGCGAAAATGGTCTAGGTTGGCTGAAAGTCCTCACTCTCTTTCTCTCTCTCTCTCTCTCTGTTTGAATTCTGCAGATCCTCGTCGTCGTCTTCTTCCTTTTTTTGTGTTTGAAAATGAATAGTTGTTGTTCTTGAAAGAACAGTTTGTAAAATTTATATATAAAAATATGTGACTGCGGCTGCCGTCGTTTTTCAAACGAATTCTCGTAGTGATTCCTAGTGATTGCTTGTCCTCGAGTGCTGTCTGAGGTCTGCTAGCTGTCGAAAATTTTGCGCGATATTTATACGCTTTTCCAAAGTAGCGCCGAACGAATCCTTTTTTCGAAAAATTTCTGAAGAGGGTAAGATTTTCGGGCCCCCTTCTCCTCGGAGGGCTTGTCTAAGAGGGCGTGGAAAGCCTCTGTGAGGGTGTGTCGTCTTGAAGTCGGAGAGAGAGAGATTAAGAGGGGACTGTCCACTTTAACAAAATTGTATAATAACTTAAAACTAATGTTATTATTTATGTTTTATAAATGTTTATTTTATTATAATAATTTACGTAAAATTTAAACTAGGCTACGAAAAAGAATCGTCTTCGTAGCTTAATTCTAACAATAATTAAAATTAGTTAATTCATTTTTAATATTTTATTTAGTTTTCTTATAAAAAAAAGATTTTATCGGTCTTATAATGTTTAAGTTTTTCTATTATGTTAGCATCTATATAATTTTAAAAATTTTCTTTACAAAGAGTTTAACTTAAATATATGTTTCTATAATTGTCCGTATTTTAATGAATAATAATGATAATTGTTATAATACAAAATAAGTTTTAAACAAAATATCATAGTTATAGTTTATTCGATGAGTTGAATAATTTTAACTTTTTGCTTAAGATATAATTTTGATTTCGGATTTACATTATTATTACATAAAATCTAGACAATTATAGAGACGACTTATGATTTAAATATTATCGCCTAATTCTGAATATGATCTTGATCATTGATTTTAAAATATAATTTAAAATAATTCTTAAACATAATTAATGCCAAGATATAAAAAGAATAATTTTAACACGTAAGTTCTAAAATATCATTCTGAAATAACTTTATAATAATTCATTCTAATATAAATTTAAACCTAAATATACTGTTGAGTATGTTTACTAAGCGATTTTCGATTACACAATGCTATGCTGCTCTCTATTAGAAATGGATCAAACTAAAATCTCTACACAAACTCAATGTAGATGTTTCTTTCTTACTTACTTCTCTGTTAGCTTCGAGCTGAATCACACGCGTTGTAACCAAGCGAATATTTTGTTATAATAAATCCAGTTAATATTTACTTGAGACTGTTTTGTTTTGGCCTACTCTAAAACTCTGCTCACAATAGGTTATGGGCCCAGGCACCCGAAATTATTTGTAAAGTAAATAATACTTCTAATAAAAGTGACAGTGTAATACAGCGTGTAAAAAGTTCCCCAACGACGAAATAAAAATGGCGGCGTCGAGTTCGGTGAGAATCGAAGTGTTAAATAAAGAAAATTTCAACACATGGAAGATCCAAATGGAAGCGCTGCTTGTAAAAAATGATTCGTGGTCGTATGTCAGTGGAATAAAAATTAAACCCAAAGTCGTTGCTGGTGAAAATGCTGTGATTAACGCTGCATCTATTGAGGCTGTAAATAAGTAGGAGAACGAAGACAGAAAAGCGAAATCTGATATCATATTAGCGATGAGTCCGTCCGAACTCAAGTTGATAAAAGGATGTGTCACATCAAGAGAAGTATGGTTAAAATTAGAATCTATATATCAATCCAGGGGTCCTGCTAGGAAAGCAACTTTATTAAAGCAGTGAACCTTACACCGAATGGATGAAAGTGCTGACGTGCGTGAACATATTCGCAAGTTTTTCGACACCGTCGGTAAGTTGGAAGAGATGGAGATTACGATTAACCCTGATCTATTAACAGTGATGCTGTTGTACAGTCTTCCGTCAAGTTTCGAGAATCTTCGGTGTGCTATCGAGTCGCGAGACGAATTACCAAAGCCCGAAGTATTGCGCATAAAAATCATAAAAGAGAGTGACGCCCGAAAGAACGATATGCGCATCAGTGAATCTAGTTCGATGTTTACAAAGAAAACTTTTCCGAAACATTGGAATTCAAAAAACATTAGTGGTGATCGTGGTGCAAATGTGCAAAGAAACGATAAACCTTTTAAGTTTAACTGTCACCGTTGCCACAAATATGGTCATAAAGCCAAAGAGTGCACGGAAATTAAGAAACAAAAGAATGTCGCAAAAAAGGCCGAGGACGTGAATTTTTACGCATCTCAAGAATTTCCTCTCGAACAAAGCGCGTTTAACGTTGTGAACTCGGATAAGAATAATCTTTGGTGTCTAGATAGTGGGTGCACGTCACATTAATGCAAAAATCCAAAATATTTTGTAACGATCGACAAAAGAAACAGCGGAAAATTGAACTTAGCCAATAGTGCATCAGCAAAAATCGAAGCAAGTGGAACAGTGTCAATCACGGCGGAATCAAACAATCAGCTGTTGAATGTGAAGTTGGACGAGACGTTACATGTGCCAAATTTACGAACGCATTTACTTTTGGACGGAAAAATTACCGACAAAGGTTTTATTGTTATTTTTGATAAGAAATCAGCAACAATAGTCAATAACGATGGAATGCCGATTATAAAAGCTAGTCGAATAAATGGATTGTATTATTTACATCAAAGAAGCAACGAATGTAACTTGACAGAAAATAGTTCAGTAGTGGCAAAATCAAATTCATTGGAATTGTGGCATCGGAAAATGGGTCATTTGAATACTAAAAGTCTTGTCGAATGTCAACGCAATGGATGTGTTCGAGGAATTGATTCAACGGGCTCAAAGGAAGATTTTGTTTGTGATGTTTGTGCTCTCGGTAAAATGACTAAAGCTCCGTTTCCAGTTAGAAGCAAAAGAACTTCAGATGTTCTTGAAATTATTCATTCTGATTTGTGCGGACCAATGCGAGTCGAATTCAATGGAAAGGCTAAATACTTTGTAACTTTTATCGACGATAGTCGCGTTGGTGTGAAATTCGATTGCTGACGAGTGAAGATAAAGTTTTTGAAGCGTTTAAAGACTTTAAGACATCTGTCAAGAACAAATTCGGAAAAAAGATCAAGTTTTTGCAAACCGACAATGGCACGGAATATGAAAACAAGAGTTTCAATCAATACTTACGAGAAAATGGAATTGGTCGCAGGTTAGCAGTAACTTACACTCCTCAACAAAACGGATTAGCAGAGAAAAAGAAATCGCACTCTTCTAGATTTTGCTAGGTGCCTCATGATCCAATCTGGATTACCTCCGTCTTTTTGGGGTGAAGACATCAACACGGCGAACTATATAAAAAACAGGTGTCCTTCACGGAGCATTGATAATAAAACTCCCTTCGAGATATGGAATGGTTATACGCCTACTGTGAAATACTTCAAAGAATTTGGCTGTGAAGTATTTGTTTTGACTCGGAAAACTCAAGATAAATTTGAACCACGATCAAAACGAGGAATTTTTCTCGGTTATTCGGAGCAATCGAAGGCGTATAGGATATGGATTACCGAGGAGAAAAGAGTGGATATTGCTCGAGATGTCAAGTTTCTCAACTTAAGAAAGTCAATCTTGAAGGACAATTACCACGATTTTTCGCTCGATACTGCAGAAAATTTTGATCAAAGTTTTGTTGACATTCAGATAAATTCCAATCAAGAAATCTCAGATAATGAAATCATCGAAGATGGTGAAGACAACGAAATCGTTGAACATAATGAACCAGTCAGTGTTCCAAGAGAAAATTCGAGAAGAGGTATTGGCAGGCCAAAGATTTTAAGGACTGGACGAAGGGAAAGACCAAGAAAACAATACAACTTGGTTCCAATTGCAGAAGAAAATGAACCCGATGAAAATAATGAATTATCTTGTTTAGCAGAAGTTCCTTTCTAGAACGCCATGAAAAGTTCAGATAATGAAGAATGGATGAATTCTATAGCGATGGAAATGAAATCAATCATCAAAAACAATACATAGATTATAGTAGATCGTCCTAAGGATCAGCAGGTGATTGGGAGTAGAGTTGTTTTGACAAACAAATACAATAACGATGGAGCCCTAGAAAAAAGAAAGGCTAGAATTGTTGCGCAAGGCTTCTCTCAACGCCCGGGGATAGATTTTAGTCAAACTTTTGCTCCCGTAGCTCGTCTCAGTTCAGTTCGTTTAATTACGGCACTAGCGGCTCAACAAGATATGAAAATCACTCAACTTGACGTCACTTCAGCATATTTAAATGGCGATCTGGAGGAAGATATTTTCATGGAAGTCCCGAAATGTTCAAAAGAAATGCTTGAAACACTCATTCAGATTGAAGGAAAATGTAGTGACATTGGACAGAAAGCTCTAAAAATGTTAAATCAATTGAACCACGGTGATAAAGTCTGCCTAATCAAAAAGGCATTATATGGCTTACGACAAGCTGGACGTCGTTGGCATGCAAAATTGGATAGGGAATTAAAAGATTTTGGTGCAATTCAATCTAAATACGATCCGTGTGTGGATCATATTCAACAAGGGGAAGAAGTTGTCCTTATTGTAGTATATGTCGATGATTTCCTACTGGCATCTAAAAATCCTGATATAGTCATCAGCCTAGTGAAACATCTATCGAAGAAATTCGAAGTCAAGAATCTAGGAGACGTGAAGTTGTGTCTTGGAATCGATTTTTCACAAGACGAAAATGGAATTTACTTGAACCAGAAGGGATATGTCAACGACCTTCTGAAACGATATGGAATGTATGATTGCAAATCAATCTCAACTCCATTGGATCTGGGAACGAAACTACAAAAAGGTGAAGATCAATCTAACATTACGGCACAAAGTCTACCATACAGAGAGTTAGTCGGTGCCTTAACTTATTAAGCAATGTGTACTCGTCCAGACATTGCTCATATTGTCAGTCGTTTGGGCCAATATAATTCCTGCTACAATGAAAGTCATTGGATTGCCGCGCAGCGAGTCTTACGCTACTTAAAGGGATTAGCTGATGTCGGTCTTCATTTCAAAACGTGTTCAAAGTCATTAATAGGATACGTGGATGCCGATTGGGCAAATTGCTTGGATGACCAAAGATCATTTTCTGGCTATGCGTTTATCTTAAGTGGTAGCCCTATTTCATGGGAGTCCAGAAAACAAAGAACAGCTGCTCTTTCATCAACAGAAGCCGAGTACATGGCTTTATCAGACGCACCAAAAGAAGCGGTTTATCTCAGAAGATTCCTTACTGAGCTCGGATTTGATTCCCTTGCTAGAGTCAAAGTATTCAGTGACAACTGCGGAGCTAAGAAGTTGGCAGAAAATCCAGTATATCATGGAAGAACCAAGCACATCGATGTGCGTCATCATTTTGTTCGAGAAATGCTGGAGAATAGATCTTTGGAAATTGAATATATTGCAACAGAAAACATGGCAGCAGATATTCTTACTAAAGGATTATCCAAACCAAAACATGAAAGATGTATTAGACTTCTAGGTCTTAAAACGTGTTAATCGCTAATCGAGGGGAAGTGTTGAGTATGTTTACTAAGCGATGTTCGATTACACAATGCTGTGCTGCTCTCTATTAGAAATGGATCAAACTAAAATCTCTACACAAACTCAATGTAGATGTTCCTTTCTTACTTACTTCTCTGTTAGCTTCGAGCTGAATCACACGCGTTGTTACCAAGCGAATATTTTGTTATAATAAATCCAGTTAATATTTACTTGAGACTGTTTTGTTTTTGCCTACTCTAAGACTCTGCTCACAATATATACTTTTAGCTTAAGAGTAACAAAAAAATATTATTCTTATTAGGAGTTTCGGTAATGTTAATTTTACAAAACATTTTGTTTTTATATTAATCTTAAAATTAAATTAATCATTATTATGTATAATAATATTTTTTGTATTTAGGTTTTACATAAAACGTATAATTACATATATTTTTTTATTTCATGCGCGTTTTCTTTCGCATAATTTTTTATTTAAATGTAAAAATTAACTTTAATTCTAATGCGCGTATTAGCTTTAACTTAAATATTGGTTCCTTCTAATAAAAATATAAAACGATTCCTTTATAATTCAAATTATCTTAAACGTTTATAAATTTTATTAAAGAAAATTAATGCATAGGAAAATTTATTACATGTGTTTTTTTTTTATCTTTTCATTTCAAAAGAAAGAATAGAAAATCACCTTGTTATTTTGTTCAATGAAAATGAACATAGTCAGGCCGTTTTTGCTATCGTGAAAGATTGTTGTAGATATTTTTAGTATAATTCTTTTTTTTTTTTTTTAGTATACGTATACATTTTTATATGCATACCTTAGAAAGAAAAATCGGCTGTATTATTTTAAAGTAAAATTCGATTAAATTTGAAGATAGCAATTGTGTTTTTTGTTTTTTTTTTAATATACATGTTCTATTTTATTCAAAAATAATTACCCTTTTATAATATTAAAAATGTAAAATTGTCGTAAATTATACAAGAAGCAGGAATTTGTTGTATTTTGGTGAAATAAATTATATAACTGTTAGAAACTTATTTTTGGATTTTAAATTATTTATAAAATTTAAATTTTTACTTGGTATATGTTAAACAATAAGAAATTTTATCTAATATCTCGTATGCACTTTCTATGTTTTTTCCTTTCGGATTTTAAATAATTATTTTGGAATTTATTTTGTATATAAAAAAAATATATACCTTGTGAGGTATTTTTAGAAATCGCAGTTTTTATACTTTTTGTCAAACATTGTATCTTTTATTTTATTTAAATATTATTCAATATATTCCTAGTTTAAAACAGTTACTTAATTTATTTACCGCTGCCCCAATTTATTTATTGTTTTATTACGCTACCTGTACAGTGTATTTACGGTTTGTAAGCGAATTACGGTACTGTAAGCGAAATTTACGGTTATAATTTGCGATAATAAAACAATTTAAAAATATTGCATAACATTATAATTGTATTACGCAGGGAAAGTTCGAAAAAAAGAAAATACGTATTTTAGATAGGAAAACTACGGGTAGAAAAAACGGTGTTTATGGGACAGTTTTATGTTTTTCGGCGCCGAGTTGACGTGCACGTGCTTGGCCTAGTGTCCTTTCGTTAGACTCAAGTGCATGTACCATTTTTTCTACCGTTCCGGGAAAACTCGTAAACTCTTGGCCCACGCTTAGGGTTTCTTTCACAACGGTCTGTGTCGATAGCCCGCGCGTTAAGTAAGTTTTGGAGGGGAGAATTCTCATTGGAGGAAAAAATTTACTATAGTTCGACGCAAGTGGTCGATGAGATCGAAGCGCTTTCCCGCTAATCGGCAAGGGCAGGAACAAAAAAACAGAGAAGACTTATCGGCTTAACACATATAAAAAAAACGGAGGTCGTTTACCGACGTTACAATTGGCTATAGCCCGTAGCACAATATTAAACATTTTGGACAAAAGAAAACAAAATGGCGGATTTCTCAATTTTTCGACCCCTTCTTTGCAATTAAATTGTTTGATAAAATCGGTTAAAATTTATAAAAGATTCTACATCTGGTAAAGGCTGAAACTACACATGTGCTGAATACTCAGTGAAAATTTCAGCCCAATTGGTAATTTAGATTTTTTGAAATCGTGTCAACCAGGTCAAAAAACGTTGTTTCGAGAAAAACGCGTTGAAAGTTTTTTTTACCAAAATGTATGTGAAATTTTAAAATAAAAGGTCTTACGCTTAATCAGCAATTCCTGCTCCATACAGTATGCCTTCCTGCTCCTCAAAAAGATCATTAGCGTCAGATTTTTCTTTCCTAAGCTCAGTTCTGCGCTCCTTTGTAGCATCAAGGCTACGACGAATTGCATAATAAATTCTTTCATCATCACGTTTATGCACAAAATCGATCGCATTTTTACCAATAGTTATCCCCATTACCTCCATAATTTTCAGTAAAGGCAGAAACCCTTCATTGAATGTGCACACAGCACAATAAGTTGCGATTACGACTATTTTTTTACCCGCGAACATGTGTTTTGGGGCAATGTGCCAAACGCAAGCATTGAAGCTATGATAGGATTCTTTTTTGCAATTTTCTCAGTAGAAGCACTAGTAGTACTTCTTTTTGGTTCACTCGTATGTTGATTACCTCAAAAATTTCTCTTTTTGTACAATCACTCCACAAATTGCTGTTTTTTTACTTTTTTATCCATTTTTACTCTAACCAAAAAAACGAAAATATAGCGTTATATTTAGCTCTCGAATAACTTCTCTAAATGAAAGGTTAACTTCAACTACTTGTAATCTATGGCAAAATCGTATAAAAATTATATATGCATTGAATATTAGGCGGAGAAACGATGTATATAATTATATACATGAATATAACAAGCAGCTGTCGAAACAGCTGCTGAGCGTATTCACGCACGCTCTATGAAATCGCGTTATATATATATTTCTCGGTTTTGCTGACCAAAATAATAGTTTGAATGCTAATTCTACATGTACATAGTATCCAAAAATGATGTTTTTAGAAAATCGATTTTTTTTTTAAAATAGACCCAGACTGCCCCCTTAATGCAACTTCTTTGCTCACTAAAATCTGACATTATAAAAATCGCTGAAATCACTTTTTAATGTTCACAAAAACGAGCGTTACTTGCAAACTGATGAATATATTGACATAAAATTTGACGCAGATGTCTCTCACAGTGCTACCATTTAAAAAAAAAAAAAAAGTTTCGTCAAATCGATAAACCCGCGAAATTGAAATTAAAAATTGGTCTTACTTTTTGATCATATGAGGGTGAATCAAATATAAACGATAATTTTTTTTTATACATTTATTGAATAATATTATACACAAACCATATCATTTACATTTCTCAATTAAGTCTCCTGCGTTGTCTACACACTTTTGCCACTCTTTTGGAAGCTTGAATATTGCTTGTTCATAAAAAGTCTTAAGACGAGTTTTCAGCCAATTGCGCACGTGCTCCTCAACTTCTTCATCGCTTTTGAATCGTTTTTCCCAAGTGATTCTTTTAGGAGCGCGAACAAAAAGTAGTCACAGGGGGACAAGTCTGGACTATAAGGAGGGTGTTCGAGTATTTTTCAGCCCATTTTTTTCAGTTTATTCCTTGAAAAAGCCGCGGTGTGCGGCCTTGCGTTGTCATGGAGAAGGATGACCTCTCTAATGGGCATACCTCGTCTTTTTTTTCGGTAGGAGGTTCTCGCTAACTGTAACAGCTGGTAATAGTAGGCCGCATTAACTGTTTGTTGGTCGTGAAGAAAATCAACGAGTAAGACTCCCTTTGCGTCAAAAAAAATTGTTGCAAGCACTTTACCGGCTGAGTGGCGAGTTTCGGCCTTCACTGGGTAGCTTTCATCCTTCCTTCGCCACTCCTTACTCATCATTTTCGATTCGGGGGTATAATGGTGTACCAACGTCTCAGCACATGTGACGATTCGCCTCTAAAAATTCTCCGCTTCTTGTCGAAATCGATTCAGAAGTCTTTCAGTGATCTTCGATCTGACCTGTTTATGATTCCCGGTTAACAACCTCGGAACCCATCGAGCACTAATTTTTCTAAAGTCAAGATGATCAGTGATAATGGATTGAGCATTTCCATAGCTGATATCCACTCTTGACGAGATTTCTGAAACAGTTAACCGCCGATCACATTCAATAAGCTCTCGAACGGCACGGATGTTGTGATCTGTAAGATTTGTCCTTGGACGTCGATCATGTCTTTCGTTTTCAAAACGTTCTCGCCCACCATTAAATTTTTCTGACCCACGTATACACTCGATTCTGACACAATGTAAAGTCCCCAAACTGTACTTTTATAACTGCCTTTAAACGAGTAAAAATTTCCGATGGTTTAACGCCTTCATTGGTTAAAAACTTTATAATGACGCGCTGTGCGACAGACGGATGTAACTCTTGCTCAGTCATGGCTGTACTGAGGGTAGAACCAAGCATGGCCGCTAAGTGAGCTGGTTTCCCCACTCCTTATAAACGAACCAGTAACCGCCATACTATATTATCTAGTTCGGAGGTGCGTGCTAAGCAGAATAGCTAAATTATCGTTTATATTTGATTCACCCTCGTAATAGTAAGTCCATGGTGAACAAGAAACAAAAAAACCCATAACTAAAAAGTACTGAGCAGAAATTTTGTTTATACTAGATTTGATTTATAACTCTGGTTAATAATAAAAAAAAAGGAAAATGAGAAATTTAAAAAAATTCAGTAAAAATAAAAAAAATAAAAAAATAAGCTAAGAAAAATAAAACAAATTAAAAATGAAAATAAAATTGATAAAAATATAAAAATAAATAAAAACAAAAATAAAACCAAACAAAAATATAATATAAAATAAAATTAACAAAATTTATCAATAAAGAAAAAATAAATTAACAAATCTCTCGCGCTCAGGATTATAGCACGACTGTGCACACGGCTTAAACTCGAGGCTTGTATAAAACTTCCTCGCGCACGCAACTATGACTACAAGAGAAAATTGATATCTCTCGCAGTTACGCTGACGAAAGTAAAAAAGATAGAGTTCTCTCGCTCGCAGAGAAGGGCACTTGCAATCGAAAAACTAATACAAAAAAAATATGAGTGACCATGATTTTAAATAAGAAATAATAATGAAAGAGAATATACAACACCATAACATAAAAAAAAAAATGACTTAAAAAAATGGGCTGATCAACCTCGTATGAAAAGTATTTCTAGCTAGGAGTGTAGAGAAGGCACAGCAACCGGTGAAAACGAAACACATCGCTACAGACAGGTGACCGTGCTGCTATCTTTTATTATACGGCACGATCACCGCGGACTCTCAAGAAAATTGTGCTTGTTAGAAAGCTAGTACGGCTGAACAATCTACAATCTTTCGAAATCCCGCGAAAACGCCCATGACGTAGCATGAACTTTTAATTCTAGCCCTACGATACATGTTTTGCTAAAAAAATGACGTATGATGTATATTTTCATCAAAAAACCATCTCGATATCGATACGCAACGATCCATATGCAAACATTAAATATTTATTATTAACTTTGGATCTAAAAAAATTTAGCTCCTAATTTTACATAGTTTATTTCTACTTTAGAGTCTGTGACAAAAATTACTTAATAAATTTATTAAATTTTCCGTTTTTATATAAGTCTAAAACAGAATGCTTCTTTAAAAAGGTCTAATGCGAGTCCAAGGAGTAAATTTATAATTGAAATTTGTCAATAATCAAAGTATACTAAACAATTTTTTTATCATCTTATGATTTTTATTAGTTTCAAACTCTAATAATCAATGAACTTATTTATATAAACCATTTTTCAGATACTTTGGTACCATTTTTGGAACCGAAATTCATTTCTCCAGTACAGAACCAAACGGCTGCAGTTGGGAGAGAAGTAATTTTTTCATGTAGTGTCAGTAATATTGGTAAATATAAGGTCAGTATGAAAGTATAATTATGTTTATGAATGATAATGAAAAATTTAGAATTAATAATTTAAAGAATTGATGATATAGTCTAATGATGAGGCTCTAATTTAAACTAGTCTAACGCTTTTACTTTTAGATGATATTGAACAATAAATAAAATTAAAAGACTTAGCTTAAATTTATATCTAATCTAAAATCGTAGCCTTTTTAAGTCGTCTGGATGAATCGCTGTAGATAGAATAGATTTTTTTTAAACTCCCATTTTTAGTGTTGAAAATTTGTTTTATTAAATTACTCGATTACGGCGCAGCGACGGAGGGGTAATGATTTTAAAAGTTTATAAATGTAAGTAACTATGTTAAGATGTTTTTTGTAAACAAAAATGTACTAAATTGATATTTACATTTCGTAAGAGATTAGCATATGATTATAGACCTTATAGACTAGGTTTTTACGGATATATATGCCTGTCACAACATACAACTAAGAAACGGCTAAAAAAACAAGCTAAAAATACAGTTATATCGACCTAGATTCCAGCTGTATTGGTGCGAATTCTTGAGCTGGAAATACATATGAATACAGGTAAGAATACGGCTATTAATCCAACTATTAACAGATGTATTTCAAGCTATTATTTCTTACTTTAAATAGCTAGATTTTTAACTAGATATTTGATAATATTCTTAATTTATACAGCTATATACAGTCTGTCAAGTAAGAGCGTGGTCGTGTTAATTTATAAAAAAATTTATTTGATAAAACTTTCATATTTATATATACATTGTACACATTACAAACAATGATGCAATTCGGTCAATAATGTGTCCAGTCACCACCGGCGTCGATAATTGCGTGGCATCTCCGAGGCATGCTTTCTACTAATTTGACGGCGTATTCTAGTGGCAAGGATCTCCAGATCCGACGAATTTTGTAAGACAACTGCTTCAAAGTGTATGTGCGTCTTCCACGAAGCTTCCGTTTAATATATGTTCACACATTTTCCATAGGGTTTGTATCGAGCGACTGCGACGGCCAATCCAATGTAACGATGCCAGATTGAGTCTTCCACTGAGTACAGAGCTTGCTGCGGTCTTTAGGATCGTTGTCCTCCTGCAGAATCCAATCTTCATTTTTTGTGATGAACCATCGTTTGGCAGATAGCAATAAAGCCTTTTTGTAGATTTTTGTCATTTTCTCAGCATTTAGGTTGTCAGTAAAGAGGTGCAAAGTGCCGAATCCCTGCTTTGAGAAGCAGCCCCAAAGATGCACCTTTATTCCATGTTTTACGGTCCGCTGAACAAGCCTATTGGTGGAAGTTGACCAGGCTCGCGTGAGGACAGAACGTGCCCATATAGAACATTCATCAGTAAAAATGACAATTTCAAAGTCTCTATCAATATTCTCATGCTCCCAAGCGAGTCGCTTTATCACATGTTTTTCAGTCAACAGAGGCTTCTTCATTGTGTTGCGCCATTTCAGATGATGAGTACAAAGATGGGTTCGGATAGTTACGTAGGATATATCTAAACCTTTTGCCATTAATTTTGCTTGTCCTTGCCGCAGTGTTAAAGCAGGATTCCGCGAAAACAGATTCACTATTCTTTTTTCATCTTTTTTGTTCACTTTTCCTATCGAGCCACGTTCTGGTAAATCATCGACATTTTTAGCTACTTCATATTGCTGTATCCACTTCTGTACACATGCCTTTGACTTTCTTATATATTTAGCAGCCGCTGATTGCGACATTTTGGGACCTTTCGGGTGGATGCAAAGGAACATAGCCTCGTAGCGCGACGCGTACTTAGCACTCATAGCGTTTAACGTAATTCGTTTTCAAAAGATCAACGACAACTAAATCTTCGTTGACAATGCATTAAGGACAAAGCTTCCCTCTATCGGCTTGCGAAGGATTTAGAGCGACATCTTTTATTACCTGTCGGTAAAGTCGACCACGCTCTTACTTGACAGACTGTATGTACCTATTAAAAGTTCGAGTTTCAGTTCTATATTTCCATGTGTGATTTTCAATTAAAATAGCTAAATTTTTAGCTAGCTTTGAAGGTATTTTTTTTAATCTATATAGCTATATTATACATATTAATCGTTGGATTTTACATGTATTATTTCTGAGAAAAAAACTATATATTCAAGTATAAGTCTACTGTTATATAATAATGACGTATTTTTAACTTTTTACAACTATATTTTTAGACGAATGTTTGAGGTATAGTAATATAACGCATCGTTCAATAAGTCCCGATACTAACAACGAAAACAACATTTTTTTTCAAAAATCATTTTTATTCATCAATATAATCTCCTTTTAGAGTGATACAATCTTTTCAACGCCTTTCCAACATTTCCATACCATGTTTATAGAAGGATTTATCCTTTGCTTCAAAATAGGCTTCAATTTCAGCAATGACGTCCTTATTCGAGCTAATTTTTTTTCCCTGGAGCATTTTTTTGAGATCAGCAAAGAGCCAGTAGTCGCTGGGGGCTAAATCTGGCAAATACGGAAGGTGGGAAAGCAAATCAAAGCCCAATTCGTTCAATTTTGCCATTGTTTTCATAGACCTGTGGCATGGTGCATTGTCTTGGTGAAAAAGGATTTTTTTCTTCTTCATGTGCGGTCGTTTTGCTGCGATCTCCTCCTTTAAACGTACCAACAAGTCAATATAATAATCACTGTTGATCGATTTACCTTTTTCTAGGTAGTCAATGAAAGTCACGCCATGTGTATCCCAAAAAACAGACGCCATGACTTTGCCAGCAGACTGCTGCGTTTTTGGACGCTTTGGGTGGCTTTCGCCAGCCATGCACCACTCAGATGATTGCCGATTCGACTCCGGAGTGAAATGATGTATCCATGTCTCATCCATAGTCACGTATCGATGCAGGAAATCCTTTTTATTGCAAGTAAATAGCGATAAACAGCTCTCTGAATGGTCGACTCGTTGCTGTTTTTGTTCTACTGAAAGCAATCGCGGCACCCACTTGGAAAAAACCTTTTTCATGCTCAATTTTTCGTAAAAGATTGTAAATACGCTTTCAGATGATATCTGTGTCATTTCTACAATCTCACGGACCTTCACTTTGCGATTTTTCATTACAATTTTCGACACTTCACTCACATTTTCCTGTGTAACGGCTTCTAATGGCCTACCCGAACGTTCCGCATCGTTTGTGTCCGTACGACACGTTTAAACTCAGCATACCAACGACAAATCGTTGGTTTGGATGGAGAGGAGTCCGGGTAATCTTTTTCAAGCCATTGCTGGGCTTCTACGGTGTTTTTACCCATTAAAAAACAATGTTTTATCAACACGCGAAACTCGCTTTTTTCCATTTTTCAAACAAATTACAAAAGGACTTTACTCTAACCTCGATAACTCTGCTGTCTGTGATCCGATCGACGTGAAATTTTTACACGTTTCATGTAAAAGTTCGCACTCTATGGAAACGTGGCCAATTCGGTACTACTAGCACTATCTCTGGGTTAGTCTCGGGACTTATTGAACGATGTGTTAGTTGTAAAAAGTTAAAAATACGTTATTATTATATAACAGTGGATTTATACTTGCATACACATAGCAAGTATAGTTTTTTTTTCAGAAATAATACATATAAAGTTTAACGATTAATAGGTATATTATAGCTATATAAATTGAAAAAAATACCTTGAAAGCTACTCTTGTGATCAAAAAGTAAGGTGAATTTGTTTATAAAATGTAAATTTTTTATTTATTCTTCTGAATTAATTTTATCCCCTTTAAAGTAATCCCCGTCCGATAAAACGCACTTTTGCCAACGCTTTTTCCAGTCCTCGAAACAGTCAGAATAGTCTTTTTCCGGTATAGCCTTCAAGACCTTCTTCGACTCAGTTTTGATCTCCTTAATCGTGTTAAAACGGCGTCCCCGCATTGGCCTTTTGAGTTTGCTTAATAGCCAGAAGTCGCACGGAGCCAAATCGGGTGAATACGATGGTTGCGGAACGATATGAGTCAAGTTTTTGGCAAAAAAGTCGCGAAGAACCAATGCAGTATGACATGGTGCATTATCGTGATGAAGGAACCAAGAGTTGTTCGCCCATAATTCCGGCCGTTTCAGACGAATAGCTTCACGCAAACGACGCATAACGCTCAAATAATATTTTTTGTTGACAGTTTGGCCCTGCGGAAGGAATTCATAGTGCACCACACTACGATAATCAAAGAAAACTGTCAACATGACCTTGATTTTCGATCGGCTTTGCCGTGGTCTTTTCGGTCTTGCTTCACCTTTTGCACGATAATCGCTGGATTGGTCGGTGATTTTAGGGTCGTATGCGTAAATCCAAGTCTTGTCTCCAGTAATGATGCATTTCAAGTGGTCCTGATAGTCAGACAGCAAAGTTCCATTCACATCAACGCGACGCTTTTTTTCCAAAAAATTCAGCGATTTTGGCACCAATCGAGACTTGACGCGTTTGAGAAACAAAACATCCTTTAAAATGGTTTGGGCTGAGCCAAATGATATTCCAACACTATCAGCGAGGTCTCTTATTGTCATTCGACGATTTTCAAGCACCAAATCTTTGATTTTTTGGACGTGGCCTATGTCGGTAGACGTTGATGGTCGTCCAGTGCGCGGTTCGTCTTTAACGCGTTTTCGACCCGCTTTGAACTCGTTGTACCACTTATAAACGTTTCTTTGTGCCATAGTTTGATCACTAAAGGCCTTCCACAACATTTTCGACGTGTCTGCATAAGAATATTCGTTCCGCAAACAAAATTTGATGCAAGTTCTTTGCTTAACAAAATCACCCATTGTAAAAATCAAAAAATTCACTTTCAGTTGTTTAAAAAAACACGTGTAACTTGGAGATAATTAAACCTTTTGTCAAACAGACGCTTGGCAAATGTTATTGACAGTCTTACCAACCTAGGAAAAAAAATTTACCTGCCTTCCTCATGCTTGGAAGTTTCAAATGACAATTTCACCTTACTTTTCGATCACAGTAGTATTAACTACACTTGTTCACAATGATAAACGGTTGAATCGCATTGCTTTAGCGCTACTTTAAACCTGCAATTTCTCACAATAGTTAGGGTTAGCTGGGCGAAGTAACAACGACGGCGCATTGAAGAGAACTATATTTCCTTCGCAAGCGCGCAGATTTGAGAAAAGCTATATAAAAAAAGGGTTTTCTAAGCTAATGCCGGTTACTATAAGTGTGGCTCTTCGGTCAGGCGGCGCACATGTGTTCGAGTCACACGTGCTTGAAACAGCGATTTCCCGGTTTTCTTACTTCTCTGGATCGGCGTTCAATTTTCAAAAAAATAAAAATGTTAGAATAATAGGAAGATAGAACGTAATAAGCGCTTACACGTAACCAACCGAAGCTAGCAGGGACAAAAGTGATTGTTACGAAGTCGAAAGGTAAAAAATGTTTACACGCAACTAGCCGCAGCTAGCAGAGACAATATTAAATTATTTGCGGCTGGAATCGCATACACCAAGGATTTAGAGTTAGAAATTTTATAAATGTTAGTTAAACTTTAAAAAACTTATGTTAAAAATTGAAACATAAACTTAGAAAAATTTTGAAAAAAATGAACTTAGAAAATTGTCGAAAATTAAATTTGAAAATAGAAAAATTTAGATTTAGAAAATGTTAACAAGAAAAAGAAAATCGAGAAATATCTTTTGAATGTTTCTTTATTTTTTAAATTTAGTAAAAGCTTTGACGAGTGCACATTATCTGCTCTGGACAAGAAGAGTGAGTGTCTTGAGTTAAAGTTCGTTAAAACTGCTGCCGATTTATAGAACCCCGCCCTTTTTATACAAAAATCAGTCCATAAGGTCCGTCAGTAAGACGCTGATTGGAAATAGAAGTTCAGAGGAGACAGAGAACGTCAAATAAGAAGTCAAGAAAAAAAAATTTTTTCCCCTACTTCTAACCCTACCTTAAAATTCTAGCATTGCGTAACGTGAACAGAAAGAAGTTTATACCATTGCATAGAATGTATAACACATCTAGAAGAGAAAGCACAATATGTGGTGAAGAGAGATATACATATGCTTATCTATTAGAGTTCTCCCACTCATAAGTTTTCCCTTTCTTGGCTTAAAATATAAAATAGAACATTTTTTAAAACTTATACGCAAGAATTTTATAACCATAAATAACAATCTATTAGTACTTTGAATAAGTTTTTGCTGTTTTTTTTACAAAATAAATACTTTATTTAAAATATAAGGCACGAAAACATTACACTTAAAGTATTGCCCATTAATAGAGATCACTTTCTCCCATCTTTTTGGCAGTATATGAATTCCACGTCGGAAAAACGATATGTCTTTCAAGGCTATCTAAGAATCGATCGCTTCTTTAGTATCTTCGTGAGAATGGAAGCACTATTCAGCCAGACCATGTGCCATCGAACGAAATAAGTAAAAATCGGAAGGGGCTATGTCAGATGAATACGGCAGGTGGGGTAGAACTTCCCATTAAAGCATTTCAAGGTAGATTTTCACTGGTTTTGCAACATGAGGCCGAGCATTGTCATGTAACAAAATCACTTTGTCGTGTTTCGGCTCGTATAGCAGTCGTTTTTCTTTCAGGGCTCGACTCAAATGCATCAGCTAAAGTCGATAGCGATCTCACGCTATAGTTTTATTTGATTTAAGCTGCTTATAATAAATTACACCCTGCTGATTCTACCAAATGCAGAGAAGAAACTTCGAACTATGGATATTTGGTTTTGCGGACAATATTGATGCATGGCTGGGTTTACCCCACGATTTCCCGCGCTTTGGATTATCGTAGTATATCCACTTTTCATTGCTAGTCTCGATACGGTGCAAAAAACCTTTTCTTTTCTGCCGTTGAAGCAGTAGTTCACACGTGAGAAGACACCGTTCGACGTCTCTCGGCTTCAATTCATACGGCACTCAATGTCCTTGCTTCTGGATCATTCCTAACACATTAAAACGTTTTGAAACTGTTGACTCATTTACTTGTAATATTTTTCCTAGCGTCGTTTGCTAGCGTCTGACATCGGTCTTGATCAAGTAAATCCTGTAATTCATTCCTTCAAATTTTTTCGGTGTGCCAGAACGTTCTTAATTCTCAAGATCAAAATCATTAATTTTGAAGCGTCGAAACCAGTCTCTGCATGTCGTATTCGACGAAGTACTGTCATCGTAAGTCTCAACAACAATTTTGTATGTTTTAGCTGCAGATGTCTTTTGAATAAAATAGTGCAATAAAATTTTCCGTCAATACAATTTATTTGGTACAAAAGTAGACATTTTCAGAACTAATAAAAAATTACTTTGTTTGCACTAAAGTGAACTATCAAACACTGAAATTTAAGGTTAGATGCAGTACTTCCTTGCAGCTGCATCACCATTCCAAATTCCATGCACGGAGTACTGCTACTGCTATCTTTGATGAAACAAAAAGAACTTATTTAAGGTCCTAATATAGAATCTTCTTGTTATATAAAAATTATAATACTACTGTAAAATTGAAATTAATTAATATGCTACTAAAGATCGACTAGAAAGAAATAACTGAATTTAATATATTGGGAGTGTAAATAAGTTTTCACCGTTTCACCGTCAGATGGCGGTACAAAAATTTTGTGTGTGTAATTAAAGATGATGATGCATCTATATTGAAGTTCTATAACCTATGTTTGAAATCAGTACGTGTTTACTATTAACCTGTAAAGAACATTTTCTTTTTGTAGCGTAAAAGATGTCTAATTTCGTGCCAAATAAACCGTTTTTGCGGGGAGTTTTACGGCACTATTTTATTCAGAAGAAATCTGCAGCTGAAGCACACAGAAATTTTGTAAAAACCTATGGTGATCATGCTCTTTTGGAAAGAACATGCAGAGATTTAACCGATTTAAAAATAGTGATTTTGATGTTCAGGATGAAGAACCACTGTTCACAGTGGTGCACCAAAAAAATTTCAAGACGAAGAATTGGAAACATTACTTGCTAAAGATCCATGTCAGACGCAATCCGATATGGCAAAATCATTAGGAGTTGATTAAACAACAGTTTTGAAACTTTTGACAGCGTTAGAAATGATACGAAAGAAAGGATTTTGGATGCCGTACGAACTGAAGCCGAGAGACGTCGAACGGCGTCTTGTCACGTGTGAACAGCTGCTTCAACGACAGAAACGAAAAGGTTTCTTGCATCGTATTGTGACTGGTGATGACAAGTGGATATACTACAGTAATCCTAAGCGTACAAAATCGTGGGTTAAGCCTGGTGAAGCAGTAGCATCAACGCCAAAGCAGAATATCCACGGTTCCAAGTTCATGCTGTGCAGTTGGTGGGATCAGCTGGGGGTAGTGTATTACGAGCTGCTCCAATCCAACCAAACCATCACAGGAGATCTCTATCGATGACAAATGATGCTTGAGCCAAACATTGAAACAAAAACGGCCTCTGTATAAGCAAATACACGAAAAGGTGATTTTGCTGCATGATAACGCTCGGCCGCATGTCGCGTCACCGGTCAGAACATACTTGGAAACGCTGAAATGGGAAGTCCTACCCCACCCGCCGTACTCTCCAGATATTGCGCCTTCTAATTACTTTATATTTCGATCGATGACTAGCGGCCTGGCTGAGCAGCACTTCACTTCGTATGAAGAAACAAAAAAAATAGATCGATTCGTGGATAGCCGCAAAAGAAGTGTTGTTTTTCCGACGTGGAATTCAAATGCTGCCAGAAAGATAGGAAAAAGTAGTCTCCAGCGATGAGCAATACTTTAATTGACTTGTTTTATTATTTTTTTTAAATAAATGATTTATTTTTACAAAAAACGTCTAGAACTAATTTACACTCCCAATAATAGTAACTTATTTAATATTATTATTAATTCTAATAATGAGCAAATATTAACAAGTATATACATATATAATTAACTACAAAAAATAGTCCTAAAATCAATCTTAAACCCTTACTGAAAACTAAAAACCCTTAGACTTTAAAATTAGAAGTATATTCAAAATTAAAATCAATAACATTAATAAAATAACAAAATCGATATAATTAAAATTAAATTTATTCTAGTAAAATGTGATAAACCTATATTGGAAAAAATATATGCAGGGTCTTCAAAAAGTCTCGGACCGGTTGAATAACTTGAAACGTAGGCATTACTCAAGAAAATTGTTGGGATAAATGTTATAGGAAATTTTCCTGGCTATCTGACGGCGATCTCAGTCGTGATGGCGACCCTGACCTTCATCCCTTCCATCCGCCATGTTGTATCCGCCATCTTGAAATTTGAAGTTTTCAAAATCTGACCTCAGATTAGTAATTAGCGACCTAAAAAACTCATGTGAAAAGTTTTCAGTGCACTAGTTCTCAGTACAGAAATTGAAAAGTTTTT
Source organism: Chalcis sispes (assembly GCA_949987625.1). NCBI lineage: Eukaryota > Metazoa > Arthropoda > Insecta > Hymenoptera > Chalcididae > Chalcis > Chalcis sispes. Next base: position 39,353,441 of record OX465096.1, on the reverse strand, counting down.
GCCCACCATGTTTGATTCGCCATCTCGAATTATGAAATTGTTAAATCTGACTTCAGAGTCTCAATCAGCAAAAAATAATAATTGTGTGAGCAAAAGAATACAATTAAGAACATCTCTAAATTGCTTTCGTTTATTAATACTAAATGTTAATACTCCATCAACTTTAATATTGATCATTAAGTTCACTCCTTACTTTTGATTTTTTTTATTACTTTCAAGAACTGCGTATCATTTTCTTTGATGATTTAGCAATTTTTTTCATTCATACTTTCTTCCGTAATTTTCAAGTTACGTTTAATTTTTAGGTAAGTCTTACGATCTTATCGCTTTTCATATTGTAATCTTAAATTAAAATTTTTCTATTAGATTATTCCTTCATCTAAATATAACATGGCTCCTCTCACTAAACGAGACCGAATAATTATTCTTATGATGAAAGGATACGGTGATAGGACAAGATCTAATGAAGATGTATGGATCTTATTCAACGATACTTTTAGGGCAGGATGAAACCGATATTTAAATCGAAGACATGCTCCGAAATGAAATCAACCGCGATTCACGCAATTGTGAGCAATGATTTTGAACAAACGTTGTTCCAGCAAGACGGTACACTACCTCATTATGGGCAATGTGTACGTGCTTATTTGAATGAAGTGTTTCCAGGAAGGTGGATAGGCAGAGGAGGTGCAATAGGAAGGCCAACAAGATCTCCTGACCTTAGTCCGCTTGATTATTTTTTGTAAGGTTATCCAAAAGATAAGGTATATAAAACGAAATCAGTAAACTTTGATGAACTCCAGTAGAAAATAAGGGATAGAATTATTACTATTAATAAAGGCATAATTTGTCAAGCTGTAGCAGCATTTTACTACTACATAGCACATAGCCAGGCAGTTGGCGGTGGAAACTTTAAGTATTTGCTAGAATAAAAGAAAATTGATCGATATTTGACTAAAGTGATTCAACATTATCTTCACCTGATGATCTTTACTTTGCCTTGCCTTTACTGGCTGGGCATCACACCAACTTGCCTTAGTTGACTGGGATGAACGCAAATCTCAGTTTCTTTCCGCTAACTTACCTTAATTAGCTGGTATGAATTCAAGCCTCATTTCATCGAATGCTTTAAAAAAATTATTCCTTAATATGACCTTGAAGATCAAGATATTACCACGGGACAGCCAGGACAATGTCCTACAACGTTTTTCTAAAATATGTTTTTTGAGCGACGCCTACTTTTCAAGATATTCAGCCGGTCACTGCTTGACCATGACTTGACCTTCCAAGATAAATTTTTTCAATGGTAAAGATCGTTTGTTAATGTAAAATTGTCCCCTTTTTTATTTTCGGTATCAAAATTAGAAATCGCCATATGAAAAAATGGCTTTGAAAGCGAGAAACGAAGCTGTTGTACATATGTATTTGTTGTGGTCTTCTATTTTGAAGCTGTAGAAAGTAAATGCGTTCTCAGTCACGTACGTGTTGAAAGTACAAGAGTATAGTTCTAATAAGAGAACGTGTTTTGTGACTTACTATAAATTTCAATTTTCCTAAGTGTGTGTTTTACGACGTAACAATTAAATAAATAACTTTGGTAAAAGATTTTATAAAAACTGACTCGTATAAAGTTGACTGCGCAGAACGGGTGCGCCTTATTTATTTTTTCCCTTTCTAGCGTTCCTTTCTTGAATACCGCTGTCTCCGCGGGCGTGACAACCTTTAGTTAATATGCACTTGACTAACCGAGCCCGGTGGGGAGTATCACCAGCAACGGGGCCTTGAGGTAAGGCTTTGCACACGTAATAGAAAGTAGGATCTGAGAAGAATCCTACGTTACAAGCGGATTGGCACTGCATGCGATTGCCATTGCACGATGGCTAACGTCCGTCAGCACTCAAGGCCGCATCGAGAGATATCTGCGGCCGCAACAGTGGGCACGTGCGAGGGAAAGTCCCGCTCGTGTACCAATAATAAACTTGTTACAACTAGCGCCCTAGACGTGAGTGGGTATAATAGGGACACACAATAGTAAAGAGCGTGCGCAGAAAAGAAGAATAGGCCCAGAGCGTGCGCAGAGGGCGTAGCCGAGGCGCACACACACACAAAAGCGTGCGTGTAGGATAGTAGACGCGCAAAATAAGTGTCCCTAGCGTGGAAAAGGGGACGGGAGTCAAGATTAAAATTCAAAAGAGCCAGAAACTTTTTTATCTTGCTCTTTTCTTCATTCCTTTTTTTCTTTTTTAATTGTGGCTTGCTTGTAACATTTAAGTTCAAGCGAGCATAAGGTCAGGGACAAGCTGACCTTCCACAGCCATGCCAGTGCGAATTGCAATACCGTGGATAGAGGAAAGAGGTAAATCCATCTCACACATAATATATATATTTATTTATTTATATTAATTATAAATTAAACAATATTGAGTTTTTTACATTTAATTATTGTAAAGAAACATCTTAGCTACCAGAAAAGTACAAAATTTCTTATATTGACTCAAAAATACAAATGGTATCAATTAAAATCTTAACGATCGTTACCACCATGGCTCATAGGTTTAACCCTAAGTATCGTTTTTTTAATTTTTCAAAAAATACTTCGAATCTTTTAATGAAGTATAATGTTTAATATCATCTATTCTAAGATAAAATATTTAGACCTAAATTTTACCCTTCAGGGTGTCATACCCTATACTTTTTTTATAAAAAAATAATACTTCTTTTAATATAAAAATTTTAAAGCTTGTTGAGTCTCAGGAAAAATCGTTGCAATCTAAACATAAAAACATAAAGTTGACCTTAACTTCCGTTAATAAGCTAAAAATAAAAGCTTTCCAGAATGGGTAAACTACCCCTAAAAGGGATATTGTGGTACTTCCATATTACATATCTATACAATATTTTTTCTATTGGGCGCTAAAAATTAAATGATAATTAATCAAGTTTATAAAAAAATTATAAGAGAGAAAACAAGGTTTTATTAAAATATTTGATTATTAATCTTCTGAAAAATGAAAGTTTTTTTGTAGCTTATTAATTTAAAATAATATTGTTTTACGAAATTGAATATTAGGTGTAGTGAAAAAAGATCCATTCTTTTTGCATTAAATTGAAGGTTTTATTTAGCATAGATAGAATGATACGATTTAGGTCAAATATGCACCGTTTTGTTTGATAACTTGTTGCTATTTTGGAGGTAATTTCATAATGCCTCTTTCGTAGAAACCCTTGTCCCTATTGTCAAAAAACTGGAACAGTCGATTTTCACAATCTTCTCTTGAGGCGAATTTTTCACCTGCAAAATCATTCGTTATAGACAAGAACAAGAAGTAATCACTTGGTGCCAGGTCCGGACTATAAGGTGCATGCATAAGAACTTCTAAACCAAGCTCCCAGAGCTTCTGGCGAGTCACTATCGATGTATGCGGCCTAGCGTTGTCCTGAAGGAACACAATTCCACTCCTATTGGCCAAAGCTGGCCGCTTCTGGGCGATTGCTTCTTTCAGACGGTCCAATTGTTGACAGTACAGGTCCATATTAAGAGTTCGGCCGTAGGGGAGCAGCTCATAGTAGATGATTCCCTGCCAGTCCCACCAAACACACATCAAAACCTTCCTGACTGTCAATCCTGGCTTGGCCACCGTTTGTGCCGGCTCACCGCGATTTGACCACGACCGTTGTCGCTTGACGTTGTCGAAAGTGACCCACTTTTCATCACCAGTAACCATCTGCTTCAAAAATGGATCGATATTGTTGCGATTCAGCAGCGATTCGCAGATGGAAATTCGGTCCATGAGGTTTCTGTGCGATAACTCGTGTGGCACCCATACATCGAACTTCTTTTTGTATCCAGCCTTATTTAAGTGGTTCCAAACGGTTTTTTGTGCAATGTTTAGCTCCTGGGCAATCGAAACAGTGCTTACGTGACGGTCAGACTCGACGATTTCCATTATTTAATCGACATTCTCGACAATTGGCCTTCCAGAGCGTGGTGCATCTTTGACGTCAAAATTACTGGAACAAAATCGACGAAACCAAAATTGCGCGTGATTGGCTGTTACAGTATCAAGACCATAAACACTATTAACATTTTCAGCTGCCTGGCTTGCATTTTCGCCTTTATCAAAGAAAAACTGTAAAATATGGCGTATTTTCTCTTTGTTGGTGTCCATCTATGACGCGTGCTAAAAAAATACTGAATCAAGCAATTACAAAACTGTATCAAAAGCTTTTTTAGTACGAAATCTTATTTTTCTCACGCTATCTAGTGTAACCCGATCACACTTTTACAACGGGAGATACAAAATACTAAAGCCATCTACAGTCTGTCAAGTAAGAGCGTGGTCGTGTTAATTTATAAAAAAATTTATTTGATGAAACTTTCATATTCATATATACATTGTACACATTCCAAACAATGATGCAATTCGGTCAATAATGTGTCCAGTCACCACCGGCGTCGATAATTGCCTGGCATCTCCGAGGCATGCTTTCTACTAATTTGACGGCGTATTCTAGTGGCAAAGATCTCCAGATCCGACGAATTTCGTAAGACAACTGCTTCAAAGAGTATGTGCGTCTTCCATAAAGCTTTCGTTTAATATATGCCCACACATTTTCAATAGGGTTTGCATCGGGTGACTGCGACGGCCAATCCAATGTAACGATGCCAGATTGAGTCTTCCACTGAGTACAGAGCTTGCTGCGGTGTTTAGGATCGTTGTCTTCCTGCAGAATCCAATCTTAATTTTTTGTGATGAACCATCGTTTGGCAGATGGCAGTAAAGCCTTTTTGTAGATTTTTATCATTTTCTCGGCATTCAGGTTGTCAGTAAAGAGGTGCAAAGTGCCGAATCCCTGCTTTGAGAAGCAGCCCCAAAGATGCACCTTTATTCCATGTTTTACGGTCCGCTGAACAAGCCTATTGGTGGAAGTTGACCAGGCTCGCGTGAGGACAGAAGTGCTCATATAGAACATTCATCAGTAAAAATGACATTTTCAAAATCTCTATCAATATTCTCATGCGCCTAAGCGAGTCGCTTTGTCACATGTTTTTCAGTCAACAGAGGCTTCTTCATTGTGTTGCGCCATTTCAGATGATGAGTACGAAGATGGGTTCGGGTAGTTTCGTAGGATATATCTAAACCTTTTGCCATTAATTTTGCTTGTCCTTGCCGCAGTGTTAAAGCAGGATTCCGCGAAAACAGATTCACTATTCTTTTTTCATCTTTTTTGTTCACTTTTCCTATCGAGCCACGTTCTGGTAAATCATCGACATTTTTAGCTACTTCATATTGCTGTATCCACTTCTGTACACATGCCTTTGACTTTCTTATATATTTAGCAGCCGCTGATTGCGACATTTTGGGACCTTTCGGGTGGATGCAAAGGAACACAGCCTCGTAGCGCGACGCGTACTTAGCACTCATGGCGTTTAACGTGATTCTCTTTCAAAAGATTAACGACAACTGAATTTTTGTTAACAATGCATCAAGGACAAAACTTTCCTCTATCAGCTCGCAAAGGAGTTAGAGCAAAATCTTTTATTACCTGTCGGTGAAGTCGACCACGCTCTTACTTGACAGACTGTATTGGCAAAATATTAGATTACTTTTTATTACACCTAATATATAGGAACTTTTATTCCTTATATAAAGGTAAGCCAACTTTATTTAAAATTTAAGAATAAAGATTTCAAAAGAAAATGTGAATGAATATTGTATTATATATTAATGTATTGATGTGTACGGAATATAATCAAATTTTTACATTTTATTTGATTAAATTAAAAGAATAAAGAGTTTGGTTAAAAAATTTTAAGAAAGCTCACAGAATAGTCAACAAGAAGATAAAGATACGAGTAACAAAAACAACTTTAAAGTGATCAGAATACTTACAAAAAGCAGCTAATGAATTTATTTTATAAATTAAAAAAAAATAATTAAAAATAAAGGTGTAAAATCTATTTTCAATTAATAATAAGATCAAAGTGTTGTATTTTTGATCTATTATTATTCATTCATTGTTAGACCAACATTCAAATTGAAATGCACTCATTGTCAAAAAGAAAACTGTCTATTCAAGGAGAGAAGCAAAGTGAATGTCTTGTAGAATTTGTGAGCTCTACGATTCACAGTTATGCTATAATTTATTTTTCGTGTTACAAGTAGCATAAGTTAATAATTTTGAAAATATACAAACTATATCCACCCTAAACATTTTCTAATACAATAAAATTTTTTAAATATCTAATTACAAACATGTTATTGTATTTTCTTCTATAAAAATATTTCTTGCTGATAAAGTTCATACAAAAAAGAGCACATATACAGGGTGGTCCGTTTTAATCTATCGGTCGAAATAAATTCAAAGGGAGATGGTTATATCAAAAAATGTTCAGGCAAAAGTTGTAGGAGTTAAACGGGGTCGTCTAACGCTGACCTTGGCGTTAACCTTGAGGTAAAATTTGAAAGTTATTTGAGGGTCAAATCGCAAATTTCAGATAGAAATCCCAATTTTTTATTACAGATTCTGATTCTGCGTCGAAAAATATCAGTTTTGTCTCAAACATTTTTTCGATGCGTGACAGATGGCGCTGTAATCGGCAGTTTTAATCTTTCGATGCGAACATCTCAACAACTACGCATATGAAATGGTAGAAAAGGAAAATTTGTTAATCTGGATAGAGAACATGCAATGACACAACAATCGACCCCCCCCTTCTAAACCCCCGTACGGAGCGGTTTCAACTTAAATATCTTAAATTGATACCCCAATTTTTTTTGGAAGATTCTGATTCTGCGTCGAAAAATATGGTAATTTTGTTCAGAGCATTTTTTAGATTCGTGACAGATGTAGCTGTAATCGAAAAAATTAATGTGTACAAAAATCGTTACCGAATTAGAATTTCTCGAGGAATAGACATCGTGTTCTGCAAATTAGAATTCTGTGGATAAATACGTTTAAAAAAAATCTGTTGTCCCCGGGTAACGCTTAAAGTAGAATAAACATTTTCATCAAAACAGATTGTTTTTAAACGTATTTATCCACAGAATTCTAATTTGCAGAACACGATGTGGATTCCTCGAGAAATTCTAATTCAGTAACGATTTTTGTACGCATTTTTAATTTTGTCGATTACAGCGACATCTGTCACGATTTTAAATATTGTTCCAAACAAAATAGCTATATTTTTGGACGCAGAATCAGAATCTGCCATATAGGATTGGGGTAGCTATTTCAGATTTTTAGGTTGATTGTGGTGTCATTGCATGTCCCCTATCCAGATTAACAAATTTTCCTTTTCTATCTATTCATATGCATAGTTGTTGAGATGTTTGCATCGATAGATTAAAACTGCCGATTACAGCGCCATCTGTCACGCATTAAAAAAAATGTTTGAGACAAAACTCATATTTTTCGACGCAGAATCAGAATCTGTAATAAAAAATTGGTATTTCTATCTGAAATTCGCGATTTGACCCTCAAATAACTTTTAAATTTGACCTGAAGGTTATTGCCAGTATCAGCGTTAGACGACCTCCTTCAACTCATACAACTTTTGTCCAAACATTTTTTGATATCACCATCTCCCTTTGAAGTTATTTCGACCAATAGAATAAAACGGACCACCCTGTATGGTGTGTATATCAACAGTTTTATAATACATATTTATTTTATCGTGCAAATTTTCCATAATATTGTATTTAATGATAGATATTTTTTTTTATTTCTAGTAATATTCATGCACAATGCATGATAATTTTATCATAACATATTCGTCTTGTTTAGTTACAGTCTGTCAAGTAAGAGCGTGGTCGATTTTACTGACAGGTAATAAAAGATTTTGCTCTAATTCTTTCACAATCTAATAGAGAAAAGCTTTGTCCTTGATGCATTGTCAACAAAAATTAAGTTGTTGTTGATCTTTTGAAAGAGAATGACGTTAAACGCCATGAGTGCTAAGTACGCGTCGCGCTACGAGGCTGTGTTCCTTTGCATCCACCCGAAAGGTCCCAAAATGTCGCAATCAGCGGCTGCTAAATATATGAGAAAGTCGAAGGCATTTGTACAAAAGTGGATACAGCGATATAAAGTGGCTAAAAATGTCGACGATTTACCAGAACGTGGCTTGATAGGAAAAGTGAACAAAAAAGATGAAAAAAGAATAGTGAATCTGTTTTCGCGGAATCCTGCTTTAACACTGCGGCAAGGACAAGCGAAATTAATAGCAAAAGGTTAAGATATATCCTACGAAACTATCCGAACCCATCTCCGTACTTATCATCTGAAATGGCGCAACACAATAAAGAAGCCTCTGTTGACTGAAAAACATGTGACAAAGCGACTCGATTGGGCGCATGAGAATATTGATAGAGATTTTGAAAATGTCATTTTTACTGATAAATGTTCTATATGCGCACGTTCTGTCCTCACGCGAGCCTGGACAACTTTCACCAATAGGCTTGTTCAGCGGGCCGTAAAACATAGAATAGAGGTGCATCTTTGGGGCTGCTTCTCAAAGCAGGGATTCGGCACTTTGCACCTCTTTACTGACAACCTAAATGCCGAGAAAATGATAAAAATCTACAATAAGGCTTTACTGCCATCTGCCAAACGATGATTCATCACAAAAAATTAAGATTAGATTCTGCAGGAGGACAACGATCCTAAACACCGCAGCAAGCTCTGTACTCAGTGGAAGACTCAATCTGGCATCGTTACATTGGATTGGCCGTCGCAGTCGCCCGATGCAAACCCTATTGAAAATGTGTGGGCATATATTAAACGGAAGCTTCGTGGAAGACGCACATACACTTTGAAGCAGTTGTCTTACGTAATTCTTCGGATCTGGCGATCCTTGCCACTAGAATACGCCGTCAAATTAGTAGAAAGCATGCCTCGGAGATGCCAGGCAATTATCGACTCCGGTGGTGACTGGACACATTATTGACCGAATTGCATCATTGTTTGTAATGTGTACAATGTATATATAAATATGAAAGTTTCATCAAATAAATTTTTTTATAAATTAACACGATCACGCTCTTACTTGACAGACTGTAACAATTTTTTAAATATTTTATTTATGTGATCGTGTACAAGTTTACAACAAAATTACAAGTTTACAAGAAAATTATCTCTTTTCGGCCGTGCGAGTGCGAGTGAGAGGATCGATCTCTCTCGCACAACCGTAGAATAGGCGTACGAGTGAGAGAAAGCCACTCTCACCCGTACAAGCACAAAGCACGTAGTTGAGCGAGAGGAACGAGCTCCCTCGCTCAACCATAGACTGTGCAGACGAGTGAGAGAACCACTCTCACTCGTACAGTTATAGACTACGTCGGAATACCGGAAAACTGCTCTCTCTATACCTGACGACCATAGACTACACGTGTGTCTGTAGCCGTGCGAATCGAAGAAGGTGCGCATGCGCAGTGCGCAGCTCGCGAATTAGTATTGCGCGTAGGGCAATACTAATTGCTCTTTGTGTTAAGCGGACCTCTCTGCAATAGTTATTATATTTTGTATAATTTTGGATATAATTCAGATTAAGCTAGCTTTTAGCACTAAGCAAGTGCGTTTTATTTATCAATTCCCTATAGCTTCCCTATCCCGAATAGCGCCGCCTCCGCGGCTGTGCTAATCTAGCATTGGCACACATTCTGAGCAGCCTAGCCCGGTGGAAGCAGCATCGGCAGCGGGGCCTTAGACAAGGCCCCTCACACGTGAGATAAAGCAGGATCGGAGGAAGATCCTGCGTTGCTAACGAGCCGTAATCAATTACACCCGTTACAAACTTTACACGTAAATAATTATTGTTTTTTTTTTTTTAATACAGTAAATAACGTATGTAGAATTTTTTTGTGTACAGATTAAATAGTCTTAATTGTTTGTAATTGTTTTAATTTTACTAAAATCTTAATTGATTTTATTTTTTAATTTTCAATAGAGTTTCAATTTCATTAATGACGTAAATTTAAATTTAATCGTTAATTAAATTTAATTTAATATTCATTCAAAACTTATTCAAATTTTTAGAATCTTAGTATAACTGTTGTACTGATTTGATTTGCACTTTACATCGTAATTAGGAAAGAAAATTTCGCATTGGTTATAGTTTTTTCATGTAAAAAATATTAATATATTTTTATATATAAATCTAATTTTATATGTTAATCTAATGATTAAACTAACGTCTTATTATTAATACATTTTTATGTTTTATGTGACTTTTATATATTTTTTGAAGGCAATTACGGAATTTTAGAAATTATGATTAATCCAATGAATGTCATAAATTTGCTCTTGCTGACGTTTCAACAGCTTTAATTTCAAAATAAACCGATTAATCAGCAAGAAACTGCATTAGCAGATAGTATTGAACGAATATAACGAAATTCTATGAATGAATTTAATGATGTAAAAATGAATGAAGATAAAACTCTAGCCTTACAAAAGACATACAAAAACCTAGAAATGAAAATTGTTTAAGATGATGGAAAGATATAAACTGTAGATGATTACCAAAATTCAAAAATATGTACAACAGATTCTGAAGACTTATTATATGATTACAGATCGAAAGCTTTGGAGAAGTGGTATTTAAAAAAATTTAGCTTTATAGACTGTAAAACACAGATTTAACCCTTTCAGCCCTGACTTTGTTAGAGTAACACAATTTTTGTCACATTCTGTATCCAGAGGTTTTTGGGGTCGCTGATTACGAATCCGATGTTAGATTTTGAAAATTCCAAGTATCGGATCCAATATGGTGGACGACTTATTTAGAAATTGATCCAATTGACCAGAGATTTGATATTTAGAAGTTTTTGGGGTCGCAGGTTACAAATCTAATATCAGATTTTAAAAATTCAAAATGGCGGATCAAATATGGTGGTCAACTTATTTAAAAATTGGTCCAATTGGCCTGAAATTTGTTACTCGGGGGTTTTTAAGGTCACGAATTACGAATCTAATGTTAGTTTTAAAAAATACAAAATAGTGAATCCAAGATAGTGGATAAAAAAATCAGGTAATTTTAAAAAACTAACATTGTATTCGTAATAAGCGACCCTGAAAACCTCCGAGTAACAAGTTTTAGGCAAAATGAATGGATTTTTGAAAAATCGCCAACCACATTAAATCCGCCATTTTTAATTTTAAAAATCTGACATTGGCTTCGTAATCAGCAAGTTTCGGGCTAATTGGATCGATTTTTAAAAAATTCGTCCGCCATATTAGATCCGCCATTTTGAATTTTGAAAACTATGAAAATCTGACATCGGATTCGTAATCAGCGACCTCGAAATCCTCGACTGTTCATTTTTATGAACCTAGCTCTTCGTAATTCGATAATTTGCTTTTTTTTTTCAATTCTTGCCAAAAACATTCAATTGTTTATATTGTTATAGCTACAAAATTGTTAATAATTTTGTGCTTTATAAATTTTTATTGCAAAGTAGAATAAATTCGTGGACCGTTGGCATTCGAAAATCGAAAAAATATTTATTTTTGACAAAGTTATGAACGTTTGAACGCAAATGTGGTTTCGATCGAAACCACTGGGGCTGAAAGGGTTAAAAAAGTTAAATCGATTACTCAACTGAAACGTTGGGCTAAGCAATTAAACAAAGAAGACACATATACAGAAAAAAAAGGACGAATAAGCACGTTTGTTTTAGAAAATTTCAAAAATTGAATCGATGCTGGTCTTATACGAGATGTGTTCAGAAAATAACAGAAATTTTTGTTTTTTGAAAGAAATATTTATTTATTCGTGTACATTAATGTTGTCGCCTTCGAAGTTGTCCCCATTAGGTATTATGCACATGTGCCAGCGATTCTTCCAATCCTCGAAACACTTCTGGAACTCGATCTTTGGGATAGCCTTTAGCTCCTTCAGCGATGCACTTTTAATGTCATCTATGCTTGTAAAACGACGGCCCTTTGGGAATAGAAAAAAGTCAGACAGAGTCATGTCTGACGAATATGCAGGCTGAGGCATCGTTACCGTATTGTTTTTGGCCAAAAATTCACGAACAAGCAATGAAGTGTGAGCAGGTGCATAATCGTGGTGCAAAGGCCATGAATTGTTTTGCCACAAATCCGGGCGTTTTTTTCGGATCGCTTCACGCAAACGGCGTTAAAATTGTAAGTAGTACTTCATATTGACCGTTTGACCTCGTGGCTAGAATTCATGATGCACTATGCAATTGAAATCGAAGAACACAGTGAGCATAACTTTTACGTTCGACCGCACTTGTCGAGCCTTTTTCGGTTTTGGCGATCCAGAATGCCTCCACTGGGACGATTAAACCTTAGTTTTGACGTCATATTCGCAAACTCATATTTCGTCACCTGTTATAATACGTTTCAGCAATTCTGCATCGTTATTGACTTCATTTGGTGACTCCTGAGCAACTTTCATTCGCCGCTGTTTTTGTTCAAAATTCAACAATTTTGAAACAAATTTTGCTGCCACGCGTTTCATATCCAAAACATTCGAAAAAATTTATGGCATGAGTCCATCGATATGCTAACATCATTAGCGACTTCTCTGATTGTGATTCGCAGATCGTTCGAAACCACTTCTTTCACTTTTTCCACTTTTTCCACTTTCTTTTTTTTCCATCGGTTGTTGATGTGCTGGGGCGTCCGGGGCATTCGTCATTTTCAACGTCTTCACGGGCATCTTGGTAACGCTTATACCACTCGTAAACCCTTGTTTTACTCATAGCAGACTTACCACAGGCATTTGTTGACGAAAATCGCCGAGCTCATAAAAACACGTCTAACCTTAGCGGCTGCCACTGACAAAGTAAACAATGAATACAGCTGAAAATTGTATCATACTTCAGGGGTATGTGTACCAACACAATAAAAAAAAATTCTGACAATCGGGCTCTCTAAGCCCGCGAAATTTAAAAATTCTCATAATTTTCTGAACAAACCTCGTAGTGCATGACGTGCATTTACAAAGGTCGGTATTGCAAATCCAAAAGGATATTGGAAATGAAGATTTCCGATTTAAAGCCATAAGAACGTGGTTAAATAACTTTAAAAAATCGCACAAAATTGTATCATAAAATATTAATAAATTTATTACGAGAAAGAACATCAGAAGGGGCAGATTATTTACAGAAAAAGGCTGACGGATTTGTAGCAGAACTAAGACAAATAATCAACAAAAAAGGCATAGATTCAATTCATAACAATGATCAATCTGGCTTTTAAATCGAAATGCGTTCTGGTCGTACTTTAGCTGTTGAAGGAGAAAAACAGATCCAGTGCCTTGTATAGGGTGATTCATTATGAGGTTTGGTTTTTAATCTCAAATAAAAGGCATAAAGTTCAATTCTATATAAAAATTTTATTGTGAATCGAAAGAACAATTTATAATTTTTACTTTTTAAAGATTATCTCATTTACATGTTGACCGCGACTACGCCGAAAATGGTCCATCCTGAGGATCCGATTTTGGACGACGCGTTCCAGTATAGCGACCGGTATCTCGCGAATGAAACGAGTGATGTTGGCTTGAAAAGCGTAGATTAAAGCTGGCTTATCCCTGAAGACCGGAGACTTCGTGTAACCCTAAAGAAAATAATCTAAAGGTGTGATATCACACGATCTAGGTGGCCAAATTACTGGTCCAAAACGTGAAATCAGGTTCTCACCAAAATTATTTCTCAATAAGTCCATTGTTTTTCTCGCTGTTTGCAAAATAGCGCCGTCTTGTTGAAACCAATGTTTACCAATACCACGGGCTTCAATTTCAGGAAGCAAAAAATCCGTTATCATGGTAAAATAGCGGTCGCCATTGACAGTTACGTTCTGACCAGACTCATTTTAAAAGAAATATGAACCGATGATTCCACCGGCCCATAAACGACACCGAACTGTGCATTTCTGTGGCTTTAGTGGTAGCTGTTCAAGCTCTTCAGGTTGTTCATAAGCCCAAATACGGCAATTCTGCTTACTGACGTGTCCATTGAGCCAAAAATGCGTCTCATCACTAAACGGAATTTCGCGATAAAACAGCGGATTCACATTGAACTGATTCAGAGCAATTCTTGCACGAGTTAAAGTTTGTATGCCTTAAAATCAAGATGGTTACGTAAAATAACCCAAGTTGTTGCGTACGACATACCAAACTATTAAGAACGACGCCGAGTCGAGTCGTCACGGTCTTCAACTACACTCTCAGCTACAGCCGCTATATTCTCTTCGCCACGTGCTAGATGTGGTCTAATCGGTTGAGTATCATTCAATATTGTATGCTGGGTTTCAAATTTGCGGATGGTATTGGCTATAGAGGTTTCGGTAGGTCGACGATGCACACCGTAAGTTGCTCTAACAAGGGAACCACCCCAACCCGATCCCACCGATTTTAATAATTTTTTGATATGTTGTGATACTCCAAAAAATATTTGACACGTGTTTTTTTTTATCGGCTGACATCCACTTTTAAAGGGTCAAATCCACCCCTGAAAACCACCTCGAAAGATCGTTTTTTTAATATATATCTGCATCTAATAAATATTTATAAATAAAATCAACGCCAAAATATTTCTTATAAGTGAGCGCTTTTACTAATATAACTTTAACACCAAGGGGTTGTAACCCCTTTTTCTATAGGGGTCAGAGTTCTATTTTTTTTGCTATTTTGCGATTCAAAATCTGTTACATAAGGTCGAGTGGGTTAAAAACTGCATTTATAATAAGAAAATAAGAAATTAAAATTGACGTATTTCGGGATTTTTAAGAAAAAATTTTTTGGGGGTGTGTTACCCCTAAAAACCACCTCTTCTAAATCACAAGCAGGCTAACCTACCTAAACCAGGCCACAGTGTGTCTATTAATTATTTGTTCTGTTATATGTACCATATGACAAGCGAAATATATTAGATAACCAAGCTACCCCTAACCTCTAACCCCTTACCTCAAAAACGCAAAAAACCACCCCTATCAAACCACAAGCAGGTAAACCCACGTAACCCTGGCCACAGCATGTTTATCTATTATTTGTTTAACTAAATATATCCTACATCACAAGCGAACTATGTCCGCAGAAATCCGACCCTTGACCCCTAGCCTGCCCAAACCCAAGAAACCTCCCCTACCAAACTACAAGTAGGCTTACCTAACTGATCCCTGCCACAGCATGTTTATTAATTATTTTTTCTGTTATTAAATATATCCAATACCACAAGCGAACTATACTAGCTTACCAAGCTACTCCTAACCCCTAACCGTTCAAAATCCAAAAAACTATCCCTTTCGAACCACAAGCAAGCTAATCTATTTTAACTTAACCCTAGCGTGTTTTTTGATAATTTTTTTTTTTTTTATAAATATATCCTACATAATAAGCAATTTATGACAGCAAACCATTGTACCTTTCATCCAATGAATCCCTAAAGAACACCCTTACAAACCACGAGCAGGCTACCGCCCTCAACCCTGACCAAACTGGCGTTTATCGCTCATTTCTTCTTGAAATAATTGTCAAATCGAAACCTGAGATGAAAAAAGTCACGTCTAAAAATAAGTATCTAATGTAATGCGTTGTCTTATTTTTTTCAAATGAACTTTATTAAAAGTTATTCTTATAAAAGACTATATTTTTGACTCATATGTAGATTAAAATGTATTATTTGACATAATTTTCACAGTAATGATAATCTTCAGAGGATTGCTTGAAACATCATGACTTTTTACACCAGCCACATCGTATTATTGCAACATTCTTACACCCTTCCACTTCGCAGTTGACATTACAAGATTCTCCAAAACTAAAATCAACAGGATTATCAGTTTTATCTGATTTTTGAGTAATATAGCCGCTTTTATACCAGGAATATTTAAAGATATCCGTATATCTCGGTGAAGAAATCTGGTTACGTACCAGCTATTGTAATGTTATAATGTTATTTCTTACATATAAATTAAAGTTATAATCCATCAGCATTACTTGATCTGAAAATCGCCTCACGAAATTTTTCCAAACCCTTAAAATTTGAGCATCACCATCTTTATATTCTTAATGGAAATCCAACGTTTCTTCAACAATCATGTCCACATCATTGAACTTGTGTCTTGCATCTATTAATATTTGTTTCAACTTCTCTAATAATTCAATTTCTTTAATATTAATCTCACTGCTTGGTATTTGTGAGTTTTAATAATATGCGAATAATAAATTCAATACGTTTAAAGCATTAACCTTCATAATTAAATCTTAAATAAAAGCACAAAATAAATATTTTTTTCGCAGTTGTAAGGTATTAAAAAAACCTAGTCTAATACATATTTTGTTTTACAAATCAAAACATGTGATTAAAATTATACGTGAAAAGTGACATAAATATTTACGTAGTAATTAAAAAATTTTCTTCTTATTTTTATTTATAATATTCTTGTGCTAAGAAAATTTTATATAAAAATACAAGTAAATGTGTGTATACATCCAGCACAATAAATAATTCACTTTAGTTGAACTGTTATTATTTATCAAATGCAAGCCGGATGTTTTTCCCAATGATGTTTACACAAGAAATTATCTTCCTCGAAATATGGGTTAGATAAAAATGCAGATAACGTATGCTTTGTAAACATTATAACTCTCTTAAAAGAGCAATGATGATAGTAGTAATCTAAAAAATGTAGTAAATTTTATATACAGTCTGTCAAGTGAGAGCGTGGTCGACTTCACCGACAGGTAATAAAAGATTTTGCTCTAATTTGTTTGCTAGCCGATAGAGGAAAGCTTTGTCCTTAATGCATTGTTAACAAAGATTCAGTTGTCGTTGACCTTTTGAAAGAGAAACACGTTAAACGCCATGAGTGCTAAGTACGCGTCGCGCTACGAGGCTGTGTTCCTTTGCATCCACCCGAAAGGTCCCAAAATGTCGCAATCAGCGGCTGCCAAATATATGAAAAAGTCGAAGGCATTTGTACAGAAGTGGATACAGCGATATAAAGTGGCTAAAAATGTCGATGATTTACCAGAACGTGGCTCGATAGGAAAAGTGAACAAAAAAGATGAAAAAAGAATAGTGAATCTGTTTTCGCGGAATCCTGCTTTAACACTGCGGCGAGGACAAGCAAAATTAATGGCAAAAGGTTTAGATATATCCTACGAAACTATCCGAACCCATCTTCGTACTCATCATCTGAAATGGCGCAACACAATGAAGTAGCCTCTGTTGACTGAAAAACATGTGACAAAGCGACTCGCTTGGGCGCATGAGAATATTGATAGAGATTTTGAAAATGTCATTTTTACTGATTAATGTTCTATATGGGCACGTTCTGTCCTCACGCGAGCCTGGTCAACTTCCACCAATAGGCTTGTTCAGCGGACCGTAAAACATGAAATAAAGGTGCATCTTTGGGGCTGCTTCTCAAAGCAGGGATTCGGCACTTTGCACCTCTTTACTGACAACCTAAATGCCGAGAAAATGATAAAAAACTACAAAAAGGCTTTACTGCCATCTGCCAAACGATGGTTCATCCCAAAAAATGAAGATTGGATTCTGCAGGAGGACAACGATCCTAAAGACCGCAGCAAGCTCTGTACTCAGTGGAAGACTCAATCTGGCATCGTTACATTGGATTGGCCGTCGCAGTCGCCCGATGCAAACCCTATTGAAAATGTGTAGGCATATATTAAACGGAAGCTTTGTGGAAGACACACATACACTTTGAAGCAGTTGTCTTACGAAATTCGTCGGATCTGGAGATCCTTGCCACTAGAATACGCCGTCAAATTAGTAGAAAGCATGCCTCGGAGATGCCAGGCAATTATCGACGCCGGTGGTGACTGGACACATTATTGACCGAATTGCATCATTGTTTGTAATGTGTACAATGTATATATAAATATGAAAGTTTTATCAAATAAATTTTTTTATTAATTAACACGACCACGTTCTTACTTGACAGACTGTATACACATAAAATTCAAATGTTATTACAGAATTATTTAATAAAATGATTCCTCAATAATTTTGGAATTCTTTTATAATTATTTTATGAATTAATTCTAAAGGAATCAAAAAGCGGACCTAGCATTAATACAGAATTAATTTTTAAATAATTTTATTATGTCATGAATTAATTTAGAATTAATTCAAAATTAATTCAGGCTGTGAGGGTACCCCTAAAAATCATAAAGCAGGCTTAATTTCTTAAATTTCAAACATATTTTTTAAAGTGGCACCATAATTTATAATTTGCTATTATTGTAAATTGAAAGAAGAGTCTTCAATTTCGTGAGGCAATTTTTAGATCATGTAATGCTGATGTATTATGACTTGAATTTACATGTAAGAAATAACATTATAACATTACAATCGCTGGTACATAACCAGTTTTCTTTACCGAGATATACGGATATTTTTAAATATTCCTGGTATAAAAGCGGCTTTATTACTCAAAAACCAGATAAAACTGATAATCTTGTTGATTTTAGTTTTGGAGAATCTTGTAATGTCAACTGCGAAACATAAGGATGTAAAAATGTTGCAATAATACGATGTGGTTGGTGTAAAAAGTCATTATGTTTCAAGGACTTCTTTAAAGATTATCATTATTGTAAAAACTATGTCAAATAATACATTTTAATTTACATATGAGTCAAAAATATAGTCTTTTATAAGAATAACTTTTAAGGGACAAAACCACTGTGACGGCTTCCAAAAATCGATTTTTTGAAAACCATCTAGAAAAATCTAAAATACATTCAAGAATAAAATGTCGTTTGTCTTAGGTCAAAAAAATAATTATCCTCGGAGATATTAAATATTTTGTGGAACGGTGCAGCGCTCCGTGACACTCAAACTTCAAACTTTGAACGCGTTTTTCTCAAAACCACTTTTTTGGGTGCGGCACGCAGCATAACTCAAGCAATTTTTATTCGATCGACTTCAAATTTGGACTGCATCAATAAAACTAGATTATCTAAAGAAGCACATAGGATTTTCTCGATATCTCAATAAAAAAAGTTATAGCTTTTTTTCGACGAGAAATTTGGCTCGAAAATCGACCTTCAATTTCAAAAGCGTGCCTATTTTTTAAAAATTAATATTTTTCCAAATCCCTATGTACTTCTCTTCAAAATATCATATTATTGACAAAAACTTTCGGTATTTTTTTTCAGATCGACTTTGAAGACAGTTCTGCTGCGTGCCGAGGATCACTGCAGAGGCAACAGCACCTTACGCGGGAGCTTCTCCAGCGCCACCATGGGGCGTGAAAAATTAAAAAAAAGTTTTTTATGTATCTTTAATAAACAAGAAACAAAACAAAAAAAAATTTGAAAATATGTCTTTTTTCCCACAAAAAAAAAAATTCTTGAAAAACGGCAAAAAAACCAGGGGGTCACAGTGGTGTTGTCCATTAATAAAGTTCATTTGAAAATAATAAGACAACGTATTACATTACATACTTATTTTTAGACGTAACTTTTTTCATCCCAGATTTCGATTTGACAACTATTTCAAGAAAAAATGAGCGATAAACGCCGCTGTGGTCAGGGTTGAGGGCGGTAGTCTGCTCGTGGGTTGGTAAAGGTATTCTTTAGGGATTCATTGGGTTAAGGGTACAATGGTTTGCTGTCATAAATTGCTTATTATGTAGGATATATTTATTTAAAAATAAAAAATTATCAAAAAAAACGCTGGGGCCAGGTTAAAATGGATTAGCTTGCTTGTGGTTTGATAGGGGTAGTTTTTTGGATTTTGAACGGTAAGGGGTTGGGAGTAGCTTAATTAGCTAATATAGTTCGCTTGTGGTATGTGATATATTTAATAACAGAAAAAATAATTAATAAACATGCTGTGGCAGGGATTAGTTGGGTTAGCCTACTTGTAGTTTGGTAGGGGAGGTTTTTTTGGGGTTGGGCGGGTTAGGGGTCAAGGGTCGGATTTCTGCGGACATAGCTCGCTTGTGATGTAGGATATATTTAGTTCAACAAATAATAGGTAAACATACTATGGCCAAGGTTACGTGGGCTTACCTGCTTTTAGTTTGATAGGGGTGGTTTTTTGAGTTTTTGAGGTTAGGGATTAGAGGTTAGGGGTAGCTTGGTTATCTAATATATTTTGCTTGTCATATGGTACATATAACAGAACAAATAATTAATAGACACACTGTGGCCAGGTTTAGGTGGGTTAGCCTGCTTGCGATTTGGTAGAGGTGCTTTTTAGGGGTAACACACCCCCAAAAAATTTTTTCTTAAAAAACCTCGAAATACATTAATTTAAATTTGTTATTTTCTTATTATAAATGCAGTTTTTAACCCACTCGACCTTATTTAACAGATTTTGAATCGCAAAATAGCAAAAAAATAGAACTTTGACCCCTATAGAAAAAGGGGTTGCAACTCCTTGGTGTTAAAGTTATATCAGTAAAAGCGTCTACTTATAAGAAATATTTTGGCGTTGATTTTATTAAAAAATATTTATTAGATGCAGAGATATATTAAAAAAACGATTTTTCGAGGTGGTTTTCAGGGGTGGACTTCACCCTTTAAAAGTGGATGTCAGCCGATTAAAAGAAACACGTGTCAAATATTTTTTGGAGTATCACAACATATCCAAAAATTATTAAAATCGGTGGAGTCGGGTTGGGGTGGTTCCCGAACCACATGTAAGTGCCCGAAAAACATTTCTCACAGAACGCTGATTTTCGTAATACAGCTGATCAATTTGGATACGTTGTTGCGGTGTAAGTCTTTCCATGATGATTTGTCAAACAATACTGAATAAAAATTACATTGTAGTTTGACAGGAGTCGCGTGTGATCTGTAAAAAAAGCCTAGTGAAAATTAAACCTCATAATAAAGTACCCTTTAGAATCTGTATCATCAACTATCCACAGTTATACTATACAACCACCAATTTTAGGTAACGGTAAATTAATGTCGCCATGATTTCTTGTATTAAAACAAAGAAGTGATGACGTCCGACCAGTAGTAGAGGCGAATTTATTTAGGTTTACGAATGTTTATGTAAGTGCATTGAAATCAGGGAAACTTATTTCCGGTAATAATAAACTTATTTCTATTTCATTTTATATACTATTATAAATATAGCTTAAATTAGATAAAGGAATCGATAATATTATATAAAATAATGCATGAATAACTAGCTGTAATTAATTTCTAAATCACTTTAAAACATGGCTGGGTTAAATATGTTTTCCGAATGTTGGCTCTTCAAGTATTTTATTACTTGATGCATGGAGCGGACACTGTCCTATAGCCGTAGAAGAAATAAAACCTCCAATTAAATAAGTGGTTATGAAAGTGATTCCAAAAGATACCACTAGCAAGATTCAACCACTTGATGTATTCGGCGAGTGCGGAAAATTATGTGAAACATTTCTCGGATGCTTGAATATTAATAATCGAAGATTTAAATTTACATGCACGAAATAATATAATAAAGTTGCAATCGTTGGTGCATAACCATTTTCCATCTCCACGCTATGTAAATTTATTTAAGAACTCATGGTTTAAAAGTAGGTACGTTGATAAACAACCTAATACATTTAAAAAGTCTGTTGATTTTGCGTCTAGGGGAAAGTCTGGCGTACATAGCGACATTAACAATAAGGAGTGTTCCAACGTAGCAGTCATAAGATGTACGTGGTTTAAAAAAATCTTTGTGTTCAAAACATTTTTTTGAGGGCTATTATTACTGTTCTGATAATAAACCATAAAAATGTGGCGTTACAAATATTTGCGTTTAAAAATTTTGACGAATACAACATTTTCTTTTAAATACTCTATTCAATTTGGTGAAAACAAAGATATTTCTTTTATTAATATTTTCTTGTATTTGTATGATCAAATAAATATAATGTTTAAAATTCGTACAAAAGAAGGAATTCAGACATTTTAAATGAATGTAATACAGATAAGATGTTTTTAATAACAAATATTTTAAAATTAGTGGCGGTTTCGTTAAATAGTTCTAAATGCTTTTGAGATATTAAAAAAAATTTAATCACTTTGTAATTTTCATATTGAGAAGAGTTTTATTTTTTTATAAAAAAATATAGGGTACGATACAATGAAGAGTAAAATTTAGGTTCAAATATTTGATCTCAAAATAGCTGGAATTAGACATTTAACTCTATTAAGAGATTCAAAGTAGTTTTAGAAAAATTAAAAAAACGATATTTGGGGATAAACGTTAGGATGAATTATCCCTTTTCAAGAGTTGTTTCTGAAAAGTATCGACTCACTTTAACTTTATTACTAAATTTTGATAGTAACGCAATGATCTACACCACGATATGACAATAGAATAATGAAATAAAGCTACATTTATTTTAGGGGTAGTTTACCCCACTTAAGAGATTTTATAAAAGAATTTCGGGTCACCTTAATTTTATTATTTAACTTTATTTATAATGCAATAATTTTTTTTAAATTTAACAAATTTTAGAATTTTATTAGCGAAAAAACTGTAAAAAAATTATGTTTTTCATTTATAACAAGAAGGGGTTGCTATCCTTATGAGTAAATATATTGTAAGAATATATATTGTTGAATAAGAAGTAATATTCATTTGATTTTATTATAAAATTACAAGTAGTTTTTTAAGAATGAACAAAAATGTGTTTTTGAGGGTGAACTTTAGGGGTTGCTTTCACCCCACAAATAGGCGTATGGTCTGATCTAAAGCATTGCGTTTTAAATATTTTCTAATGTTCTACAACATAGCATAATTTCAAGAAAATCTGTGAGGTACACCTGAAATACCTTCCTTGTTAGTTCATTTTTTAATATACGAGGGCGGTTCAAATATGATCTAGACAAATGCTCTGATTATTTACTATCGAAAAAATTTACAAAAATTTATAGTTTTTCTATGTACTCTCCGTTACAAGTGACGCATTTTGTCCACCTTTCCGGAAGCTTTTTGATGACGGTGTCGAAGAATTCCTTGGACAAATCGGACAGCCATGTGCGCACGAACTCCTCTACCTCGTCGTCGGTGTTGAATCTTTGACCTCCGAGGGCTTCTTTTAATGGTCCAACCATGTGGTAGTCACAGGGTGATAAATCCGGACTGTAGGAGGGGTGTTCTAGTTCCTCCTACCCCAATTTCGATATTGTATCGAGCGTGAGACGCGCGGTATGAGGGCGCGCGTTATTCTGGAGAAGAATCGCACTTCATGCTGGAATGCTCCTCCGTTTCGAGCGATAAGCGGGTTTCACGTGTGTTTTCAGAAGGTTAGAGTAGTATGCAGCATTGATGGAACGTTGGGTGCGCAGGAAATCGACGTACAGCACGCCCCGCCGGTCCCAGAACACAGTACACATAACCTTACCCACGGACCTGGTTATCTTCGCTTTGACTGGCACCTGTTTCTCCTTCTTCCTCCACTCTTTAGACGATACCTTGCTTTCAAAAGTGTAATAGTCCCATGTATCGTCTGTAGTGAAGATTTGCGTTAAAAAACCGTACCCCTCCACCTCGTATCGCGTCAGCAAGCGGCGACAAACTTCCAACTGCGTGAATTTTTGCTTGAAGTTCAACAGTTTAGGAACCCATCGCGCCGTTATTTTGGGATATTGAAGGTGTTCGTGGACGATAGACTCTACACTACCAATACTGATGCCGAGTTCAGCCGAAATGTTTTGAACATTCATCCTACGGTCCTCCAAAATGAGTTGTTCTACGCGGCAAATGTTGTCTGGTGTGATGCTGGTTCGCGGTCGACGATCATGCGGCTCATTCTTGACGGTTTCGCGACCAAATAATTTTACGTAATTTCCGTAAATAGTTTTATGTAAATTACCTCCTTATGCTTATCGATAAATTAAATAATTTTTATTTTGCTCTTCATTATTCTTTTCAATTCATTACCATGCTTTTTAGCTTATCCTTCTTATTTTACTAAGAGTTTTTTCCTTTGTATCGAAGTGCGCCTTGTTGTTAAATTATTTAATTGTCTTGCTTTATTTGTGACTTTTAAAAGCGCCTATAAGTTTTGGTCTTTCGAAACGAAGTTTCGCCAATAGTTTACATTTGAGGATAGGAATGTTTTTAGGTTATAAATAATAAATATTCGATTTTCTGTTCAAATTTTTATATTTAATAGCAAATAAAAGAAATAAAGAAAATTAACAAAAATAAAAAAATTAATAAATAAATATCCAACAAAAGTTCTTACTTACCTTACGATACAAACAAAACTTAAAATTCTAATACTTAACACCTCCCGAACGCTTTTTCGTTTTCTCGAATCTAAAACAAAAACGAAATAAAGAAATATTTAATAAGCTGCTGAAATACAAATCAATAAATTAACAATTAAAATTGTGTTTTGCTCATGTGAATTAGGTATAATATTTGTGCGATGACCCGAGCATGTGATGTGCGCGTGTAAGAGAACGTATTTGTTTCAGCGAACGAGGAGCCTCTCAAAGTGCCAAAATCTAGAGACACGTGCGCGCGAATGTGTCCACGCGTACTTTGATTTTAAATTTGACAGGTCTTCCCGCGAAAGTTCTGTGGCATGTAGTAGTGCAAGTACTCTCGATAATTTTGAAAAGCTTGTGGAAATAATCTGGAAATTGTCTCAAGTCGGCTTAAGACAACATCTCCGCTTAGCAAGCGCGCTTGCTTAGCTTTGATTCTAGTTTCATATGACGGCAGTCTAGGAGCACCTAGCTATCGTCGGTTTGTCGCATTTCGAAGATCGCCTTGAAACCAGATAAAATCCGTCGTCGCAATTCTGAGCGCGAAAGTGCTTCTTCAGACTCGACTGCCACGAAGCAAATTAAAAAATACTTCTTTCGCTGCGCGTGCGTAGTGAGTGTTCCCGCTCTAGCCACCGCCGCTTTGTTGGTGTGTGTTTGTGAGCACGTGCCTAGTGGAGGCTTACGTCTAACGCTATTGAACTCTGCACGCCCGGTAAGGACTTACACTCGGCGCTTACGTAGTGTGTGTTTGTGCATGAGTGCGTGGCGAGGTGCTCGTCACACCTTTTTGTCACTCTCTCGTTTTACATTCGTTTTAAGGCCTTCATTGTCACTGCAATGTAAGAAGTAGTATTGTAGCTTTTTTAGATATTTTAGTGTAGATTTTTTCAATTTTTTGCGTGTTTTATAAAAAGAAACTTTTACTCAATGAGATGGCGGTAGGAAGATTAAAAGTTATTCTGAAAAAAATCAAGAGAAACGCGGCAACCGGGATGATCAATTAACAAATTTTAACCGCGAGTGACAATCTAATGATTAGATTCTACAGTTGGATGTAGAGTGGGATCTGAAAACATATAAGAGAGGGGACAAACCTCTTGTTTTAGCATTAGTGATAGCAAACTTCAGAGAGTAGCCACAAGTAGTGCAACCGAAAAGAAAATGAGCAAAGAATCCGAAAGTGCAAGTGGCAGCAGAAGCAGTCGAGTTGATGGGTTAAAACTTAACACTAACTGCGATTTTGCCTATTTTACTCCTAAGCTTATTAGCGTGAGCTGGCTCAGGAATTTCTTTTGATTACGAATTTTGAGGAAAGGTTTGAATATCGAGAATAAGTAAACGTAAAGTCTTAATTTTAAAATCAAAATCAGTCTCGAATTTTACTTTGGGAAATTTCCAACAATCATGTTAAAGGGTAAAGAAATAATCGGATTCGTGTCGTCCGAAAATTTCTTTGGAAGATGATAAGATAGTTTGGTAAAGAAAAAGTATTGATTTACACTATGTCTTAAACTCACTTTTATTCAAAAATGATGTTGGCTATCTTTCTCCTCTCTTTCTCTTTCACTCTCTCTTTGTTTTATTTATTTTTGTTATTAATATTATTATTATTAGGTCTATATTTACATATTTGCTTAGTTTATTTAATATAGTTTAGTTTTAAGTTCTAGCTTTAGTGATATTATTTTCAATGTTATATTGTTATATTGTTATATTGTTTTTGTTTAGTTTTTTAGTGATATTACTTTTTATTATTTTTAATTGTTATTTTGTTCTATATTGTTTTTGTTCTACCATGTACAACAAAATGTACACAAATAAATCATTATCTATCTATCTATCTATCTATCAATCTCTCTCTCTCTTTCTCTCTCTCTCTCTCTCTCTCTCTCTCAACGGCTTTAATTGCTGCTCTTGGTGTATTGCGTTTGAAGTTCTGTGTAAAAGGATGTTGCTGTAAGCTTACGAGAAAATGGTGGGCTGTTGTCCTCGTAGACGTCGTTCGGCTCATCACCTCGATATCCACGAAAATATTCTCTCACTGTTGAGTAAAAGATACATCGAAATATGTAATTTTCACAGTTTTCTACAGTAGAACTACTGCAGCTTTTGCACTTTGACATGCGCGGTCGGTAAGTCGATATCTTTTTGTAACTTTTTCTGTCAACAAAATATCAAACTATCTATGAATATAACTATTTATGACTAAAACTATCTTAAATATATTTTTATAATGTTTAATTATCATAAATAAAATATTATGTAAATATAAGTAAAAAGGGGGCTGCTTAAACGATTGTTAGATGCTCGTAGTATTAACTGGCAAGCGCATCTCCGTGTTAACGAAGAATGACGGACAAGAAACCTTAGGCTAGTGGTATTGCTATTGATTGCAGGGTGATTGGATCTAGACATTCGGACGTTGATGCAGGAGTTGATGATAGTGCTAATAAGTACACCGAACATTCATACATTCGATAGAATAGGAATCCGCATATGATGGTTCCTACTATCATTTTATCAGCTTGTATTATAGTCAGAATCGCAATGATTGCAGCACTAACTGCACCAAATGCCAAAAACTTTATAGATGCAGCTGTTCATGCTGAATTCGAAATTTCGTCTATAGTATCTTTATTAAGGAGTTTAGAGATGGTGTCTCTATGGTCTACTGCAACTTGATCATCCATTTTCCTGGCTAGTTCATTGAGTATCAATGGTTTTTCAATTGTTTAATTGTTAACAGGATCTTTTATTGTAATAGCTCCACCTGCATCTCTTTTTTTATATAATTTTTGTTAATTATACCAATTATTCTATTGTATTAACATATTTTGCGCGGAAAGGCACTAAAGTCGTTTCGCACAGATTTCACATCATGAGCAGGAAGAGACAAAAGCCGTTTTTCACAGATTATTGATGAATTATTGTTATCAATGGGTTTTTGTGACGTTTTAACAATAAAATCAAATAGACATGCAAAAATACAAAACGTGCGTTGCAAGAATGAATTCCTATAAATTCGTTTGCTTTGGCGGCAAAGTGCCCGCACAAGATGTGTTAAAAAAATAAAATATCGCTATAAACTTAAAACTATTATTATAAAACCAAATCTAATTAATGAAATGCAATATTTAAATACATACACATTAAAAATATTTTGGTTGAAATTATAAAACTGCCTTAAATAATACTTAAATATTAGGTGTAGTAGAAAGTAATCTATTATTTTGCCAATAGATGGCTTTAGTAGTCTGTATCTCCCGTCGTAAAAGTGCGATCGGGTTACACTAGATGGCGTTAAAAAGATAAGATTTTGTTCTTAAAAAGCTTCTAGAACAGTTTTGTGATTGCTTGATTCAGTATTTTTTTAGCACGCGTCAAAGATGGACACCAACAAAGAGAAAATACGCCATATTTTACAGTTTTTCTTCGATAAAGGCGAAAATGCAAGCCAGGCAGCTGAAAATGTTAATAGTGTTTAGGGTCTTGATACTGTAACAGCCAATCACGCGCAATTTTGGTTTCGTCAATTCCGTTCCGGTAATTTTGACGTCAAAGATTCACCACGCTCTGGAAGGCCAACTGTCGAAAATGTCGATAAAATAATGGAAATCGTCGAGTCCGACCGTCACATAAGCACTGTTTCGATTGCCCAGGAGCTAAACATTGCACAAAAAACCGTTTGGAACCACTTAAATAAGGCTGGATACAAAAAAAAGTTCGATGTATGGGTGCCACACGAGTTATCGCAAAGAAACCTCATGGACCGAATTTCCATCTGCGAATCGCTGCTGAATCGCAACAATATCGATCCATTTCTGAAGCGGATGGTTACTGGTGATGAAAAGTGGGTCACTTACGACAACGTCAAGCGACAACGGTCGTGGTTAAATCGCGGTGAGCCGGCGCAAACGGTGGCCAAGCCAAGATTGACAGTCAGGAAGGTTTTGCTGTGTGTTTGGTGGGACTGGCAGGGAATCATCTACTATGAGCTGCTCCCCTACGGCCGAACTCTTAATTCGGGCCTGTACTGTCAACAATTGGACCGTCTGAAAGAAGCAATCGCCCAGAAGCGGCCAGCTTTGGCCAATATAAGAGGAATTGTGTTCCATCAGGACAACGCCAGGCCGCATACATCGATAGTGACTTGCCAGAAGCTCCGGGAGCTTCGTTAGGAAGTTCTTATGCATCCACCATATAGTCTGGACCTGGCACCAAGTGATTACCACCTGTTCCTGTCTATGACGAATGATTTTGCAGGTGAAAAATTCGCCTGAAGAGAAGATTGTGAAAATCGACTGTCCCAGTTTTTTGACAATAGGGACAAGGGTTTCTACAAGAGAGGCATTATGAAATTACCTCCAAAATAACAACAAGTTATCGAACAAAACGGTGCATATTTAGCCTAAATCGTATCATTCTATTTATGCTAAATAAAACCTTCAATATAATGCAAAAATAATGGATTTCTTTTCACTACACCTAATATATTGGGAGTGTGAATAAGTTTTCGCTGTTTCACCGTCAGACGGCGGTACAAAAATTTTGTGTGTATAATTCAAGATGATGATGCATCTATATTGAAGTTCTATAAACTACGTTTAAAATCAGTGCGTGTCTTTTTTTTAACCTATAAACAACATTTTCTTTTTGTAGCGTAAAACATGTCCAATTTCGTGCCAAATAAACCGTTTTTGCCAGGAAATTTATTGCACTTTTATATTCAGAAGAAGTCTGCAGCTGAAGCACACAGAATTCTCGTAGAAACTTTTGGTGATCATGCTTTGTCGAAAAGAACATGCATAGATTTAACCGATTTAAAAATGGTGATTTTGATGTCCAGGATGAAGAACACAGTGGTACACCAAAAAAATTTCAAGACGAAGAATTGGAAACATTACTTGCTAAAAATCCATGTTAGATGCAATCAGATATTGCAAAATCATTAGGAGTTGATCAAACAACAGTTTCGAAACGTCTGACAGCATTAGGAATGATACAAAACGAAGGATTTTGGGTGCCGTACGAACTGTAGCCGAGAGACGTCAAACGGCGTCTTATCACGTGTGAGCAGCTGCTTCAATAACAAAAAAGAAAAGGTTTCTTACATCGTATTGTGACTGGTAATTAAAAGTGGATATACTGTAGTAATTCCAAGCGTGAAAAATCGTGGGTTAAGCCCGGCGAAGCTGTAGCATCAACGCCAAAGCGGAATATCCACGATTCCAAGCTCATGCTGCGCATTTAGTAGGATCAGCTAAGGGAAGTGTATTACGAGCTGCTCCAACCCAACCAAACCATTACAGGAGATCTCTATCGACGACAATGAATGCGTTTAAGCTGAGCATTGAAAGAAAAACGGCCGCTATATGAGCAAAGATACAATAAGGTGATTTTGCTGCATGATAACGCTTGGCCGCATGTCGCGTCACCGGTCAAAGAATACCTGAAAACGCTAAAATGGGAAGTCCTACCCCTCCCGCCGTACTCTTCAGACATTGCGCCTTCTAATTACTATTTATTTTAATCGATGACTAACGATCTGGCTGAGCAGCACCTCACTTCGTATGAAGAAACGAAAAAATGGATCGATTCGTGGATAGCCGCAAAAGAAATGTCGTTTTTTTGACGTGAAATTCAAATGCTAACAGAAAGATGGGAAAAAGTAATCTCCAGCGATGGGCAATACTTCATTTGACCTGCTTCTTTATTATTTTTTTCAAGTAAAGGATTTATTTTAACGAAAAACGGCGAGAACTTATTCACACTCCAAATAACTGGAAACTTAATATAATTAAACATGTTTTTGAATAACGTTACAGTTTTATATTGCTTTGATATAAATGTAAAACATTGTAGTGCACATGAGAATATTTTTCCATTCTGGTAAAAGATAAGAAAACGTCGTCTATTGAGCAAATATTGTTAATATAGTGATCACATATATTTAAAATACAAGACTTTTCTACTCGTATATTCCATAACGTTTAAGCTTTCTATCGTTTGATCATTTAAGATATCTTGAAAAATCTCTGAATCTATTGTAACTCTATGGTTTCTTTGATATTAAAACCGTATTTTTCGAAATTCGAATTGGATCTATCGCTCTTCTTGAATGGCATAATATATTCGTAACGTCGGTGCATGACCTCCGCTTTTTTTTGTGTTTTGTCAGCCAAAAAATTCTTTACTAACACAATAATTCCCTTCACAACCTACTCGATGCACTCTCCACTGACGCAGATCATTGAGAAACTCAACCTAAGCTTAAACCGAGAGTTGAATAGCTGCTCTCGTTAAACTCAATTTTACTAAGATGCAATTTTTACAGACAATCGCACACAAGTTATAATAAAATAAAATTCTTCCTTCTAAGTGAGAAAATAACTAAATCGCTAAGTCAGTCAATACAAATTTCATTGAAATTTGACACACAAATTCATGCAAGGTAGTCTCTCTTATAGCGTAATTTAGAACATCGCGCAATCATCTGGAATGTCATGAATTCTTGTAATACACTCAAAATAATTTTTTTTTCTGTAATTAATTAAATAAAAATAAGTAATTAATTGAATAATTCATTTGAATTAACCGCAATAAGCCAACTGTTATTAAGTCCTCTAGATAATTTTTAATTTTAGCGTTAATTCAACGATCCTAATTATTACGTGGGTGGTCTGAAAAGTTTCCGACCTCAACGTAAAGATAGCAGTACTCGTCAATAAAAGCTAGTGAATTTCATTGTTCATCTGTTGACAGATGCTCACCAAAGTTTTAGCCATTTTGGATGCGCAGTTGTTAGTTGACAGTCGTTTGAGTGAGTCGATGTGAGCGTTGTAATGAAAATGGACAAAATTAAGTATCGACCCTAGCCAGTTTAAGCAAGGTGGTTTCATGGCCAGCCAGTGAAGGCACGGCAAAGAGCTACACCAGCCAGTTAAGGCAAGGTGGTGTGATGCCTAGCCAGTAAAGGCAAGGCAGAGTGAAGATCATCAGGTAAAGGCAGTGTTGAATAACTTTAGTCAAATATCAATCAATTTGTTTTATTTTGGCATATGCTCAAAGTCTCTACCCTCAACTGCCTGGCAATGTGCTATGCGGTAGTAAAATGATGCTACAGCTTCATGAATTATGCCTTCATCAATGGTAATAATTTTATCCCTTATTTTCTGCTGGAGTTCATCGAGGTTCGCTGGTTTCATTTGATATACCTAA
The DNA here is from genome assembly GCA_949987625.1 of Chalcis sispes. Lineage (NCBI taxonomy): Eukaryota > Metazoa > Arthropoda > Insecta > Hymenoptera > Chalcididae > Chalcis > Chalcis sispes. Next base: position 39,322,000 of record OX465096.1, on the reverse strand, counting down.
TCTTAAAGGTAACCCCACCAAAATTATCAAACGAACTGAAGTCAAGAGATCTGGCTGGCCATTCTATTGCATCTCCTCTGCCTATTTACCTTCCTGGAAATATTCCATTTAAATAAGCATGTACACCTCGCCCATAATGAGGCATGGTTCACCGTCTTACTGGAACAACGTTTGATCAAAATCATTGCCCACGATTGCGTGAATCGCTGGGATAATTTCATTTTGGAGCACCTTTTCATACTTAATCGAAGTACGATTTCTTTTAATAAAGAAGGGCCTAACAATACTGTTATATATAACGCCAGCCCAGACATTCACTTTCTGAGGGTATTGAGTAGAGCGAGTATCCGACATTCATCTTGGGTTTATATCACTCCAGTATATAAATTTATGTCTATTGTCATTGCCATTGAGCTTAAGGGTAGCTTTGAATAAAAATATAATCTTGTTGAAAAAATATTCATCAGCAATTATCCGGGTCATCATCAAGTCACAAAACTCTAAGTGTATAACTGGATCATGTTCAAGCAATTCATGTACAAGTTTTACCTTGTATGGGTGGAACTTTACCTTTCTTGTCAAAATATTATGCACTGATCCGACACTAATATCATATTTCTGATGCAATTTCGTAACTGTGCTGTGGCAATCTTCATTGATTGACAGAGCAACATCTAGCCGTTTTTCTTCAGTAGTTGCTGTAACTAGATGACCCAATGTAGGAAGGTTTTTCATATCTCCATTTAAATTGAAACGCGTAATTGTCCTTCGTACTGTCAATTTAGATATCGGTTCTATTCCTACCCTAAAAGTATCGTTGAATAAGATCCACACACCTTTATTAGATCTCGTCCTATCACCGTATCCTTTTATCATAATAATTATTCGCTCTCGTTCAGTGCGAGGAGCCGTGTTAGATTCAGATGAAGGGATAATCTAATAGAAAAATTCAAATTTAAGATTACAATATGAAAAGCGATAAGATCGTAAGACCTAAAAATTACGGAAGAAAGTATGAATAAAGAAAACGGCTAAATCATCAAAAAAATGACACGCAGTTTTTGTAAGTAATAAAAAAAATCAAAAGTAAGGAGTTAACTTAATGATCAATATTAAAGTTGATGGAGTATTAACATTTAATATGAATAAACGAAAGCAATTTAAAGATATTCTAAATTGTATTTTTTTGCTCACACAATTATTACTTTTCATTAATTAAGACTAAAATCAGATTTTAAAAATTATAAAATTTAAGATGGCAAATTCAACATGGTATACGGAAAATTTTGAATTGGTTCAGCAGTGTACTGGAAACTTTCCACATGGGTTTCCGAAGTCACTGATTACTAATTTAAGGTCAGATTTCAAAAACTTGAAATTTTAAGATGGCGAATATAACATGGCGGATAGAAGGGATCAAGGTCAGGGTCAAGTTTACAACTAAAATCGCTCTTTTCATTTCTGGTGTCCAAATTGGAAGTTGCCTTTTAAGAAAATGGACTTGACCTAGAAATGACCTCGAAGGTCAAGATCAAGGTCACGGCTGAGATCACGGTTGGATAGTCAGAAAAATTTTCAACAGCTATTTTATCAACTATTTTTTTGAGTAACGCCTACATTTCACGTTATTCAACCGGTCTATGATTTTTTGAAGACCCTGTATGTATGAAGGGTGATTCATTATGAGGTTTGATTTTTAATAGGCTTCTTTTTACAGATCACACGTGATTCCTGTCAAACTGTAATGTAATTTTTATTTAGTATTGTTTGACAAATTATCATGGAAAGACTTACACCACAACAACGTATCCAAATTGTTCACCTGTATTATGAAAATCAGCGTTGTGTAAGAAATGTTTTTCGTGCTCTTAGAGCAATTTATGGTGTGCATCGTCGACCTACCGAAACCACTATAGCCAATACCATCCGCAAATTTGAAACCCAGCATACATTATTGGATGATAATCAACCGATCAGACCACATCCAGCACGTAGTGAATAGAATATAGCGGCTGTAGTTGAGAGTGTGGCTGAAGACCGTGACGAATCGATTCGGTGTCGTTCTCAACAGCTTGGTTTGTCGTACGCAACAACTTGGCGTATTTTACGTAAAGATCTTGGTTTTAAAGCATACAAACTTCAACTCGTGCAAGAATTGAAGCCGGGCGACTTAGTTTTGCGTCGTGTTTTTAGTGAATGGGCTCTAAATCAGCTCAACGAAAACCCGCTGTTTTATCGCGAAATTCGGTTCAGTGATAAGGCGCATTTTTGGCTCAATGGATACGTCAATAAGCAGAATGGCCGTATTTGAGCTGATAAACAACCTGAAGAGCTTCAACAGCTACCACTAAAGCCAAATAAATGCACAGTTTGGTTTGGTTTATGGGCCGGTGGAATCATCGGTCCATATTTCTTTCAAAATGAGTCTGGTCAGAACGTAACCGTCAATGGCGACCGCTATCGCACCATGATAACGGATTTTCTGCTACCTGAAATTGAAGCCCTTGGTATCGGTGAACTTTGGTTTTAACAAGACGGTGCTAGTTAGCATACAGCGAGAGAAACAATAGACTTATTGAGAAATCATTTTGGTGAGAACCTGATTTAACGTTTTGGACCAGTGAATTGGCCGCCTAAATCGTATGATATCACACCTTTAGATTATTTTCTTTAGGGTTACACGAAGTCTTTGGTCTTCAGGGATAAGCCAGCTTCAATCGACGTTTTGCGAACTAATATTACTCGTGTCATTCGTGAGATACCGGTCGCTATGTTGGAACGCGTCGTTCAAAATTGGACCCTGGATGGGCCATTCACGGCGTAGTCGCGGTCAACATTTAAATGTGATAATATGTAAAAAGTAAATGTCATAGATTGTTCTTTTGACGCCCACTAAAATTTTTACTACAGAATTTAATTTTATGCCTTTTATTTGAGATTAAGAACCAAACCTCATAATGAATCACCCTATATATAGACAGAAAACAATACAGAAAATATATAGCGGTTGTTTATTAAGTTGCCCTTGATTACCCTAACCAATCTCTTTACGCAGGGATCCAAAACGGACTACGAGGCTAAAGCAGTGACCGGAAGTCGCAGGTAAGAATTTTTGTTATGTCAATGTATTTATATTTGTTGAAATGTGCCCTTTGCCATGTCTGGTTGCTCCCCTATCTGATAAGGCAGAGGTGCCTTCGGGAATTCGTGTAAAGCGTAAAAATAGGATTATTTTTAGTTCGCGATGTACGAGCAGGCCTGCACGGGACCGGTTAGTGGGTCCCGCATTAAAATAAATATTAAAATTTCATTGTGTACGTGTTCCTCCGCACGTAACAAGTATGTCTATAAATTATATAATTATAATTATAATAATTCAAAGAGATAAAATAATGTAGATAAAGAAACATCTTATTTTGAACTTTTAACTTTTTTAACATCTAATTGTTATTAAAGAAAATTATAAAATTGAATAACATTTAAATTTTTCTTGAAAAATTTAAAAAACTTTAAATGTAACGTTTGTTGGTATTTTACCTCACTAAATATTAACCATGTGAATTTATTTTATAAGTCTTATAGTAAATTTTAACACTTACAAATTAAATTGTAATCACAATTACACTTTGCAAAAGTGTAACTAGTAAGTGAAGTGAGAAAAAAATATTTTTCTCTCGCAAATAAATAATTTATAGTTTTATAAATTATATTTGAAGGAAATAAGAATAACATCCACATCACTGAAATACTTAAAACATAAGGTAGAAAGGCCACGTCATTTGAACAATTTTTAAACAATAAAAATGAGTCTTTTCTTGAATGAAGAAGTATTAGATAATTAGTAGAGAACTTACAGTTTTTCCGATAAGTGAAACATTTTTCAAAATTTTATTTTATAATAATAGTTTCTTTATGAAAAATTGAATCTTACTTTTAATTTTTGCAAATAATCTGAGGTACTTTATTTTGCAATATTATATGCTTTAAACATTATGCTGATATTTCGTTTGTACTGTTGTCTAGAACAACTACGACAACTTCGATGAGCTGTGCTTCTGCCATATCTGAGGATTTGATTATGAATAATAAAATTTATTTTATTTAAATTTAATTTAATAAAAGCCCTTTTGTTTCAATTGTATAACGTATATCGCCTTTTAATACATTTAAATTTTTGAAATACTTATGTACACATTTTCTCACAGAACATTATATATTTTCAGTAATTATTATATTTGTTTTAATTTCATAATAAATAATAACAAATTATGTTTCACATCTGTTAGCCGTTTTACAATGGCTCTATTTTTTTTTGTCGCAAGTTCTTCTGCACTTAAGCTTTATTAAGAGATAGTATTTATGCTGGACAAGTGCTTTCTTTATTTAATAACCTAATGGGAAGAAAGTGCCATCATAACTCAACCTAACCTAGATAGGCTGTCTTTTCTATATCAAGCCTAGTGTATAGTTTATGGATTTGCACCTTATTTTTTCTCAATGTTGGTTATTGGCTGTAATTTTTTCTTCTTAAGTGTCGAAAGTTAAGTAGTGTAGTAATTAAGTTACTGAGCTGTTCGATGATTACTTGAGTTGAGGGACTCGAACAAGTAAGTTAAGCTTAGTGCTAAAGCTAGAGTAGAAATAATTAGGAGTAGTAGTGGAGCTGGAGAGAAAAAAGAATGTATGTATAGTCTGTAAAAGTCTGCCCTGTTACAGATTATGTACTCAAAAAGAATGTAGTTTACGATATTTTTATAAGTATTGATATGTGCCTTTAGTATGCAATTTAATTATTTGTTATAACATAAAATGATTTAATTCCACTTCTCTTTAAAATTAAATATACACAGTGTGTCTCATGAAAAACGGAACTTTTTCAAAATAAAGACAAAAACTCAATATTTCGGCAAATCTCATTTATTTTATTCAAAATAGTCTCCTTCCGCACCAATACAACGTTTTGCACGATCAATTAACATATCAAATGAGTTTTTGAGATCATTTTTATCCATCGACTTTAGTATGTCGGTCGTCGCTCTTTGGATGGCCTCTACGTCGGCATAACGCTTTCCTTTCATAGGCAAGTGCAATTTGGAGTACAAGTAGAAGTCGAACAGAGCCAAATCCGGCGAGTACGGTGAATGGTTGATGGTTAAAATGGAATTTTTGATCAAAAAATCCGTGATCAAGTTCGATCGATGAGACGCGGCATTATCATGCAACAAACGCCAGCTCCCTTTTTCACGGTATTGTGGCCGCACACGACGAATACGGCTGAGCAAACGCTTCATAACCCCAAGATAAAACACATCAGTAATCGTTTGACCAGGTGGAACGAATTCACGATGAATAATACCCTCCGAATCGTAGAAACAAATCAACATTGTCTTCACTTTTAACTTTTCAAGACAACTTTTTTTCGGATTGGGCTCGGTTGGGTGCTTCCATTCAGCACTTTGACGCTTGTTTTTGGGATCATATTGAAAACACCATGTCTTATTACCAGTCACAATTGAATATTTCAAGTTTGGGTCCTTTTTTGACTCTTTAATCAAATCCTTACAATGTTAAAATTGGAGCAATTTTTCGTAGTCGGTCAATTTGTGTGGAACAAAGCGTGCACACACCTTCCGTAGATTCAAATGATCGGTCAAAATGCGATGAATTGAATTTTTGGATGTATTCGATTCCATTTTCATGTATCGCAATGAAGATTTTGGCTCATTTTTTATAAATTCACGCACTTTTTCAATGTTACTTTGAGTAACCACGGTATTCGAGGGACCTGTATGTTTGTCGTCCTGAATGTCTTCACGACCTTCCTGGAACTGCTTATACCTCTCATACACTCTGGTACGGGATAGACAATTATCGCCATAAACTTGTTTCAGCAAATTATGCGTCTCAGTGAAGGATTTACCGAGTTTAAAACAGAACTTAATATTTGCTCTTTGTTCGAAGTTTATTTTTCGACCGATGCCACAGACACACTGTCACTTTGAGCGCGATATTTTGGTTTCTATTAAACCAAATGTCATACAATTTTCACAGGATGTCAGTTAAGAATGGACCTTTCCATTGCTAACATCCACCAATAGGTGGCGCCAATATAAATCGATGTTTTGAAAAAGTTCCGTTTTCCATGGGACACACTGTGTATATATTGAAGAGTACAAATCAATCTATAAACTTCCATAGCATTATTTATAATATTTACGAGTTACCGAAAGTGTACAGAGTAAAGATTTTGTTGTTTTTTTTCTATTTGGATTCTTACACAAGCTCAATATACTCTATTTATCACAAATGCGTAAGTATAAATCTTTCAGTCACATAAATTCTCCATATAATTTCGTGATATTAAAAACAATATATTAAAATATTTAAATAAATAAAATTTTACTGTATCTTTTATGTGACTTTATAAAAGTTAAAGTGGCATTTTCCAATATTTAATAAAATATAGAGAAAAGTCAGCAAGTTATACACATGATATTCCATTTCAATCGCTCCACAAGAAAATCTTGAAAACTGCACATCCCAGAGAAAAATTTAGACAATAGTTGTAGGAAACCGAGGCAGCGACCCATTTGTGACCTTGATCATGGCCTTCAAGGTAATTTGAAGATTACACGGTAATCTGACACGGTAATTGCAAAGAATTTAAATTAAAACTAAAATTTTACATCTGAATATGGCTTTGACTATGATCTTAACCATGAACTAGACCATGATCTAAACCATGACCTATTTATTGGCCCTGAAAAAGGTCAATAGTGTTATAGACCCTGTGAAAAGTCGATCAAGTTATTGGTTCTAAAAAAGGCTAATGAAAGTCTAAAGTTATAAAGAGAGCGTAGATTATTTTCGTTTCAAGAAGCTATAGAATATAGAAAACTGTATAGTGTCTCAGGACCTGTATCTCTCAGATGTTAAATTTGGTGTCCATTTTTTCTTGCACATATTTATTCTTTGCCAAAAGATCAATCGTACTCTCTCTCTCTCTCGCTCTCTCTCTCTTTCTCTCTCTCTCTCCCCCTCTTTCTCTAACGTTTCAACAGAGATGGATTAAAAGTTTATTGTATTATCTCTTATATCTTCTAAAATTATTGGAATTCGAGCAAAAATTTCTTGTTTAACTGATCCCCAACAAAAAAGTCAAGGGGAGTGAGACCTGGTATTCTGGAGGGCAACGCATGCACTTATCTACCAATACGAATCCATCAACTAGGATATGTGGCATTTAGAAAACGTCTTGACAACTCGAGTACGATGTGGGGTAGCTCCTTCTTGATAAAACCACAAATTCCATCTCAGATCAAGTAGCAAATCTTCTAGCAGTGGAGTTAATTAGTTTTGTAATATATTTAATTGTAAGTAGAAAGATGCAGTTAAATTTTCATTAAAAAAGTATGGTTTTATCAGATGATCCCCAATGACACCTGCTTATACATTTAGAGACCGCCACCTTTGGAAATGATGATTTCACTGACAATGAGAATTTTCTTGAGCGTAATAATGGGTTACTAAATAATAAATAGAACTGTCAAAAAGATAACGATCTCAATGCATGTTATTATTATCCGCTCATCTAAAGTAATTCAAACGTCGTGTGTAATCTCTCATCTCTAGTGCTTGCTTGAGGTAGACACGAAAGGAATGAAATTTTAAACTCCTTAACACGTGATTGACTGTAAACTTGGGAACACCATCCCGCTGCTCAATTGGTCGCGTAGAAGTGTGTGGATCTTCAGCAAAAAGAGTTGCTACACCTAGTACAATATATTATTTGCTCCCAGTTTTAAGCCTTTGCCGAATCATCAAGCCCTTTTCAGCTCTCGTCACTGAGCATTTAATTGCTTTTCTATTTGGGTGATCAAAATCAGATAAATTTTGGGTATAACGTCACTCCGCTGCTCTGTAATTATCTTTGCACTCGCCAAGAACTTTAATTATATTAGGAATTTCCTATGACAAATAATCAGCCATGATAGGTAAGATTTTTACATCTACAGAAAATGTATTTTCCACCTTTGATTAAACCATGATCCAATAAGAAATTTTATTTTTGAGTAAATACTCAATGAAAAATTAAGGTAGTGTTATGTTAGGATATTTTATTAAAAGATTTTTACAAGAAAAAATGTAAGGGTTTTTTTATCTGAAGAAAAAACGGAATGGAACTTAATTGATATAACGATACACCCCATTCCCGAGTGTAAACTCAATATGTACCATAAATATGGAACCTGAGCTTGAAAACTATTAATATGTTCAATAATAGTAAGATCTACAATAACTAAGAACTATTATTCAGACCTCTTTTTCTAATAATGGTGTCAATAGAAATTATTAAGTATTTATTATAGCTTAAGAACATTATTTTATAACTTCTTTTTGATTAATCGCAAATTTACGTGATACTGGAAGCAGAAATAACTTTATACAAATACTTTATATTTAACATGACTGTACTGGTATATTTAAAAAAAAATTTTTTGAATGTTTTCGATTCTCAAAAGAAAGTACATATATTTACTATTAAAAACTTTAGTCTTCACATGACCTTGACCTTGAGATCAAAATCGTCATTAAGCCATTAACTCTTCAAAAACTCACTACTTTGAATTGAAAAAAATCAACTAAAACCCAAAGTTTTCGGAGAATCAAGATCTAAACTTGACCTTCAGGTCATGGTCAAAGTTATACCTGAATGTAAATTCCTAGGCTCTTTCCAATAACCGTGCCAAAAACATAAGTTCTAATTTAAAAAAATCAATTTGGCCATTAGATGACTTTAAAGATTAAAACCTACAACATTTGTCAGCAACTTTTTTTCTGGGACGTATAGTTTTTAAATAATTTAGGCGAAGCAATTAAAATGGGACACTATATATACAAAAATTAACAAATTAGCCAACTTTATCTAAAAACAATAATGTACGCTTACAGTAAAAACGATTTTAAAAGTGTTCGAACATGTCAAACAGACGAATAAAGTAGCTGCTAAATGCACACTATATCGTTGAGGGGGGAAATCACAGTAAAATTTTCAATTTTTCGAAAAAAATTTTTTCGCCTAAAAGGTGCTTTAGGGTCTTAAAAATAATATACAGTTTGTCAAGTGAGAGCGTGGTCGACTTCACCGACAGGTAATGAAAGATTTTGCTCTAATTCCTTCGCAAGCCGATAGAGAAAAGCTTTGTCCTTAATGCATTGTTAACAAAGATTCAGTTGTCGTTGATCTTTTAAAAGAGAATCACGTTAAACGCCATGAGTGCTAAGTACGCGTCGCGCTACGAGGCTGTGTTCCTTTGCATCCACCTGTAAGGTCCCAAAATGTCGCAATCAGCGGCTGCTAAATATATGAGAAAGTCGAAGGCATTTGTACAGAAGTGGATACAGCGATATAAAGTGGCTAAAAATGTCGATGATTTACCAGAACGTGGCTCGATAGGAAAAGTGAACAAAAAAGATGAAAAAAGAATAGTTAATCTGTTTTCGCGGAATCCTGCTTTAACACTGCGGCAAAGACAAGCAAAATTAATGGCAAAAGGTTAAGATATATCCTACATAAGTATCCAAACCCATCTTCGTACTCATCATCTGAAATGGCGCAACACAATAAAGAAGCCTCTGTTGACTGAAAAACATGTGACAAAGCGACTCGCTTGGGCGCATGAGAATATTGATAGAGATTTCGAAAATGTCATTTTTACTGATGAATGTTCTATATGGGCACGTTCTGTCCTTACGCGAGCCTGGTCAACTTCCACCAATAGGCTTGTTCAGCGGACCGTAAAACATGGAATAAAGGTGCATCTTTGGGGCTGCTTCTCAAAGCATGGATTCGGCACTTTGCACCTCTTTACTGACAACCTAAATGCCGAGAAAATGATAAAAATCTACAAAAAGGCTTTACTGCCATCTGCCAAACGATGGTTCATCACAAAAAATGAAGATTGGATTCTGCAGGAGAACAACGATCCTAAACACCGCAGCAAGCTCTGTACTCAGTGGAAGACTCAATCTGGCATCGTTACATTGAATTGGCCGTCGCAGTCGCCCGATGCAAACCCTATTGAAAATGTGTGGGCATATATTAAACGGAAACTTCGTGGAAGCCGCACATACACTTTGAAGCAGTTGTCTTACGAAATTCGTCGGATCTGGAGATCCTTGCCACTAGAATACGCCGTCAAATTAGTAGAAAGCATGCCTCGGAGATGCCAGGCAATTATCGACGCCGGTGGTGACTGGACACATTATTGACCAAATTGCATCATTGTTTATAATGTGTACAATGTATATATAAATATGAAAGTTTCATCAAATAAATTTTTTTCATAAATTAACACGACCACGCTCTTACTTGACAGACTGTACCAAATGATGGAACACGGCAAAAGTGTCCGAGTGCCCAAATTTTTCATTCTGCGGTAACGCCACTCAGGTATGCTCCGAGCGCCTTAAAACTTTAAACGCGTTTTTCTCGAAATCACTTTTTTTGAGCTCGCCGAAAACATAACTCAAGCAAATCTTTACCGATCGACTTAAAATTTTGACAGTAGCTTTGAAATATCTTTTACCACGGAGCTACGTAGGATTTTTTATTTTATATGGCTTAGTTTTTTTTATCGAAGATTTGATAGCGTTTTTTTTTGTTAAAAATTTAACTTTATTTTTAAACATGCACTATTTTGTGAAAAATTAATACATCGAAAAAATCCTATGTAGCTCGCTTGCTGTTGTTTTATGAGAACTAAAAAATTTTGGTTTTTTTTTCCAGGTCAAAAATTAAGGAGTCTACGTCTTCGGCCATCGACACGCTTTAAAAAATAGGCGCCTTGGGGCATATGCTGCGCAGCCGCCATTTTTTAATATTTTTTATTGAAAATATTACATTTTGTACTTTTTTAGTATTGCTATGAAACCTACTTTACGGATTTTCGATTGATACTTTTATTCAGCCAAAATTAATTTCCGAAAATATGCCTATTTTTTTGTGTGCTACTGTGATTTCTCTCCTTAACAAGAAAAAGCAACGTTAATATTTATAGGTTTCTATATTCCATGACTCTTTTCCGGAAAATCCATCAAAAAATTTTAATTTAACTGTAGGTTCATGCTTTATTGCTGCTGTATCAATTTTTTATTTTTCTTTGTGCTAACTCTACTCTGCTATAAAGCGTTTCTATTCTTTAAATTTTCTATTATAATTCTTTATAAGTGAACAAATAATTTTATGAGTACTTAATTTAAAATCTCACTAGACACTCTATTTGCAGATAACCGCTCTTGTTTCCAGTGGTTGGAAAAATTTGTGATCTATTGATGAGCTAATTTACTCTAAGTTACCATATAAGAACACATATCATAAGTGCTAAGTGAAATATAATTTATATCATTTCATAAACACGAAAAATTTATGTGACATACATAAATTAATTTTTTTAATTTTTTTACGTCTCTACCCGCATGTGTTCTAACCGAACTAGAATAAATAAATAATTTAATCTATAAAGAACCCATTACTGCGTCACTTATAAGCTATTATAACTGAGCCTGAATTTATTTTAATTAAAAAGCTAAACGCTAATATAATTATGATTAAATGATATTTTGTTAATACTTCTAATAGCTTATAAAAATAAGAAAGTAATACGCACCCAAACACACACACACATACACATTCAGCAGCGAACACAAGCTTGTTTTCATCAAGACAATGCTTCAGGCTGATGGATGTGACGAATGATTTTCCGATGCAGTGAGGCAGTTTGAATATGAATCATCGTGGACGAGAACTACTCAATGCTTTTGCAATACTAAAACTAGATATAGCTAACATAGGAATATCGCTACATATTCTGAGGGAAGCAAGTCGTTTATAGCAGATTTTACTTTCATAAACTCCAGGGTAATGGAAAAAACGTTTAACCTGTTTCGACCCAGAATGCCACTCGGGACATATCGCTCTTCGAGGCTCTATAACTATAGCTGTTCGCGTTGGAAAAAATTGAAAAGCACATGTTTTTATAGTTTAAGGTCCGCCCTTTCCAATAGTGAACTGTAAATTTCTCTAAAATGTTATAAAATATCAGAAAATTCAGTTTTAACAAAAAAAATCATGATTTTTTCACACTTTCCTTTTTTTTCAAATCAAATTTTGAAGGTGTTTTCGGTCTGCAAAGTACCTGGAACCTCAATAACCCGTGAAATAAATTTTTAAGCTTTAAAAATACGTGATTAAGGTATCGGTTTTTTGCCTTAGTGTTTTTAAAATGGCGTCCAGAATGCAAAATCTTTTTGCATACATTCATTAATTTTTTTTTCGAAAAATATGAACTTACGGAAAAAATCATCAAGAGATAACAGTTCTTAGAATTGCTCAAAAAATTCCAGAGCATTCTTTAAGCAATTCTAAGAACTCCTCACTCTAAGTAATTCTTTCCAAAACTTCTTTGTTTCTAAGAAAAAATTCTGAAATATCAAAAGAGTACTGTATTGTATAAGTTTGCAGTATTCGCACACCAATCGATTTATGGTTTAGAAAATGTCTTAATTGCTCAAAACTCTTCGGAAAAATTCCAGTGCATTCTTTGAGCAATTCTAAGAACTTTTAAATCTTGGTGATTTTTTCCGTAAGTTTATATTTTTCGAGAAAAAAATTAATGAATGTATACACAAAAATTTTGCATTCCGGACACCATTTTGAAAACACTAAGGAAAAAAATCGATATCTAAATTACGTATTTTTAATACTTAGACATATATATCACGGTTTATTGAGGTTCCAGGTACATTGCAGACCGAAAACACCTTCAAAATTCGATTTGAAAAAAAATTATTATTTTTTTTGTTAAAACTGAATTTTCTGATATTTAATAACATTTTAGAGAAATTTCGGCTTCACCATCAGAAAGGGCGGATCTTAAAATATGAGAATATGTACTTCTTAATTTTTTTCTACGCGAATAGCCTTAGTTATGGAGCCTCGAAGAGCGATTTGTCCTGAGTAGCATTCTGGGTCGAAACGGGTTAACTGGAGCATGAGTAATTGTTATAAAGCAGCGATCATTTCGTTTAATACACGAACTACCTGCAGGTCATCCGTATACACATTGCAGTAGCATGAAGGGATAGGTACCGGAAATTTTCATCCGTAAATCATTTCCTAATTTATTGGAAAACGTCAAGATAGAGAGAACATTTGAGGAGAGAGCTTAATATCTTGTAGGTAATAATAGCATCATAAAATGTGTCTATGTGTAAGAAACAAATCCTCGTGATGGGCACCAAACTATTGGTAATCCTCTTATTGATTCATGAGCAATGGAAAGGGCCGATAAGTTTTACAATGGATACATTAGTTTTATGTAGCATATTGCCTAGAAAGACCATGGAGAAACGGCAACAATGATAAAATACAACCATGGAGGGACGGTGAACTTATTATATCATTCCTAACATTGCTCAATGAACGTAAAAGAGACACAAATTCTTAAATTTCTTTATCACCCTAGTATTATCGGCTCGACTGCTTTCGCTGTTACTTACAACGGGTAAATAAAGGTACGCGTGTCCACGTTTACGAAAGTACACTGTCCGGTGTGTCCAAGTATTCTCACGCTAACAGTAAGTACAGGCACGTTCGACGATTTATTTACATCAAATGGCCAGAGCGTTCTAAGCACTAAGGTTAATGTTGAGGTGAGGATATAATAATAAGAGAAGTCTTTATAATAAGAGTATTTATTTTCTCTAGCGACCGCACATGACTTGTGCTCCGGACGACGACCCGCGTTCAAGTCCCTTAACATAATGTGTCGCACGCGTACAAAAGTAGTATTCATCGATTATCGATTATTGCGCTATCTCTTTATATACAGAGATGGCGTCACTATTACGATAAATTAAGTATTATAGTCAAGATTATGATATTATAGTTTCCAACACGCCTCCTTAAGTTTATAATCTTGACTTTACATTTTTATTTGCATGATTACATTATTTTAAATTAAATTTAACGCTTTTTTATTGTCTAAGAATTTTTGCTTATTTAAACTTTTTGTTAACATATCCGCTAAATTATTTTCAGAATCAATCTTTACAATGTTAATAACTTTCTTTTTGTAATTTTCGTTAACATAATGATATTGCACTTCGATATGTTTTGAATTTTTCGTAAAGTTACCAAACTTTTCTATAGCTATAACGCCAGAATTATCTTCATATATATATTAATTGGTTTAATCGAATTTATATCAAACATTTCGCTTAATAGATTTTTAACAAATAATACTTTAGTTACTGCTTCTGACATAGCTGTGTATTCCGCAAAAGTTGAACATTTAGTAACTGCATTTTGTTTATGTGTTTTCTAATATACTAAATTTCCATAAAATCTAATTATAAAACCTGTAGTAGATTTTCTATCTATATTATCTCCTGCATAATCAGAGTCTACCATACAATCTAAGGTTTCACATTTTAAATTATCATAATACGTTAGTTTCAGATCTTTTGTTTTATATAAATACTTTAATATTCTCATTGCATATTTAAAATGTGTTTCATTATAACATGTTTGGTATCGACTTAGATAATTTACGCAAAATGATATATCTGGTCTAGTACCTATGCTTATATACAATAGTTCACCTATTAAGTTTCGATATTTTATTCTTTCATCAATCTCAGAAGATTGTTTTAATTTTAAACTTGTTTCCATAGGAGTATCATATAATTTTGCATTCTCGAGATTATATTTTTCTACTAAAGATTCAATATATTTTGTTTGACTTAGAGTCATCTTATTTCTTTCATTTTTGTAATCAATATCTATGCCTATATAATTTCCAATTTTACCCATATCTTTCATTGAAAATCTTTTCATTAATTTAACTTTAATCTCATTCAATTTTCTTAAATTCTTACAACATATTAACATATCATCTACGAAGACTAATATGTATGATAAATATTTACCAGAATTGTTTACATACAAGCAATGGTCATAATTACTTCTTACAAAATTTAATTGTTTCATAAACTCATCAAAACATTCGTACCAAGCTCTAGGGTTTTCTCTCAATCCATACAATGCTTTCTGTAATTTACAAACTTTATTTTCACCAGTTTCATAACCTTCTGGTTCTTTTATATACACTTCACTTTTTACAAGTCCATTCAAAAATGCTGTTTCTACATCCATTTGATGTATATACAAATTGTTCGCACAACAATAAGATAATAAAATTTTTAAAGTTTGCATTTTTCCTACAGGCGAATAAACATTTTCAATATAATCTTTTTGTTGAAATCCCCTAACAACTAATCTAGCTTTATAAGTATTATTATTTTTCTTTTTATATATCCATTAAACATCAATTACTTTTTTATCTTTTGGCTTGTCAACAATTTGCCATGTTTTGTTTTTGTTTGAACTATTGATTTCAGAATCCATTGCAATTTTCCATTGCTTCTTATCATTAGACTTCATCGCCTCCTCAAATGTATTCGGTACATTTGCGTTAATATAATTTACATATATAAAATGTGATACAGGATTACCATAACGGTTTACATGACCTTTCTTTCTAGTTGACATTCTTTTTACTTGTAAGTTTTGTTCTCTATTTTTCAAAACTTCCCTTTTTTTAAGATTATCATTTATTTGTTCAGTGTAAATATCAGAATTTACATCGCTATCATCGGCTTCGCTTATTTTAGATTCATTATCTTTAATCTCATTATCAAAATTTTCATTTATAAATTCATCATTTTCATTATCAGGTATATTATCATTTGTTTCCAAACAAATTAATTTAGTAGATTCTTCTACTACACATACATGCCTAGCATTTATGATTCTATTGTTTATCAACACTCTATATCCATTATCAGTATAACCAACTAGTACACCTAAATTTGCTTTATCATCCCATTTACTTTTTCTCAAGACTTCAGGAGTTCTAACAAAGACTCTACTTCCATATATTTTCAAATGTTTAACATAAGGCTTTTTGCCAAAAAATATTTGATATAGTGTTTTGTTTTCAACGGCGTTAGCAATAGTGCGATTTTTCAAATAAGCTACTGATTTCATTATTTCTGGCCAATAACGTGTATTAATTTTTGCTTCTCGCATTAAGCATCTACCCATATCCATAGCTGATCTATTATATCTTTCCGCTACTCCATTTAATTCGTGAACGTAGGGAGGACAAGTTATCATTTTAATACCTTTGTATTAAATAAAATTAAAAATTTCTTTATTCATATATTCTTTACCATTGTCGCATTGCACTTTCTTACATAACTCTTTTGTTAAACTGATTTTCGACTAGATTTACATAATCAACAAAACAACTTGCTGTTTTAGCTTTACTTTTAATACAATAAATTCTTGCGCACTTGCTATAATCATCAATAAATATTAAGAAATATTTTTCTCCACCATATCCTAGAGTATTATGTGGACCATTCAAATCAGTGTGAATTAGTTCTAAAATTTCAGTGCTTTTAGTTCTATTGTTTTCAAAAGGTATATTAGCCATTTTACTTTGAATGCAATTTGCACATTTTATATCATTATTTTCAATTTTATCTGGCAACCCATCTAGTAATTTATCTTTAACTAATTTATCTAAATATTTGAAATTTATATGGCCTAATGCCCTATGCCACTTTTCTTTTTCGGTTAATTTTACTGTATTTGTATAAATTTTATTCTTTTCATTATTATTTACAAAGCTTTTCAAAAAATATAAATTATTTATTATACTAGCTACTGCTACTAATTCTCTATTATGATCATAAATTTTTGCATTATCATTTTTTGCTACAATTGTATTTACTTTGGCAATTTTTGAAAAACTTAATAAATTTTGTTTGATATCTTTTAAAAAATAAACATCTCTCAATTCAATATGTTTTACATTATAATAATTTTTAAAATAAATTTTAAATTACCTAATTTGGTAGCTTTTAGTATTTTACTATCTGGTAATTTTACATCAACAGGATTTTTTAAAATTACAAAATTTTCAAAGTATTTATCTGACTTTATGATGTAGTGAGTACAACCACTATCTAATAACCAACTTATTTCATACTCATTTTTATCGGTTACATTACATTCATAAGTTCTTATTTTCTTAGACGTTGGACGAATAACCTCGGCTGACCATGCTGCATTGTTGTCGCTCTGCTGTTGCTGGCTTGTAGACTCACCTCTGGGTTGAACTCTGTCTCGACCGTAACCTCTTTGTGATCCACCTCTGTAGTAGCCTCTCTGGCAACCTCGTTGTCCTCTGCCATGGAAATTTTCTCTGCCTTGATTGCCTTGGCTGCTTTGTGTATTTTGATAACAATCTTTCTTATAATGTCCAGGCTTTCCACACTTGAAGCATACGTTTGTTGTGTTGGTAGCAAAAGTGCTAACATTTGTCCTTTTATTATCACTTTCACTTCTGGTTAAATTTTTTTCTTTTATTTTAGATTTTACATATTCAACTGTTCTTTGTTGTTTTGGAATAACGTCTATGAAGTCACCAATGTAACTGTAACTTGCTGGTAAAGCTTTGATTAAATATCTCATCTTCTCTGCTTCAGTTATTTCACCTCCTGCTGCTTTGAAATCATTAACAGCTTTTTCAAAATCGACAAAAAAATCTTCAACTGTAGAATAATTTTTTAATTTAATCTCTTCAATTTTATTTCTATTCAATATTTGTAGAGCTGTAGATTTTGTTGAATACATATCATTAAATTTGTTAATCATTTGTAGTGCAGTTGTGCACTCACCAACATATTCTGTCTGTCAGAAATTGCACTAATTATTATTGCTCTTGCTTTCAAATCTTCTTTTTTCCACTTATTTTCATCATCCGATTGAATTCTTGCCCGTGTAACTTGATCTTTGCATTCTTTGTACTCCAACAAAGTCATCAATCTGATTCTCCAACTAGCATAATTTGAGCCATCAAAAATTGGTATAAAAATATCTTCAACCTTAGCTTGCTTTGCCATTGTAATTTCTTTTAACTTTAAACACTTTTTAATTTCACTTTTCAGCAATAAAACTTGTTTAGTTCCTTCTCTAAAACATTTTAATAAATGTCCTTTTTGTTTCTTATTAAGTACAAAATTTTCACTTAATAAACTTTTGTCGCCGTAAACTTGCATCTGTGTTCGACTCGAATTTTTTTATAACTACGGACCTCTCTCGAAAAACTCGAATTTTTAATAACCACGCTCTGCTACCATGTTGAGGTGAGGATATAATAATAAGAGAAGTCTTTATAATAAGAGTATTTATTTTCTCTAGCGACTGCACATGACTTGTGCTCCGGACGACGACCCGCGTTCAAGTCCTTTAACATAATGTGTCGCACGCGAACAAAAGTAGTATTCATCGATTATCGATTATTGCGCTATCTCTTTATATACAGAGATGGCGTCACTAGTACGATAAATTAAGTATTATAGTCAAGATTATGGCACTATAGTTTCCAACAGTTAATATTTACAATTCTAAGCTAGTGGTCTGCTGATACAGGCTAAGCGCTAAACAACGACGAAAAGCGAATACCGCACCTTGCGCAAACCACTGGCCTCATCCCACCTCGCGGATTATTGACTAACTTAGTCGGCTCCCTCCCTTTTAATTTTTATAGTATAAGTACGCAAAAATGTCAAATTAGAATCATCACGACCTTATGTAAGCTTATGTTAATCCTTTTTTATTCAAAAGAATTTTTTTTTTAAATTTAATTTATACTACAGATTTATATTCTTTGTGAAAGAACTCAACATTCTTTTTATTTAACATTTTCTTTCTATCTTTCTTAATTTTTTATATACTATGCTTATGACTGAAAAAAATACGTTATTTGACATAAATGATCATATCTTTAGAAAAATTAACAAAAAATGTTGTTACGCATCTTATTTTAAACGCTAAAGAGAAACCTTCCAAATATCATTGATTTTTGTCACCTAATAAGTGAGTGAAAAGTTATGCAGGATTAAAAGATAAACTATTTAGAATTTTTTAATTTTTTTTGTATTAGAACCTAGAATAAGTTCTTGCTATTTCTTCAAAGATGGCAGTAGTAGGACTCCGTATATGGAATTTTGAATAGTGACGCACTTTTAAAGAAGTACTGTATCTAACCCTAAATTTCAGTGTATGATAGTTCACTTTAGTGTGAACAAGGAAATTTCTTATTGGTTCTAAAAATGTCTACTTTTGTGCCAAATAAAGTGTGTTCGCGGAAAATTTTATTATACTATTTTATTTAAAAGAAAGTTGCAGTTGAATTACGCAGCATTCTTGTTGAGACTTACGGTGACAATGCTCTGTCGGATACGACATGCAGAGACTGGTTTTGACTCATCAAAAATAATGATTTTGAACTTGAAAATAAAGAACGTTCTGGCGCATCAAAAAAATTTGAAGACAAAGAATTTGAGGAATTACTTGATCAAGACCAATGTCAGACGCTAGCAGAAATTAGAAAAATATTATAAGTAGATGAGCCAACAGTTTCAAAACGTTTAAAAGTGTTAGAGGAATGATCCAGAAGCAAGGATATTGGGTGCCATATGAATTGAAACCGAGAGACGTCGAACGGCGTTTTCTCACGTGTGAACTACTGCTTCAGCAGCAGAAAAGAAAAGGTTTCTTGCACCCTATCGCGACTAGCGATGAAAAGTGGATACACTACGATAATCCAAAACATAGAAAATCGTGGCTTAAACCCAGCCGTACATCAACATTGTTCGCAAAACTAAATATCCATGGTACGAAGCTTCTTCTATGCATTTAGAGTGATCGGCAGGGTGTTTATTATAAGCTGCTTAAGGGGGGAAATCACAGTAAAATTTTCAATTTTTCGCAAAAAATTTTATTCGCCTAAAAGGTGCTTTAGGGTCTTAAAAATAATATACCAAATGATGGAACACGGCAAAAGTGTCCGAGTGCCCAAATTTTTCATTCTGCGGTAACGCCCCTCAGGTATGCTCCGAGCGCCTTAAAACTTTAAACGCGTTTTTCTCGAAACCACTTTTTTTGAGCTCGCCGAAAACATAACTCAAGCAAATATTCACCGATCGACTTGAAATTCTGACAGTAGTTTTGAAATATCTTTCTCCACGGAGCTACGTAGGATTTTTTATTTTATATGGCTTAGTTTTTTTTATCGAAGATTTGATGGCGTTTTTTTTTGTTAATTTAACTTTATTTTTAAACATGCACTATTTTGTGAAAAATAAATACATCGAAAAAATCCCAGGTAGCTCGCTAGCTGTTGTTATATGAAAACTAAAAAATTTTGGTTTTTTCTTCCAGGTCAAAAATTAAGGAGTCTACGTCTTCGGCCATCGACACGCTTTCAAAAATAGGCGCCTTGGGTCATATGCTGCGCAGTCGCCATTTTTAAATATTTTTTATTGAAAAAATTACATTTTGTACTTTTTTAGTATTGCTATGAAACCTACTTTACGGATTTTCGATTGATACTTTTATTTAGCCAAAATTAATTCCCGAAAATATGCCTATTTTTTTGTGTGCTACTGTGATTTCCCCCCTTAAACCAAATGAGACTATCACGGGAGATCGTTATCAACTTTAATTGATGCGTTTGAGTCGAGCCCTAAAAGAAAAACGGCCGCTATACATGCAGACACGACAAAGTGCTTTTGTTACATGACAACGCTCGGCCTTATGTTGCAAAATCAGTGAAAACCTACCTGCAAACGCTTTAATGAGAAGTTCTACCCCACCCGCTGTATTCATCTGACATAGCCTATTCCGTTTCGTAGCTATTCCGTTCGATGGCACATGGTCATCGGTGGCTCCCATGGCGCTGTAGCGAAGTTGAGTGCCGGTCACCGGTGACCCCCACGGCAGTCAATGTGTTAAGTTGCTTTTTCGAATACCTTGGAAAACTGCAAAGCTACAAAACTTTTTACCTTTGTCGATTTTGGTTAGCGGTTCACAAAAGCGTACTGTGGAAGAACGTACATTTAATGTTCTACAAGTATTTTATTAAAAGAGAATAGGAATTATATAAATAAA
This sequence comes from Chalcis sispes, assembly GCA_949987625.1. Lineage (NCBI taxonomy): Eukaryota > Metazoa > Arthropoda > Insecta > Hymenoptera > Chalcididae > Chalcis > Chalcis sispes. The sequence goes on along the minus strand of OX465096.1, from coordinate 39,300,912 downwards.
GAATTTATTATTATGTTGCTGTTTTCTATCTACATCGCCACGTTTATTTTTTCAACAGAAATACCCAATTTCAATTTTGAATTTTGAAATTGCTTAAGATTCTTCGCTCAACAATACATAATTTGATAGAAATCAAGTTATTACGAGGTCAAAATTGAAAATAACACAACCACACAAAAAAAAAAACGTTTCTGGGTTTGGG